>JBBDGP010001333.1:1450000-2050000 GCA_037952835.1 Lithobates septentrionalis | reverse complement strand
CCTTGATTTGTGACCAGCAGGTCTTTAGTAACAGACATAAATACTGTGCAGAGGAGTTACCTCACCTTTCCTATGTTGTCTTCATTTCTGATCACTGGGCATATGCTGGGTTTGGCATCATAGATTGGCATCATCCACGGTCTACCAATAAATATCATGATTCTTCCTTTGTCACAAATATGAACACAGGAAGCAGAAGTGAGCCCATGTGGGCTTATGGGCTCACTTCTGCTTCCTGTGTACATATTTGTGACACAATAGGAATGAGGTGTAGTGGTAGACCGTGGATGATGCCAAACTATGATGCCAAACCCAGCATATGCTCAGTGATCAGAAATGAAGACAACATAGGAAAGGTGAGGTAACTCCTTTGCAGATATGCCACCTTATTTCCTGGCAGTGCCCCTCCCGAGACTAGGCTCTGAATCCGCCCCTGGTTCATAGGCAACATTTTAAAAGCCTTAGGTAATCAGTTTACCATTAACCACAAATGATGACAGTAGAATTATTTCCTTCACTCTGATATCCGCAGTGATACCTCACATGCGTGGTGCAATTCCTGTTTAAATTCTTGTATGCACTCCAGATTTATTCAACATTTATTATTTATCACAGGTACTTATATAGCGCCATCAATTTAAGCATCACTTTACATATTTATTTGTAGCACCCTCTACATAAGTAGGTGCTAGAGGTTAGGATTTTTCTAAGTATTGGTAAATTTAGGCAGACCTAGCTGGAAGCTGATCTGTGTGGGCTGGGAGTGGCTCAGAGTAGCAGCTATGACTCACCGACAGCATCACCTCACTTGTTACCTCCCTCTTTCTTCAAGAGGCTTCTAGAAGAGGAGGAGGGGAAGAGAGGTGGAGCTGTCTGGCCTCCCTGAAATACCCATTGTCAACCCAGCTTGGGAGGAGTTGTCAGGTCGAAGAACTGAGGATGGGGAACTAGGCTGTCGGGGCCTTTGAGGGAGCTCCCCAGTCTGGAGGGGGGTGACCTTGGGCCTGGCACTCCAGTACAGGATGGAAACCTTTAGGAAAGCATGAATGATCTGAACAGGAGGCACAGTAGGAGTCAGAGAGGACAGCAAGAGTAAGTACTGCGAGGCAAGTCTTCAGGAGGGAATCACCGGTTGCAGCCAGGGGGGCTGGTGAGTGACATGGGCAGTCGGGAGAACTGGAGAGGCATGCCAGAGAAGACTGAGAGGAAACAGTCAGAGCTGGGTGTGGAGCCAGTAGTGGGGATTGTAATGTCATGGGCAGTGAAGTCAGGCAGCTGCAGCCAGAAGGGCTGGCAGGGCCTGAAGAGGACTGACTGGGAGCAGTAGTCCACCAGGACAGCTAGCACAAAGGACATTTTCTATATTTTCTGCTACACTATAGGGTCCCTGCCTGCAAAGGGCAATTCCTAAGGCCTGTATGTTTAGCACCTTGCTTACCCCTCCCACCAGCCATGGTCTTCCTGCATTGTACAGAGAAAAACAGAGACACAGTGATATCATCAGTGGGCCTAAGATGTGGTAAGTAGTGAAAATGGAAAGATGTATTAATATTTTTTTTAGTATGTTGATGAGTGAGAAAAGAAGAAACCAGGGAGGGCTAAATTGTCAGCTTTCAGCTTTCCTTACATTTGGGACTGCCAATGGCCTCAGAGGCAGGAGCGCTAATTGGTCCCTGAGGGACCCAACTGTGTCCCCAGTTCAAGAATTCCTCTTGTCTCTTTCCAGATCGTTGTACCACTTAGGGCTGGACTAAGGGCCCTGGTGCTTTAAAGCCGCGATACTAACCGCTGAGGCTTTGTGGTACCTCTGTGACTATGAACGCCATTACATCTTTGATATATTTATTTACTTTTATCAGTGAGAGTCAAATAAATGACTGTAGAGGTGGCCGTAGTGTTTATCAATTTAATGGTTACGTACATGGGAATGAATTGGCGGGCCGCCACCCGGGGCTTCGTATTGATATTAGCGGTATAAATGAAAAGAGTAAAATTACAAGGCTCAATGGGGAAGGTGATTAAAACTGGCTCAGCTCTGAATTTTAATTAGGTGAAGTTTATTGTTAAGTGTGTCTGACAAGATAGCAGCGTGAAATAATGGCACTTGCTGGAATGTTCAGGCTCTGCATGCAAAATGAGCGCCGTGGTCAGAGGAGATAACATTTGTAATCACACAAGTACTGAAATTACAGCCGGGGGGGTAATAGCAGGCGGGCACCAACACGGGTGATCCTTTATTCTCCTTGGGGGTGCTGCAGGCTGTTCCGTTGGGCACTAAGAGAAATAGAAATATTGACACTGGTTACTTTGTGTATCAAACTCATGAACGAGGTAAGAAGTAGGCAGGTTTGCTCCCTCCATTTTCCAGGCAATTAACTGGTAAAGGGGTTCTCTAGGAGCACAAAAAAACAATAAGGGCGCAAATGCCTAGTGCATTATCGCCAACACTTTATTAAAAGATTCAAAATATACTCACAAACCAATAAGGAATGTTTGCGTATCAATGTAAATAGTCCAGATGTCAGCCCTCTAATCTCATGGAGCAACATGGATCACAAAACGGTCTGACGTGTTTCGGGGACTGGCCCCCCTTTGTCATTTGTAACATTCCATGAAATTGGAGGTATTGCTCTGAGGAAGGGGGTCGGTCCCCTCGAAACACGTCAGCATGATTTGCCATCTGTGTTATTCCAAAAGTTTAAAGGTATTGCTCTGAGGAAGGGGGTCAGTCCCCTGCAACACGTCAGCATTATTTGTCATCTGTGTCATTCCATGAGATTGGAGGTATTCCTCTGAGGAAGGGGATCAGTCCCCCGAAACAAGTCATCGTGATTTGTCACCCATCAGTGCTGCCAACCAGTGCCCATCAGTGCCTCATCATCAGTGCCACCTATCAGTGATGCCCACCAGTGCCCATCAGTGCCACCTATCAGTGCCGCATATCAGTGTCACCTATCAGTGCCCTTCAGTTCCACCCAACAGTGCCACCTCATCAATGCCCACCAGTGCCACCTATCAGTGCCCATCAGTGTCTCCTTATCAGTGCCTATCTGCGTACCCTATCAGTGCCCATCAGTGCTGCCTCATCAGCGCACATCAATGAAGGAGAAAAATTACCTGTTTTAAACATTTTATGACAAAATATGAAACAGGTTTTTTTTTTTTTAAATTGTTGGTCTTTTTATTTTTTTGCTAAAAAAAAAGAAAAGAGGAGTGATTACACGGTCGCTGGTATTAGTAAGAAACTGCTTCCTGCTTTACACGGTGATTCCTGGGTGATCATCTGGGAGCTCTCCATGTGGAGATATTTCTATGCTGACAAGGTAGCTATTTGTATCTGATATGCGTATGTCCTCTGGATATAGCAATGTTTGAAATTTTTTTTTATCATATGTTATTGTAATATAATATCTGATGGATTTATTTTATCTTTGATAGTTAGACCTGTTCCTTCCAACTACCTCCAAGTGTGTCCTGACGAAGCAAAACAGCGAAACGCGTTGACGCACAAGGGCTCACTAACGTTTATTTGGTGTTAACTTCCTTGCTTACACTAGATACTCATTACTATCATATGCCTATCGTATGTTTTTAATTATTTTTTACTTGACCTGTTTGATATGACTTATTGTTAATTAATATATATTTTTCTACTATATTATTGTCCATCTTGCCTATAAAGTCCGAATTAGGGCCCTGTGTTTACCCTTTCTCTCCTGCAATCAAGTTTATACGGATGTGGCTTTAGGAGTGTTATTTCAATTTTTGCCAGAAGTGATTAAATACCACCTAAAGAAAACTCTATTTGTGTGAAAAAAAATGATAAAAATTTAATTTGGGTACAGTGTTGCATGACATTCAAACTGTGAGAGCGCTGAAAGCTGAAAATTGGCCTGGGCAGGAAGGGGGTTTAAGTGCCCGGTAAGCAAGTGGTTAATTTCCATCGCTCTTTGGGTTTGAGGCTGAAGAATATAGATTAATATCTATATTCTAAATATTCTTATTCTCAAGGGCGTTTCTGGATGTATAACAAAGTCTTTGTGTTATATGTCAGTGTCCTTTCTCCTAGAGGGTAGGGTGTAAGGAGAAATGTATCTGTCTTTATCCAAGGCCGCTGTCACGTACCTGGTGGAGACCGAGCTGTAGAGAGGGCTTCTCTTGCACCTCCTGTCTAGCACCCCTGACAGGGAGTGAAAGACACAGAGTGGCCGATGTAGCAGGTGGCTCAGGACGGGTCTTGGCAGGAGCCCGATAGCTGCAGATTACCGGACGGACACCGAGGACTGGATCTCCGTGTTGCTGGAACAGCAGGCTGAGTTGTGGTCGGTACAAAAGCCGGGAGGTCATCAACAGTCGAGCAGAGCAGGTACTGGAACGTGAGACAGGATCAAAGACGGGATACAGGCCAGGTTCAGTACACAGTCGGGCAGCGCGGCATACAGGAGCAGGTAGCAGGGACAAGGTCAAAACACAAGCCGTGGTCACAGGAAGGCAGGCAGAAGTCCAAGAGGCGTCTCAGGTACAAGCCGGGTCAAACACAGGAACAGATCAGATTCAGGTAACAGGTATTAGCTGGTAGACCACTCAGCAAGGCTCATGTGTCAGTGTTCAGTTTAAATAAACTATCTGGCGCCCAGACGTGCACGTGTGCGCGCATTGGCGCGCGTCTGTGCGTGCCAATACAAGTCCTTTTTGCACACACTGGTGTGCTTGTGTGCAGGTGCGCATCTGTTAGCCAGACTTCTCTTACAGCCGCATTTCCAACTTACTTTTAGGAATTCGTTTCTTAGTAGAAATTGAAGAATCCTTAGTTCATACGATGCTTCCAGAAAGGTTGTTTATTTGTTCAGAAAGATAAGCAAAGACAAGACATCTGGTAACATATGGCATGGTGATGGCCTCAGAAGGAGGAGGAGACTTCTGATGTTAAATTCTCCAAGCGTAGGGTTACTTCTCTTCCCACCTCTCTTTCTCACTACCATAACTCTTGTCCATTCTTATACTGTTTCATAATGTTATGTCAGCATATCCTAGTAACACCCATATTTGCATATATACTTTAAATGGTTATAGTCTAAAGATAAGTACCATAACTCCACCCATTGTACTGACATAGTAGCTCAGAATAGATGTATCTATACAGCAAAATCATTTCTCTCTGTCCTCCAACCTTCAGAGAACATCACTAATTACATATAACATTCATATGTGTTTCATATATATTTTTCAGAAACTTTTATCACTTAAAATAATAATAAACTCAAAATCTTCTAACAGAGGCACTAAAACAATTCTTGGCAATTAACGTTTCTCTCCTTTTCCATGTAATTGAGATATGTGGACATACAGTTTATCTGAACACTACTTCATAACTTTTCCCATTCATAAAGCCTTGAAACATTCTCCAGATACAGCGTGCCTCGCAGCCCTAGACATAAGATCGTTATATTGGACAGAGACTGTATGTTGGGCCTGACTTTATCGCCATATTCTGGTTATTACAATAAGGCCGTTACAACACTTTGGAGGGTGCATCCTCTTTTTGATATTTATTTTTGATATTGTATATGTTTTTTTTTTTTTTTATACATGATGTTAAAAATTCTACAATAAAAATTATTGAAAGAGGAAAAAGATTTTTATATTTTTTTTAACCAGTGTTTCTTTAAGTCCTAGAGTTTCCTGTTCATCATTAGCAATTGCCGCTGAATTATGCCATAGCATGATGAAAGCCCCTCATACACTTGTGACATTTTGTAGATAAAGGTTTGTGCATTTTAGAAGTTTGGGCAAAATCACTTAGACAAGTCTGCTGGGAAAAAAAAAAAAAAGATTTAAAATTAAAAATAGTTTTAATGCAAAATGCAAGTAGCTCATTAAAAAAAGTATTAGATGAACGCCATCTTCCCTTCCATCTGACACAAAGTATCTACTTGAAAAAGGAGCATTCTAATTATAAATTGTAATTTGATTTACAAAGAGTTGTTATGTTTTAAATAAATCAAGTCTACATTCCCAAAATTTCATTTGCATGCGCGCTTACAGAAAGAAGTCTGAAGAATGACAGAATCTCCGAGACAAGACACATTTTTCCTGATGGCGTTACATGAATAAAACACCAATCAACTGCGCCGTACAGCCGGCCTGGACAGAATCGCCTCTGGCGCTGTGGCTGCACAATCTACAGGATCGCCATTGGGAAGTCAGTGATCGTTCAGAAACAGAATACTTGCCAGATAATGGAGTGATCAGGATGGTGGGAGTATTTAAATGTTTTCCTTGGGTTTCTAAATGCAAGACCTGGAAGAGAGCAAAGGATACATCTCAAACTTCTCAAACTTCTAGATTCAAAGTCTTCCTCCACCATAAACCTTCTATCTTTTGTCCATCTATAAACGTTTTTAGAATTCTCACTCCATGTAAAGGCTTAAGCCTCATGCACACGATCGGATTGTTGGCCAACAAAACCGTGAAATTTTGTCCGAAGGGCGTTGGCCCAAACTTGTCTTGCATACACACGGCCACACAATTGTTGGCCAACAATCACGAACGTAGTGACGTACTACGTGTTTTTTCAGCTCTTTAGCGCCACCCTTTGGGTTCCTTCTGCTAATTTCGTGTTAGTAGAAGTTTGGTGAGTGTTGGCTTGCGCTTTTCATTTTGCGCATTTCATTTCACACTTTTTATTTTGTGCTTTTCAGCTTGTTTCTGAACGGCCCTTCGTCAACCAGACATGTTGCGGAATCGGAGGAGACAACGTGTTTTTTATTATTGCCCTTGGAGTTATTGCTTTGACATTATTTTTTTGGTTGAATAATAATGATTTGATTTGGTATATATTTCTTTATTTTTGGATGCATAGAATGCACTTTTTGGTTAAGTTCTATTGGCAGATAACATGTCTAATTTTATTTGTTTTCTTTTTTTAATGCACAATAAAAAAAAAAATTGTGAAGAATAATACTTGGCTATGTGTTTTACTTCAAATGACAGTTTGGGAGTCGGCAGTTACATTTTATAAAATACAATGTAAAATTAACAAGGGGCACCAACATAGTTGTATCTTTGATCTTAAAAACTACAGGATAATAGTGTTGTGGTAACTTGACCAAAAAAAAAAAGAAAAAAAAGCATAATAATATTATTCTTGATATCACTAGAAAAAAAAAAAAGCCTTTGAAAATTCGTTTGCAATAACTCCATCAGTATCACCAGCAAAGCAGCTTCATTATTATCCCATTAAAGAAGAAGAGAATTGTGCGCTGCATTTCCAGATTTCATAATTTGACGCGTCACGAACATTAATTCTCCAATTCTCCAACGCTAGTTTACAAGAACGATCGCTTCCGGCTCATCCTTGCTTCCGAGCATGCGTGTTTGTTCTTTGAACTTTTGTCTGACGGACTTGTGTACACACGCTCGGAAAATCCGACAACAGACATTTGTCCGCGGAAAATTTGAAAACCTGCCATCCAACATTTGTCCGCGGAAAATCCGACAACAATTGTCCGATGGAGCGTACAAACGGTCAGATTTACCACCAACAGCCTGTCGTTGAACATTTCCCATCGGAAAGTGTGATCATGTGTGAGGCTATAGGCTTTCCTTCTCCGTGTTACAAGCATGCCGCAGGATCATTACAATACTGCAGTCCCATGGGTGGTGAGTTTTGAAGGAACTTGCAACTCATACCTGACTAATTTTGTTATCCCTTGCCTCCTGAATCTTTTTCCCGTGGATATCATATGAATGTGAACCAACCAAAAAAAATAAAATAAAAAATCTGGTTATGAAACATGCTGACTAATGATGATTGAGTCAAAACAGTTGGCATGTTTCCTATATGGTAAATGAATTACAGTCATTTTTGGGTACACGATGGTCATTTGAGTCATCATAACCAGGTTTTTTACCTTTTTTGGTTGGTTCAGTTACATTTTACCAGTTACTCCTATACTTATCCTGTATTTATAAGAACCTTGAGGTTTTAGAAAGGAATTTTTTGGATATCTCATTTGGGTGTGCAGAAGGGACTCACCCTTGGGTTACAGATACAACCCTTATGCCCCGTACACACGGTCGGACTTTGTGCGGACATTCCGACAACAAAATCCATGGATTTTTTCAGACGGATGTTGGCTCAAACTTGTCTTGCATACACACGGTCACACAAAGTTGTCCGAAAATCCGATTGTTCTAAACGCGGTGACGTAAAACACGTACGTCGGGACTATAAACGGGGCAGTGGCCAATAGCTTTCATCTCTTTATTTATTCTGAGCATGTGTGGCACTTTGTCCGTCAGATTTGTGTACACACGATCGGAATTTCCGACAACGGATTTTGTTGTCGGAAAATTTTATATTATGCTCTCAAACTTTGTGTGTCGGAAAATCCGATGGAAAATGTGTGATGGAGCCTACACACGGTCGGAATTTCCAACAACAAGGTCCTATCACACATTTTCCGTCGGAAAATCCGACCGTGTGTACGGGGCATAAGTCCATGGTTCAATAGTATTGAACCGATTCAGATGTCTGCAACTGAATGTCATTGTGCAAGGTAGCTACCTCCATCCTACCAACCACTTATCCTCCACTTATCCTGAGCACACTCTATTGTTTGGAATCTTGAGGCTTTAGAAAGGATTTTTGTGGATATCATATGGATGTGCATACTGGCAAAAAGAAATAAAGCCTCAAAAATTGGGAATGCAAAAACAGAAAAGGGAAGGTACCATCATCCTAATTAGATCAAGAGTTGGGGGACGGAGACAGTTCCCCAAGCTAGTCTCCAATAAAGAAATGGACTATATCGGTACCAATGGGACAACATACATATTTTAATAACATTTTTTATCTTATTTATACACAAAGATAAAAAAAACAGATGATTCAAACATAAACAGGAACATCATATTCCTATGTTGAAGACAAGACAATATAAAATATAAGGGTGTCTATACAGGTATGCTAATACTTAGTGTACTCCAAGATGGAGACAAAGGTATAGTAGGTCCTCACACAGGGGTGTAGATAAAGGGGGGGTCAGGGGTGTTAAAACCCGCCCTCCCAGGGCCAAAATAAAATATATGGTGTCCCTGCTCTGCAGCCGCACATGGCACCAGCGACAGGCACCACTGCATTCGGTGGCACACAGAGTGTAATAATGCCGCTGCAGCAAGTGTAATAGATCATTAGGCATACCCGCATGAATGTTGTGGTACACTGCCAGTCTATCGGGCTGAAAGCTGACAGATCTATCACCAGGCAACACAGTGAGAGCCGGCAGTGCGTGTAGTCCTGCCCACTGCACACCGTGTATTCCCATTGGCTTGCAGTGCCACTCCCACCTTGGGCTTGGGAGAGGAGCTTTGCCTGGGCCCTGGAGCGTAGAGTGCTTGTACAGTGCGGTGTAGCCGCCAGCCCCCCCACATGGATGAACTGCTGCTGTCCTGTCCAGGTATGTCCCTCTTTCTCTTCTGGCCTAGTCTCAGAGAGTCTCAGAGAGTGTCCTCAGACTTACCACTGCTCAGACTGCTGTGCTGCTGCTGGCATTCTGCTGTTCATACCAGGTAATCGTGAGTCAGTGAGAGACTGTCTGCGATTCTGTGCGGCAACTGGCAAAGTATGTGATTGAGGCTGGCTGGGCTAAATTTTGCATTGCTTGTGTTACTGACAGTTGACTGAGGCTAAGCTGATTTTTCTATTGCTTGTGTTACTGACAGTCCAGCTTGGCACTGGCAAGCTTGTCGTGGTGCTCACCAGCTTACTGATTCAGCAGTTGGCACCACAACATGTCTGCCAATGCCAGAGCCAGGCTGGACCTTCTGCTGCCCTCGGTGGCATGCCTTGGCCCTGTTTTACCCCTGGTTCATACATATGTGGTACAAGAAACGCTGCAATCCCTGTGCGTTTCCCGCACCGCATTGCAATAACACTGTGTTTTCGATCTGCTGCAGGTGTCAACTCATAGTTAACAACTCCCCAAAAGAAAGTCACACTGGATAGGACATCCCTTTATTCCTATAACAGCTTCTTTACTTCAAGGCAAGGATTTCACATTCAGAAAGCATTTCTTTGAGATTCTAGTCATGCTGATATGATTGCAGCATTCGATTTCTGCAGATTTGTTAATTTCACATTGATGCTGTGAATCTCTTGTTCTACCACACCACAATTCAGTTCCAATGACTGGTCTACCACCTTTGTCCTCAGCATACAGTGCCTTGAAAAAGTATTCATACCCCTTGAAATCTTCCACATTTTGTCATGTTACAACTAAGGATGAGCTTCGGCGTGTTCACACTCTCCACGTGCAGAGCCCGCCAGGAAGCCGGCACGGCGATGCGCTAATCACAGGCAGTGAGACATTTTTCCGGCAGTAGAGATCGGGAAATGTCTCACTGCCTGTGATTAGCGCAGCTCCGTGCCGACTTCTTGGCGGGCTCTGCACGTGGAGTGTGCGAACACGCCGGAGCTCATCCTTAGTTACAACCAAAAACGTAAATGTATTTTATTGAGATTTTATGTGATAGACCAACACAAAGTGGCACATAATTGTGAAGTGGAAGGAAAATGATAAATGGTTTTCAAGATTTTTTACAAATAAATATGTGAAAAGTGTGGGGGGCATTTGTATGGCGCCCCCCGGAGTCAATACTTTGTAGAACCCCCTTTCTCTGCAATTACAGCTGCAAGTCTTTTTGGGGATGTCTCTACCAGCTTTGCACATCTAGAGAGGGACATTTTTGCCCATTCTTCTTTGCAAAATATCTCAAGCTCTGTCAGATTGGATGGAGAGCGTCTGTGAATAGCAATTTTCAAGTCTGCAACAGATTCTCAGTTGGATTTAGGTCTGGACTGTGACTGGGCCATTCTAACACATGAATATGCTTTGATTTAAACCATTCCATTGTAGCTCTGGCTGTATGTTTCGGGTCGTTGTCCTGCTGGAAGGTGAACCTCCGCCCCAGTCTCAGGTCTTTTGCTGACTCTAACAGGTTTTCTTCTAAGATTGCCCTGTATTTGGATCCATCCATCTTCCCATCAACTCTGACCAGCTTCCCTGTCCCTGCTGAAGAAAAGAATCCCCACAACATGATGCTGCCACCACCATGTTTCACGGTGGGGATGGTGTGTTCAGGGTGATGTGCAGTGTTAGTTTTCCGCCAAACATAGTGTTTTGCTTTTACGACAAAAAGTAAAATTTGGATCTCATTTGACCAGAGCACCTTCTTCCACATGTTTGCTGTGTCCCCCACATGGCTTCTCACAAACTGCAAATGGGAATTCTTATGGCTTTCGTTCAACAATGGCTTTCTTCTTGCCACTCTTCCATAAAGCCCAGATTTGTGGAGTGCAGGACTAATGCCCTGTACACACGACCGGTTTTGCCATCGGAATAAACTCTGTAGGTTTTTCCGACTGAGTTCTGACGGAATTCCGCTCAAGCTGTCTTGCATACAAACGGTCACACCACATTCCGACCATCCAGAACACGGTAACGGACAACGCGTACGACGAGACTAGAAAACAGACATGTGCACTGCCAAAAAATTAGTTAATTTTCACTTCATTCGTTAATTTTTTTTTCATTTTTCGGGTCATCGTTATGATCGCAATTCGTACATTCGCGCATTCGTACATTCGCACATTCGCACGTTCATACATTTGCACATTCGTACATTCGCACATTTGCACATTCATACATTCGCACATTCGTACATTCGCACATTCGCACATTCATACATTCGTAAATTAGAAAATTTGTGTATTCGTAAATTCGTACGTTTGTAAATTAGAAAATTCGGAAAATTGTAAATTCAAAATTTGAAAATCCAAAAACCGGAAAATTCGAAAATCTGAAATAGTAACTAACTATTAAATTATAGATATTGCACTCTCCTTCCAAATCTGGCTGTTAGTGAACGTAACAAATACAAATTTATCCGAAGTTACGAATGATCCGAACTAACGAATGCTGCATCTAAACCAATGGAACGGAACAAATTAATGATAAATAATAATAATAAAAAGTTTTTATTATTATTATTGTTATTTATTATTATTAACTCATTACATTCCATTCGTTTGGATGCGGCATTCGTTATTCCGGATAATTCGTAACTTCAGATAAATTTGTATGTGTTCACTAACAGCCAAATTTGAAAGGAAATTACAATACCTATAATTTAATAGTTAGTAGTAGTTAAGTTATTATTAGTTAATTATTATTTCAAATTTCTGAATTTGCAAATTTACGAATTCACTAATTTACGAATGTACGTATTTACGAACGTACGAATTTACGAACGTACGAATGTGCGAATTTACAAATTTATGAATGTACGAATTTACGACTATTCGGGAAAATTTGTTAAACAGGTTTTCGTTAATTCGGATATTTCCAAATTAACGAATTTGTCGAAATTCATTAAAAAACGAATTCGGAATGAAACGAATTGCACATGTCTACCATGTAAGGGCTCATTCACACTAGTGGTTGGAAGGCAGAAAAACCCTGCAGCTAAGCCACCCTTTTTCCGCTCCCTTCAATCGCTACCCTCTTTAGCTGCCAAGGCAGCATCCACGGGGGGCTAGTGTGGGGATTAAGGGATTAAAGCAGGTGGTGAGGACATGATACAACACCTCCTCACCGCCTGTCAAATGCTCTCTGAAGAGTGATCTGAACAGAGAGAGCCCCTCTAGTGCAAATGAGCCCCAAAAAGAAAGGAGAAAAAATATAAAAACAGAAAACTACTGCAGCCACCATGTCTATGAATTGGCTGAGCTCCATAATGTTACTTTTTGCAATTGATTTTGGGTTTAGATACATGGTAAAAAAAAACCTGATGAGCAAATTACTGTGACCAGAACCAACCGACAGGTTCCGCTCAAGGCTCCAGCCAGGTCCTCTCCTGTGCTACACTACTGGGAGTGCTGGTGAGGACGGAGTTCATCCCAGCTCCAGTAATGCAAGAAAGAAGAAAGAAAAGTCCTATATGCTACATGCTATGTCCTACACCCTGTGAAAATTTGAAAAACCGCCTCAGCCTGGGCTCCAGCCAAGCCATGCCCCCCCAATGTGTTTCGCTCCGCCCCAGAGCTTAGGCTGAGGCTGTTATTCACATTTTCACAGGGTCTTGCAGCGATGTGTGGCACATAGGACTTTTCTTTGTTCTTTCTTGATGGGCAAATTAGTTTGAAAACCGGGCCAATCTGTTTCTTACAATACTACATACTGTAGCTAGTCAGGTTGGAAGAAGCAACAAACCCATGGACTTCAACCAACTCCAATGTGATTTTCCAGAGATCCGAGGGATGGAAAGGGAGATCTTCAGTAGATACAATTATTGCTAAATCATCAATTCTCTGGATCTGGTCTTCTCTAGTTTTAAACTTATAGACCAAGCTCCTGTCTCATTATACAGCCGTTGTCTGTGCAACGGGATTGTGGTATTATGTGTTCAACCGAAACGCCAAGTTAATCTTTATAATGTCTTAGAATTAATTTCGGCATTGCTCGGCACTGCTTTCTTTAATATTATGTACATTTTAAATGATACTATTACCAAGTGTTATCATTAATTGATTAGTAAATGGATTTATGCCCTATTATTGTTGTGCTTTACGAATATTTTCAATGTAGGCAATTATCCGGCATATTTTTCCCTTCAGTGCCCCTTTCAATCATGTACATTTTTAGAGAAGCGCAATACAATTACTTGAAGGGAAAAAATACAAAATTGAAAAGTAAGCCTCAAGACTTCTATTTCATCCAGGCATCATTGCAGTTTTTGTAGATATTTGCTTTAAAGCAGTGGTGGCTGGTGCTACATTGTTTTGGGGGGGCAGCAAACAAACCTACCCAGGTCCGCCCGCACTCAGCCTCTCCTGGAGACGACGAGTCAGAGATGCCCTGGGAGCAGATCATAACTGATGAGGAAATGCAAATCAATGACCGCCGGTGACGGTCTCCTGCACTCACCCCTCCACATTGATGGTCCCTGGCACTCGGCCCCTCAACGGTGACGGTCCCCAGCACTTGGCCTCTCCACGGTGACTGTCCCTGGTACTCGGCCCCTCCACGGTGATAGTCCCTGGCACTTGGCCCCTCCACGGTGGCGGTCCCTGGCACTGAGCCCTTCCACGGTGATGGTCCTCGGCACACGGCCTCTCCACGGTGATGGTCCCCGACACTCACCCCCTCCACGGTGGCGTTCCCTGGCACTCGCCCCCTCCGCGGTGACGGTCCCTGGCACTCAGCCCCTCCACGGTGGCAGTCCCCGACACTCTGCCCCTCCACGGTGATGGTCCCTGGCCCTCAGCCCCCTCCATGGGGGCTGTATTTAATGTGTGTCAAAGGATTCCCAGAATAATATGGTTTAGCTAAAGATACTACACAGCACTTCTCATCTTCCAGGGGCAGAGACCAGTGATCCAGAGTCCATATATAAAAAGGAAAATTTATTATCAAATACTTACCGTAATTTTCCTTTCCTGATGGACTCCATGGCAGCCTACGTGCGGGTTAACCCCGCCTCCTCTCCAATGCTATAGGACCCCATTCCCATAAATGAGTACTCACCACTAGCTTCTGCTTTCCGTAACTAGCCTACTCCTTGACCAATGGGTGGGAACTCCGTCTGCCATGGAGTCCATCAGGAAAGGAAAATTACGGTAAGTATTTGATAATAAATTTTCCTTTTTCCTGACAGACTCCATGGCAGCCTACGTGTGGGAAATAACTAGCCAACCACACGGGTGGGTATGCTGAACAAAACATAAATTTTAATTTGTCCTATCGGTCGATAGGATTTGTAACCCAAAGTTTACAGAGGATAGTGAGGCAGGCTCTATACAATAATGCGACATGAAGGTATTAATAGAAGCTCATGAGGCTGCCTTGCAGATGGTATCTGGAGCCACGTGTCGAGCCGCTGCCCATGAAGCTGCCATTCCCCTGGTGGAATGGGCTGTCACCGCCTTTGGAGGAGCCAAGCCCTTAGCCCTGTATGCTTGTTGTATGGTCTGTACGATCCAGGTCGCGATAGTCCTGGTTGAGGCTTTCTTCCCTATATTGCTGCCTGAGTGAAGCACGAAGAGATGACTAGAACGTCTAAAGGGAGAAGTAACCTTGAGATATTCTTTAATAGCTTCGCCTACATCTAGAGGGTGATTTTCAGTGGACCCTGGGGTAATAAATGTAGGTAAAACGATCTCTTGATTGACGTGGAATACCGAAGACACTTTCGGGTTGGAACCCAGCATAGGGATGAGGACTACACGGTCCGGAAAAAATGTTAGGAAGGGTTCTTCATTACCAAGTGATGCAATCTCAGAGACCCTTTTGGCTGAGGTAATGGCCACTAAGAAGGCCACCTTTGCTGAAAAGACCTTGATAGAGAGCGGGGAGGGCCCCGTAGTACTGAGTCCAGAGATCGAGTTGAGGACTAATGGAAGGTCCCATTTGGGGAACCTAGGCTTCCTTTGGGGCTTGAGCCTCGATGCACCTCGAAAAAAATTGTGTAACCAAAGGGTGAACTGCCCACGAAGTGCCGGAGAATGCCGAAAGTGCCAAAGCTTGGACCCTCAGAGAGCTGACAGATAGATGTAAATCTAGGTCCATTTGGAGGAAACTGAGAACGTCCTGGACTTTTGGATGTCTAAAAGACCTGCCCTGGGGAGAGCAGAACTCCACGAATTTGGACCAGATTCTTCCATAGACTTTATTTGTACTGGATCTTCTCGAACTCATGAGAGTGGATATTACTTCTGAGGCACAACCTAGGGATTCCAGCCTCTCCCTCTCAAGAACCAGACCATCAGTCTCAGCACTGCAGGACAAGGGTGCAGGACTGACCCTTGAGAAAGAAGGTCCGGTCTGAGAGGGAGAGGCACTGGGTCCCGACAACTGAGCTGTGGACCAGGAGAGGGAACCAAGGCCTGTTCGGCCAGTAGGGAGCTATTGTCACCACCTCCACTGGCTCTGCTCTGAGCCTCTGCAGGAATCTCAGCATGACTGGCAGTGGCGGAAAGGCGTATGCACGCTTGAACCTCCATTGATCCGTCAGGGCGTCTGTCCCGAAGGCTTGACTGCAGAGACCCCTGGTGTAGAATTTCTTCAGCTTGCAATTGCAGGGGGAAGCAAACAGATCCACCTCTGGATCGGTCTTGAGCGACAAGATCCACCTGAACGTCTCTATGTGAAGAGACCATTCGTTGTTGTCCAACTCGGTCCGTGATAGGAAGTCCGCTTGAGTGTTTTGGACCCCTGGGACAAAGACTGCCGAAATGTTGGAAAGGTTTTTCTGCGCCCATGATAGGATGGGCTCGACTTCCCGCAGGAGAGTGGGACTCCGAGTGCCCCCTTGCCTCTTCACATACGACACCGCTGTGGTGTTGTCCATCCTTAACAGTACTGACTCCCCTATGAGGAGATGAGAGAAGGACTGAAGGGCACACCAGGCCGCTCGAAGTTCCAGGATGTTTGACCCTGGATTGGGAAGACATGCATCCCACTTGCCCTGAGCCAGGTTCGACCCGCAGAGGGCTCCCCAACCGGTACCGCTGGCATCGGTCGTGACCGTCACCCAAGAGATGGGAGCAATGGAATGGCAGGTCAGAAGGTTCTTGCGCTGAAGCCACCAGAAGAGGCTGTTCCTCATTGTACAAGTTATGCGAATGACCTGATTCTTGTCCCCAGACTTCCATTGTCGAAGGAGACCTGTCTGGAAGGGACGCAGTCTCCATAAGGCCCATTTTACCATGGGAGTCGTGGAAACCATCGTGCCGACGACTTTCAGGCACTGAGAGGCTTTCATTTGCCGGACATGTAGGGCCCGAGAGACTCTGTGAATTTTCTGTAACGGAAGGGAGATAGTGTTTGCTACTGTATCGAATTGAGCACCCAGATATATTAGACGCTGAGTTGGGGTCAGCTGACTCTTTTCTAAGTTTAGGAGCCACCCGAAGTTGGACATCGTGGAAATCACTTGTTCCCGATGGACCAGCAACTGCTCCCTGTTCTAAGATAGCACCAGCAGGTCGTCGAGGTAGTGGTAAAGACGTACCCCTCTTGATCTTATGAGTGCCACCGTAGCCAGAAGGACCTTCGAAAAAACCCGGGGGGATGTCGTCAGGCCGAAGGGGAGGCAGATAAACTGTAGATGATCCGACCCTACTTGGAAACGGAGGTATTTGTGTAATTCTTTTTCCACTGGGACGTGGAAGTACGCGTCCTTCAGGTCAATCGATATCATCCAGTCGCCTGGCTGTATAGCTTTTTGAATGGTCATCAAGGTTTCCATCTTGAACCTTCCGTTCTCTATGAATTTGTTGAGGTATGTGAGGTCTATGACTGGGCGCCAAGAGCCCCCCTTTTTTTGCACTAGGAAGAGAGGGGAGTATATGCCCTGGAACCATTCGTCCTGTGGGACATGTACCACTGCTCCTTGAGTTTTCAGGAGGTCCACATAGGACAGCAGAATTTGTTTCTGATCCTCTGCCCGAGGGAGAAGAGTGGAGACGAACCTTGGGTGAGGAGTACTGGAAAAGGCCCATCTGTGGCCTGACGAGACCGTCCTTATGACCCAGAAGTCTGAGATCGAGGCCACCCAGACGTGCCGGAAGAGGAGCAGATGAGCCCCCACCCGGCCCGCCTGGGCGGGCGTAATCTCAAAAGGATTTATCCTGATCACGAGCACTGGACGTTTGACTTTTAACAGGTTTGCGGAAGGATGTCTGCCCTCTGCTCCAATTCTTCCTAAAGTCCCGGCCAGGCTTGTAGGAGCGTGCTTCCCTGGAGCGCTCCGGGCTTCGTCTTCTGAACTGGGGCTTCTTTCGACCCAGCATGCGTCTGTCCTGGGGAAGAATACCAGACTTACCACCTGTGGCTCGCGTAATGGCATCGTCAAGCTTATTGCCAAACAGTGAGGACCCCTCAAACGGAATTTTACACCATGCTTGCTTAGAACCTGGGTCAGCAAGCCAGGGACGCAACCAGAGGGCTCTCTTGGCCGTAACTGAGGACAGCATAATACGAGCCAGTAGGCGGATCAAGTCAAAGGACGCCTCCCCCAGGAAGACCGCTGCCAGCTTCAGCTCTGCGGCTGCTGAACTTCCGGCCAGCTCTTCTGATACTCCCTTAAGGAAGGACTCCACGTTCTCCGTCCAGGCCTCCATGGCCTTGGACATGGCCGCTAGTGCCAGGGCTGATTTACAGGCCATACCAGCGAGCACATAGATTCTTTTTAGATCTAGATCTATCTTCCTCTCGAGCCCATCTTTGAAAGATACTGCATCTTCTAGAGGAAGAGTCACATGTTTGGCCAGACGCATAAGAGCTGCGTCCACAAGGGGAGTATTCTCCAAACTCTTTACTTCTTCCGACTTGAAGGGGTACAATCTGGAGGTTTTATTAGACATGGAAGACTTTTTCTCTGTTTTACTCCATTCTTCCTCAATGATTTCCTTTAGCTCCGGAAGGAGCGGAAAGTTTGCGCATTCTTTCCCCTGGTGCTTGAAGAATTTTTTCTGCTTGGCTGGGGGAGTGGAAGGGTCTTCCCACTTCAAGGCTTCCTTGATCGCTTTGATTAAAGGGGAAACCATCGCGAAGTCGAACCCTCCAATGACCTCTTCATTAATAGACTCGTCCTCTGAGGAGTCAGGAGAGGCAACATAGGGCTGGGAAGTACCCGGATCATCACGGGCCTCTTCAGCCAGCGGGCCAGACACGGTGGTAGACTGGCTCAATGTGCGAGGTGCCTCCCTCTCCATTAGGGATTGCTGCACCACCCATTTCACAAGAGACTCTAAACGCTGGTTTTCCGTCTCCTTTTCCCCAACCGCACGGGCAAAGCAACGGTCACATAAGGACTTGCCCTCCAGGACTCGTGTCCTACATCCCCAGCAGGCTCTGTGGTCTGAGCGGCTGTCATGGCGGTGGGAGCGGTGTCTTGAGGAGGAACGAGAGCGTCTCCTCTGGTGGGATTCGGACTGGGAGTCTCGTCTGGATGAAGATGAGTTATATTGTGGCTTGACAAGGTCATTGGCATTCTGGACCGCGTCTAGCGGGTCCGACCTAGAAGGGCTGGAGAAAAAAGAAGAGGGGAAGGGGAGAGAAGAAAAAGCACAACATAGTATCAGCACCACAACATTTGTGCATAAATCTCATCCCCTCCCCTCACGAGCACATACCTTGTGCGTGAGGGCTGGCCACTTAAAGGCGATGAATTGTCCATAACCTAGGACGCGAATGTCACTTTAAATAGTCTGCAGGGACAATGGCCTAAGAAAACCTAGGCACCAAACATGAGAAGGTTTTAGGAAAAAACTCTGCTTAAAGATGCACAAAAAGCATGGATCAACACATATTCAAGGCAAAGAAGAAAAACGACTTCTTGCCACATATATATATATATAATTATACTTTTCTATAATTTTCTAATTCACAAAAAAAAATTTTTTTTTTAGGAATATAAAATCAATCATTAGACCATTCATATATATATATATATATATATATATATATATATACCTTTTCCTTTTTTTTTTTTTTTTTTTTAAAAACAAGCAGAGGTTTCAGCCACTCACCTGGAGACCAGCAGGGATCCACTCCTCCTTTCCCTATCAAGGGAGATCCCAACACAGCAGGACAGGAGGGCAGAATTTAAATTCCCCACTCGTGACGTCATTATCTCCTACTGCGCACGCGCAATGGGAGTCCACCGTACGGCGCCTGCGCGGACGATGAACGGACCGCCGTACTGCGCATGCGCGAGCCAAGCCTCGCTCTCAAGGTGGCTACAGTGCAGGCGCCAGCGGCGGAGACTGCCGCAACCCGGAAGTGCCGTGGCGGGCTGGAACGCACGCGAACCAGCCGCCATGAGGGGAACAGGACACACTGGACTACCAGGGAAACACAGACTACATATAAAAATACTGCCATGGAGTATGAAATGACGCCACAGACCTTGCCAGCCGTTGATGAAAACTGTCCGCCGGGCATACAGAGGCGACCACACATCCACCAAGGGGGAACATTCAAGCCTCTTTACGCTACTCGCCCGCCCATGGATGGGCTTTTGAGCTGCACCGCACAGGTATGCCAATCCTGGATCCATTCAATCCTGATGCGAACAGCATGTGTAGGTCCATAGAGGAGGACAAAAAAAGGAACGCAGTAGCTAGTGGTGAGTACTCATTTATGGGAATGGGGTCCTATAGCATTGGAGAGGAGGCGGGGTTAACCCGCACGTAGGCTGCCATGGAGTCTGTCAGGAAATGTTATTTTAAACTTATTTGTACTTGCAGAACTAGGCCAGAGAGTAGACAGAGTGTTTTTTGATGGTTTTAATTTGAAATGTACCTTGGTGTCCTTCACTAAGGTCTGTACTTTGGAAAATGTCCGCCACAGCCTTGGTCCGTGCTTATCCTTGGATCCAGTAGTCTAGACCTAGCACCCCCTTTCTCGGAAGTTTCCGCGAAAAGATTCTAATACCATATCTGCATATTAAAGATAAAATACTGAGGTGCATTACCATTCATGGGAGTTCATATATGGTTAAAAATTTGATCATACAGCTCTGGGAAAGAAGCTAGACTTCAATCTGTTTGTGTTTAACCATTCTCTTTTTTTTTTATTTTTTTTTTTACTTTTCATTAACTAGACAATACTCCATTTAATTTGTGACAAAGGATTCCCAGAGGACTATGGGTTAGCTAAAGATAATACACAGCACCACCAACGAGCCAAACTGCCCTGGGTTCAGTTTGGAAGGAGCTCCGCAAACGTAACTTCAGATACTGAACCCAAACCCAATTGAAATCAATGGGAGCCGAATCTATCAAATTAAAATTGCCCTTTTGGTGGGACCCTTTGAGTATGGTATGGGTTTCAAGGGGCTACCTAATGCAAAAATTAGATTCAAATAAAGATAATCGTTGAGGTACTCCAGGAAATCCATACCAGATCCTTACTACAAACATGCAGGGGGGGGAGGAAGCGCATTAAATGTACGGCCATCTTTCTGAACCATATGCCACATGCTCGCAACATGGGAACCCCATGTTATGGTGGACAAGGGTCTCTCCCCAACAACCTGCCCAGTGGGCTCTTCAGAATCTTGAACCTGGGGCCAAATAGGCAAACGTTTGGGCATTTATCTGAACGCCAGAACAGTCAAAGTTGGCACATCCCTACAAAGCAGTATTGATCTCCTTTTATATGGGCTGTCTCTGAAACTTTGAACTTATCCTGATCTGATAAGGTTTGAGTCGCTGCAATTATTCATTAGCCTGTATTCATGTAAATATCAACTTGAGCTAATGAATTTTGTTTGTGGGATTAGGCACAACATCACTACACACTTTTTTTGCCCATTCCTCTGATACAGTGATCTCCAAACCGTGGTGGTGGCATGGATGGGGCCCTTTGCTTGCCTTTATCTGATCCTTGGGTCACTAGTCCTCCCTCTAATAGGAGGCACTATTTTTCCTACTGACACCTATTGACACCAATGATGGGGAACCTTTTCTCCCACTAATAACATTTATGGGGCACTAATTCCCTTTCTACTGACTATAGACACTGTGCATTTTTTTTCTCCCACTGACCACCAAGCTTGAGGCATTGTTTAAAGGCTCCAGTCTTCCCCCCTAAAGTCTGAAGGACAATAATCTGGCCCTTTGTTTAGAAAGTTTGGAGACCTCTGCTCTAGTATTATGATGAGTGGATCTCTAGCCAACAATGGAGGGGCTCTCTGAGCTTGACCCTTCTACTACTGCAATTCAGATTGCCAACAGAAAACTAGAACACAACCACTCACCTTACAATGACTCCTGTGGCATCTTTCATTTCCACATGACGGCCAGTTCATTTGGCATTGTCTGGGGTACCAAAACTTGTTTGCTCTCAGTATCAGCATACCCAACATGCAAGATGACCGTCTTGTGTGACTCCTGACACTAACTCCTTTGTTCTCAGGTTCCATCCCAAAACACCACCCATTGCCAAATGTAGTTGCCGTATATACTCGAGTATAAGCCGAGTTTTTCAGCACATTTTTTTGTGCTGAAAATGCCCCCCTCTGCTTATACTCGAGTCAAGCACTTTTCTGCAGCAGAGAATAACATTTTCCAAACTGACTTTGGGACCCGTATCTCGGGGCCACTTGGTGCTAGGAACCCCAGCTGATTATGTTGGATATGTTGTAGTGCTAGTTACACTGGGTTTGCACACCAAATTTGGGGTTCCTAGCACCAAGTGGCCCTGAGATACGGGGCCCCAAAGTCGGTCAACTGTGTCCATCTGCAGCAATGTCATTTCGGGACCCTTTGGGTCCAGAGACCCCAAATTTTGGCTGCAGCTAGGGGGCATCTAGGAACCCTTAACTACCAAGTTTGAAGTTTTGAAGTTCGGGGCACCTATGGCTGCAAATGGGCACAGTGAGGCATGCAAATGGGCACAGTGAGGCTGCAAATGTCGGGTCGGCTTATACTCGAGTATATACAGTAATAGTGGATTGGCCAAAGTCCTGTAAGTCTATAAGGTGGACCCATCTACCCCTCTATATCACAACTATCCTGGTGATTTTTTTTGGACTGATAGCTTTTTTTAAACTTTTTTTTGTAATTTGTTGAGTAGGGTGCTGGGAGTTAAGCACCCATATAGTTAATCACTTCAGCCCCGGAAGGGTTTACCCCCTTCCTGACCAAGCCCTTTTTTGCGATACGGCACTGCGTCGCTTTAATTGACAATTACGTGGTTGTGCGACATTGTACCCAAACAAAATTGACGTCCTTCTTTTCCCACAAATAGAGCTTTCTTTTGGTGGTATTTGATCACCTCTGCGGTTTTTATTTTTTGCGTTATAAACAAAAAAGAGCAACAATTTTGAAAAAAGCAATATTTTTTACTTTATGCTATAATAAATATCCCAAAGGAATATATATATATAAAAAAAACGAATTTCTTCCTCAGTTTAGGCCAATATGTATTCTTCTATATATTTTTGTTAAAAAAAATCACAATACCCGTATATTGATTGGTTTGCACAAAAGTTATTGCGTCTAGAAAATAGGGGACAGATTTATGGCATTTTTATTATTATTATTTTTTTTTTATTAGTAATGGCGGCGATCTGCGATTTTTATTGTGACTGCGACATTGTGGCGGACACTTTTGACACTATTTTGGGACCATTGGCATTTATACAGCGATCAGTGCTATAAAAATGCACTGATTACTGTGTAAATGTCACTGCCATGGAAGGAGTTAAACACTAGGGGGCGATCAAGGGGTTAAGTGTGTTCTCTCAGTGTGTTCTAACTGTAGGGCTGATGAGCTCATTAAACATTTCAGAGATCACTGCTCCCGATCACTGGGAGCAGTAGATCTCTGTCATGTTGCTAGGCAGAACAGGGAAATGCCTTGTTTACATAGGCATCTCCCCGTTCTGCCTCTCCGTACCACGATTGAGGGCCACCGAGTCTGTGGGACCCGCAGACACTCTCCTGACGCACTCGGTATGCGCGTGCCTGCTAGCTGCCGATGACAGTGTGACGTAGGGGTACATCGTTTTGAGCACCCGTGCCACTTTACCGACATATACAGTCAGGTCCATAAATATTGGGACATTGACACAATTCTAATCTTTTTGGCTCTATACACCACCACAATGGATTTGAAATGAAACAAACAAGATGTGCTTTAACTGCAGACTTTCAGCTTTAATTTGAGGGTATTTACATCCAAATCAGGTGAACAGTGTAGGAATTACAACAGTTTGTATATGTGCCTCCCACTTTTTAAGGGACCAAAAGTAATGGGACACTTGGCTGCTCAGCTGCTCCATGGCCAGGTGTGTGTTATTCCCTCATTATCCCATTTAGAAGGAGCAGATAAAAGGTCCAGAGTTCATTCCAAGTGTGCTATTTGCATTTGGAATCTGTTGCTGTCAACTCTCAATATGAGATCCAAAGAGATGTCACTATCAGTTAAATGAAGCCATCATTAGGCTGAAAAAACAAAACAAACCCATCAGAGAGATAGCAAAAACATTAGGTGTGGCCAAATCAACTGTTTGGAACATCCTTAAAAAGAAACAATGCACTGGTGAGCTCAGCAACACCAAAAGACCCGGAAGACCACAGAAAACAACTGTGGTGGATGACCGAACTATTCTTTCCCTGGTGAAGAAAACACCCTTCACAACAGTTGGCCAGATGAAGAACACTCTCCAGGAGGTAGGTGTATGTGTGTCAAAGTCAACAATCAAGAGAAGACTTCACCAGAGTGAATACAGAGGGTTCACCACAAGATGTAAACCATTGGTGAGCCTCAAAAACAGGAAGGCCAAATTAGAGTTTGCCAAACAACATCTAAAAAGCCTTCACAGTTCTGGAACAACATCCTATGGACAGATGAGACCAAGATCAACTTGTACCAGAGCGATGGGAAGAGAAGAGTATGGAGAAGGAAAGGAACTGCTCATGATCCAAAGCATACCACCTCATCAGTGAAGCATGGTGGTGGTAGTGTCATGGCGTGGGCATGTATCGCTGCCAATGGAACCGGGTCTCTTGTATTTATCGATGATGTGACTGCTGACAAAAGCAGCAGGATGAATTCTGAAGTGTTTCGGACAATATTATCTGCTCATATTCAGCAAAATACTTCAGAACTCATTGGATGGCACTTCACAGTGCAGATGGACAATGACCCGAAGCATACTGCGAAAGCAACCAAAGAGTTTTTTAAGGGAAAGAAGTGGAATGTTATGCAATGGCCAAGTCAATCACCTGACCTGAATCCGATTGAGCATGCATTTCACTTGCTGAAGACAAAACTGAAGGGAAAATGCCCCAAGAACAAGCAGGAACTGAAGACAGTTGCAGTAGAGGCCTGGCAGAGCATCACCAGGGATGAAACCCAGCGTCTGGTGATGTCTATGCGTTCCAGACTTCAGGCTGTAATTGACTGCAAATGATTTGCAACCAAGTATTAAAAAGTGAAAGATTGATGGATGGTTGTTAATCTGTCCCATTACTTTTGGTTCCTTAAAAAGTGGGAGGCACATATACAAACTGTTGTAATTTCTACACCGTTCACCTGATTTGGATGTAAATACCCTCAAATTAAAGCTGAAAGTCTGCAGTTAAAGCACATCTTGTTTGTTTCATTTCAAATCCATTGTAGTGGTGTATAGAGCCAAAAAGATTAGAATTGTGTCGATGTCCCAATATTTATGGACCTGACTGTATATATCGCCGTGAGCCGGTCGGCAAGTGGTTAATATTCAAAGAAACATATGAGAAAAGGGATGTTTTCAAGGCAGCACTTCACAACTCCAGAAATACAGAAATGATGTGCTTTCACTTAGTCATTAAGAGGCCAGGTCTTCAAGACATCTAATTAATACTTAGCTGATTAATCTAGCCTTAACCATCTCTGAAGCACCACATGCGGGGAAGGAGGTGCACTCAGCAATCTTCTTTAGACATAATAATTATTCTATTTATGAGGTACATTAATATAAAAGTAATAGAGTTTAAGAGTATATCAGAGAGAGATTAACCGCATGACCCCAAAACAGATTCAGAGAATGTGTATGTAACAGCGCATTAAGCACGCAAGCTAAGGTTTTAAAGCAGAAAGTCAGCCAAACTGCTAAAGATACAGCTGAAATACAAACACCATATGGCCCAATGCTTGTGGACAACTGACCATCACATCTATAGGAGCTTATTTGATATCCTGTTCCAGAATCATGGGACATTAAAATAAAGTTTCCACCTTACCTTTCCGTGACTGAACTCTACTAGGAAGGTTTTCCACAAGATTTTAAAGTGCCTATTGGAATCTGTGCCCATTCAGCTAAAAGAGCATTTGTAAGGTCAGGTACTGATGTTGATTGAGAAGAACTGGTCCATCATATGCATTCCAATTCATTCAGTAGGGTTGAGGTTAGGATGCTGTGCAGGGCACTCAAGTTCCTCCGCACCAAACTGGTCAAACCATATCTTTATGAAGCTGTTCGTTAGGGTTAAGGTCATGGCTACAGTATGAGCAGGACACTTAAGTTCATCCACACCAAACTGGTCAAAACATATCTTTATGAAGCTGTTAAGTAAAGTTGAGGTCAGGCCTCTGAGCAGGACACTTAAGTTCCTCCACATCACACTGATCAAACCTTGTCCTTATGGAGCTGGATTTGTACAGAGGGGTATGCTGGAACATTAAAGATCCTTCCGCAAACTATTTCCAAAAGGTGCTCAGTAGGGTTGAGGTCAGGACACTGTGTGGGACACTGAAGTTCCTCCGCACCAAACTGGTCAAACCAAATCTTTATGAAGCTGTTAAGTACGGTTGAGGTCATGGCTTTGAGCAGGACCCTCAAGTTCCTCCACATCACACCGGTCAAACATTGTCCTTATGGAGATGGCTTTGTATAGAGGGGCACAATTATGCTGGAACAGAAATCAAAACCTTTGCTAAACTGTTACCACAAGGTTGGAAGAGCACAATTGTCTGTAATGTCTTTGTATGTTATAGCATTAACAGTAGTTTTTCACTAGAAACATCTGAACTTAGTCAATGAGAGTGGAGTCAATATATAATTGGTCATATACTGTATGTAGTGTGATGGCAAGGAGTCCACATGCATTTTCCCATATAGGTGGTGATTTACTAAAGCCGTACGCCATCAGTTGAGGCGCACGGCGAGGCGCAACGCACATTTCCATATTTACAACATGGTGCGCTGGTAACAGCTTGAATCCCCCATTTACTATAGCGATCTTGGCGCTTGGGAGAATGCAATCTGTGCGCCACTATGGACATGGTACACGGCATCTCCAATTCAATATTAACAGAAGATGAAGGTGCCAAAGTTAAATTAAATGAAATCCTTTCTTATTTTTGCTTGGGGATAGAGTGCAGAGGGATTTGAAGTCTTGTCAGTTTTTGGGGGTGTCTGCACCCCTTATAGGGTGCAGACATCTCCCAAATTTTGGCAGTTTCTCTTTCAAATGTATTCACTTCCTGTCACATAGCCAAACAGGAAGTGAGGGTAAAACCCTACCAATGTCTTTCCTTGAGGACACACAGGTCAATCTAACTAGTGTCCCCTTTAGGCAAATTGCACTCTAGCACTTTGCTGTGTACACCCCAAATTATTAGGCATTTTGGGTTTATTAAAGGCAAATCCACTCTGCACTACAAGTGTACTCGCTGTAAATCTGAGGGGAAGCACTGGTGATTTTATCATCCAATCATGTAGATTGTAGAAGCAAAGATGTTGTTTTTTTATTTGTAGTGCAAAGTGGATTTGCCTTTAGTAAATAAACCCCAAAGTCCAAGATACCTAATTTGGGGTGTACAGAGAAAAGTGTTATGCCGCGTACACACGATCGGACATTTCAACAACAAAATCCATGGATTTTTTCCAACGGATGTTGACTCAAACTTGTCTTGCATACACACGGTCACACAAATCTTGTCGGAAATTCCAAACGTCAAGAACGCGGTGACGTACAACACGTACGACGAGCCGAGAAAAATGAAGTTCAATAGCCAGTGCGGCTCTTCTGCTTGATTCCGAGCATGCGTTGAACTTTGTGTGCGTCAGAATTGTGTACACACGATCGGAATTTACGACAACAGATTTTGTGAGTAACAGAAATTTCGATGGAAAATGTCCGATGGAGCCTACACACGGTCGGAATTTCCGACAACAAGCTCCCATCGAACATTTTCCGTCGGAAAATCCGACCATGTGTACAGGGCATTAGAGTGCAATTTACCTAATGGGGACACTATTTAGATGGACCTGTGTGTCCCCAAGGAAAGACACTCTATCCTCAAGCAAAAAATAAGAAAGGATTTCACTTAATGTAACTTTGCAAAGACGCATTCCTAAGTTCAACTGTGACGCATGTCAATGGCCCATTTAGACCTTGTTTAATAGAAAACATCAGTTGCCTTTCACTATAAACATTTGTTAGTCCAGTCCTGGAAAGCTGCATCTGCTTTGCTATTATTCGCCAATAAAGTTATGGGCCTGCACCTAGATGCATGATGCATGTCCCCGTGGTGCATATCTGGTTCCCAGAAGCAGTGGCCAGCACACAGGAATGACATCACGCCCCTACAGGAAGTTGCTTGTACTGCTGCTTATTTCTTCCCACCACCACGCCCCGCTCACTTTCCTCTGAGGAAGAGATGATCCTTATTTGCAAATTATGATAATTTTTTATTTATGTGTGGGGGTTGGGGTAGACATGGAATCACAAATACTCCTGCAGAGGCACCATCCCCTAAGAATATGCAGCTATGTTTCAAAAAAAAGTAGAATGGCTTTAATTGTGCCTCAGAGGAGTGTGAAAAAAATATAACACAGATACTTTGATTATAAAAAAATATATAAATTGTATTAAACTGCCATAGGCAGTACCTTCTAAGAATAAAAAGGTTAAGATAAATTACAGTCTTGGAGTTTGAAATCAGGGTGTGCAGGTCCCAGACAAATAGAGAGGATGTGGCCTATGCATTTCACGGACAGTTCCGCTTCGCCAGGGCCTTGAAAGTAGCACAATGGGATATCACATAAATTCTATAAATAAAATATTATTATTAATAGAGAGTACATGAGTAACATGATTTACTTAAGTTAAAGTTTACAGATGAATGGAGAAAAAAAAAATATATATATTAGGGTTGTCCCGATACCGATACTGGTATCGGTATCGGCACCGATACCGAGCATTTGCCCAAGTACTTGTACTCGGGCAAATGCTCCCGATGCTTCCGCCGATACCTGGAAGACAGCTGTGATCGGCACGTGGGGGAGTACATGATTCTCCCCCAGCGGCTTTCACCAGCTTTAGTGACATACAGCGGTGATCGCTCACAGCTGACTGTCACTGCATCCTCCTCCGTGCCCCCTCTGTTCCTCTGTGCCTCTCCGCTGTCCCCTCCGTTCCTCTCTCCTTATCTGTGTCTCTCAGCTGTCCCCTCCGTTCCTCTCTCCTTATCTGTGCCTCTCCGTTCTCCCCCTCCGTTCCTCTCTCCTTATCTGTCCCTCTCAGCTGTCCCCTCTGTTGCCCTCTCCTTAACTGTCCCTCTCAGCTGTCCCCTCCATTCCCCTCTCCTTATCTGTCCCTCTCCGTTCTCCCCCTCCGTTCCTCCGTCCCCCTCCTTCTTCCTTTGTGTATGGACAGAGTCAGCTGACTCTGTCCATTCACATAACTGAAACATTGTAATCTCCTGTGATTATGATGTGTCAGTTTATGAATGGAGAGGAGCTGCTGTCTTCTCTCCATTCATTCTCAGTGCAGCTGAGGCTGCAGAGAAAGGGACTGGGGAATCTCTATCCTCTGTCTCTTTCTCTGTCTCAAGGGGGAGATATCAGAGGTCTGTTAAGACCCCTGATATCTCACCAAAGCCCCCCAAAAGGGCTGATTAAAAAAAAAAAAAAAAAAAAAAAAAACAAAGCATAAAAAAATATTATTGGAAAAAATAAAAATTGTAAAAAAAAAAAAAATAACACACACATACAACGTTCACCCCCTCCCCCCCCCCCCCCCCCCCAAAAAAAAGCAAGCACTGTTAAAAAAAAAAAAAAATTGTCACGTGACATTAAAAAAAAAGTATCGGTAATCGGTATCGGCGAGTACTTGAAAAAAAGTATCGGTACTTGTACTCGGTCCTAAAAAAGTGGTATCAGGACAACCCTAATATATATATTAATACTTTTGTTTTACACAGGTATATATAAATGTCATATCATGTTAGACATTTGTTGGTACAACCTATATATTGTATTGTGAAGCGTCCAATATATACATACAGTTACATTACATGATTGTGCATGAGCAGCAGTGTTTTCATATGCAGGGAGTGCTCAAATGAGAATACTCAAATGAATGAAAGTTAAACAAAGTATGAAAAATGTCTACACATGAAGATTGAATTTTCTATATGTATTAATGTAGATAGTTTTATTTCAAATGTATGTTTTTCAACTCACCCAAGGACTGTAAGCATAGGACACCGGCTCAGATGGACGTAGGTTAGGCCTTTTGTGCCACTCCTCTGAGGCACAATTAAAGTCCCACTCCGTTCTACCTTTTTTGAAACATAGTTGCACAATTTTTTTATTTATTCTTACATGGGGTGGTGTTTGTGTGGGTCATGTGTGTATGTCTAAATGATTTGGCCTCAAAACACACACCCAGGGGCGGACTGACCATTGAGCCACTCGGGCACTGCCCGAGGGCCCTGGGCCACTAGGGGGCCCCATCAGGGTTGCTAGCCTCAGTAAAACCAGGGACAGTATGGACCAGGGACAGCCAATAGACAGTATGGACCAGGGACAGCCAATAGAAACATGTCTGTGTATACTGTGTGTGTGTATAATATGTGGCCCCATAATCTCTGATTGCCTGGGGGCCCCAGAATCTCCTATTGCCCGGGGGCCCCATGAGTTGTCAGTCTGCCCCTGCACACACCTACTTCCTGTTTACAGATTCACTTCCGGGCCAATGTATATTGCTTCCTGCTTCAGTGTGTGTGTAAATATAGATATATCTATAGATGTAGGTTCTTGTGTCCAACAGCAGAGAGAAGTTGGGTAGATGCTACACTCCTAATTCTGAAGGCATAATAATGGTCTAGCACAGGGGGTCTTCACACTATGGCCCTCCATTTGTTCAGGAACTACAATTCCCATCATGCCTAGTCATGTCTGTGAATGCCAGAGTTTTGCAATGCCTCATGGGATGTGTGGTTCCGCAACAGCTGGAGAGCTGTAGTTTGAAGATTCCTGATCACTCTAGCATGTCTTGAAAAAAAGGTGGTTTCTCATGTGCCTTGTATAATGCCCAAGAAATACAGTTTGGAAAATACAAGTGGGTCATGGCACATCTACATTCCAAATTTGGCACTTAAGATGGAAATGCACTATGCAATCTGATTGGCCAATCTCTACAACTCGATATTTCGACAAAATAGATAATAGGAAGACTCACTTGAACAATTAATTCAAATTATAGAAAATCAAACAGACTCTTGGACTAAATCTAATTTATTTAACCACTTCAATACAGGGCTTTTATACACCCTTCCTTCCCAGACCAAATTTTAGCTTTCAGCGCTCTCACACTTTGAATGACAATTACTCAGTCATGCTACACTGTACCCAAACCAAATTTTTATCATTTTTTTCTCACAAACATAGCTTTCTTTTAGTGGTATTTAATCACTGCTGTTTTTTTTATTTTTTGCAATATAAGCGAAAAAAGAGAGAAATTTTTGAAAAAAAAACACTTTTTTTTAGTTTTTATTGTAAAATTTTGCAAATAAGTAATTTTTCTTCATAAATTTGGGCCAAAATGTATACTGCTACATATCTTTAGTAAAAATAACCCAAATTAGTGTATATTATTTGGTCTCTGTGAAAGTTATAGAGTCTACAAGCTATGGTGCAAATCATTGAAAAATGATCACATCTGATCACACCTGATGTACTGAAGGCCTATCTCATTTCTTGAGGCCCTAACAAGCCAGGAAAGTACAAATACCCCCCAAATTACCCCTTTTTGGAAAGCAGACATTCCAAGGTATTTAGCAAGAGGCATGGTGAGCTTTTTGAAGTTGTAATTTTTTCCCACAATTCTTGGAAATTTTTTTTTTTTTTTTTTTTTTTTTTTTTTTTGCACAAAATTGTCATAATAACAAGTTATTTCTCTCACACAGCACATGCATACTTGCAATGACACCCCAAAATACATTCTGCTACTCCTCCTGAGTATAGTGATACCACATGTGTGAGACTTTTACACAGCCTGGCCACATACAGAGGTCTAAAATCCAACTAGCACCGTCAGGCATTTTACGAGCATAAATTGCACATCTCATATGATGACAACCTATCACACTTTTGAAGGCCCTGGAGCACCAGGACAACGGAAACGCCCACAAAATGACCCCATTTTGGAAAGCTAACACCCCAACGTATAATCTATGAGGCATAATTAGTCTTTTGAATGGTTCATTTTTTTCCCGAAGTTTTTGGAAACTGTGGAAAAAAAAATGAAAACGCATTTTTTTTACACAAAGTTGTCCATTCATAAGATATTTACAACACATAGCATGTACATAGCAAAAATGACACCCCAAAATACATTCTGCTACTCCTCCTGAGTATGGCGATACCAAATGTGTGAGACTTTTACACAGCCTGGCCACATACAGAGGCCCAACATTGAAGTAGCAGCTTCAGGCATTCTAGGAGCATAAATTACACATCTCATTTCTCAACCACCTATTACAATTTTGAAGGCCCTGGAGCACCAGGACAATGGAAACACCCACAAAATGACCCCATTTTGGAAAGCTAACACCCCAACGTATAATCTATGAGGCATAATTAGTCTTTTGAATGGTTCATATTTTTCCCGAAGTTTTTGGAAACTGTGGGAAAAAAATGAAAACGCATTTTTTTTTACACAAAGTTGTCCATTCATAAGATATTTCCAACACATAGCATGTACATAGCAAAAATGACACCCCAAAATACATTCTGCTACTCCTCCTGAGTGTAGCGATACCAAATGTGTGAGACTTTTACACAGCCTGGCCACATACAGAGGCCCAACATTGAAGTAGCAGCTCCAGGCATTCTAGGAGCATAAATTACACATCTCATTTCTCAACCACCTATTACATGTTTGAAGGCCCTAGAGCACCAGGACAACGGAAACGCCCACAAAATGACCCCATTTTGGAAAGCTAACACCCCAACGTATAATCTATGAGGCATAATTAGTCTTTTGAATGGTTCATTTTTTTCCTGAAGTTTTTGGAAACTGTGGAAAAAAAATTAAAACGCATTTTTTTTACACAAAGTTGTCCATTCATAAGATATTTCCAATACATAGCATGTACATAGCAAAAATGACACCCCAAAATACATTCTGCTACTCCTCCTGAGTGTGGCGATACCAAATGTGTGAGACTTTTACACAGCCTGGTCACATACAGAGGCCCAACATTGAAGTAGCAGCTCCAGGCATTCTAGGAGCATAAATTACACATCTCATTTCTCAATCACCTATTACAATTTTGAAGGCCCTGGAGCACCGGGACAATGGAAACACCCACAAAATGACCCCATTTTGGAAAGCTAACACCCCAACGTATAATCTATGAGGCATAATTAGTCTTTTGAATGGTTCATATTTTTCCCGAAGTTTTTGGAAACTGTGGGAAAAAAATGAAAACGCATTTTTTTTTACACAAAGTTGTCCATTCATAAGATATTTACAACACATAGCATGTACATAGCAAAAATGACACCCCAAAATACATTCTGCTACTCCTCCTGAGTGTAGCGATACCAAATGTGTGAGACTTTTACACAGCCTGGCCACATACAGAGGCCCAACATTGAAGTAGCAGCTCCAGGCATTCTAGGAGCATAAATTACACATCTCATTTCTCAACCACCTATTACATGTTTGAAGGCCCTAGAGCACCAGGACAACGGAAACGCCCACAAAATGACCCCATTTTGGAAAGCTAACACCCCAACGTATAATCTATGAGGCATAATTAGTCTTTTGAATGGTTCATTTTTTTCCTGAAGTTTTTGGAAACTGTGGAAAAAAAATGAAAACGCATTTTTTTTACACAAAGTTGTCCATTCATAAGATATTTCCAACACATAGCATGTACATAGCAAAAATGACACCCCAAAATACATTCTGCTACTCCTCCTGAGTGTGGCGATACCAAATGTGTGAGACTTTTACATAGTCTGGCCACATACAGAGGCCCAACATCCAAGTAGCACTGTCAGTTGTTCTAGGAGCATACATTACACATAAATTCCTGCCAACCTATCACATTGTTGAAGGCCCTTCATATTTCTAACACATAGCATGTACTGTAGAAGCCAATTACAAACCAAAATACATTCTGTTGAGTAAAGGGTAAAGAAAAGATTACCTGCAGTTTTAGTAGTGCAGTGGTCCACAGAGAAGAGCATCGGTCCAGGCAGCAGGCAGGAACGTGGACAGCGACAGCAAAACAGGCAGCAGGCAAGAATAGTCAGTACAGGTAGAGATGTCAGCACAGCCAAAGCATTAGTCCAGATAGCAGGCAGGGATGTGGTCAGCAGCAGCAAAAGGATCAAAGGATCATCCATGCAGCAGGCAGGAATACTGTCCATAGTTAGTACATGCAGCAGGCAGAGGTATGGTCAGCACAGCCAGAGTATTTGTCCAGGGAGCAGGCAGTACCATCAAGCTTAGGGCATTGGTCAGGAAAGAATGGGGACAGGGGTAGAGGCTTCTCCCACCCAAATCGCTTTGAAGCCTCCGGGCAACCAGACCCTGTTATGGGAACACAGAAAACCAAAAACTGGTTTTCTGAACTCCGAACACTATTCTGGAGCCCCTCACATATGTGAGACCCCTGTGTAGGAGGGTGAAAGATCAATCCAAGGGGCAGGCAAAAACATGGTCAACAGGCCGAGGTCAGTGCAGGTAAAAGGCAGAAATAGACGGTAGACAGAGGCATAGTCGATACAGTCCAGGGTCAGTTCACGTGAAAGGCAAAAACATGGCGGAAAAACAATGCAGACGGTAGGCAGAGGCATAGTCGAGAAACAGGCCAGGGTCGGTTCACATGGAAGGCAATAATATGGTTGGTTGAGGAAGGTAAATATTCAGGACAGAAATTAAAAACGGGGAAATGGCAGTATTAGAAATATGGACTAATAATTTTCCAGAGTGTGATATCGCCTGAAGCATTCTCCGATGCAAAGGCCAGGTTGGGAGGGACAGTCAGTACAATGGAAGCTCGTATCTTTCCTAATTCCTCTTTTGGTGCACACCCGACATTTTTTTTGGCGTCGTCTTCCGGATCCTGTTGGTGGAATATGGTCTGGGAAATGGCGCTCATGTAGTCTGCTGACAGAATCGGAGCGAATGCTTTCTGGGGGGGATACTTGCTGATAAATCAGGGCAGTGACAATGTCTTCAATAAACTTTATTAAGGTGGTGGGTGTTTCTGTGGATTTTTGGTATATTATGAAAGAATTTAAAAGGGCCAAATGAAAAAAGTAAATTGCGACTTTTTTGTACCAGAATAATGATTTTCTTGTTGAAAGATAGGGCTGCAACAACTGATCGTTTAAATCCACCCCCCCCATGTATTTATTGTACTCAGTGATACAGGTAGGCTTGCGAACGGTACCGCGTCTTCTGTGAAGTTCCACCGAGGTGTCATCGTGGATGGTGGACATGATGTACACGTCTTTTCTATCCCTCCACTTCACAGCCAACACTTCTTCGTTCCTCAAGCTTCTCGATTCCCCCCTTGGAATGTTTGTGGTGACAAGACACTGTGGGAAGCCCTTTCGGTTTTTTCTAGTTGTACCACAGGCCAAAGTTTGTTTGAGATGTAGGTGGCGGAGAAGGGGCAAACTCGTATAATAATTATCCATATAAATATGGTACCCCTTTTGGAGGAGTGGGAATGCCAACTCCCAAACAATTTTCCCACTTATTCCCATATACGAGGGACACTCAGGGGGCTGGAGCTGGGAATCTTTCCCTTCGTACACGCGGAATGCGTACACATAACCGGTGGCACTTTCACAAAGCTTGTTAAGCTTCAAGCCATACCTCGCCCTCTTACTGGGTATATATTGTTTGATTCCCAGCCGGCCTGTGAAATGCACCAGGGATTCGTCCACAGATATATTTTTTTCAGGGACATAAACTTCGGCAAACTTCTGGGAAAAAAAATTAATTAGGGGGCGAACTTTATATAATTTGTCAAAGTTTGGGTGATTTCGGGGGGGGCACTGTGAGTTGTCATTGAAATGCAAGAAGCGCATTATGATTTCGTATCGGGACCTGGACATGGCTGCTGAAAAAATTGGCATATGGTGGATGGGTCTGGTCGACCAATACTTATGAATTTCATTTTTTTTTGTAAGCCCCATGTTCAGGGTTAGGCCTAAAAACAATTTTAGCTCCACTACTGTTAGCGGTCTCCACTCAAAAGGGCGGGCATAGCTGGAGCTGGGGTTGGCTGCAATAAATTGTTGGGCAAACAGATTAGTTTGGTCCACGATGCCTTGAATCCAATCGTTTGGGAAAAATAAATTAAAAAAATCCATTTGTGTAAATCCTGCAGTGTTGACCTGCACACCCGACTGTGCTGTAAAAGGGGGGATCGTGGCTGACCCTGTGGTAGAAGGCAGCCACAATGGGTTTGCCAAGGAATCTGGAAGATGGGTTTGGGCCCTACTTCTTTGGCGTCCACTTGTGCTGGGTCTTTCCTCCTGGGGTCTACCGCCGCTGGCACTGCTGGTAGCTGCCTGGTTTTCAGATCGTCGTCTTTTTGGACGGACTACTTCCTCCTCTAAATCTGATCCAGATGTGCTGCCTTCGGGGGGCTCATATTCCGAATCAGAACCAGAATCTGAACTGAGCGGTGAGAGCTCCCCGTTGCTCTCATCGGTCAGACTCAGGATCTGGTATGCCTCTTCTGGGGTGTACATCTTTCTGGACATAGTGGCTGACTGGCTGTATGTACTCTGGTGGCAAGTGATGAGGTGGCGGGTACTCTGGTGGCAGATGATGAGGTGGCGGGTACTCTGGTGGCAGGTGATGAGGTGGCGGGTACTCTGGTGGCAGGTGATGAGGTGGCGGGTACTCTGGTGGCAGGTGATGAGGTGGCAGGTACTCTGGTGGCAGGTGATGAGGTGGCGGGTACTCTGGTGGCAGGTGATGAGGTGGCAGGTACTCTGGTGGCAGGTGATGAGGTGGCAGGTGATGAGGTGGCAGGTACTCTGGTGGCAGGTGATGAGGTGGCAGGTACTCTGGTGGCAGGTGATGAGGTGGCGGGTACTCTGGTGGCAGGTACTCTGGTGGTGAGGTGGCGGGTACTCTGGTGGCAAGTACTCTGGTGGCAGGTGATGAGGTGGCAAGTACTCTGGTGGCAGGTGATGAGGTGGCGGGTACTCTGGTGGCAGGTGATGAGGTGGCGGGTACTCTGGTGGCAGGTGATGAGGTGGCGGGTACTCTGGTGGCAGGTGATGGACAGGTACTCTGAGATGACAGGTACTTTGAGGTGACAGGTACTCTGAGGTGACAGGTACTGAGGTGACAGGTACTGAGGTGACAGGTACTGAGGTGACAGGTACTCTTTATTTAGGAGGGGCGATCTGGGCACAGTAGTACATGTAATTAGTAACTCACTGTTAGCTGATCTCTTCTCCTCACACTGGATCGGTGTGTGAGGAGAAGAGCCCAGCAACAGCAGTTACTGTGTGACTGTGTGTTTGTTTACATTAGTGACCGGCTGTGATTGGACACAGCCGGTCATGTGATGCAGAGCCATGTCATTGGCTACAGTGATCGGGGCTGAGCTGTATCCAGGGGAAAAGCCTCAGCCCCGATCACCGCTCTGATCACTCCTCTTCCGCCGGAACCCGCCTCATACACGCTTCCCAATGCCGCTCTGCATCCGCCGTTACCGACGCTCCGCCGCCCGCCGCCCGCCGCCGCCGCCGCTTCAATACCCCCATCGGGGAACGGCTGTGTCCTGAGGGACACAACGGTACCCCGATCGCCGCTCTGCGGGCCCCCAGGGGCCCGCAGTAGCGGCGGAAAGCCGAGGCCGTCATATGACGCCCACCCAGGATGGGAGATCCCATCTGTGGACGTCATTTGACTATGGCCGGGTATTGAAGCGGTTAAGATCTAACTGATTGCAGTGTATGGTCACCTTTAACCACTTGACAACTAGGCACTTAAACCCCCTTCCTAACCAGACCAATTTTCAGCTTTCTGTGCTCTCACATTTTGAATGACAATTACTCAGTCATACAATACTGTACCCATACGAAATTTTTGTCCTTTTTTTCACACAAATAGAGCTTTCTTTTGGGTTTTTTATTTTTTGCACTATAAAAGAAAAAAGACTGAAAATTCGGTAAAAAAATTAATTTTTCTTTGTTCTGTTATAACATTTTGCAAATTCGTAATTTTTCTTCGTAAATTTTGGCCAACATTTATAGTGCTACATATCTTTGGTAAAAATAAGTACAAATTGGTGCATATTATTTGGTCTTTGTGAAAGTTATTATAGAGTCCAAAGGCTGTGGTGCCAATATCTGAAAATTGATCACACTTGAAGTACTGACGGCCTATCTAATTTCTTGAGACCCTAACATGTCAGAAAAGTACAAATACCCCCCAAATGACCCTTTTTTGGAAAGAAGACATTTCAAGGTATTTAGAAGGATTCATGGTGAGTTTTTTGAAGTTGTCATTTTTTCCCACAATTCTTTGCAAAATAAAGATTTTTTTTCTTTTTTTGTTTTTCACAACATTGTCATATTAGCAGGTTATTTCTCACACACAGCATATGCATACCACAAATTACACCCCAAAACACATTCTGCTATTACTCCCGAGTACGGCGATAACACATGTGTTAGACTTTTACACAGCGTGGCAACATACAGAGGCCCAACATGCAGGGAGCACCTTCAGGTGCTCTGGAGCACCCAGGCCAATTCTGACATTTCTCTCCTACATGTAAAAATCATCATTTATTTGCTAGAAAATTACATAGAACCCCAAAACATTGTATATGTTTTTTTAGCAAAGACCCTAGAGAATACAATGGCGGTTGTTGCAACTTTTTATCTCACACGGTATTTGCGCAGCAATTTTTTGAATGTTTTTTTTTGGGAAAAAAAAACAGTTTTGTGCTTTAAAAAAAAAAACAGTAAAGTCACCCCAATGTTTTTGCATAATGTGAAAGATGAAGTTACGTCGAGTAAATAGATACCCAATATGTCACCCTTCAAAATTGCACATACTCGTGGAATGGCGCCAAACTTCACTACTTAAAAATCCCCATAGGCGATACTTTAAAAATTTTTACTGGTTACATGTTTTGAGTTACAGAGGAGGTCTAGGGCCAAAATGATTGCTCTCACTCCAACGTTCGCAGCAATACCTCACATGTGTGGTTTGAAAACCGTTTTCATATGTGGGCGGGACTTATGTGTGCGTTCACTTCTGCATGCGAGCACACGGACAGGGGCGCTTTAAAAAAAAATGTTTTCTTTTTATTGTTCATTTTACTTTATTTATTTTAGTTTGACACTTTTTTCCAAAAAAAAAATTTTTTTGATCACTTTTATTCCTTTTTTTTTTTTTTTCCACGTCAGCAAACTTTTAGAGAGATTTTAAGTCAGCTGCGTCCACATCACGGCCACATCACCCTGAAAGCGCCCGATCTCGTCTGATCACTTTTATTCCTATTACAAGGAATGTAAACATCCCTTGTAATAGGAATATGGCATGACAGGTCCTCTTTACAGTGAGATATGGGGTCAATAAGACCCCACATCTCACCTCTAGGCTGGGAAGCCTGAAATAAAACAAACAAAAAAAACGATCCTGGCTTCGATCGTAGCGGTGAGTCGGTAGAAGCACCGGAGGGCAGCGGGAAGGGGGGGGCATCCCCTCTTGCCTCCCGTAAGAACGATCAAGCAGCGGAAAAGCCATTACTCTATTTCCTTTTGTTCTATTCAATCCGGGATGTGGTGCTGTATTTCGGTTGATATACACTATTCTAACACTTTCTATGTACAGTATATATAAGTAAATATTTTTTTATTTTCCTAAAAGTTCAGGTCGTTCATTCTCCAGACTCCACACATGCTCAGGAATTCCGTTTTGACATTTCTGCACATACAGGCTGTACAGTAAACTACCTCCCATTCAGGGGCGTAACTAGAAATAGCAGGGCCCCATAGCAAAATGTTGTATGGGGCCCCCCTGCAAACAGCCCCCCCCCCCCACAGCTGCCCTAGTGTCAATGCAACGTGACCTGTGCCACATACAGCGTGACCCGTGCCCAATGCAGCCTGACCTGTGCCCAATACAGCGTGACCTGTGCCCCATACAGCGTGACCTGTGCCCAATACAGCGTGACCTGTGCCCAATACAGTCTGGTCCGCCTGTGCCCCATACAGCCCCACCTATGCAGAGGAAGAGGCAAGCCACCCGGATCAGCAGAGAGCGGGATTGGCCGCTGTAATAGCTTTCATTTAAATTTCCTGTCTTCATCGTCACATAGCCCCACCTCTTGGCCCAACGCCTTTGATGATGTCACATGTCCCGCATTGGATCGGCGTTCTGTCTATCAAAGGCACCGGGCCAAAAGGTGGAGCTATGTGACGTGAGCCCCGGGAACACTGGAGGTTCTAATTAAAGCTCTTACATTGGGCAATTCAGCTCTCTGCTGATACGGACAGCTCGCCTCTTCCTTTCTTCTCTTTTCCCCTGGCTGGGAGACTGTGCCGGCAGTGCTCTTATCCTCACTGGACCCCACTCGGCTGTGGGCCCCATAGCGCCCGCATGGGTCGCTATGGTAGTAGTTACGCTCCTGCTCCCGTTATTTCTGTGTCATTCATTCCATGAGGAAGATTGCGGGGTCTTATGCATTCGGATGTCTACCAGTTTACTGACTTTGGTCTGCGGAGTGTGTGCGCATGCATAAGGGGTCAGGTGCGTGCACAGACACGTTGAGTGATTCTGCCGGGTTCCATAGATCTGGCAAAAGCAGCTTGTCTTTGCTTGCGCCGGAAGTGAATTCAAGATGGCAGCTCTGGGGGGGAGGAGCAGTGTAGGGAGAATTTTTCCTACAAGCAAGACAATCCTGAACTGCAAAGACTAGTAAGTATTTTTTTTTTTTTACTTTTATTCAAGGACAATTTTTAAGACTTAAAGGGGTTGTAAAGGCTCAAGGTTTTTTTATGCATGGAGGTAAAAAAAAACCTTCTGTGTGTAGCAGCCCACCCACCCCTCCAGCCCTTACCTCAGCCCCATCTTGATCCAGTAAAGTGCATGAGAGCAGCGGCTCTCCAAGGTCTCTTCCTCCTCATTGGCTGAGACAGCAGGGAGCCATTGGCTCCTGCTACTGTCAATCACAACCAGTGAGTCAATGAGGAGAGAGCAGGGGCCAGGGCCGAGCCGTGTTCTGTCTGTGACTGGACACACTGAGCAGCAGCTCAGGTGCCCCCATTGCAATCTGTTTGCTGTGGGGGCAATCGGCAGGAGGGAGGGGCCTGGAGCGCTGGTAGGGGACCCGAGATGAGGAGGATCGGTGCTGCTCAATGCACAACCATTACACAGAGCATGTAAGTATGACTTTTTTTTTTAAGTCTGCCTTTAATAGCACTTTAAACATTTTATTTTTGATAGCAAGGGCCCATGCACACTGGGTTAAAAAACATTGGTCCTTAGTTTTTAAAGTTTAGCATCTTGCCTGTAGAAGCAACTAACGTTGTCCTACAGTGCCTTGAAAAAGTATTCATACCCTTTGCAATTTTCCACATTTTGTCATGTTACAACCAAAAATGTAAATGTATTTTATTGGGATTTTATGTGATGGACCAACACAAAGTGGCACAGAATTGTGAAGTGGAAGGAAAATGATAAATGGTTTTCCAAATTTTTTACAAATAAATATGTGAAAAGTGTGGGGTACATTTGTATGGCGCCCCCCGGAGTCAATACTTTGTAGAACCACCTTTCACTGCAATTACAGCTGCAAGTCTTTTTGGGGATGTCTCTACCAGCTTTGAACATCTAGAGAGGGACATTTTTGCCCATTCTTCTTTGCAAAATATCTCAAGATCTGTCAGATTGGATGGAGAGCGTCTGTGAACAGCAATTTTCAAGTCTTGCCACAGATTCTCAATGGGATTTAGGTCTGGACTGTGGCTGGGCCATTCTAACACATGAATATGCTTTGATCTAAACCATTCCATTGTAGCTCTGGCTGTATGTTTAGGGTAGTTGTCCTGCTGGAAGGTGAACCTCCGCCCCAGTCTCAAGTCTTTTGCAGACTCTAAATTTTCTAAGATTGTCCTGTATTTGGCTCCATCCATCTTCCCATCAACTCTGACTAGCTTCCCTGTCCCTGCTGAAGAAAAACATCCCCACAACATGATGCTGCCATCACCATGTTTCACGGTGGGGATGGTGTGTTCGGGGTGATGTGCAGTGTTAGTTTTCCACCACACATAGCGTTTTGCTTTTAGGCCAAAAAGTCCAATTTTGGTCTCATCTGACCAGAGCACCTTCTTCCACATGTTTGCTGTGTCCTCCACATGGCTTCTCACAAACTGCAAATGGGACTTCTTATGGCTTTCCTTCAAAAATGTCTTTCTTCTTGTCACTCTTCCATAAAGGCCAGATTTGTGGAGAACACGACTAATAGTTGTCCTGTGGACAGATTCTCCCACCTGAGCTGTGGATCTCTGCAGCTCCTCCAGAGTTACCATGGACCTCTTGGCTGCTTCTCTGATGAATGCTCTCCTTGCCCGGCCGGTCAGTTTAGGTGGACGGCCATGTCTTGGTAGGTTTGTAGTTGTGCCATACTCTTTCCATTTTCCGATGATGGATTGAACAGAGCTCTGTGAGATGTTCAAAGCTTGGGATATTTTTTTTATAACCTAACCCTGCTTTATACTCCTCCACAACTTTATCCCTGACCTGTCTGGTGTGTTCCTTGGCCTTCATGATGCTGCTTGTTCACTGAGGTTCTTTAACAAACCTCTGAGGGCTTCACAGAACAGCTGTATTTATACTGAGATTAAATTACACACAGGTGGACTCTATTTACTAATTAGAGTTTCATTAGATTTTATTTGGGGTATCAGAGTAAAGGGGGGCGCTATACAAATGCACGCCACACTTTTCACATATTTATTTGTAAAAAATTAAAAAAAACATTTATCATTTTCCTTTAATTTCACAATTATGTACCACTTTGTTTTGGTCTATCACAGGGATATGCAATTAGTGGACCTTCGGCTGTTGCAGAACTACAAGTCCCATGAGGCATAGCAAGACTCTGATAGCCACAAGCATGACACCCAGAGGCAAAGCATGATGGGACATATAGTTTTGCAACAACTGGAGGTCCGCTAATTGCATATCCCTGGTCTATCACATAAAATCCCAATAAAATACATTTACGTTTTCAGTTGTAACATGACAAAATGTGAAAAATCTCAAGGGGTATGAATACTTTTTCAAGGCACTGTATATGTCCATGCACATTGGGCAGAAAAAAATGCTAAACACTAGTACAAAAAATACTCAAAATGTGCGTGTTTTTCTGGCCAAGACACTTACATATTTTTTTAAGCCAGTGTGCATGGACTCTAAAGGTGAAGTTCCTCTTTTTGTTCCTCCTTTAAAGGAAAGTCTTGCTACCAAGCCTAAAAAAGTGAATTCTTCCAGAACTGAATGTGCGCAATTTCCAGATTTGAAAGATTTTTTCATTTTTTTTTTTGCAGTCCTTTAATTTCTGACGTGACTGAAATGCAGACTTAGCACTTCTAGATATTAAGTGGCATGAGTATTATTGCTTGTCAATAGTAATCCATTTAGACACACTCACACCTGAGCGTTTCAAAGTCGCGCGATTTTACTGTGATTTTGCGGCGTTTTTTTTTTACCAAGATTTTGCCGCGATTTTGTTCAGGTCACCAATGCAAAAGGCAGAAAAACGCCTGTAATCTGCCCCAAAGAAGCTCATATTCTTTTTTGATCCTAGGGCGTTTTTCAGGTGTTTTGCTTCAGGTGACAAAACGTTCAGATGTGAACAGGTGCCATTGACATGAATGGGAAATGGGATTTTGCATGTTGGGCGTTTTTCCGGTGTTTTTCGGGCGTTTTATGAGCTGAAAACGCTCAGGTGTGAATGCAGCCTTAATGTGGCTCTCCTGACTCAGCTCGGTAATCTTTGACTTTCTGTCTGTTCCTCGAACCTGAAGTAACGGTGTGTGTAATTGCTGTGTTTGGATGACTCCGGGGGAGTCTGGGTATCGGTAGGAAGGGGGTGACGGTGACTATTACGGAGGTCTTACAGACTTACACAAGTCCGGCTTCTTGTTTTTCTGGCCTTCTGCTTTTAAGAAGTCATCAACAATTTACTAAGTCTTATTTATGCAAACAGAGTCAATAAAGGGAGGCCATGCGCCATTAATATTTCTCGTCTACAAAAATGCGGAGGACGTCTCCATAACTACGAACCTCGGTATAATTGCTCCACAAGGCAGAGCAATGTCCTTTGACTCCTGTAATAAATCCTTTATAAACCTTCTCATTATTGCATATTAAGAAGGTCACGCTTCACTTCTTACCTCCAAACGAGTCAGTTTATTATTCTTACTGCAATGTTTTGTGTACAATTCCATTTATAATCGACATACTTATTATGGGTGACTAACATGCGCGTTACTTGTGAATAATTTTAAAGCATCATCTACAGAACTAACCTCTAGACCTTTTGTACATATTGTGATAAAATATAAAATATTTGTTTTATAGAGGTCAACCTTTTAACCCTTTTACTTCCAAAGGTGACCCCAATGCCCTTCTATTCATATGTGTGTGTATGTGGGGGCCTGGGGGGGTTTGCTCAAACATTTCTTTTTTGTGGGGTTTAAGTGCTTGGATGTAGCTTAGTTTTTTTTTTTTTTCACTAAACTTTATTTTTTATCTCCATGACAACTTTTTGGGTGAAGGATTCTCTGTATTGACTTCCCACCTGCGCTATAGCCAAAATACGGCTACGACGCGGACTTACTTTGCCGGAAGGATGCACAATGGACGCCCTCCCATGATCACACTGCCCGCGAGCCCCCTGCAGCCCTCTTCGGACTCAGCTGAACACAGATCCTGGTAAAGGGCTAATCACAGAGGCCCTTTACCATGTGATCAACTGTGTCCAATGGCAGCTGATCACGGATCAATCCAATCAGTGGCCACCAGTGCTGCCAATCAGTGCTCTTCAGTGCTGGTTATCAGTGCCCATCAGTGCCTTCTCATCAGTGTCATCTATCAGTGCCCATTAGAGCCACCTATCAGTGCCCATTGGTGCTGACAATCAGTGCTCTTCAGGGTCACCTATCAGTGCTGCCTATCAGTGCCACCTAACAGTGCCCATCAGTGCGGCCTATCAGTGCCCATCAGTACCTTCTCATCAGTGTCACCTATCAGTGCCCATCAGTGCTGCCTATCAGTGCCTCCTCATTAGTTTCACCTATCAGTGCCTATCAGTGCTGCCTATTAGTGCCCATCAGTGCCTTCTCATCAGTGTCACCCATCAGTGCTGCCTATCAGTGCCACCTATCAGTGCCCTTAAATCGGGATTCCAGCTAGCTAAAAACATTTTTAAAGTCAGCAGCTACAAACACTGTAGCTGCTGACTTTAAATAAGTAGACTTACCTGTCCTGGGTACCCACAATGTCGGCCGCCCGAGGCCGACCCGTCCCTTGGATCTGGGGTCCCGGCACCGCCATCCTAGGTAGGGGAAACAGGCAGTGGAGCCTTGCGGCTTCACTGCCAGTTTCCTACTGCGCACGCGCGAGCGGCGCAGCGCTCTGTGAATGGCCCCGTGGTTTTCTGGGAACACACACAGTTCCCAGAAGACAACGGGGCCACTCACTGAGGAGAAGAACACGCTGCGGAATAGGAAGAGGCAGATTAGGAAGACTGCCTAGCAACAAGGGTTTAGGTAAGTATAACATTTTTTTTTCCAAATTTTTTTTTTACATTTTTTTATGATTTTTGGTCGAATTTTTTTTTTCAGGATGGCCCTCCACTTTAAGTGTTGCCTATTAGAGCCCATCAGTGCCACCTATCAGTGCCGCCTATCAGTTCAACCTCATAAGTGCCCACCATGCCGCCTCATCAGTGCCCACCAGTGCCACCTATCAGTGCCCATTAGTGCTGCCTCATCAGTGTCCGTCAGTGCAGCCTATCAGTGGCCATCAGTGCAGCCTCATCATTGCATATCAGTAAATGGAGAAAAATGACCAGTTTGCAAAATGTTATAAGAAACTATGAAACGCTTTTTTTTTTTTTTTTTTAATTTTCAGTCTTTTTTTTTGTTTGTTTAGCAAAAAATAAAAAACCCAGTTGGGATTAAACACCACCAAAAGAAAGCTCTATTTGTGTGAAAAAAAATGATAAAAAATTCATGTGGTTACAGTGTAGCATGATTGCGCAATTGTCATTCAAAATGTGAAAGCTGAAAATTGGCCTGGGCAGGAAGAGACCCCTGATGTCTCCCTTGCCCTCCAGCGGAGCTAATGAAGTGATTAGCTTCTTCCCTGGCCATACTGGCCATACTGGCTGGGGAAAGTGACACCAGGAAACGCATGGCCCAGAAAACATGGCCGGGGTGTGCGTAGTGGGGGGCTAAAAATGTGGTATTATATTGTGCAATAAGATCCATTAAAGTGTATTTTTTCCAACAAAATTGCATTTCAAAAGCCGTGCAAGATAAAAAATTGTAACACGCATCATTTTATTCTATAGGGCCTCTGCTAAATATATATATATATAATGTGCTGCTGCCATAACCCCGGTATTTAACGTCAAAGTAATGACGTACATCTACAGGCGGTCGGCAAGTGGTTAGCACGCTATTCTATGCATGATAACTACAAAGGGCCACAAAACTCTGAATCTGTAGGGGATTGTACAGTAAGGTTATAAATAATATGTGTGGGGTCACCTTAACTCTCTCAAATGATAGAACCAAGAAATGTCTCCTCTACAGACAAAACAGGACCTTCTGAGCTCTGCTGATAGATACCGAGCTCCTTCCTTTACACATAGAGAAGAATTACAAATTGAATCTATACCAAAAATAAATTCCCAGATTGGCATAACTTAGTTACACATTTAAATGCGGTCATATACAAGGGCTGTTACGTCCTATTACTTCGTATTTTATTCATTTTATTTGGCAGCATTTGAAATCCAATGAGACTGTATTCATCAGATGCTGCTAAGGAAAATATTGCTGTGGAAGTCTGCGGGAGCCAGCAGAAAAACCACAAGGATTAAAGTTTGTCATTAGTCATAAATACACCGTTATTCTGCAATTGCGGTTTATTTTTCAGTGTATATGGCAACTGGTCTTCTGGAGGGATAAAAAAATAAACTGTTATTAAACGTGAATGTAGCACCCTCCTAGAGTAGGATGCTAGGCAAATGTCGTTTTTTGGAACAGATAAAAGGATAAGTACAGCGCTGCGCTAGATCAAAAAGAACAGTAGGATAGCAGCTAACACACCTATAGACTCAAGGCAAAAAATAACAAAAAAAGATAAAAGTGTAGCGCTATAAACTCAACAAACGTGTACATCAAAAACCCAGAAGTGCATATGTACAGTAAATACATTTTATCAAACCATGTATGACCATAAATGTGGATAACACTATATAGTTATACTGTGTTAATCAGTAAAGCTATTAGGTGAAACAATGGATAATACACCTTATTGGCAAATATAACAGTGACTAATATTAAGGAAACCGTGACGGTTCCATAAACCTAACAACTCAAATATTGTAGAAAAAATCCTGAAACATAATAGTCCATATTAAAAATGTAGAAAAATTATGAAAAACGCCACCAAAAGTCTATGGGGGTAGTGCATAAACAATGGTGGAAATATAACTCCCAGGTTCGCAGGTGGATAGTTTCACCAAATCTGGCAGGTAAGTAGACAGTGAGAGAACCACAAGTGCACAAAGGATTTAAATCGGTGCCGGGACCATCACCAGAAAATGAAGAGGCTTACCGGAACTAAATGGCCTGAAATGACATACGCCATACAAGTCAAAAAGGCTTAATGACCAACAGGTCTGAGCAATGTGTCTTGTCAGATGTCATCAGCATACAGCAGAGAAGGGGGTAACAGCACGGCTTCCACATCAATAGACACTCCGACATAAGCCAAACGAGTAGTTCATATGCCATGCGAGGAGCAAGAAAACTCACATAGCGTGATAACGTTTAAACAATTTGCCAATAGGAATACAAGCGCTTGAAAAAGAGACAATAACTGTGGACCAGCAAGAAATTCTGAAGAGTTTTGCCTAAACAGGCATCATCATGACCCCAATTATCTGAATAAAAAAAAATGACATGCAACATACATGTTGTGCGTTTAGTTAGTTAGTCATGTCCGACCCTTCATAACTTCATGGACTATAGCACGCCAGGCTTTTCTGTCCTCCACTGCCTCCCGGAGCTTGCCTAACTTCATGTTCGTTGTTTTGATGATGCTATCTATCCATCTTCTCATTTTTCCTTCCATGTTTCCCAGCATCAGGGTCTTTTCCAATGAGTCCTCTCTTCACATTTGGTGGCCAAAGTATTTGAGTTTCAGCTTCAGGATCTGTCCTACCAGTGAATATTCAGGGTTGATGTCCTTCAGGATTAACTGGTTTGATCTTCTTGCCATCCAAGGGACTGTCAAGAGTCTTCTCCAGCACCAAAGTTCAAAAGCATCGATTCTTCGGCGTTCAGCCTTCCTTATGGTCCGACTTTCACAGCCATAGGTTACTACTGCGCATACCAAAGCTTTGACTATACGCCACTTTGTCGTAAACATGCGCAATTAGTTAAATTTTTTAACGAATTTCGACAAATTAGTTCATTTAGAAATATCCTAATTAATGAAAACTCGTTAAACTAATTTTTCTGAATATTCGTAAATTCAAATATTGGAAAACTCGTAAATTCGAAAATACGAAAACCCAAAAATCTGAAATAATAACTAACTAATAATAACTAACTATTAAATTATAGGTATTGGAATTTCCTTTTAAATTTGGCTGTTAGTGAACGTAACGAATGCGGATTTATCCAAAGTTACGAATTATCCGAAATAATGAATGCTATATCTAAACGAATGGAACATAACGAATTATTAATAATAAATAACAATAAAAACATTTTATTATTATTCCTATTATTATTATTATTATTATTATTATTATTATTTATTATTTTTAATTTGTTCCATTCCATTTGTTTAGGTGTGGCATTCATTTTTTCTGATAATTCGTAACTTTGGATAAATTCGTATTCGTTACATTCACTAAGAGCCAAGTTTGAAGGGACATTCCAATACCTATAATTTAATAGTTAGTTATTATTAATTAGTTATTCTTTCGAATGTTTGGATTGTCTTTCTTATTTTCAAATTTTCAAATTTTCAAATTTTTTTAAAAATTAAAAATTTGAAAACTTGAAAATGTGAAAATTTGTAAATTCAAATATAAGAAAGAAAATCGAAAGAATAACTAACTAACTAACTAACTAACTAACTAACTAACTAACTAACTAACTAACTAACTAACTAATAATAACTATTAAATTATAGGTATTGGAATTTCCTTTAAAACTTGGCTGTTAGTGAACGTAACGAATACGAATTTATCCGAAGTTACGAATTATCCGAAATAACAAATACCGTATCTAAACGAATGGAACATAACAAATTAATAATAATAAATAACAATAATAATAATAATAATAATAATAATAATAATAATAATAACTTTTTATTAGTATTACTATTATTTAATTTTATTAATTAATTCCGTTCCATTTGTTTAGACGTGGCATTAATTTTTTCGGATAATTCGTAACTTGTATTCATTGCGTTCACTAACAGCCACATTTTAAAGTAGATTCCAATACCTATAATTTAATAGTTAGTTATTATTAGTTAGTTCGAATTTTTGGATTTTCTTTCTTATTTTCGAATTTACGAATTTACAAGTTTTCAAATTTTTGAAAATTAGAAAATTAGAAAATTAGAATTTTCAAATTTTCAAATTTATGAATTTACAAATGTATGAATTTACGAATTGCGATTATAACGATTGACCCGAAAAATGAAAAAAAAACCAAAAAAAAACCAATGAAACGAAAACAAACAAATTTGCACATGTCTTCTTTGTCTGTAGGGTGATGTCTCTGCTTTTTTTGCCATTGTTTTCCTCTCAAGAAGCGAGCGTCTCTTAATTTCATGGCTACAGTCACCGTCTGCAATGATCTCGGAGCCGAGGAAGATAAAATCTGCCACTGTTTCCATTTCTTCTCCTTCTATTTTGCCAAGGAGTGATGGGACCGGTTGTCAACATACAGGCAACATACATAGCTACAGTATACATACCAAACCAATTTTCAAAGTATTTAATGCATTTCTTTTTATTTGTATAGATTATTTGCTATGGTATAAATTCTTCATTTGGGTAGCGCTGTATGTTGGATATAATATCCTACACAGATACAGTGTATTTTTTTTTGAGGTTTGAATTGCTTTTAGGATCCACAAATCTGTTTTCGATATGGCGATCCATCGGTGCCGCACTTTGGGACGGTCTGACTAAATGTGCAAATGTAATTCCAAGGACATTCGCAGTTGAGTCGCACCTGACCCGGTCACCATGGTCAGGGCCGGACTGGCCTACCGGGATACCGGGAGATTTCCCGGTAGGCCGCCTGAGTTGCGGCTGCAGTGCTCCCTGTCCCCTCTCTCCTGCTCCTGTGTGTCACGGAGCTGGCTGGGTCTGTGTTCGGCGGCCGCGCTGTAACACGGTCCCGCCCCCCTAGACCGGCTTGTGTGATAGTAGATAGAATCAGTCTTCCGCCTATCACACGAGCCGGTCTAGGGGGGCGGGACCATGTTACAGCGCGGCCGCCGAACACAGACCCAGCCAGCTCCGTGACACACAGGAGCAGGAGAGAGGGATCCAGTAGATGCCCGCCCGTACAGCCCGCCCTGTGTGCCTGGATAGGAGGATCGGCGGGGGGCCGCATATAGAGGAAATTAGCTTTCCATATTCCTCCATGCAGCCGCTGAATACTTGCAGGAGGGAGAGGAGGAGAATCAAGTATTCAGCGGCTGCATGGAGGAATATAGAAAGCTCATTTCCTCTATATGTAGCCCCCTGCCGATCCTCCTATCCAACTTCTTTTACTGGCCCCCCCAGTTCTCCTCGTGCTCCCTGGCTCCCCCCCATGCTCTCCTCCCCTCACCACACGCTCCAGCCCCCCCCCCCCACAGTTCTCTCCACCCCTGTTTTTTCTGCCCCCCCTGCTCTCCAGCTCTCCCCATCCTACTCTAGCCACCATCCCAGTGCTCTTCACTCCCCCAGTGTTCTCTACCCATGTTCTTTCCCCCCCCCCAGTGCTCTTCAGCTCTCCCCATCACTCTCCAGCCCCCACCCCAGTGCTCTCCGCCCCCCATTCTCCGCACCCCTGTTTTCGGTCCCCCCCGGTGCTCTCAAGCTCCACCCATCGCTCTCCAGCCCCCCCGTGCTCTTTGCCCCCCCGTGCTCTCCACCCATGTTCTTCCCCCCCCCAGTGCTCCTCAGCTCTCCCCATCACTCTTCAGCCCCCACCCCGGTGCTCTCCGCCCCCCACAGTGCTCTCCAGCCCCCCATTCTCCGCACCCCTGTTTTCGGTCCCCCCCCGGTGCTCTCAAGCTCCACCCATCGCTCTCCAGCCCCCCCGTGCTCTTTGCCCCCCGTGCTCTCCACCCCTGTTTTTTTTTGGCTCCCCCTCCAGTGCTCTCAAGCTTCCCCCCCAGCACTCTCCGCTCCCCACCCCTGTACTCTCCACTCCCCCCTGCATTTTGCCCCACCCATGTGCTCTCCAACCCCTGCCAGTGCTCTCCAGTCCCCCGTGCTTTCCACCCCTGTTCTTTCTGGCCCCCACTGGTGCTTTCAAGCTCCCCCCATTGCTCTCCACTCCCCCCTGCTCTTTGTACCCCCCAGTGCTCTCCACCCCTGTTTTTCTGCCCCTCCCCCAGTGCTCTTCGCCACCCCACACTCTTAGCCCCCACAGTGCTCTCCACCTCTGTTCTTTTTGGACCCTCAGTGCTCTCAAGTCCCCCCCCCAGCGCTCTCCGCTCCCCATCCCTGTGATCTCCACTCCCCCCTGCGCTCTCCAACCCCGCCAGTACTCTCTGCTCCCCCTTCTTTCCAGCTCCCACCCAGTGCTCTCCACTTCCCCAGGACCAGAGGACAGGCTGACTGGGGCCGGAAAATGAGGATGGCTGAAGGTGCAGGTGGCCAGGGACCACTCCATCTCACAGCAAACAGATCCTCTGGAAGGAGCACTGTCCCCATCCAAAATGAGAACAGACCCTGCCTGCTGTTGGCCATCATGGATATCCTGCTGGCATGCAAGGTACCGTACCAAGCATCAACAACACACCTTCCCACAGACAGGGACTGCTGACTGGGCCATGGGGCACAGGAGGGACTGCAATGATGGGCACAGTGAAGCTGCATTCCTGGGCACAGTGAGACTGCATTCACGGGCACAGTGAGACTGCATTTACGGGCACAGTGAGACTGCATTCACTGGCACAGTGAGACTGCATTTGATGGGCACAGTGAGGCTGCATTGATGGGCACAGTGAGGCTGCATTGATGGGCACAGTGAGACTGCAATGATGGGCACAGTGAGGCTGCAATGGTGGGCACAGTGAGGCCGCATTCATGGGCACAGTGAGACTGCATTCACGGGCAGAGTAAAGCTGCATTTGATGAGCACAGTGAGGCTGCATTTGATGAGCACAGTGAGGCTGCATTTGATGAGCACAGTGAGGCTGCATTTGATGAGCACAGTGAGGCTGCATTTGATGAGCACAGTGAGGCTGCATTTGATGAGCACAGTGAGGCTGCATTTGATGAGCACAGTGAGGCTGCATTGATGGGCACAGTGAGGCTGCATTGATGGACACAGTGAGGCTGCATTTGATTGGTACTGATGAGGCTGCATTTGATTGGTACTGATGAGGCTGCATTTGATGGGCTCTGGTGAGGCTGCATTTGATGGGCACTGGTGAGGCTGCATTGAGCTCCTGTATCATGTCTGCAGTCTCTGACCATCTCCTGTATCATGTCTGCAGTCTCTGACCATCTCCTGTATCATGTCTGCAGTCTCTGAGGGAGTCTGCAGAGGAGTCAAGAGTGGGAGCACCGCCGGGATGGGGGTCATGGGAGAAGGCAGACAAGTGTGGACTGTGGAGAGGAGACTATAGGATAAAACCAGAGCCACCGAGCTGGAGCCGACTGACTGAGCCCTACACGGTGCACCTGAGAGGAGGTCAGTGACAGCACCGCTAGGCCAGTCTGAAGGGGGGGGTCACTGATGTAAGGGGGGAGTGAATACGATAATGTAAGGGGGCACCGATATAAAGCACAGCCTTATATCAGTAACCCACCCCCCCTTACCTTAATGTATTCTTTCTGCGGAAGGTGGTTCCCCCCCCTCCCACGTTCTGAGTTCCTGGGGTCCCCCTTGATGATTGATCACTTACCACTTTTAACTGGAATTTGCTTATATATATATATATATATATATATATATATATATATATATATATATATATATATATATATATATAAAGCCCTATGTCAGAGGTTCTCACCTCCTGTCCTCAGGGCCCACCAACAGGCCAGGTTTGCAGGATAACTGAAATACATGACAGGTGATCTCATTTCCTGCTCGGTGATTGCAGTATTCTAGTCTGCATCTCCCCCAAGGTAATACATAAAACCTGGCCTGTTAGTGGGTGCTGAGGACCGGAGTTGAGAACCACTGCTCTATGTGATTTCATATCTGTCTTATCTATATATAATACACTCTTCAAATGTGCATTTTATGGTTTTCCCTTTCATGAACAAGAAATCAATGACGTTATGCTGTTGCGGTGGTATAATAATGCTGTGGGGCTGGTATGACATTTTTTCCAGGGCTGGATGTTATTCCCAGTCCGGCCCTGACCATGGTAACCATTAAATCGCTCACTTACATAGTTACATAGTTACATAGTTAGTCAGGTTGAAAAAAGACATCCATTCGAGTCCATCTAGTTCAATTATTAAAAAAAAAAAGAAACTTACATTTCTCCCTGTAGAAGAAATGTGTTAAAGAGCCCCGGAGGTGACCCTCTCTGGGGCGACTCGCTCACCCTGGATTTACCTCTGTCCTCTGCAAGACAAATGTCACCATCAATTCTCATCAGTCAGGAGATGGAGGAAAAATGTTACTATATTATTCATATAACGGGAATGTATAGTGCATTGAAGTATACTTCTTTCCGTATTAATTATGTAACATTAAAATGTAACATTTTAGTTTTCTTTTTCACAATTCACTTAAATTGATAATTATGGAATTCTAAATATCAATATTTCTTTTTTTTTTACCATATGAAATTAACAGGTGGAATAATCAAGTTATTTTCTTTAATCATTTTACCACTGTGCTGTGAGTAGCCCATAATCTCATCTACTATTTAGAACACACACAGCTAAATAATTTAGCTTTTACGGATTTTTTATTAAAACTGAACTCCAGCAAAAACAACCCTTGCAGTGTCCCCCCCTCCTCCCCGCACACACACTGCAAGGGCCAAATGCTCAGGAGTGCACAGACAAGGAGAAATACAGTTCTGTGCAAACGTTTTAGGCAGGTGTGAAGAAATACTGTAGAGTAAGAATGCTTTCAAAAATATATATTTTAAATGTTTCTTTTTATCAATTTACAAAATGCAAAGTGAGTGAACAAAAGAAAAAGGTGAATCAAATCACTATTTGGTTGGACTGCCCTTTGGCTTCCAACCGGCATCAGCTCTTATGCCCCGTACACACGATCGGAGATTCTGACAACAAAACCGTGGAATTTTGTTCGAAGGATGATGGCTCCAACGTGTCTTGCATACACACGGTCACAGAAATGTTGGCCAACACTTACGAACGTAAGTGACGTACGAGACGTACGGCGAGCCGATAAACAGGAAGTTTAATAGTCATGTGATATCTCCATTACGAACGCTAGTTTTACAAGGCCGAGCGCTTCCGGCTCGTCCTTGATCCCGAGCATGCGTGGAATTTTGTGCGACGGACTTGTGTACACACGATTGGGAAGTCAGACAACAAATTTTGTTGGCGGAAAATTTGAGAACCTGCTAGCCAACATTTGTTGGCGGAAAGTCCGACAAAGTCCGACAACAAATGTCCGTTGGAGCGTACGCACGGTCGGACTTTCCGACAACAAGCTCACATCCAACATTTGTTGTCGGAAAATCCGATCGTGTGTACGCGGCATTACACTTGCACACTTTGTACACTCGCACAGTCGGGGATTTTATCGGATTAGAGTCAGGTGTATGGTTAACCAATTATACCCAGCAGGGGCTAATGCTCATCAATTTCATATGTAGGTTGAAGCACGGTCATTGAATAAAACAGAACACAGCTGTGTAGGAGGCTTAAAACTGGGTAAGGAACAGCCAAACTCTACTACTAAGGTGAGGTTATGGAAGACAGTTTGTTGTCACAGGCCATACACCATGGCAAGACTGAGCACAGCAACAAGACACAAGGGAGTTATACTGCATCGGTAAGGTCTCTACCAGGCAAAGATTTCAAGGCGGACTGGAATTTCAAGATGTGCTGTTCAAGCTCTTTTGAAGAAGCACAAAAGAATAGAAAACATTGAGAAGCATAGACGCAGTGGTCGGCCAAGGAAACTAAATGCAGCAGATGAAAGACACATCATGCTTACTTCCCTTCCACACTGGAAGATGTCCAGCAGTGCCATCAGCACAGAACTGGAGGAAACCAGTGGGACCCAAGTACACCATCTACTGTCCAGGGTAGTCTGGCCAGAAGTGCTCTTCATGGAAGAATTTGTGGCCACAAATCAAAACCTCCGACATGGAAAAAAGGCTAAGCGACTCGACTATTCAGGAAAACATGGGAACTGGGGAAAAATGGCAGCAGGTGCTCTGGACTGATGAGCCAAAATGTGAAATATTTGGCTGTTGCAGGAGGCAGTTTTCTGGTGAAGGGCTGGAGAGCGGTACAATAATCAGTGTCTGCAGCCAACTGTGAAGCATGGTGGATGCTCCTTGCAAGTTTGGTGCTGCATTTCTGCAAATGGAGTTGGAGATTTGGTCTGGATCGATGTTGTCTTCAATGCTGAGAAATACAAGCAGATACTTCTCCATCATGACATACCATCAGGGGGGAGTATGTTTGGCCCCAAATTTATCCTGCAGCAGGAGAACGATCTCAAGCACATGGCCAATCAGTGGTGGCCCGTCCACGCAGGGCACAGGGGCACCGCCCCCCTAATCCATGCGCCTGGGCCCTAATCTACATGCAGGGCGCCGGACGCATGGATTCCAATGTTTTGTTTTTTTTTAAGCACATGTTAGTTTGCTGCCCCCCCCTCCAAAAAATATTGAGCACCAGCCACCACTGCAGCCAATGTCATTAAGAACTATCTTCAGTTGAAGTGATAGTTTGGAGCCCTAATCTCAGAATCATGGAGTCTGTCTGGGATGACATGAAGAGACAGAAGGATTTGAGGCAGACGATATCCACAGAAGTTCTGTGCTTAGTTCCCCAAGATGTTTGGAACAACCTACCTGCTGAGGTCCTTCACAAACTCTGTGCAAGTCTACCTAGAAGAAGGCAAAGGGTGGTCACCCCAAATATTGATTGGATTTAAATTTTTCTTCTGTTAATTTACTTTCCATCTTGTTAATTGATAAAAATAAACCATTCCACCTTGGCTGTGGCTGTGGCTGCAGGGATCTGCAGGCAGGGAGCTTATCAGAATTTAGAAGCCCCCTTTAACAAGGGGGGCCCCCAAATCCCACCCCCCCCCCCCCATGTGAATGAATATGGGGTAAAAAAAAAGAAATAGAAACACAGACACAGTTTTTGACAATTCCTTTATTTAAAAAAAAAAAAAAAACAGTGTCCTCCATAGATCCATCGTCAGCCACAATGCGCGTTGCCACCGCCCAACTCCCGAAAAAAGAAAAAAGAAAAACCTCTGGCCATGACGAAGGCTAACCGCCGACTGCAGGCTCCGCCATTTGACAGTTCTCATATAGGTAAGGGGTGGGGCCACCTGGCGACATCACCTGGTGACACCTCCCCCTTGTGACATCACCAACCCAGCATGCATCGGTTGGTGACGTCACATGGGGGCGGTGCCACCAGGTCAACCTGTGTGGGTACATGCGTTTATGTCAATACCATTTTCCATATCCTTGTATAGTGTGTTTGTTAACCACTTCAGCTCCGGAAATGACCAGGACATTTTTTGCGATATGGCACTGCGTTACAATTGCACGGTCATGCGATGCTGTACCCAAATACAATGTATGTCCTTTTTTTCACAATTAGAGCTTTCTTTTGGTGGTATTTGATCACCTCTGTGGTTTTTATATTTGCGCTATAGACTAAAAAATACCAACCATTTAACCACTTGACGACCGCCTCACGCCGATGTACATCGGCAAGGTGGCATGGACAGGCAAAATCACGTACATGTACGTGATTTGCCTTCCGCGGGTGGGGGGTCCGATCGGACCCCCCCCCGGTGCCCGAGGCGGTCGTCTTTTGTCCAGCGGCGATCAGAGGTGAGGGGGAGACCATCCGTTCGTGGCCCCCCCCTCGCGATCGCCGCCGGCCAATCAAATCATTCCTTTTGCTGCTGTATGCTAAACAGCAGCAAAGGAAATGATGTCATCTCTCCTCGGCTCGGTAATTTCCGTTCCGGCCCGAGGAGAGAAGACAGGTATGTGAGTGCACAACACACTACACACTCAGTAGAACATGCCAGGCACACTAAACACCCCGATCCCCCCCCGATCGCCCCCCGACCCCCCCCCCCCCCCCGATCACCCCCCCCCTGTCATAAACTGACACCAGCAGTTTTTTTTTTTTCTGATTACTGCATAGTGTCAGTTTGTGACAGTTACAGTGTTGGGACAGTTACTGTTACCCCCCTTTAGGTCTAGGGTACCCCCCTAACCCCCCCTAATAAAGTTTTAACCCCTTGATCACCCCCTGTCACCAGTGTCACTAAGCGATCATTTTTCTGATCGCTGTATTAGTGTCGCTGGTGACGCTAGTTAGGGAGGTAAATATTTAGGTTCGCCGTCAGCGTTTTATAGCGTCAGGGACCCCCATATACTACCTAATAAATGTTTTAACCCCTTGATTGCCCCTAGTTAACCCTTTCACCACTGATCACCGTATAAGTGTTACGGGTGACGCTGGTTAGTTCGTTTATTTTTTATAGTGTCAGGGCACCCGCCGTTTATTACCGAATAAAGGTTTAGCCCCCTGATCGCCCGGCGGTGATATGCGTCGCCCCAGGCAGCGTCAGATTAGCGCCAGTACCGCTAACACCCACGCACGCAGCATACACCTCCCTTAGTGGTATAGTATCTGAACGCATCAATATCTGATCCGATCACATCTATACTAGCGTCCCCAGCAGTTTAGGGTTCCCAAAAACGTAGTGTTAGCGGAATCAGCCCAGATACCTGCTAGCACCTGCGTTTTGCCCCTCCGCCCGGCCCAGCCCACCCAAGTGCAGCATCGATCGATCACTGTCACTTACAAAAGACTAAACGCATAACTGCAGCGTTCGCAGAGTCAGGCCTGATCCCTGCGATCGCTAACAGTTTTTTTGGTAGTATTTTGGTGAACTGGCAAGCACCAGCCCCAGGCAGCGTCAGGTTAGCGGCAGTACCGCTAACACCCACGCACGCACCGTACACCACCCTTAGTGGTATAGTATCTGAACGGATCAATATCTGATCCGATCAGATCTATACTAGCGTCCCCAGCAGTTTAGGGTTCCCAAAAACGCAGTGTTAGCGGGATCAGCCCAGATACCTGCTAGCACCTGCATTTTGCCCCTCCGCCCGGCCCAGCCCAGCCCACCCAAGTGCAGTATCGATCGATCACTGTCACTTACAAAAGACTAAAACGCATAACTGCAGCGTTCGCAGAGTCAGGCCTGATCCCTGCGATCGCCAACAGATTTTTTGGTAGCGTTTTGGTGAACTGGCAAGCGCCAGCGGCCTAGTACACCCCGGTCGTAGTCAAACCAGCACTGCAGTAACACTTGGTGACGTGGCGAGTCCCATAAGTGCAGTTCAAGCTGGTGAGGTGGCAAGCACAAATAGTGTCCCGCTGCCACCAAAAAGACAAACACAGGCCCGTCGTGCCCATAGTGCCCTTCCTGCTGCATTCGCCAATCCCAATTGGGAACCCACCGCTTCTGCAGCGCCCGTACTTCCCCCATTCACATCCCCAACCAAATGCAGTCGGCTGCATGAGAGGCATTTTCTTTATGTCCTCCCGAGTACCCCTACCCAGCGAACCCCCCCAAAAAAGATGTCGTGTCTGCAGCAAGCGCGGATATAGGCGTGACACCCGCTATTATTGTCCCTCCTGTCCTGACAATCCTGGTCTTTGCATTGGTGAATGTTTTGAACGCTACCATACACTAGTTGAGTATTAGCGTAGGATACAGCATTCCACAGACTAGCCGCACTTTCACAGGGTCTCCCAAGATGCCATCGCATTTTGAGAGACCCGAACCTGGAACCGGTTACAGTTATAAAAGTTAGTTACAAAAAAAGTGTAAAAAAAAAAAATATATATATAAAATAAAAAAAAATAGTTGTCGTTTTATTGTTCTCTCTCTCTCTATTCTCTCTATTGTTCTGCTCTTTTTTACTGTATTCTATTCTGCAATGTTTTATTGTTATTATGTTTTATCATGTTTGCTTTTCAGGTATGCAATTTTTTGTACTTTACCGTTTACTGTGCTTTATTGTTAACCATTTTTTTGTCTTCAGGTACGCCATTCACAACTTTGAGTGGTTATACCAGAATGATGCCTGCAGGTTTAGGTATCATCTTGGTATCATTCTTTTCAGCCAGCGGTCGGCTTTCATGTAAAAGCAATCCTAGCGGCTAATTAGCCTCTAGACTGCTTTTACAAGCCGTGGGAGGGCATGCCCCCCCCCCCACCGTCTTCCGTGTTTTTCTCTGGCTCTCCTGTCTCAACAGGGAACCTGAAAATGCAGCCGGTGATTCAGCCAGCTGACCATAGAGCTGATCAGAGACCAGAGTGGCTCCAAACATCTCTATGGCCTAAGAAACCGGAAGCTACGAGCATTTTATGACTTAGATTTCGCCGGATGTAAATAGCGCCATTGGGAAATTGGGGAAGCATTTTATCACACCGATCTTGGTGTGGTCAGATGCTTTGAGGGCAGAGGAGAGATCTAGGGTCTAATAGACCCCAATTTTTTCAAAAAAGAGTACCTGTCACTACCTATTGCTATCATAGGGGATATTTACATTCCCCGAGATAACAATAAAAATGATTAAAAAAAAATAAAAATGAAAGAAACAGTTTAAAAATAAGATAAAAAAGCAAAAAAATAATAAAGAAAAAAAAAAAAAAAAAAAGCACCCCTGTCGCCCCCTGCTCTCGCGCTAAGGCGAACGCAAGCGGCGGTCTGTCGTCAAACGTAAACAGCAATTGCACCATGCATGTGAGGTATCACCGCGAAGGATAGATCGAGGGCAGTAATTTTTGCAGTAGACCTCCTCTGTAAATCTAAAGTGGTAACCTGTAAAGGCTTTTAAAGGCTTTTAAAAATGTATTTATTTTGTTGCCACTGCACGTTTGTGCGCAATTGTAAAGCATGTCATGTTTGGTATCCATGTACTCGGCCTAAGATCATCTTTTTTATTTCATCAAACATTTGGGCAATATAGTGTGTTTTAGTGCATTAAAATTTAAAAAAGTGTGTTTTTTCCCCAAAAAATGCGTTTGAAAAATCGCTGCGCAAATACTGTGTGAAAAAAAAAAATGAAACACCCACCATTTTAATCTGTAGGGCATTTGCTTTAAAAAAATATATAATGTTTGGGGGTTCAAAGTAATTTTCTTGCAAAAAAAAACAAACTTTTTCATGTAAACAATAAGTGTCAGAAAGGGCTTTGTCTTCAAGTGGTTAGAAGAGTGGGTGATGTGTGACATAAGCTTCTAAATGTTGTGCATAAAATGCCAGGACAGTTCAAAACCCCCCCAAATGACCCCATTTTGGAAAGTAGACACCCCAAGCTATTTGCTGAGAGGCATGTCGAGTCCATGGAATATTTTATATTGCGACACAAGTTGCGGGAAAGAGACAATTTTTTTTTTTTTGCACAAAATTGTCACTAAATGATATATTGCTCAAACATGCCATGGGAATATGTGAAATTACACCCCAAAATACATTCTGCTGCTTCTCCTGAGTACGGGGATACCACATGTGTGAGACTTTTTGGGAGCCTAGCCGCGTACGGAACCCCGAAAACCAAGCACCGCCTTCAGGCTTTCTAAGGGCGTGAATTTTTGATTTCTCTCTTGACTGCTTATCACATTTTCGGAGACCATGGAATGCCCAGGTGGCACAAAACCCCCCCAAATGACCCCATTTTGGAAAGTAGACACCCAAAGCTATTTGCTGAGAGGTATAGTGAGTATTTTGCAGACCTCACTTTTTGTCACAAAGTTTTGAAAATTGAAAAAAGAAAAAAAAAAAGTTTTTTCTTGTCTTTCTTCATTTTCAAAAACAAATGAGAGCTGCAAAATACTCACCATGCCTCTCAGCAAATAGCTTGGGGTGTCTACTTTCCAAAATGGGGTCATTTGGGGTGGTTTTGTGCCACCTGGGCATTCCATGGCTTCCGAAACTGTGATAGGCAGTGAAGAGTGAAATCAAAAATTTTCACCCTTAGAAATCCTGAAGGCGGTGATTGGTTTTCGGGGCCCCGTACGCGGCTAGGCTCCCAAAAAGTCCCACACATGTGGTATCCCCATATTCAGGAGAAGCAGCAGAATGTATTTTGGGGTGCAATTCCACATAGGCCCATGGCCTGTGTGAGCAATATATCATTTAGTGACAACTTTTTGTAAATATTTTTTTTTTTTTTTTTTTTGTCATTATTCAATCACTTGGGACAAAAAAAATAAATATTCAATGGGTTCAACATGCCTCTCAGCAATTTCCTTGGGGTGTCTACTTTCCAAAATGGGGTCATTTGGGGGGGTTTTGTACTGCCCTGCCATTTTAGCACCTCAAGAAATGACATAGGCAGTCATAAACTAAAAGCTGTGTAAATTACAGAAAATGTACCCTAGTTTGTAGACGCTATAACTTTTGCGCAAACCAATAAATATACGCTTATTGACATTTTTTTTTACCAAAGACATGTGGCCGAATACATTTTGGCCTAAATGTATGACTAAAATTGAGTTTATTGGATTTTTTTTATAACAAAAAGTAGAAAATATCATTTTTTTTCAAAATTTTTGGTCTTTTTCCATTTATAGCGCAAAAAATAAAAACCGCAGAGGTGATCAAATACCATCAAAAGAAAGCTCTATTTGTGGGAAGAAAAGGACGCAAATTTCGTTTGGGTACAGCATTGTATGACCGCGCAATTAGCAGTTAAAGCGACGCAGTGCCAAATTGGAAAAAGACCTCTGATCCTAATGCCGCGTACACACGAGCGGACTTTACGGCGGACTTTGCCCGGCGGATTTTTCTACGTACTTTCCGACGGACTTTCTGAATGATCGGACTTGCCTACACACAATCCACCAAAGTCCGTCGAATTCGTACGTGATGACGTACGACCGGACTAAAACAAGGAAGTTCATAGCCAGTAGCCAATAGCTTCCCTAGCGTGGCTTTTTAGTCCGTCGAACTAGCATACAGACGGCGGACTTTTCGACCGGACTCGATTTCAACGGATACATTTTAAACAAGTTTCAAATCTAATTCCGTCCAACTTTTGAGAAAACAAAGTCCGCTGGAGCCCACACACATCGAATTGTCCGACGAAATCCAGTCCGCCGGGCAAAGTCCGCCGTAAAGTCCGCTCGTGTGTATGCAGCATTAGGCAGCATAATGGTCCGGGGCTCAAGTGGTTAAAAAGAAAAACAATATTTTTTACTTTCTGCTATGAAAAACATAAAAAAATAGAAAAAAATCTAATTTCTTCATCAATTTAGGCCAATATATATTCTGCTACATATTTTTGGTTAAAAAAAAAATCCAATAAGCCTATATTGATTGGTTTGCGCAAAAGTTATAGTGTCTACAAAGTAGGGGATATTTTTATGGATTTTTTTTTTTTTTTACTAGTAATGCCAGCGATCAGCGAAATATAGCAGGACTGCAACACACGATCTGAAAATCATCCGCCGGACCCGCTGATTGGCTCCCACTGTGTCCATTCACAGTGGGAGCGGGCGCACGTGCGCACCCCAGACCCGGTAATGCGGGATCACGTACAGATATGTGATCCTGCCCAGGGGAGCCGCTTTTCCACCGCATATTTACTGTATGTGGTCGGCAAGCGGTTAACCGATTCAGCCCCGGAAGATTTTACCCCCTTTCTGACCAGAGCACTTTTTGCGATTCGGCACTTAACTGACAATTGCGCGGTCGTGCGACGTTGCACCCAAACAAAATTGACATCCTTTTTTTCCCACAAATAGAGCTTTCTTTTGGTGGTATTTGATCACCTTTGCAGTTTTTATTTTTTGCGCTATAAACAAAAAAAGAGCGACAATTTTGAAAAAAACGCAATATTTTTTACTTTTTGCTATAAAAAATGTCCCCCAAAAATATAAAAAAAAAATCAATTTTTTTCCTCAGTTTAGGCCGATATGTATTCTTCTACATATTTTTGATAAAAAAAACGCAATAGGCGTATATATTGATTGTTTTGCGCAAAAGTTATAGTGCCTACAAAATAGGGGATAGATCTATGGCATTTTTATTAAAAAAATTTTTTACTAGTAATGGCGGCGATCTGCGATTTTTATTGGAACTGCGACATTATGGTGGACACATCAGACAATTTTGACACATTTTTGGGACCATTGGCATTTATACAGCGATCAGTGCTATAAAAATGCATTGATTACTGTACAAATGTCACTGGCAGGGAAGGAGTTAACTTTAGGGGGTGATCAAGGGGTTAAATGCGTTCCCTAGTGTGTGTTCTAACTGAAGGGGGAGGGGACTGCGCAGGGGAGATGACAGATTGCTGTTCATACTCTGTATGAATAGACGATCTCTCTCTTCTCTCCTCAGAGAACCGGAAACTGTGTGTTTACACACACAGATCCGGGTTCTCTGTGTGTCAGCAGCGATCGCGGGAACCCAGCGGTGAACGTGACCGCCGGGCACTCGCAACAGCTCAGGGGGCAAGCAGCGGGTGTGCACACGCGCCCCTAGTGGCCACAGGGCAAAGTGACGTAACATAACGTTGTTTGGCCCAGCCGTGCCATTCTGCCACAGTACAACTGCGGCAGCCGGTCGGCAAGCGGTTAAAGTAGCGCCGGGCCAAACAGCAAAAAAAAAATGCCCCGGTCATGAAGGGGGAAAACAAAGCAAAAACAAAAAAATATAGCCTTGCTTGAGCATGAGGATTGGCCGATCATGGTCCTTGCTGTTGCGCTGTCCTTTTTTTGAGAAGGACGGATGAAGATAATGCTTGTCATCCCCCAGCTGTGGAAATTAGGCCGTCTGGTCTGTGGGGACCATTTCACAAGCACCGCTATTAAATACACATAAAATGTGAAATAAAACCCGTATATGATGGGCCAATAGAAGGTGGAATCGACACCTCTCTCCTGCCCCTATTACCTCCACATCTGTGCTGAGCATTGATGGAACGGACAATGAATAAGTCAGCGGGAAAGCTGGAAGGAGACAGATGGAACGTGCGCACTGACAGCCCCATGCAATTTACTGTGTGATTTTATTAGTTTTACATTGTGCATCTGTTCCAAATACATTATCATATTAATATCATCACATGGAATTTCATTCGCATAGACAGTAGTCTGTAGTAATAGCATCGGCTGTCTTTGAAAAGCGGCTTTGATAAGTCAAGGAGCCCCGGACACGTGCAGTATTGGCAAAGAAGAGCATTACATTAAAAAAAAAAAATACCCTTCACTTCACTGATTCCTGCAGAGGTCAGAAAACAATTCTTCAGTTCAGCCATTGATATATGAAAAGAAAGTGATAAATAATGTAGCACTGAAAAACACATATATCTATATGCACATAAATGATATGTAATTAAATCGTACAAAAAATGAAAAAGCAAAATGGAAATGTGAAAAAGTCCAATAGGTGTGAAGGTCCTAAAAAGGACCCGTGTAAGTGCACCACCAAATAGTGGTTAATCAGGGATGGAGTACACTGGCACAGTCCGCCATAGAGAGCATTAGAGATGGTACATCTTCAACCGAAAAAGGGAAGTATATCTACTCTTACCAAAACAGGTGGACTCAATGTCAACGAGTTATTAAGGCAAAGGTGCCGGGATTGGCAAATCGACAAGACTCCAAGGAACCCAGGACCTCCAAACACGACTCCAAGGTGTGTACAGAAAACCGCCAAACTGGACTTCGGATGTAGGAAACACCAGGGCTATAATTCAGGCGTGGAGGGCAAGACTGGACCGCAAAGGAACTCACGTCCAAAAGGTTATGAAAAGAAAAAATTCATCCATATGGTGTAGGTCAAAAAGGTAGGTTTTTTATTTCTAAAAACCGGCACACATCAATAAGATAAAAATTGTGATCACAGAATAAAAAAGAGGAAAGACCGACGTATTTCGGCCTAAGGGCCTTCAACTGGGGCAAGCCCCAGTTGAAGTCCTTTGGGACAAAATGCATCGGGCTTGGTTCTCTGCTTCCCAAATTGCCCTTTACTCTTTTTTATTCTGTGATCACAATTTTTATCTTATTGATGTGTGCCGGTTTTTGTGTGTCGGTTTTTGTGACGGGGGAGGAGCCGCCAAAGTCGCAACCTGGATGGGACAAGTGCGGGGCTGGTGGGGGGCAACAAGCGAGGGGGGAGCGGTGATCAATCAAGCGAGCGACGGGGGGGGGCTATATGGTCGGTTGGTTGGCAGGGGGGGCCACGGGCCCCCCCTTAAGAAGAATGAGCAGCAGCCGCCACTGGGTTACATAGTTACATAGTTGTTAACCCCTTGGCACAGGCCATATGCAAATACCCGAGAGCTCGCGTGCCACGTGATTCCTGTCACAGTTGCCGGTGCCAAACCAAAAGCTCCCGATCGCTGTTTGCGATTGGGAGTTTTCAGATCACGTGATCACCGTGACAGCCAACCACGGCGGTCACGTGATATTAAGCCCTGCCCCACCTCCCGGCATATCAAACCTCTTAAAGGGCCGGGAGGCGCCAGTGTGAAGAGGTTAAGGTTGACTAAAGACACCAGTCCATCCAGTGATGTGTGTGTGTGTGTGTGAGTTAAGGTCAATATTAAATCCCAAATCCCTGTACATTGCGATCTTTAAGATGCCCATCTAAAAGTTTTTCTAAACTAGCGACACTCCCTGCTGATACCAATGCTTGTGGAAGGGAGTTCCACATCCTCATGGCTCTGACAGTAAAGAACCCGTTACACAGTTTAAAGTAAAAGTTCACACTAACACTAAAATCTGTAAATCTACAGGCATCCACGATCTAAAAATAACCTATCTAGCCCTGTAAAAAGAAATCGCTATACATACCTTTTTTGAAGCCGCTCCGGTCCCAAACTGAGCTGTCAGCGACGCTGTGGAGGTGGGGGCAGGGGAGGCAGCTGACAACAGATGCCCCATAGTAACTCTATAGGTGACATCACTTCCCATTTATTTCCCAGCCATTGTCGGCTGTCTCCTCTGCAGAGCTTCCTCTGAAGACCGGACCGGAGCGGTTTTAAAAAAGGTATGCATAGAGATTTCTTCTTTACAGGGTTAGATAAGTTAGTCTTAGATCGTGGATGCCTGTAGCTTTACAGATTCTAGTGTTAGGGTGAGCGAGTTTGGGGTGGAGGAACTTGACTGGCCTGCACAGAGCCCTGACCTCAACCCGATAGAACACCTTTGGGATAAATTAGAACGGAGACTGCGAGCCAATGCCTTCTCGTCCAACATCAGTGCCTGACCTCACAAATGCGCTTCTGGAAGAATGTTCAAACCTTCCCATAGACACACTCCTAAACCTTGTGGACAGCCTTCCCAGAAGAGTTAAAGCTGTTATAGCTGCAAAGGGTAGGCCAACTCCAAATTGAACCCTACGGACTAATGCCGCGTACACACGATCGCACATTCCGACAACAAAATCCATGTTTTTTTTTCCGACGGATGTTGGCTCAAACTTGTCTTGCATACACACGGTCACACAAATCTTGTCTGAAATTCCAAACGTCAAGAATGTGGTGACATACAACACGTACGACGGAACTAGAAAAGGGAAGTTCAATAGCCAGTGCGCCACCCTTTGGGCTCCTTCTGCTAATCTTGTGTTAGTAGAAGTTTGGTGAGAGACGATTCACGCTTTTCAGCCTTGTGCTTTTCCAATCGTTACTGCTCTTCAGTTTGTGCTTGTGGGTTCGTGTCTGGTTTCCATTGCGTGTGGTCAGTTCGCATTTGTTTTTAATTGAGTATTTTATAGTACGTATTTGATTTTCAGTGCGTTCTTGTCCGCTCGTTTCTGATTTTCAGGTCGCTCCTTTCAGGCCTTTCTGTTTTTCAGTGCTTTCTGTTAGTTCATTCTGACCAGCCGATTGTTTTGAAGCCATGAGGACCCTAACCCCCGGACCAGAGTGTTTTTAACTACCGGCTGGCCAGAGCCAGAAGAGTGGCGGAGAACGCTTTCAGGATAATGGCCAGTCGGTTCCGCCTATTCCTTACGGCAATCAACATGGCGGAATTTAACCATATAATCTTTGCATGCTGCATTCTCCACAACTATTTAAGGAGAAATTCAATAAACTATGTGGCCTTAGTTGGGCCTGAGGCGGGACTTCAAGAAGAAACCCTGACGGCGCTTGAAGCTGGCCTCCCCAAAGCGCCTGCGAAGTAAGACAAAGTATGTCGAGTACTTTGCAGGTAGGGGGGCCATTGATATGCCAGAAAATGTTTAAGAAACATTTTAAAAATAAATATTTTAGTTAAACTGAAATAAGAGTTCCTTTGATTTACTGCTTGTGTTTCTTTTAGCTGTCTCCTAGGTTATCCAATGGGCTTTTCTTTTTGCCCATTTTCTTCAATAGTGCAAATGTAATTTATTTGATACATGAGGTGACAATCTCTTCTTCAGCTAACTATTATGCTGTGGGTCTGCTACACACACACCTTGTTGTTGTTAATGTATGTAATGCATTACTGATACTTTTGGGAGTCACGGAAATGGCATGATTGTTGCAAATTATAAAGCACCGTGGGAGTTATTTACTGAATGAAAATCCACTTTGCACTCCAAGTGCACTGCAAAAGTGCACTTGAAACTGCACCGAAAGTGCACTTGTAGTGCAAAGTGGATTTGCCTTTTGTGAATAACCCCCATTGTCACTGTAAACACCAACTTAGTCCAAAAACCGCTATTGAGCATTGAAAGAAGAATTGTTGAGTAGAAAACTTTTTACTCTGTGCACATTAACATGTGCGATAGAAAAGGGTTTTTCAACAAACCAACATATTTTTGTAATACCATTTTTGGTTTTGACAGTACAAATAGCCTTTTTGGTGTTTAAAACCATAAAACAATACACAACTCAGGAACTTACAAAGTTCAACTTTGATAATTTAAAGGCAATATCAGACATTATTATGTCCAAACTGTGTAGATCTTGCCTTCATCAGATGGGGTGATGTCACCCCTGTGAAAGACAAATTTTGAAGATGCACACAAATTGAGAGTCAAAATGGGGATTTTCCTCCTGATCCCATGCCTAATGTCAACATGTGCTAGCTCCCATCATGGGTGATCAATGGACGTGTTAAGGGGGTGCAACCTCTTCCTCTCAGCTACTTGAGTTGCGAGGAAGGGGTTGCACCCACAAAACGCGTACATTGATATCCTGTGATGGCAGATAGCACATGTTGACACACTGTGTGCAGCTTCAAAGTTTGGCTTACAATATACTTCGAAAACGAATCCAAAATTTATAAAATATCAACAAATGGAAGAATTTAGGTGTGTTTTAGATTCTGCCTAAAACATCAATGATGTTTTTGAGTCTTTTTTCAACATCATTGATGTCTTCCTTGATCTTCTGTAAATCACGATTACACACCATGATCTCCCCGATGAGGACGTGTGCACTTGTGAAATGAGTTTCTTCTTCCACAACATTCACATCACCTAAAATAAAAAACCCACCATGTATTAAAAATATGCAGGCATACATCTATTACCTGAAGCTGTGGTCTCAGACACTCACTTTTTGTGGTCACTATTTTGCCCACTTCATAAACCTCTCCTTCCTCCACATCCTCTGGTTGTGGTGTTGGTATGTCCCCTTCTTTATGAGGTTGGGGGTCCCTGGTGTCCTCTGATGTCCTGAGTCTTTTCCTCCCTATGTGAATAAAAAAAAGGTATACTTAGGTCACAGATATTTAAAGGCAGAAATAGGAATCTGAAACATTGCTTGGAAGTGTTGTACAATTGTCTTTTTTGGCAGAGTTCCAAGCTGAAGACATTTTTTTTCCCTTTCTAAAGCTGGAATACTTACCTTTTTTGTACAATTTTCACACATGGAGACACCCCTATTATCCACTGGAGCACCTGTGTGGGACACCCTAAAAAGTTTGTTCTGGTGTCTCACACTAGTGCTCCTGTGTCCAGATGTGTAAACAGCTGCTGAGTGTCCTCTCTTTACACTGAATCAAGTTTACATTTTCATTCTAGTTACAAACCCATCTAGACAACAATGTACTAAACTTCTTTTAACACAAATAGGCCTGAACAAATGTAGTAAACCTGGATCTGCCATTGTATTAGTTGGCGAACAAACGATGTTTACTACGAATGATTACTGTGCCCACAAACCTGAAAGTTGCCATTTTAAACTGTACAACAGGGGGGCGTGACCGGATGCAGGTGTGAGCGGTGTGTGTGTGCTCTCTCCCGGCCCCGGCTCCGATGCTGCTCCAGCGCGGTGAAGTGGGGACTTTGGCAGCTGTGTGTGTGCCCTGTGAATCCGCCTGAATCCTGCTTATGCCCCAGGGCTCCCACAGGTTACCATCGGTGTTACCGGCTCCCCGACCGGCATCCTGACTTGTGGGGAGATAAGAGAGGAGAGGAGGAGAGCCTGGGAAGGATCAGCTGTCTGTGGTCAGCTGACTGCCGTGTGATCTTGCTGAGCAGAGCTCCGAGGGGAAGCCGAAGGGAAACCTGGACACAGTGCCTCCGCTGTGTACAAGTACGGCTGTGGAATGTTGCCTGGTGACAGCTCACAGACACTGCGGGAGGCTGAGTAAGGAAAGTTGAGAGAGCTAACCCAGAGACAGACACAGGAGAGAGCGGTGGAGATATGGTGGCTGGAGAACGGCTGAGGAAAAGACGGCTATATTGAATGGAGGACGGTGGAGCTGGATGGTTTACCTGCAGAGTCCCTGGCAAAAGACCGGCAGACATCCTTGAAGCCAACTAAAGACAGGTAAAAAACCTGATCTATATACAAAAGCAAAGTGTATTGACTCTGTGTTAAAAGAGGGAATCGGGAGCTCATCTCTTGTTATCTTAGAGGCTTGGATTCTTAAAGCGTGAAGGGACTGTCTGTTGGACTGGTTAGGCTGGAGGGTTACAAACTTCCTAAAAGTGTCCTGGGTGGCTATGACTAAGAAGAAGGGGGAAGATCAGCATCATCATCCCCAGGATAATATGCCTGTTCAAGCTACCCGTTCAGCCAAAGAGAAGGAGAAGGGGTCCCTAAATGCAACCGCAGTAGCTGCTGCGGCAAAGCTGGAAAAATTTGCCCACAGTACCACGCAGTCCCCAGCCAAAAATAATCAGCCGCCTGCGGGGAAGATGTCAGCGGGGGGCTCTGGGGACAGAAAAAGCTTGGGGAAAGGTCCCGATATCCCGGTGGCCAGCACAAGAACAGCGAATAAAAAAAGTCCGGAGAGGGAGCCCCTGGGAGGAATAGGGGATAGTAGCGCCAACGCAGCTGTAGCCAGATCCCACTTTAAAAGAGATACTATGCGCTATAAATGCTTGTAGGAGTTCAATAAGTGGGATGTGGGAAGAGCTGAAAACCCTAAGTGAGGAATTTGGCAATATTAAACAAGAAATCCAGCAAACAGTGGAGAGAATTAAATGTGTGGAGGAAAGGGTTAGCCAAGTAGAAGACACCGTATCCCCACTGCGACAGGAGTTTAAGAAAATGCAAGCTCAGTTAGAGGCTAACAAGCTCAAAATGGATGAATGGGAGAATAGGTCGCGAAGACAAAACGTAAGAGTGATGGGTCTCCCCGAGAAAGTTGAGGGCCCCCGCCCTGAAGAATTTATGGAAAAATGGCTTAAAGAAGTCTTTGGGGTAGAGGCTTTCTCACATTTTTTTTCTATTGAGCGAGCCCACAGAGTCCCTTCCAGACCAGTATATTCAGGAGACCGCCCAAGACCAATGATAATCAGATTTTTTAATTACAAAGATAAACTGAACTTAATGCAAAAATCCAGAGAAAAAGGAGATGTCCTTTTCAACGGTGCAAAGGTTTCGATTTATCCAGATTACTCCCCGGAATTACAAAGGAGAAGAGCAGGTTTTTTGGACATTAAGCGCACCTTACGGAACCACAACATTTCATATGCGCTATTGTATCCAGCACGATTGCGTATTGAGGCTTTAGGGACTACCCGTTTTTTCGAAACGGTCAAAGGAGTCACGGACTGGTTTGAAGAGAACAAAAGGAACTTATAAATGTGTTTTTTTTTTTTTTTTTTTCCTTTCTGGGCTGCTCGGCAGTATTAGGGGTTGGGAGGGAGAGAGTAGGGTGGTTGAAGTGAAGAGTGAAAGAAATGTTTAGTGTGGTGACGAGGGTTCTTCTAACCCTTGGGTTGATGGGTCTATGGGGGGGAGGGGGGAGGGGGGTGGTGGGTGGGGAGGGTGGAGGGAGGGGTGGTGGATGAAGTGGGGTGAGGGGAGTAGTAAGGTCACAAGGAAGGCCCCTAGGGCATGCCAAGTGAGGCACAGGGGGGGGGGGGGGGAGGAGAAGGGATTATTTAAAGTAGGGGGTTCCACAGTTGCAAAAATTAAGGTAAAATCGCACAGAGCACTGCTAAAAAATGTGTTGAAGATAAATGAAATGAAGTGTAAATACTTAAAGTTTACAAAATTTAGTAGGTTTAACGACACTGTTGTGGATGGAGGTGGGAGGGAGGGGTGTGGGGGTATAGGTCCCCCGGAACCGCTCGCTTCCCTTCCCATAATAATAGCACTGAGGGTGGCAGGCAGGACTATTGAGGATTTGAAGCACAAAAGCAAAAGGGGTATGTGGGCACATGTGGTAAAGCAGAACAAGAGTTGGGAAAGGTTTTCTTTGGTATTTCTTCAAAAAAGTACTGGCGTGGAACAGTGTCAATTTTCAGCCGTGACTTTCCATTGTATAAGTAAAAGGGTAACTATACCCTGGTATTTGCATAGCGGGTATTTATTGATGTACAAGGTTGAATGAAGCCTAGAACATTGGGTTTAAGCTCCTGGAATATCAGGGGGATGAGCGACTATGTGAAAAAAGCCACTGTATTCCAGGAGTTAGATGCTTGTGCTGCTGAGGTGATATGCTTGCAGGAAACGCACTTGACCAGCGAGACTAAATTATTAATTAAAAATAATAAATTTCAGATACAATATCATTCAGTGTACTCCTCCTACTCGAGGGGAGTGAGTATACTGATTAGGAAGAGGTTGACGTTTTCCTGCAGGGATGTCAGCATTGATAGATTGGGCTGTTTTATTTTTTTGCATTGTTTAATTGAGGGCAGATCTTTTGTCATAGCAAATTTATATATTCCTCCACCATTCAAAATGGAGATATTGTTCCTGCTGCTTGAGTTTTTGGAAGATAAAAGAGAGGTCCCAGTTATTATAGTAGGGGACTTTAATACTGTCCTTGATAGCAGATTAGATAGGTTCCCTCCTGGGGTTAGTGGTGGTGGAGGGTCGGTGGGAAGGTTGGCACAGTTTTTGGAGGAGGTTGGGTGGTGTGATATGTGGAGAGCGCGCAATCCTAATAGTCAGGAATATTCTTGCTTCTCAGCGACCCACCATACCCTATCCCGTATTGATATGGCCATTGGTAACCAGGAAGCCCAGCCCTTAATAAATAGTATTGAATATCGTCCAAGGGGGGTGTCCGATCACTCGCCACTGACAATGATAATAACCATGCAGGAGGATGGGGGTCGGAGATTGTGGTCAGTTAACCCAGCATGGTTGGACTTACTGGGGAATAGAGAGGAAATTAGTTTAAAATTGAGAGAATTTGTTGAATTTAACACCGGTACTGCCTCGGAGGGTGTGATTTGGGACGCCTTAAAAGCATACCTCAGAGGGCTCTTGATCCAACAGATATCCAAAATAAAGAAACAAACAAGGGCGAGGGGAGAGCTTATTAGGGAAGAGGTTCGGGAGTCAGAAAGAAAGTATGTACTAGACCCAACAAATGAAAACCGGGAAGACTGGGTATTGAAACAACAAAAATACAAAAAGGAAGAAATTAGAAGAGCAGAGAATAGAAGGTATTTCAGAGGCAGAGGTGTTTTGAAGAGGGCGAAAGAGTGGGTCGGACGTTGGCCTTGTTGGCCAAAACTAATTCGCCTTCTTCAACAATCCCCATGATCAAAACAAAGGAGGGGGATATCTCTTCAGATCCTAGGGTAATTAACAAAACATTTGTAGAATTTTATAGGGATCTATATAAATCGCGTCATAGCCCTGAACAAGCAGAGATGGAGGAGTTCCTGGGAGATACTGAGTTGCCGGTGCTCTCAGACGCAGATAGGAATAGTCTGGAAGCACCGATAACACTGGAAGAGGTCTGGCAGGCAATAAAGAACATGCCGAACCAAAAATCACCAGGCCCGGATGGATTGCCATCTGAGGTATATAAACAATATGGGGAGGTGCTGGCCCCGGAACTGTGGAAAACATTGAATTGGTCAGCTGCAGTTGGTAGCTTGCCGTTGTCAATGTCTGAAGCCATTATTGTATTGATTCAGAAAAAAGAGAATAGTCAGTTAGACACCTCGTCATACAGACCAATTTCACTGCTGGGCACAGACGTCAAGATCCTGGCAAAAATCCTGGCTGCCAGGCTGAATAGATGTATATCTACTTTGGTTCACCCGGACCAGTCAGGGTTTGTGCAGAACAGGTCTACTAGTAAAAATATAAGAAGGGCGTACTTGAACCTCCAGACCCCGGTAGAGAATCCAGGCTCCAGGGTGATTTTGTCCTTGGACATTGCCAAGGCATTTGACACCCTGGAATGGGAGTATTTATGGTGGACATTGGGAAAATTTGGGTTTGGTCCCCTATTTATTAAGTGGCTTAAGACTCTATATCGACACCCCAGTGCTAGACTGAAAATAAACAATACATATTCGGAAGGGATCTCTCTTGAGAGGGGGACTAGGCAGGGGTGTCCCCTGTCCCCCCTGCTATTTGCCCTGGCAATGGAGCCCTTCGCGGAGGTAATAAGAAAATCATCAGGCCTACAGGGCTATAAAAGGAAAGAGGGCGAGGATAGAATAGCGTTATATGCTGACGACGTATTGTTATTCCTGGGGGACATGGGGCCATCGTTAGTAAAGGCAATGCAGCTGGTGGAAGGGTTTGGGAGAGTATCAGGGTTAATAGTCAATTGGGGGAAATCTTCACTCCTCCCGCTTGACTCGACCAACGGTTCTCTCCCGCAGGTGGTATCGTGTCTCAGGGTGGTGGAGAAGGTTAAATACTTGGGTATAATGGTGACCAATAACCCAATGCAGTATATTAAAGATAATCTAGCTCCGCTGTTGGAAAAGTTTAGAAGGAAGAAAGACATCTGGTCTCGGCTTCCTTTATCTATGGCGGGGCGTATAAATTTGATTAAGATGATTTGGATGCCTCAACTTTTGTACATATTACACAACTCACCGATTTGGATAGGGAGGGACTGGTTTTTAAAAATAAATGCTATCTTCCGTGAGTTAATATGGAGAAAGGGCCAGGCCAGGATCAGTCTCCAGACCTTGCAGCGACCCAACAGGGAGGGGGGATTGGCGGTGCCCCACCCATACAGGTACTTTTTGGCGTCACAACTGCAACACCTGGGTGGGTGTGAATGTGGGGGGGAAGTGGACTCCAGCGTAAAAATCATGTTGTCGGGGAGCCCGCACAAATCCTTGGCAGGGGCATTGGAAGCCGGAGCATTAGGATGCTCATCTCCAACAAACAAATTGGCCATAAAAGTTTGGCGGTCAGTAAAGATTGAAATGGGATATAAGGGGGCTACGGAGTTCACACCTATATGGCAGAATAGGCAGCTACAAGAAATGCAGGCGATAGGAGTAAATAGGATCTGGGAAAGGGCGGGAATAACTAGGCTAGCACAATTATATGTTGGCAATATATTAAAATCTTTTGTGGACCTGAGGCGGGAGTTTGCAATCCCCAAGGAATCATTTTACTTTTATCTCCAGATCAGGCACGCATTAGACAAGCAATTTAAGACCAATGCACTGGAATGGTGTAGCGCATCACTTCTTAATAAGGTGGTAAGGGTACATAGCCTGAAGGGGCTAATATCAGTAATTTATGACCATCTAATGACCAGGGCAACTGGCTTGACCCCACTCTTGCGCGCAAGGGAGGGGTGGGAGGCCGATGTGGGGGAGTTGAGTGATGATCAGTGGGGGAGAATACTGGAGCTTGGTCCGCTGGTGTCCCTCTCTCCGTCGCAGCGGGCTTCGCACCTCTTGCTTGTGCACAGAGCTTATTACACCCCCAAGAGGTTGCATAGAATGGGTCGTAGATCAGACGACAAATGCCCCAGATGTCTAGATACGGGCGATCTTATACACATTATGTGGAGATGCCCGAAGCTAGTGAGGTACTGGACCGAGATCCTAAACATCATAGAGGCTAGGATCGGGATAAGGCTGGAGCCCGAGGCTAAAGCCTGTGTCCTGGGGCTAATCAAAGAGGATATGGGGGATGGCTACATAAGAATAGCAATTGTACGATGCTTATACCAGGCCAGGAAACTGATCGCAAAAGCATGGCTGTCAACAATGCCCCCTACCCCTGAAGAATGGGTTAGTACCATGAACGTACTAGTGGGAACAGAAAGGACTATATATATTAGAAGGGGAAGCTATGAGAAGTTTATTAGGATTTGGGGTAGGTGGTGTCAAGGAGAGAATAGGGAAACATAAAATCGTATCGAGGAAAGGAAGTTATGCACCAGGAAATAGATACTAGGGAATAAGTAGTGCATACAATACTCTCATTGGGGTAGTAAGTATTACCAAGCGTAGGATACGACTATTTTTAAAAATTAGCAACTGGTGGGGAGGAGGGAGGGTGAACAGAGGTGGGGGGAGGGTTTAAGGGAAAAAGGTAGGGTAAGTTATATTTATAATTGATGGTGATTTTGGGAAATATGTATTGTAATATGTGTTTTCTTGTTTGCCTTTTGTTCTTTACCGCGGTTATGATGTATATTGTATAAATTGAAAAACCAATAAAAAAGATATGATTCAAAACTGTACAACAGTAAAGAAAAACACATGGAGCAGCACAAATGTAATAAAAATAATAGAAATGCAGGGCAAATACTTACTTTTTAGAAGCAGTTTCCTGATCTTTCTGTACTGATCCTGCTCCCTCAATTTGAGGTCTTGGATCGCCGTACCCCAAAATTCTTCTGCAGACTTTTGCCAACTTTAGCCATGATCTTGGCTTTTCTCACATTTGGGTTTTGGTAAGGTCCATGCTTCCCATCATAGTCGGCCCTCTTCAAGATGTCCACTATCTCAACAAGGGACATATTTGAGGCCTTAAATCTCCTCTGGGATCCGGACGTTCGTGGCTCCGGCCTTTCGTCGTTGCTGCTCTCCACTGCATTGACTTGCTCTTTCTCCGCCATGTGCTCTCCCACTGCACCAAAAGAGAAGGGGCAGGGAATAGACTAGAAAGAACATCAGGGGCGGGTGGAGTTTCATGCATGCGCAGTGTATATAAAGCGTAACACGCGTGCGTCGTACATACGATGTGTGAGCGGAGGAAGGAGTATCGGAAGTGCCGATCGTTAGAACGAAGGTGCAATTTTAACTTGGTGCATCAGTGGCCTATACTGCTTATAGATTGAGGCCTATATTGGGAGAAGATTAGGAGAGTTTAGCCTGACATTAGTGTTTGTCTTGTGTTGTGTCTTGCAGAGAAAATGGATCTATTCAATGATGAGGACTTTATCCCCATATTCATTGATATGTACAGGGAGCTGCCCTGTCTGTGGCAGGTGAACCACCCCTTTTATAAGAATAAACCAAAGAGGAAGGCAGCGCTGGATCAATTGCTGGAATTTGTGAATCCGGTGATCCCCACGGCAGACATCCCCTATTTGAAGGCCCTTATAATAGGGAGCGCAAGAAGGTCCAGGATTCCCAGAGATCAGGAGCTGCAGCAGGTGACGTTTATGTACCCAGGCTGTGGTACTATGACAAATTGCATTTTCTGGCAGGCCAGACTGAACACAGGCCAGCACTCTCCAGTCTTTCTTCAAGGCTTCCTTCCACCTCAGCCGAGGCTTCCGAAGTCCAACCTGGGACTTCCAGCCAGGAAGAAGTGGAGGAGCCCAGCTTGAGCCAGGTATAGTATTGTTCAACATATTTCTAGTCAAATAATTAATGATGTTAACTAGATGTTATTATTGATCAGTAATTTCTAATTTTACAAAGTGTTTTACATATCAATAGCCAGTAGTGGCCACAAATGATTGTGACAAGAATGAAAAATGCTGGGCTCAGAATTATATTCTTTTCTATTATTTAACATTCAATTTGAAACAGTCATAAGCTGAAAATTGTGTGCGATTGATGAACTAAAAACTAAAACTATGTCCTTTTTTCATACACAGGAAGGAGGCCGTGGAAAGTGGCAGCCAGGAGGTGGCCGGGCCCAGTAGCCTGCCCAAATCCCAGGTCCCTCCCCTCCTCCTTCCAAAAAAAAAGTCCCAGGAAGAGGAGTAAACTGGAGGAGGCAGCACTTGGCCTATTTCGGAAGGCTACTGCAGCCCTCAGAACCCCCCCCCCCCCAATAATCAAGACGACTATGCCTACATGGCAGCCTGCAAAATGCAGGAAATGGAGGAGGGCCAACGCCTCTTATGTGAGGAAGTTATGCTACAAGCCCTAAATAAGGGGTTGAGGGGCGAACTCACAAGCCAAAGCCACGTTTGTGAGTTTAACCATGGTCCTCCTCCTCCTGCCACAACTACAACACCAGAGCCACAGCCTGAAAGTAAGCGTAGAAGGAAGAGTGGAAGGAAGACAAGAAACTGATGGCCTGGGTTCAGTCTGGTCTGTCAAAAGATGCAGGCTGTGGTAAGACCACAGCCTGGGGACAGATATGTCATCTTCTGCTGTTCCTGATCTCTTGTAATCCTGGACCGGATTGTGCTCACTATTATATTATCCTCAGGCCAACAATTTTGACTGTAAAATAATTGATGTGTGCCCTGGGGTACAAAGGCTTCGCAAATTTCACCCGTTTCTCCAGCGTTGCCTTCCTCTTTATTTTGTTATGACCCAGAATAAATGGATATTTTTTTTTCAAAAATACTTGCCTATGTGTTTTACTTCATAAAGGACTGTTTGTGAGTAGACAGGTACATTTCAAAAATACAATGTCAAATTAACAAGGGACACCAACACCAAGAAACCTCCTTGGGGTTAAAAAAAAATACCAGATAATAATGGTGTTGTGGTAACTTGACACAAAATGAAAGAAAAAATTATGGAGATCACTATAAAAAAATAAACACTATAAACAAAAATTCTAAACATTATTATGGAGATCTGACGAAAAAAAATTATTCATGAGATCACGAGAAATAATAAATAAATCAGGTTGTCAGAACTCTGTGTGAATATCAGCAGCAAAACAACTTCATTATTCTTGCATTATAAAGAAGAAGAGAATGCGCTGCATTAAAAGATTTTAAAATTTGCAGCGTGACGAATGTGCTAGCTCCATTACGAATGCTAGTTTTACAAGAACGAGCGCTTCCGTCTCGTACTTGATTCCGAGCATGCGTGGAATTTTGTGCGTCGGAATTGTGTACACACGGATTTTGTTGTCGGAAAATTTGAGATCCAGATCTCAAATTTTGTTTGTCGGAAACTCCGATGGAAAATGTCCAATGGAGCCTACACACGGTTGGAATTTCCAACAACAAGCTGCCATCGAACATTTGTTGTTGGAAAATCTGATCATGTGTACGGGGCATAAGACTGGGTTACCATTAAAGTTCATGTACGTTTAAAGGCAGGTGTCCCAATGCTTTTGGTGATATAATGTACATTTTGCTTTGCCAACCAAGTGACATCCTGTATTCAGTAAGCAGCAGTGTAGCCGCTCGACACTGGAACCAGAAGCTAGTGGAGATCACTGTAGTAGCGGTAAGGTAAATGTATAAGCAGCGCTCACTCAACAAGGAAACTACAAAAAAAATTAACAAATATAAAGTGCAAATTACATGTGCAATAAGAGGGAAAAAATTTAACTTTAATAGTCCAATAGTTCACAGAAACAATAATGTATTTATACAGTAAAGTGTAATAAAGTGTGCACAAAGAGCAATGTGCAGATTGAAATATTTTGCACAAAGTCCAATGACGGAAGTTCCAAAATAAAGTGCAATATTTCAAAGGCAATAAAGATAAACTTCAATTAATATGTGGTAAACATCTCCTCCTCCACCACAGGTTTGCCCCAGCCTCTCACCTCAAAGAAAGACCGCAATAGGTCTTATGGTGCTTCTGGTAACTGGAGACCATTAAGAAATCCTCTCTTTGTAATATCCCATAGAGTTGTGGTATATGGAAATGGCAATGGATCAAGATAAACTGGTATTTCTTCTGAGTAGATATAATCTCCTTAAGACTCCTCCAATCCCCTACATTAAACACTGATATCAAAATGTGATCATCATTCCTCACGGGGTCAACGCGTTTCTATTTTAAGCTTCCTCATGACTCATGAAGATGACTGCAGTTGTAATAGCTCCAGTTTAAGGTCAGGTCAGGTGGCACAGGCTGCAATTGATGGGCACAGTGGCGGCATTTGATGGGCACAGTGGCTGCAATTGATGGACACAGTGGCTGCGTTTGATAGCACAGTGGCTGCAATTGATGGCACAGTGGCTGCAATTGATGGGCACAGTGGCTGCGTTTGATGGCACAGTGGCTGCAATTGATGGGCACAGTGTCTGCGTTTGATGGCACAGTGGCTGCAATTGATGAGCACATTGGCTGCAATTGATGAACACAGTGAGGCTGCAATTGATGGACACAGTGGCTGCAATTGATGGGCACAGTGGCTGCATTTGATGAGCTCAGTGGCTGCAATTGATGGGCACAGTGGCTGCAATTGATGGGCACAGTGGCTGCGTTTGATGGCACAGAGGCTGCAATTGATGGGCATAGTGGCTGCATTTGATGAACACAGTGGCTGCAATTGATGAGCACAGTGGCTGCAATTGATGGCACAGTGGATGCAATTGATGGGCACAGTGGCTGCGTTTGATGGCACAGTGGCTGCAATTGATGGGCACAGTATCTGCGTTTGATGACACAGTGGCTGCAATTGATGAGCACATTGGCTGCAATTGATGAGCACAGTGAGGCTGCAATTGATGAGCACAGTGAGGCTGCAATTGATGGACACCGTGGCTGCAATTGATGGGCACAGTGGCTGCATTTGATGAGCACAGTGGCTGCAATTGATGGGCACAGCGGCTGCATTTGATGGCACAGAGGCTGCAATTGATGGGCACAGTGGCTGCAATTGATGGGCACAGTGGCTGCAATTGATGGGCACAATGGGTGCGTTTGATGGCACAGAGGCTGCAATTGATGAGCACATTGGCTGCAATTGATGGGCACAGTGAGGCTGCAATTGATGGGTTTTTTTTTCAGAATTTTTCATTTTGTTTGTGCCCCCCCCCCCCCAAAAAAAATGTTGAGCACCAGCCGCCACTGAGCTGGATGGTGCAGAGTAATGCCTAGAAGCAGCCGGGCTATTGCAGAGCTTTGCCAGGAAGTGACTATCACAGAATGATGAACTGAAGAGCCAGCATGGAACGCACAGCAGGATCGGATGTCCGATCGGTGGGTCCAGTTCTGAGAGAGCGAATAATGTCCGATGCATTGGGCGTGGCTACATGTTTCAGGGTTGTCTACACGCCTTTCTCAAGCCAGAGATCATAGGGATATAAAAGAGAAGTACGGGACTAACCCAATGGGCACAGAGAATGGAGATATAACTAAGCATAAGACAAAGAGGTTACGGTTATAAAAACTATTTTTTTTTTTAAACACATAAAGCTTCTACTCTGGCAGCTTGCCAGTTCAAATACGATAGATTTCTTCCCGACGATAACGACTTTTTATTTTAATTTTATTAGTAAAAATGACTTATGTTTTCACATCAATAAGAGCCTACTCCCGGTGTGATGACAGATCCTTCATAATATCAATTAAAACGCGCCAGCTCCCCGCTGAGACGTAATAAATTGGCTAATTCGTTTCTATAGATGGAAACGCCTGTAGATAATTCAAAGTAATTTATGAATTAAGAAACATTTAGAGAATCTTGTTGTGCAGAAAGAAATAAAAGCGGTGGTGCTCCCCACCCCCCTGGGATCCGGGAAAAAGAAAATGTTTGCACTCTGCAGAAAGCAATTGCAAACATATGCAGGCTTGAATTATGCATCGCTAACACGTCTCTGAAGATGGGAAAAAAAGAGTTGGAATGAGAAGTTTTATTCTAATAAAATACATTCTGGAATTGCCTTGTGTTTGGATCTCTGCACTGACCTGTGTTCTTGTGTTATGCTGCCCGTCCCTCTAAATCCCCTCCCCCACCCAGATCCGATCTTTCCTTCTGCCACCCCCAGACCCTGTCGATATCCCAGCTTCACAAGATTATTTAGATTTGTATTTCCATTTGTGCCTCCGTTGCAGATTTTCCTTAACTTCTTGCTTGGTAACTGTTGTCAGCAATATAGGAAGTAAAGAGAAATAGTCAGGGCTTTTTTTCCCAGAGAAAAGGTGCAGGTACAGTGCCTTGCAAAAGTATTCACCCCCTTGGCATTTTACCTATTTTGTAAAATTACAGCCTTTACTTCAATGTTTTTTGTAATCTGAATTATATGTGATGGATAAGAACACAATAGTCTAAGTTGGTGAAGTAAAATTAGAAAAATATATATATAAAACTATTTTTCAGAAATAAAAAACTGATAATTGGCATGTGCGTATGTATTCACCCCTTTGGTTATGAAGCCCATAAAAAGCTCTGGTGCAACCAATTACCTTCAGAAGTCACATAATTAGTGAAATGATGTCCACCTGTGTGCAATCTAAGTGTCACATGATCTGTCATTACATAGACACACCTTTCTGAAAGGCCCCAGAGGCTGCAACACCTAAGCAAGAGGCGCCACTAACCAAACACTGCCATGAAGACCAAGGAACTCTCCAAACAAGTAAGGGACAATGTTGTTGAGAAGTACAAGTCAGGGTTACTGTTATAAAAAAATATCCAAATTGTTGATTATCCCTAGGAGCACCATCAAATCTATCATAACCAAATAGAAAGAACATGGCACAACAGCAAACCTGCCAAGAGACGGCCGCACACCAAAACTCACGGACCGGGCAAGGAGGACATTAATCAGAGAGGCAGCACTGAGACCTAAGGTAACCCTGGAGGAGCTGCAGAGTTCCACAGCAGAGACTGGAGTATCTGTACATAGGACCACAATAAGCCGTACGCTCCATAGAGTTGGGCTTTATGGCAGAGTGGCCAGAAGAAAGACATTACTTTCAGCAAAAAACAAAATGGCACGTTTTGAGTTTGCGAAAAGGCATGTGGGAGACTCCCAAAATGTATGGAGAAAGGTGCTCTGGTCTGATGAGACTAAAAAGAAAACGCTATGTCTAGCACAAACCCAACACATTACATCACCCAAAGAACACCATCCCCACTGTGAAACATGGTGCTGGCAACATCATGCTGTGGGGATGTTTTTCAGCAGTCGGGACTGGGAAACTGGTCAGAGTTGAGGGAAAGATAGATGGTGATAAATACAGAGATATTCTTGAGCAAAACCTGTACCACTCTGTGTGTGATTTGAGGCTAGGACGGAGGTTCACCTTCCAGCAGGACAATGACCCCAAACACACTGCTAAAGCAACACTTGAGTGGTTTAAGGGGAAACATGTAAATGTGTTGGAATGGCCTAGTTAAAGCCCAGACCTCAATCCAATAGAAAATCTGTGGTCAGACTTAAAGATTGCTGTTCACAAGCGCAAACCATCCAACTTGAAGGAGTTGGAACAGTTTTGCAAGGAGGAATGGGCAAAAATCCCAGTGGTAAGATGTGGCAAGATCATAGAGACTTATCCAAAGCGACTTGGAGCTGTGATAGCCGCAAAAGGTGGCTCTACAAAGTATTGACTTTAGGGGGGGGGGGGGTGAATAGTTATGCACATTGACTTTTTCTGTTATTTTGTCCTATTTATTGCTTCACAATAAATTAAAAAAAAAAATCATCTTCAAAGTTGTGGGCATGTTCTGTAAATTAAATGATGTAAATCCTCAAACAATCCATGTTAATTCCAGGTCGTGAAGTAACAAATCACGAAAAATGCCAAGGGGGGTGAATAGTTTTGCAAGGCACTGTATGTAGGTGGGGTGCAGCGTGTTACAGCAGCAATAACACACACAGTCCAAGTACTATGACAAAACTTGTATGTGGGGACTTATTGACCCCAAATCTCACTGTAAAGAGGACCTGTCATGCCATATTCCTATTACAAGGGATGTTTAAATTCCTTGTAATAGGAATAAAAGTGATCCAAAAAAAGCTGTAATGGAGACCTGGAGTGCAGTAAAAAAATCTGAAAGGAATTTGAATTCTTCTCAACTCTATTCAAAACCAGGAAAATACTCAGACCAAATTTAGTAATGTCAGAATATGCTGGTTAACTTAAAGAAGAATTCCAGGTATGGATAGTTACATTGATCCATCCCTGATCAATGTAACTACTGTGGGATCCATCTAGAAGAGTCTTTCTCAACCTTGTCAGCACAGAGGAACCCTTGAACTAAACTTCCAGTCTCAGGGAAACCCTGCTAAAAAATTACTATATCTACAATTCATGATACATTAGTGTGATGGTCAGTGGGAAGAAAGTTCTTTACACTTGCGGTCATTGAAAAGAATTACCTCCTTACAGATAGCTAAAAAGATCAATGGTGTCAGTGGCAACTGATCTGAAAGGCAGAAATTGCTCATTGCTCAAGGACCTCCTTGCAACCTCTGGAGGAACCCTAGGGATTCACAGAACCCTGGTTGAGAAACCCAGCTCTAGAAGCTGGGTTTCTCAACCCAGCTGGCGGATAATGCGGGCTCACCCGAGGTGTGGGGTTTAAGCATTAACCTGGGTTCACCAGAGCTCCTGATGGTGGAGATGGGTTTTTTTGCGTGTTAGTACCAGGTTGTACCCTTCAGGATCTCTCCACCAGGAAGTGAGCAAGCCGGGGTACTACTGTCATCATTACGGTACCATTTTTTTTTTAGAATCAGTGGTCTGCTCTGTGATAGCAATTGGAGCAGCCTGCTGCCGCTCTCTCAGGCTCTCCCGTCCCACCAGGAGACCCGAGCGACCATTTGAGTGAACAGTTCGAGCCGAGCGAAAGTTTGGCCCGAACATCGCCTGTTCGTCCGTTTGGCGAACACTCAAATTTTCAGGGCGCTCGGCGGGATGCTCACTGTACAGTGCATTCTAATCCCTGATTGGGCAAAGCTTTTCCCAATCAGGGCACAGTGAATAGCTGGTTGTTAAGGAGCTGGGCTGGGAAGCTGGCCGTGGCGCCCGTGACAACCAATGGGCTTCCTCGCTGACAGCTGAATGTAAAAAAACATTGCTGGCAAAAAAAATATTTTAAAAAATGGCGTCCCCCCCCCCACTCCATACCAGGCTTTTTGGGTCTGGTATGGACTTTAAGGGGAAACCCACTGCAAAATTAAAAAGAAAAAACGACATTGGGTCCCCCAAAATCCATACCAGACCCTTAGGTCAAAATTGTAAAAAAAAAATGGCGTGGGGCCCCCCTCAAAATCCATACCAGACCGCATGCAGCCTAGCAGGCCAGGAAAGGGGGGTGAGTGAGCTCCCCACCCCCCCTCCTGAACCATACCAGGCTACATGCTCTCAACATGGGTGGTGCCTTGGGGCGGGGGGGCTCTGCCCCCTCCATCCCAAAGCACCTTGTCCCCATGTTGATGGGGGCAAGGGCCTCTTCCCCACAACCCTGGGCTGTGGTTGTGGGGGGTCTGCGGGCAGGGGGCTTATCGGAATCTGGAAACCCCCCTTTAACAAGAGGGCCCCCAGATATCGCCCCCCCTGTAAATGAGTATGGGGTATCCATTCACCAAAAAAAGTGTCAAAAATAAATAAAAACACAGAGACAGTTTTAGACAATTCCTAATAAAAATAAAAAAACTGTGTCACCCCAATGTAGATCCATCTTTGATCACGACCCCGCCACCACTGCCGGAAACATGTTTACATGTAAAATTACAGATTTTTTTTGTATGTTGTATGTTGGGTGTATGTTGTTTGTTATTTGTGATGCTTGTTTTTTTTTTTTTTTTTTTTTTTTGTATGAAAAAGTAACAATAAAAATGATTTGATTTAAAAAAAAAATACAGCTTTTTACATGTAAACACAGGTGTGAAAAAAAAGCCCAGGACGGAAGTGGATAATAAAAATAATATAATAATAAAATATAATAAACTTTCCTATCTATTTACTAATGCTAGCAGCATGAATAGAAAATAGTTCATGTTGATTTAAAGAGTTTAGTTCTGCTTTAACATTCTCTATTCTTTCTGTAAATCAATTACATTTATCCTTGTGTTCTTATTTATTGTTTAATCAGTAAATTATGTTTATTATTTTATTATTCTTTTTTTTTTTTTTTTTTCTATTCTAGTTGACACACCTGAGTCAAGTTTTATTGTTCTCCGAGGATAACAGAGGCGTTAATTGTTGTCGTCAAGATTGTGAGCAAGTCACGTAAACCGCTTTTTTCACCTTAATTTAATCAATAATAAATGGTTTATTTCACCACTGACTTTACATTTCAAAAGCCTTTTATGCTTATTATATAGATCTATAAAATTACTTAGCAACAGAGAGACAAGATCAGGACCTGAAACCTTTTCCAGCGCACTAGAAGAAAAAAAAAAAAATGACGGCACCGCCTTCTCGCGAACGCCTGGCTTTTTAATTTAATCTCGCTGATTGTTTTTAAGGTTAAGTCGGGTATTAAGAGTATTTACAGGACATTTATCTCACTAAATCAGCCAGGATTAAAGATTTAAAGCAGATAGTAATCCAATTATTGCGCTCGGTTGGAGGCAAACACTTTTTTTTTTTTTCTTTTTTCACTTTCCAGTAACCTGAACGTTATTGAGATGCAAATGCTTGTCATAGTAATTGGCTGTTTCTTTATACGTAAGGATTTAATCCTGACGTGTGTACATTAATTGTATGCCGCGAGTTATTTGTAGCCTGGAAATTAATTGTACCCGATCATTATTAGGTGACACGTATCATCACTAAGGTAGACACAACTTCATGGAAAGGTTTTCAGGGGCCTTTGATGATAAAACGCAACACAAACAAATAATAATGAGCTGACACAAGTAGCGGCGTGAAATCTTCAAGTGACAATAAAGTCTGGTTTAAAAATAAATTAGATTCAATTATGTATAGTTAACCACTTCGATGCCGGGCACTTTCACCCCCTTCCTGCCCAGGACAATTTTCAGCTTTCAGCGCTGTCACACTTTGAATGACAATTGCACGGTCATGCAACACTTATAAATTTTTATCATTTTTTTTGAGACAGATAGAGCTTTCTTTTGGTGGTATTTAATTGTCACTTTTTTTTTCTTTTTTTGCTAAAAAAAATGAAAAGAGACCGAAAATGTTGAAAAAAATGAAAATGTTTCCTTCACTGATGGGTGCCGATGGGGCGTCACTGATGGGCACTGATAAAGCGGCACTGATGGACACTGATAAGGCGGCACTGATGGGCACTGATGAGGAGGCACTAATATGCCACACTGATGGGCACTGATAGGTGGCATTGATGAGGCGGCACTGATGGGAACTGATGAGGCAGCACTGATGGGAACTGATGAGGCGGCACTAATGAGCACTGATGAGGCGGAACTGATGGGAACTGATGAGGCGGCACTGATGGGAACTGATGAGGCGGCACTAATGAGCACTGATGAGGCGGCACTGATGAGCACTCATGAGGTGGCATTGATGGGCACTGATAAAGCAGCACTGATGGGCACTGATAAGGCGGCACTGATGGGCACTGATGAGGAGGCACTAATATGCTACACTGATGGGCACTGATAGGTGGCACTGATGGGAACTGATGAGGCGGCACTGATGGGAACTGATGAGGCGGCACTGATGGTAACTGATGAGGCGGCACTGATGGTAACTGATGAGGGGGCACTGATGGTAACTGATGAGGCGGCACTGATGGGCACTGATGAGGCGGCACTGATGAGGTGGCACTGATGGGCACTGATGAGGCGGCACTGATGAGCACTAATGAGGTGGCACTGATGGGAACTGATGAGGCGGCACTGATGGGAACTGATGAGGCGGCACTGATGGGAACTGTTGAGGCGGCACTGATGGGCACTGATGAGGCAGCACTGATGAGCACTGATGAGGCGGCACTGATGGACACTGATGAGGAGGCACTAATATGCCACACTGATGGACACTGATAGGTGTCACTGATGAGGCCGCACTGATGGGCGCTGATGAGGAGGCACTACACCCTGTTCCAAATTATTATGCAAATTCTATTTCAGTTTTACAAAGATTAAATATTAAGTTTTTCACTCATGGATGGCATTGGGCTCTTTTGATCACTGAAAACAAATCTCGGACACCTGTGATAATTAGATTGCCAGGTGAGACCAATTAAAGGAAAAACTACTAGAGGAGGGTGTTCCACATTATTAACCACTTGCCGACCGCCTAACGCAGATATACTGCGGCAGAATGGCACGGGCAGGCAGAATCACGTACCCATACGTGATCTGCCTCCCGCGGGCGGGGGGTCCGATCGCATCCCCCCCCCCCGGTGCCAGCGGCAGTCGGCATTTGACTGGGAGCGTTGAGAGGTGAGGGGGAGACCATCCGATCGTGGCCCCCCCCCTCGCGATCGCTCCCAGCCAATCGGAATCCTCCCCTGCCTGTGTGTAGTACACACAGGCAGAGGATGCGATGTCATCTCTCCTCGGCAGTTTCCGTTCCGGCGCAGAGGAGAGAAGACGTGAGTGCACAAAACACACACAGTAGAACATGCCAGGCACATAAAACACCCCCGACCCCCCTCCCCGATCGCCCCCCGATCCCCCCCCAATCACCCCCCCTGTCACAAACTGACACCAAGCAGTATTTTTTTTTTTCTGATTACTGCATGGTGTCAGTTTGTGACAGTTAGAAGTGGTAGGGCAGTGAGTATTAGCCCCCTGTAGGTCTAGGATACCCCCGTAACCCCCCCTAATAAAGTTTTATCCCCTTGATCACCCTCCGTCACCAGTGTCACTAAGCGATCATTTTTCTGATCGCTGTATTAGTGTCGCTGGTGACGTTAGTTAGGGAGGTAAATATTTAAGTTCGCCGTCAGCGTTTTATAGCGACAGGGACCCCCATATATTATCTAATAAATGTTTTAACCCCTTGATTGCCCCCTAGTTAACCCTTTCACCACTGATCACCGTATAACTGTTACGGGTGACGCTGGTTAGTTCGTTTATTTTTTATAGTGTCAGGGCACCCGCCGTTTATTACCGAATAAAGGTTTAGCCCCCTGATCGCCCAGTGGTGATATGCGTCGCCCCAGGCAGCGTCAGATTAGCGCCAGTACCGCTAACACCCACACACGCAGCATACGCCTCCCTTAGTGGTATAGTATCTGAACGGATCAATATCTGATCCGATCAGATCTATACTAGCGTCCCCAGCAGTTTAGGGTTCCCAAAAACGCAGAGTTAGCGGGATCAGCCCAGATACCCGATAGCACCTGCGTTTTTCCCCTCCGCCTGCCCCAGCCCACCCAAGCGCAGTATCGATCGATCACTGTCACTTACAAAACACTAAACGCATAACTGCAGCGTTCACAGAGTCAGGCCTGATCCCTGCGATCGCTAACAGTTTTCTTGGTAGCGTTTTGGTGAACTGGCAAGCACCAGCTCCAGGCAGCATCAGGTTAGCGCCAGTACCGCTAACACCCACGCACGCACCGTACACCTCCCTTAGTGGTATAGTATCTGAACGGATCAATATCTGATCCGATCAGATCTATAATAGCGTCCCCAGCAGTTTAGGGTTCCCACAAACGCAGTGTTAGCGGGATCAGCCCAGATACCTACTAGCACCTGCGTTTTGCCCCTCCGCCCGGCCCAGCCCAGCCCACCCAAGTGCAGTATCGATTGATCACTGTCACTTACAGAACACTAAACGCATAACTGCAGCGTTCGCAGAGTCAGGCCTGATCCCTGCGATCGCTAACAGTTTTTTTTTTTGTAGCGTTTTGGTGAACTGGCAAGCACCAGCGGCCTAGTACACCCCGGTCGTAGTCAAACCCGCACTGCAGTAACACTTGGTGACGTGGCGAGTCCCATAAGTGCAGTTCAAGCTGGTGAGGTGGCAAGCACAAGTAGTGTCCCGCTGCCACCAAAAAGACAAACACAGGCCCGTCGTGCCCATAATGCCCTTCCTGCTGCATTCGCCAATCCTAATTGGGAACCCACCGCTTCTGCAGCGCCCGTACTTCCCCCATTCACATCCCCAACCAAATGCAGTCAGCTGCATGAGAGGCATTTTTATGTCCTCCCGAGTACCCCTACCCAGCGAACCCCCCCAAAAAAGATGTTGTGTCTGCAGCAAGCGCGGATATAGGCGTGACACCCGCTATTATTATCCCTCCTGTCCTCACAATCCTGGTCTTTGCATTTGAACGCTACCATGCACTAGTTGAGTATTAGCGTAGGGTACAGCATTGCACAGACTAGGCACACTTTCACAGGGTCTCCCAAGATGCCATCGCATTTTGAGAGACCCGAACCTGGAACCGGTTACAGTTATAAAAGTTACAGTTACAAAAAAAGTGTAAAAAAAAAACAAAAAAAAAACACACATACAAAAATATAAAAAAAAAAAAAAAATAGTTGTCGTTTTATTGTTCTCTCTCTATTCTCTCTATTGTTCTGCTCTTTTTTACTGTATTCTATTCTGCAATGTTTTATTGTTATTATGTTTTATCATGTTTGCTTTTCAGGTATGCAATTTTTTATACTTTACCGTTTACTGTGCTTTATTGTTAACCATTTTTTTGTCTTCAGGTACGCCATTCACGAATTTGAATGGTTATACCAGAATGATGCCTGCAGGTTTAGGTATCATCTTGGTATCATTCTTTTCAGCCAGCGGTCGGCTTTCATGTAAAAGCAATCCTAGCTGCTAATTAGCCTCTAGACTGCTTTTACAAGCAGTGGGAGGGAATGCCCCCCCCCCAACGTCTTCCGTGTTTTTCTCTGGCTCTCCTGTCTCAACAGGGAACCTGAAAATGCAGCCGGTGATTCAGCCAGCTGACCATAGAGCTGATCAGAGACCAGAGTGGCTCCAAACATCTCTATGGCCTAAGAAACCGGAAGCTACGATCATTTTGTGACTTAGATTTCGTCGGATGTAAACAGCGCCATTGGGAAATTGGGAAAGCATTTTATCACACCGATCTTGGTGTGGTCAGATGCTATGAGGGCAGAGGAGAAATCTAGGGTCTAATAGACCCCAATTTTTTCACAAAAGAGTACCTGTCACTACCTATTGCTATGATAGGGGATATTTACATTCCCTGAGATAACAATAAAAATGATTTTAAAAAAAAATGAAAGGAACAGCTTAAAAATAAGATAAAAAAAAAAATAATAATAAAGAAAAAAAAAAAAAAAAAAAAAAGCACCCCTGTCCCCCCTGCTCTCGCGCTAAGGCGAACGCAAGCGTCGGTCTGGCGTCAAATGTAAACAGCAATTGCACCATGCATGTGAGGTATTACCGCAAAGGTCAGATCGAGGGCAGTAATTTTAGCAGTAGACCCCCTCTGTAAATCTAAAGTGGTAACCTGTAAAGGCTTTTAAAGGCTTTTAAAAATGTATTTAGTTTGTCGCCACTGCACGTTTGTGCGCAATTTTAAAGCATGTCATGTTTAGTATCCATGTACTCGGCCTAAGATCATCTTTTTTATTTCATCAAACATTTGGGCAATATAATGTGTTTTAGTGCATTAAAATTTAAAAAAGTGTGTTTTTTCCCCAAAAAATGTGTTTGAAAAATCGCTGCGCAAATACTGTGTGAAAAAAAAAAATGAAACACCCACCATTTTAATCTGTAGGGCATTTGCTTTAAAAAATATATATAATGTGTGGGGGTTCAAAGTAATTTTCTTGCAAAAAAAATTTATTTTTTTTATGTAATCAAAAAGTGTCAGAAAGGGCTTTGTCTTCAAGTGGTTAGAAGAGTGGGTGATGTGTGACATAAGCTTCTAAATGTTGTGCATAAAATGCCAGGACAGTTCAAAACCCCCCCAAATGACCCCATTTTGGAAAGTAGACACCCCAAGCTATTTGCTGAGAGGCATGTCGAGTCCATGGAATATTTTATATTGTGACACAAGTTGCGGGAAAGAGACAATTTTTTTTTTTTTGCGCAAAGTTGTCACTAAATGATATATTGCTCAAACATGCCATGGGAATATGTGAAATTACACCCCAAAATACATTCTGTTGCTTCTCCTGAGTACGGGGATACCACATGTGTGAGACTTTTTGGGAGCCTAGCCGCGTACTGGACCCCGAAAACCAAGCACCGCCTTCAGGGTTTCTAAGGCCGTAAATTTTTGATTTCACTCTTCACTGCCTATCACAGTTTCGGAGGCCATGGAATGCCCAGGTGGCACAAACCCCCCCCAAATGACCCCATTTTGGAAAGTAGACACCCCAAGCTATTTGCTGAGAGGTATAGTGAGTATTTTGCAGACCTCACTTTTTGTCACAAAGTTTTGAAAATGTAAAAAAGAAAAAAAAAATTTTTTTTCTCGTCTTTCTTTATTTTCAAAAACAAATGAGAGCTGCAAAATACTCACCATGCCTCTCAGCAAATAGCTTGGGGTGTCTACTTTCCAAAATGGGGTAATTTGGGGGGGGGGTTGTGCCACCTGGGCATTCCATGGCCTCCGAAACTGTGATAGGCAGTGAAGAGCGAAATCAAAAATTTACACCCTTAGAAATCCTGAAGGCGGTGATTGGTTTTCGGGGCCCCGTACGCGGTTAGGCTCCCAAAAAGTCCCACACATGTGGTATCCCCATACTCAGGAGAAGTAGCTAAATGTATTTTGGGGTGCAATTCCACATATGCCCATGGCCTGTGTGAGCAATATATCATTTAGTGACAACTTTGTGCAAAAAAAAAAAAAATTTGTCGCTTTCCCGCAACTTGTGTCAAAATATAAAACATTCCATGGACTCAACATGCCTCAAAGCAAATAGCTTGGGGTGTCTACTTTCCAAAATGGGGTCATTTGGGGGTGTTTTATGCCATCTGGGCATTTTATGGCCTTCAAAACTGTGATAGGTAGTGAGGAGTAAAATCAAAAATGTACGCCCTTAGAAATCCTGAAGGCAGTGATTGGTTTTCGGGGCCCCGTACGCGGCTAGGCTCCCAAAAAGTCCCACACATGTGGTATCCCCATACTCAGGAGAAGCAGCTAAATGTATTTTGGGGTGCAATTCCACATATGCCCATGGCCTGTGTGAGCAATATATCATTTAGTGACAACTTTTTGTAATTTTTTTTTTGTTATTATTTAATCACTTGGGACAAAAAAAATGAATATTTAATGGGCTCAACATGCCTCTCAGCAATTTCCTTGGGGTGTCTACTTTCCAAAATGGGGTCATTTGTGGGGGTTTTGTACTGCCCTGCCATTTTAGCACCTCAAGAAACGACATAGGCAGTCATAAATTAAAGGCTGTGTAAATTCCCGAAAATGTACCCTAGTTTGTAGGCGCTATAACTTTTGCGCAAACCAATAAATATACACTTATTGACATTTTTTTTACCAAAGACATGTGGCCGAATACATTTTGGCCTAAATGTATGACTAAAATTGAGTTTATTGGATTTTTTTTTAGAACAAAAAGTAAAAAAATATCATTTTTTTTCAAAATTTTCGGTCTTTTTCCGTGTATAGCGCAAAAAATAAAAACGGCAGAGGTGATCAAATACCATCAAAAGAAAGCTCTATTTGTGGGAAGAAAAGGATGCAAATTTCGTTTGGGTACAGCATTGCATGACCGCGCAATTAGCAGTTAAAGCGACGCAGTGCCAAATTGTAAAAAGTGCTCTTGTCTGGAAGGGGGTAAATCCTTCCGGGGCTGAAGTGGTTAAGCAGAGCACCATTTTCAAGCAATATGGAGAAGAAAAAGGATCTCTCTGCTGCCGAAAAGAGTGAAATAGTTCAATGCCTTGGACGAGGTATGAAAACATTCGATATTTCACGAAAATGTAAGCGTGATCATCGCACTATTAAGAGATTTGTGGCTGATTCAGAGCACAGACGGGTTTCGTGCAGATAAAGGCACATTGAGGAAGATTTCTGCCAGATCCATGGCATCGGATCAAGAGAGCAGCTGCTAAAACACCATTACATGGCAGCAAACAGATATTTGAAGCTGCTGGTGCCTCTGGAGTCCCACGGGCATCAAGGTGTAAAGTCCTCCAGAGTCTTACAACTGTGCATAAACCTTCCATTCGGCCACCACTAACCAATTCTCACAAGCAGAAACTACTGCATTGGGCAGAAAAATACATGAAGACTGATTTTCAAACAGTCCTGTTCACTGATGAGTGCTGTGCAACCCTGGATGGTCCACATGGATGGAGCAGTGGATGGTTGGTGGATGGCCACCCTGTTCCAACAAGGCTGCAACGTCAGCAAGGTGGTGGTGGAGTCATGTTTTGGGTCAGAATCATGGGAAGAGAGCTGGTCGGCCCCTTTAGGGTTACCGAAGGTGTAAAGATGACCTCTGCAAGGAATGTGGAGTTCCTGACTGACCACTTCCTTCCCTGGTACAGAAGGAAGAACTATGCTTTCCATAATAAAATCATCATCATGCATGACAGTGCACCATCTCATGCTGCAAAGAATACCTCTGCATCAATGGCTGCTATGGGGATAAAAGGAGGGAAAGTCATGGTGTGGCCTCCATCCTCCCTCTGACCTCAATCCTATTGAGAATCTTTGGAGCATCCTCAAGCAAAAGATCTATGAGGGTGGGAGGCAGTTTACATCCAAACAGCAGCTCTGGGAGGCTATTCTGACATCTTGCAAACAAATTCAAGCAGAAACTGTCCAAAAACTCACAAGTTCAGAGGATGCAAGACTTGTGAAGCTGCTATCAAAATAAGGGGTCCTATGTTAAAATGTAAGTTGACTTGTTGAAATGTTTAAAAAGTTAAAATGTTGTTCAAAGTTTGATTGAAATAACTTTTGATTTCAGTAAATATGCTGCAAACACAACAAATGACAATTTTCAGTTCTTTACAACCTATAAAGTGTTTTGAAACTTACTGTGTGTAATAATTTGGAGCAGTGCATTGTAAGTTTTTTATTTTATTAATATTATTATTATAAAGTATTTTTATAGCGCCAACAGTTTACACCGCGCTTTACATAAAAAAAAACCTGTTACTGTTATCATTAGGAGGTTTGTTCAATAAAATTTGAATTCTACTGTAGTTGTAGTTGATAACATGAGAATTATGCTGACTGTTTTTTACATCAATTATTTAGGTAAATGAGTAGTAAATCATTGACATAATAATTTGGAACAGGGTGTAATATGCCACACTGATGGGCACTGATGAGGCGGCACTGATGGCCACTGATGAGGCGGCACTGGTGGGAACTGATGAGGCGGCACTGATGGGCACTGATGAGGCAGCACTGATGGGCACTGATGAGGCGGCACTGGTGGGAACTGATGAGGTGGCACTGATGGGCACTGATGAGGCGGCACTAGTGGGAACTGATGAGGCGGCACTGATGGGCACTGATGAGGCGGCACTGATGGGCACTGATGAGGCGGCACTGATGGGCACTGATGAGGCGGCACTGGTGGGAACTGATGAGGTGGCACTGATGGGCAGTGATGAGGTGGCACTGATGGGCACTGATGTGGCGGCACTGATGGGCACTGATGAGGCGGCACTGGTGGGAACTGATGAGGCAGCACTGATGGGCACTGATGAGGCGGCACTGATTCTATGCAATAAGATAAAAGATCCTTTTGTGTGCAGCCCCCCTAATACTTACCTGAGCCCCGTCCCGATCCAGCGATGTTGCACGAGAGACTCGGCTGTCTAGGACTCTCCCTTCTCATTGGCTGAGACAGCAGTGAAGCTCCATTGGCTACTGTCAATCAAACTTCAGCGAGCCAATGAGGAGAGGGAGGGGCAGGGCCAGGCCATGGCTCCATGTCTGAATGGAGCTGCGGCTTCGGCTCGGGTGCCCCCATAGCAAGCTGCTTACTGTGGGTGCACTCAACAGGAGGGAGGGGCCAGTAGCGCCAAAGAGCGACCCGAGAAGAGGAGGATCAGATCTGCTCTGTGCAAAACCAACTGCACAGAAGAGGTAAGTATAACATGTTTGTTATTTTTAACAAAAAAAAAACAAACAATAAAAAACGAGTCTTCAGTACCACTTTAACCCTTTGATCGCCCTTGATGTTAACCCCTTTGCAGCCAGTGTAATTAGTACAGTGACAGTGTATAGTATTATCACTGATCACTGTATTAGTGTCACTGGTGATGTTAGTGGCAGTTAGTCAGTCCCCCCCTCAGCATCAGTTAGTGTCAGATTGCTGATCACCGCCATTAGTAGTATAAAAAAAAAATTACAAATAAAAATTTCAAGATATATATATATATACCATAGTATGTAGAAAAATGGGCGTGTCAGGGGCTACTCCAAAAATTGCCCCACGACAACAAAGGTTGTTGTGGACTATCTCAGTACCCAGGGATTTATTCATTTATTGAAAAAGGACAAACATGAAGTACATTGGATACAACAATATATAAAAACTGTTTTTTGCATACTGTTACAAGTTATACAAATAAAGAACAGGTAAACCCCCACAGGTATATGGGGAAAAAAGACGTAGGTCAAAATGTGATCCACTACAGGTTTTACAACAGGGGTCGCTTCTTCAGGAGGAGTTGACCATAAACATCTGTAGAGAAATACAATCTTATAGTTATATAATAACAAATAATGAAAAAAACATGGAATACAATTTACATAAATATAAGTAATCAGATAATTTTGGAGTGTTGTAATCAGGCAATGGCTTACCAATTGGGAACCCAAGAAAGGGTACCAGATGGCACAGTTTGAGGCACCCTGAACGGGTAATCCCATCCGCGGCGAACACAGGAAGCACTAAAAGGTGCAATAACTGAAATTTAAAAATATATATAAAAATATATATGAAAAATATGCACGTGTGGGTCTATATAGTCTGTAAACGGAGCGAACAGGGAAGGAAAAAGGGGGGAAGGAAAGGGAAAAGGGTAGGAAAAAAAGGGGGGGGGGGGAACCAGTCAATATACAGCTAATGGGATTTCATCAAAAATATGTAGCAGAATACATATTGCCCTGAATTGATGAAGAAATTTGATCTTTTACATTTTTTTATTGGATATGTTTTATAGCAAAAAGTAAAAAACATTTTCTGTCTTTTTTGTTTAAAGCGTGAAAAATAAAAAAGCGCAGAGGTGATCAAATACCACCAAAAGGAATCTCTATTTGTGGGAAAAGAAATGATATTGATTTATTTTGGGTACAGCGTTGCATGACAGCCCAATTGTCAGTTCGAATAGCGCAGTATTGCGAATAAATGACCTGGTGATGGGGGGGGGGGGTGGCGCCAAGTCTTCCAGGGATCAATTAAAAATCGATTGTCCAATAGTGGTACTTACCTGGGCTTGAATTATTTGAGTATTTATCAACATACTGTAGTTACCTTCACATGTAAAAAAATAGTTTAGAGTTTTCTTTTTTTTTTATACATAATCTGTGAGAAAAAAAAACAAAAAAAACCTATAAACAATTTTTTTTACATGTGAATGTAACTACAGTATGATGACAAATACTCAAATAATTCAAGCCCAAGTAAGTTTCGAGTTTTCTGAGTGTTCTGGAGAAAAGAACGGATCGGGATGATGTAATAACTGCAGGCGCGGCTCATAATGAGACCTTTAATATGTCAGTAAACAGACGCCAACACTTGTTCATTCCCAGATATTTTTGTTAATTAAATTTCACTTTGTCTGTAAATAACCTTTGAGGCATCATATCCACTGTGTGATCACCTCCAGTCATTTTTAATTAACGGATCTGATAAAAAAAAGAAAAAAGGATTATTTCAAGGTTGTTCCATTTTATATTTAGACACCAATATCATTAGAACACAATATTCATGCTCTAGACACAGACATAGAGTCATTTCATCATGGCGAGAATCAATCCAGACAGAACCGGTTATGGCTCAAAATGTGTTAGGAGCATAGGCGTGCACACAGGGTGTGCCAAGTATGCCTGGGCACACCCTAATCACCCATAGTAGCCAACCGTCCTGGGTGACATGCACATTACTGGGACGAATCCCCCCCCCACCTCCTCCCCCAGCAGTTTCAAGCGCTCCCAGCTCCCAGGAGGACTGCAGGAACACCCCCAAGATGGAGCCTCCTCCGCCTTGCTTTCTTCTAGTACTGTAATTGAGTTTGAGTGGGCGGGATGAGAACTCACCAGCTTTGGTGATCACGCCATCTTCTGGTGGTGTGTCACATGCAGGGCTGCTGATAAGGCAGTACAGCCAGCTCTCCTGTACTGGGCCTGGGCACCATCAGTTCAAAAGGGGGGGCCCGGGTAGACATGTGCACTGACCAAAAATTTGTTCGCTTTGCTTTTATACGTATTTTTTTTTATTATTATTTCGGAAATTCGAAAATTCGGATTTTCAAATTTCTAAATTTCCGAATTTTCAAATTACCGAATTTGGATTTTCTGAATTTTTGAATTTCCGAATTTTCGAATTTCCAAATTTTCGAATTTCTGAATTTTCGAATTTCCAAATTTCTGAGTTGTCGAATTTCCGAATTTCTGAATTTTCGAATTACTGAATTGCGAATTTCTGAATTTTCGAATTTCCAAATTTTCTAATTTCCGAATTTTCACATTTCCGAATTTCAAATTTTCAAATTCAGATTTTCTAAATTTTCGAATTCCAAATTTCCAAATTTTCAAATTCCGATTTTCCGAATTATCGAATTCCAAACTTCCGAGTTTTTGAATTCCGAATTTTCGGATTTTTGGAATTCGGAAATTCAGAAATTTGAAAATCTGAAAAAAAAGAAAGAAAATCAGTAAAATCTGAAATAATAACTAACTATTAAATTATTGGAACTTCCTTTAAAATTTGGCTGTTAGTGAATGTAACGAATACAAATTTATCTGAAGTTACTTATTATCCAAAATAACGAATGTCGCATCTAAACAAATGGAATGGAACAAATTAATAATAAATAATAATAATAAAAATGTTTTATTATTATTATTATTGTTATTTATTATTATTAGATCATTACGTTCCATTCGTTATTTCAGATAATTTGTTCAAATACGTTCACTAACAGACAAATTTGAAAGGAAATTCCAATACCTATACTTTAATATTTATTATTAGTCAGTTAATATTTCAGATTTTTGGCTTTTCGAATTTTCAGATTTTATTCTTTTGAATGTTCAGATTTTCATTCTTATTTTTGGATTTTCAAATTTCCAGATTTTGGAATTTTGGTATTTTCGAATTTCCGAACTCGGAAATTCGAAATTTCGGAAATGTAAAAATTCGGATATTTGGAAATTCGGAAATTAACGAATTAACGAATTGTCGAATTAACGAATTTGTCAATTTGTCAAATTCGGAACTAATTGCACATGTCTAGGCCCGGGAAATGGAATTGGAAATTCGAAAATTCAGAAATTCGGTAATTTGAAAATTCGGAAATTCAGAAATTTGAAAATCCTAATTTTCGAATTTCCAAAATAATTAAAAAAAAATACGAATGAAAGGAAAGCGAACAAATTTTTGGTCAGTGCACATGTCTACCCGGGCCCCCCCTTTTGAACTGATGGTGCCCAGGCCCAGTACAGGAGAGCTGGTTCATATGCGTGTTTTAACTGCGCTTAGTTGCAAGGTTGCACGCTCTGAGGTGAGCATTAAATACCTACCAGAGTGAGGAACACCATGGCATGTTCTGGATTTGCACTTAGTGGTTTTATAATCGCATGAACTTTGAAATCGCATGAACTTTATAATCGCATAAACTCTATTACATCTGGATAGACTATTTTTGGATACCATACACTTGTACAAGAACACTTCTTTGAACAACCCAGCAATGCAATATTGATATACTATATAATACTGGATGCTATGCACATGCACAGGAGCACTTTTTTATGCATTAGTGGGTCACTGATAATCTATACAGGATTATAAAAGTGGGAATTGCACCTCTTTTCACTGTAGCACTTTATATCTATTATCATCATTGTTTATGCTTTTAACCACTTGACAACTGGGCACTTAAACCCCCCTCGTGACCAGACCAATTTTCAGCTTTCAGCGCTCTCACACTTTGAATGACAATTACTCAGTCATACAATACTGTACCCAAATGAATTTTTTGTCCTTTTTTTCATACAAATAGAGCTTTATTTTGGTGGTATTTGATCACCTCTGGGTTTTTTATTTTTTGCGCTATAAATGAAAAAAGACCGAAAATTTTGAAAAAAAACGCATTTTTCTTTGTTTCTGTGATAAAATTTTGCAAATTATTTATTTTTCTTCATAAATTTTGGCCACAATTTATACTGCTACATATCTTTGGTAAAAATAACCCAAATTAGTGGATATTATTTGGTCTTTGTGAAAGTTAGAGAGTCTACAAGTTATGGTGCAAATCATAAAAAATTGATCACACCTGATGTACTGGTGGCCTATCTCATTTCTTGCGACCCGAACAAGCCAGGAAAGTACAAATACCCCCCAAATGACCCCTTTTTTGAAAGTAGACATTCCAAGGTATTTAGTAAGATGCATGGTGAGGTTTTTGATGTTGTCATTTTTTCCCACAATTCTTTGCAAAATGAAGATTCCCCCCCCCCCCACACACAAAATTGTCATTGTAATAGGTTATTTCTCCCACATTGCATGTATATACCACAAATAACACCCCAAAATACATTCTGCTACTCCTCCTGAGTATTACGATACCACATGTGTGGGACTTTTTCACAGCCTGGCCACATACAGAGGCCCAACATGCAGGGAGCACCATTAGGTGTTCTAGGAGCATAAATTACACATCTAATTTGTTGACTAACTATTACACTTTTGAAGGCCCTGGAGCACCAGGACAACGACATGTGACACTGACGTGGCACTGATGACAAATGGCACTGATGACAGATGGCACTGATACGTGGCACTGACACTGATGTGGCACTGATGACAGATGGCACTAATACATGGCACTGATGACAGATGGCACTAATACATGGCACTGATGACAGATGGCACTAATACGTGGCACTGACGACAGATGGCACTAATACGTGGCACTGACAGATGGCACTAATACGTGGCACTGATGACACGTGACACTGATGACAGATGGCACTAATATGTGGCACTGATGACATGTGGCGCTGATGACATGTGGCGCTGATGACAAAGGGCACTGATGACAGATGGCACTAATGACACGTGGCACTGATGAAAGATGGCACTAATACATGGCACTGATGACAGATGGCACTAATACATGGCACTGATGACAGATGGCACTGATACGTGGCACTGATGACAGATGGCACTGATACGTGGCACTGATGACACGTGACACTGATGACAGATGGCACGTGACACTGACAGGTGGCACTGATGACAGGTGGCACTTATACGTGGCACTGGGGACAGATGGCACTGGGGACAGATGGCAGTGGGGACAGATGGCAGTGGGGACAGATGGCAGTGGGGACAGATGGCAGGGGCGATGGCAGGGCAGATGGCAGGGGCAGATGGCAGGGCAGACTTTTTTTTTCGTTTTTTTTTTTTTTTTTACACTGACGCTGCAGCGGTTCCGCTCTCCCTCCTCACACGCTGTCTCTGTGTGAGGAGGGAGAGCCGGCGATGAGAGATGATCTCATATGTTTACATATGAGATCCTCTCCCATTGGCACCGCCGATCGCACTGTAAACGGCCGCTGTCATTGGCCGTTTACGGCGATCTGTGACTGGCTGTGTCCAAGGGACACGGCCAGCACAAAACTTCCGCGATGCGCGCCCGCGGGAGCGTGCAATGCGGAAGTAAACATGAGGACGTCCAGGGACGCCCTCCCGGCAATTGAAGTCCGCACTGTAGCCGTCTTTCGGCTATAGCGCGGACGCCTAGTGGTTAAATACACATCTTTTATTTTTAATATATGTGTGATATTTATATTTTTAATATATGTGTTCATTTATTGCACTATTGTCACTTTCCACTGTTAGGAACAACGTTTTTTTTTCACTATTGGAGGTTTTTTATATGTTTCTTTTTACACTGGTATAGTGTATGACTTTGGAAAGCGCAGCGTATATATTTATTTATCCACATTTGCATGATATATGAGGCATGATTAACGCTTGCAGCTGATTTTTGATAATTAAAGTGGGGTTACACCCAAAAAAAAAAACTACATGAAAAATTAAAAAAAAAAAATACAAAAAAAATTTGGATATTTTTTTTTTTTACTTACCTCTAAATGCCTGTTGCTAGGTGGTCCCTCGTAGTCTGCCTCTTCCAGTGCCTGGGCTGGTGACATCACTTCCTCCTCGGCACAGGAAGGGCTCAGCTCTGCTCCCTCCCTCCTGTCAATCATCTGGGACCCATTACAGGTCCCAGGTGACTGAGCGGCCAATCACGGCGCGCGGCGCCGCTCGCGCATGCGCAGTGGGTGCCAGGCTGTGAAGCCACAGCTCGGCGCCCACAGTTGCAATGCCGGTGCCGCTGAACGGAGGGGGAGACGAGCGGGGCTTCGATCCCCCGCATCGCTGGACCCTGGGACAGGTAAGTGTCCAATTAAAAGTCAGCAGCTGCAGTATTTGTAGCTGCTGACTTTTAATTTTTTTTTTTTACTGGACCTCGGGTGGAACTCCTCTTTAAGGCATTTTGGATTAGTGGAGGCTCACAGGACTCTTTATATTTTAGAAAATGAATATTCGCCAATGTCTTCCTGCTAGACATGTGCACTGACAAAAAATTTGTTCCTTTTCGTTTCATTTGTTTATTTGCTTTTTTCGGAAATTCGGAGTTCGGAAATTTGAAAATTTGGCAATCCGAACATTCAGATTCCCGAATTTCCTGGATTTCGGATTTTCAAATTTCCGAATTTCTGAATTCCAAATTCCGAATTTCCGAACTTCCAAACTTCTGAACTTTCCAATTTCCGAATTTTCGGAAATTTCGGAATTAATGAATTTGTCAAAATTCGTTCAAAAACGAATTCGGAACTAAGCAAATTGCACATGTCTGCTTCCTGCTTCTCCTCCCAGCCAGAAAGCAGGTCCTGAGATCTGATTGGCCAGGGAGTTTTAGGACTCCTGGCCAATCGAGTCTCAGGACCCACTTCCTGTTCGGCCGAGAGAAGCGATGGCAACTTCCCATGACCAGCTGGAGTGAGGAGCAGCCTAAGGTAGGGCCACTAATCTTCACCTTACTGTCTGTCTCCCATGACAGTCGTGGTAGTGCGAGTGATGGGGGCAGGTTTGTTTTCTGCACCCCCAAATATTGAGCACCGGCCGCCACTATCATCTATTAGTGCTGACAATCAGTGCCACCCATCAGTGCCTTCTCATCAGTGTCACCTATCAGTGCCGCCTCATCAGTGCCCATCAGTGCCGCCTCATCAGTGCTCATCAGTGCCGCCTCATCAGTTCCCATCAGTGCCGCCTCATCAGTTCCTATCAGTGCCGCCTCATCAGTTCCCATCAGTGCCACCTCATCAGTGCCACCTATCAGTGCCTATCAGTGTGGCATATTAGTGCCTCCTCATCAGTGCCCATCAGTACCGCCTACCAGTGTCTATCAGTGCCCATTAGTGCCACTGACCAGTGCCCATCAGTACCGCCTACCAGTGCCTATCAGTGCCCATCCCATTAGTGCCACTTGTCAGTGCCCATCAGTACCGCCTACCAGTGCCTATCAGTGCCCATTAGTGCCACTTACCAGTGCCCATCAGTGCTGCCTATTAGTGCCGCCAATCAGTGCCGTGAAGGTGAAAAATTATCTGTTTGCCAAATTTTTTAACAAACTTTGAAAAACTTTTTTTTTTTCAAAATTTTTGGTCTTTTTTTTGTTTGTTTAGCAAAAATAAAAAAAAACCTCAGCAGTGATTAAATACCACCAAAAGAAAGCTCTATTTGAGTGAAAAAGTCATTCAAAGTCATTCAAAGTGTGACAGCGCTGAAAGCTGAAAATTGGCCTGGGCAGGGATGGGGGGATAAAAGTGCCTGGTAGACAAGTGGTTACTTTTTACAGGTGCATAATTGGAGTCAGGAGTCCAGAAAACGTGTCAAAAATGCATTTTTGCCCCATTTTTTTCCCATCAGAGCAGTGCGAATGGGCCTTTAAAGATGTCTGAAATAAACTGTTCGTCTAGAAATCTCCGGAGCTATTATGCTGCATGTAAAGTAAATGCACAAAATCTGTTTTGATTGGTCGGAAATGTAATATTTAAGATTCTGGAAATTGGTACGGGAGAGCGGAATGATGGCGGGGGACATTGGATGAGCTCATTGTACGCCCCTTGTAGAGTAACGGGTGGCACACGCAGGCCAAGCTTGTTCATTTGCTCTGCATCATTAGCCCAACACGCCACATCTGATGACTCTTCATACATTTGTGGAGCGACGAAACGCTGTAGAGACCATTTAGCCGAAGCTCTCCTCCTATTTCTTCTCATTTTGCTCACAGTCAGCTCGAATAAATAGATGAAATGCCTCAAATTAGAGCGGAGACCCATAAAATCTCTCTGTATGGTTGACTTCTCATCTCCTATGTTCCTGGTGTTATTAAATCTTCAGAAGTCACAGATCTGCCTCTGGGCTCCAGCCAGTGCTGAGATTTAGCAGTAAACATATTACTTTTTTTTTCAACAGTTGTCGGAAATTGAAGGACCTGGTTGGGAAAGGTTGAAACAGATCTTTTTTATTTTTATTTTTATTTTTTCGAAAGCAATTCCAGCTAACAAGTGAAAGCATTCAGTGTTCTTCTGATGCAATGTAGGAAACACTGGAACTGAGCTCATGTTAGAAAGCTCAGAGTTCTCTGAAATTAACTTCAGCAAGAATTCACAGAGAACCTCACAGGGTCACTGGGAATATAATTCCTGAAACTTGTTCTTCCCCTCTCTCTCTCCCTTATCACTATTTACATGGAGAAAATTTGAATCTGTTCTCTGACGGTGAAAAGCAGTATAATAAAGTTTGTTCCCAGACAGCAAGCAATTTTGCTGCAAGTTTGAAAATGACTTGCTAAGCTATTGCTAGACTTGCCCGGCTTCACGAGTTTGTTTGCACAATTGCAGCAAGTCCGCGTTGCATGACTCCAGATCAACTTTCTTTTGCAAATATTCTGGAAGTCTGCTGCAAGTTCTGGTTCAGATATGTTGTGCGATAGTCCTCCCGCCACAGGGGGGGCAGTGGGGCACACGGAGGAGGGGGGCGTAGATGCTAGAACTGATCCCCCTGCAGCACAGCTGGAGAGAGTGAGTGGAGGAGAAGCCGGCAGCGCTGCAGTGGGTGGCAGAAGAGGATCGGGGTCATTGGACGCAGCAGCAGGACTCGGGAGCGCGCACGAAAATGTGTGATGACAGGCTGTTGGCGGAAAATCCGACCGTGTGTACGCTCCATCGGACAATTGTTGTCGGATTTTCCGCGGACAAATGTTGGATGGGAGGTTTTAAAATTTTCCACGGAACAAATGTCTGTTGTCGGATTTTCCGAGCGCGTGTAGACATGTCCGTCGGACCAAACTCCAAAGTACAAACACGCATGCCTGGAAGCAAGGATGAGCCGAAAGCAGTCGGTCTTATAAACTAGCGTTCATAATAGAGAATCAACATTCGTGACGTGGCAAATTATGAAATCTGGAAATGCAGCGCACAATTCTCTTCTTCTTTAATGGGATAATAATGAAGCTGCTTTGCTGGTGATACTGATGGAGTTATTGCAATTAAATTTTCAAAGGCTTTTTTATATCAAGATATCAAGTATAATATTATTATTTTTATTTTTTTTTGTTACCACAACACCATTATCCCGTAGTTTTTAAGATCAAAGATACAACTATGTTGGTGTCCCTTGTTAATTTTACATTGTATTTTTTAAAAATGTAACTACTGACTCCCAAACTGTCATTTGAAGTAAAACACATAGCCAAGTATTATTCTCCACAATTGTTTTTATTGTGCATTAAAAAAAGAAAACAAAATTAGACATGCTATCAATAGAACTTAACCAAAAATTGCATTCTATGCATCCAAAAATATAGAAAATATACCAAATCAAATCATTATTATTCAACCAAAAAATAAAATAAAAGCCTCATGCATGTGTCCTGCTTCTTAATATAGGGGATCAGCAATGCCAAGAGTTGGTGAAAGCAGGGGTCTGCCATCCGGAGATAATTCCGAAAAACATCCGGATTATTCTACTGGAGTTCCTGCAGCAAAGGCATATGGCATCATTGGTCACTAGGGATGAGCCGAACACCCCCCTGTTCGGTTTGCACCAGAACATGCGAACAGGAAATAATTTCGTTCGAACACGCGAACACCGTTAAAGTCTATGGGACACGAACATGAATAATCAAAAGTGCTAATTTTAAAGGCTTATATGCAAGTTATTGTCATAAAAAGTGTTTGGGGACCCGGGTCCTGCCCCAGGGGACATGGATCAATGCAAAAAAAAGTTTTAAAAACGGCAGTTTTTTCGGGAGCAGTGATTTTAATAATGCTTAAAGTGAAACAATATAAGTGTAATATCCCTTTAAATTTCGTACCTGGGGGGTGTCTATAGTATGCCTGTAAAGGGGCGCATGTTTCCCGTGTTTAGAATAGTCTGACAGCAAAATTACATTTCAAAGGGAAAAAAGTCATTTAAAACTACTTGCGGCTATTAATGCATTGCCAGTCCGACAATACACATAGAAGTTCATTGATAAAAACGGCATGGGAATTCCCCACAGGGGAACCCCAAACCAAAATTTAAAAAAAAAATGACGTGGGGGTCCCCCTAAATTCCATACCAAGCCCTTCAGGTCTGGTATGGATATTAAGGGGAACCTCTGCCAAAATTTTTTAAAAAATGGCATGGGGTCCCCCAAAAATCCATACCAGACCCTTATCCGAGCACGCAACCTGGCAGGCCGCAGGAAAAGAGGGGGGGACGAGAGGGTGCCCCACCTCCTGAACCATACCAGGCCACATGCCCTCAACATTGGGAGGGTGCTTTGGGGTAGCCCCCCAAAACACCTTGTCCCCATGTTGATGAGGACAAGGTCCTCATCCCCACAACCCTGGCCGGTGGTTGTGGGGGTCTGCGGGTGGAGGGCTTATCGGAATCTGGAAGCCCCCTTTAACAAGGGGACCCCCAGATCCTGGCCCTCCCCCCTGTGTGAAATGGTAAGGGGGTACAAAAGTACCCCTACCATTTCACTAAAAAAACTGTCAAAAATGTTTCATTTTGCTCACAGTCAGCTCGAATAAATAGATGAAATGCCTCAAATTAGAGCGGAGACCCATAAAATCTCTCTGTATGGTTGACTTCTCATCTCCTATGTTCCTGGTGTTATTAAATCTTCAGAAGTCACAGATCTGCCTCTGGGCTCCAGCCAGTGCTGAGATTTAGCAGTAAACATATTACTTTTTTTTTCAACAGTTGTCGGAAATTGAAGGACCTGGTTGGGAAAGGTTGAAACAGATCTTTTTTATTTTTATTTTTATTTTTTCGAAAGCAATTCCAGCTAACAAGTGAAAGCATTCAGTGTTCTTCTGATGCAATGTAGGAAACACTGGAACTGAGCTCATGTTAGAAAGCTCAGAGTTCTCTGAAATTAACTTCAGCAAGAATTCACAGAGAACCTCACAGGGTCACTGGGAATATAATTCCTGAAACTTGTTCTTCCCCTCTCTCTCTCCCTTATCAATATTTACATGGAGAAAATTTGAATCTGTTCTCTGACGGTGAAAAGCAGTATAATAAAGTTTGTTCCCAGACAGCAAGCAATTTTGCTGCAAGTTTGAAAATGACTTGCTAAGCTATTGCTAGACTTGCCCGGCTTCACGAGTTTGTTTGCACAATTGCAGCAAGTCCGCGTTGCATGACTCCAGATCAACTTTCTTTTGCAAATATTCTGGAAGTCTGCTGCAAGTTCTGGTTCAGATATGTTGTGCGATAGTCCTCCCGCCACAGGGGGGGCAGTGGGGCACACGGAGGAGGGGGGCGTAGATGCTAGAACTGATCCCCCTGCAGCACAGCTGGAGAGAGTGAGTGGAGGAGAAGCCGGCAGCGCTGCAGTGGGTGGCAGAAGAGGATCGGGGTCATTGGACGCAACAGCAGGACTCGGGAGCGCGCACGAAAATGTGTGATGACAGGCTGTTGGCGGAAAATCCGACCGTGTGTACGCTCCATCGGACAATTGTTGTCGGATTTTCCGCGGACAAATGTTGGATGGGAGGTTTTAAAATTTTCCACGGAACAAATGTCTGTTGTCGGATTTTCCGAGCGCGTGTAGACAAGTCCGTCGGACCAAACTCCAAAGTACAAACACGCATGCCTGGAAGCAAGGATGAGCCGAAAGCGGTCGGTCTTATAAACTAGCGTTCATAATAGAGAATCAACATTCGTGACGCGGCAAATTATGAAATCTGGAAATGCAGCGCACAATTCTCTTCTTCTTTAATGGGATAATAATGAAGCTGCTTTGCTGGTGATACTGATGGAGTTATTGCAATTAAATTTTCAAAGGCTTTTTTATATCAAGATATCAAGTATAATATTATTATTTTTATTTTTTTTTGTTACCACAACACCATTATCCCGTAGTTTTTAAGATCAAAGATACAACTATGTTGGTGTCCCTTGTTAATTTTACATTGTATTTTTTAAAAATGTAACTGCTGACTCCCAAACTGTCATTTGAAGTAAAACACATAGCCAAGTATTATTCTCCACAATTGTTTTTATTGTGCATTAAAAAAAGAAAACAAAATTAGACATGCTATCAATAGAACTTAACCAAAAATTGCATTCTATGCATCCAAAAATATAGAAAATATACCAAATCAAATCATTATTATTCAACCAAAAAATAAAATAAAAGCCTCATGCATGTGTCCTGCTTCTTAATATAGGGGATCAGCAATGCCAAGAGTTGGTGAAAGCAGGGGTCTGCCATCCGGAGATAATTCCGAAAAACATCCGGATTATTCTACTGGAGTTCCTGCAGCAAAGGCATATGGCATCATTGGTCACTAGGGATGAGCCGAACACCCCCCTGTTCGGTTTGCACCAGAACATGCGAACAGGAAATAATTTCGTTCGAACACGCGAACACCGTTAAAGTCTATGGGACACGAACATGAATAATCAAAAGTGCTAATTTTAAAGGCTTATATGCAAGTTATTGTCATAAAAAGTGTTTGGGGACCCGGGTCCTGCCCCAGGGGACATGGATCAATGCAAAAAAAAGTTTTAAAAACGGCAGTTTTTTCGGGAGCAGTGATTTTAATAATGCTTAAAGTGAAACAATATAAGTGTAATATCCCTTTAAATTTCGTACCTGGGGGGTGTCTATAGTATGCCTGTAAAGGGGCGCATGTTTCCCGTGTTTAGAATAGTCTGACAGCAAAATTACATTTCAAAGGGAAAAAAGTCATTTAAAACTACTTGCGGCTATTAATGCATTGCCAGTCCGACAATACACATAGAAGTTCATTGATAAAAACGGCATGGGAATTCCCCATAGGGGAACCCCAAACCAAAATTTAAAAAAAAAATGACGTGGGGGTCCCCCTAAATTCCATACCAAGCCCTTCAGGTCTGGTATGGATATTAAGGGGAACCTCTGCCAAAATTTTTTAAAAAATGGCATGGGGTCCCCCAAAAATCCATACCAGACCCTTATCCGAGCACGCAACCTGGCAGGCCGCAGGAAAAGAGGGGGGGACGAGAGGGTGCCCCACCTCCTGAACCATACCAGGCCACATGCCCTCAACATTGGGAGGGTGCTTTGGGGTAGCCCCCCAAAACACCTTGTCCCCATGTTGATGAGGCCAAGGTCCTCATCCCCACAACCCTGGCCGGTGGTTGTGGGGGTCTGCGGGTGGAGGGCTTATCGGAATCTGGAAGCCCCCTTTAACAAGGGGACCCCCAGATCCTGGCCCTCCCACCTGTGTGAAATGGTAAGGGGGTACAAAAGTACCCCTACCATTTCACTAAAAAAACTGTCAAAAATGTTTCATTTTGCTCACAGTCAGCTCGAATAAATAGATGAAATGCCTCAAATTAGAGCGGAGACCCATAAAATCTCTCTGTATGGTTGACTTCTCATCTCCTATGTTCCTGGTGTTATTAAATCTTCAGAAGTCACAGATCTGCCTCTGGGCTCCAGCCAGTGCTGAGATTTAGCAGTAAACATATTACTTTTTTTTTCAACAGTTGTCGGAAATTGAAGGACCTGGTTGGGAAAGGTTGAAACAGATCTTTTTTATTTTTATTTTTATTTTTTCGAAAGCAATTCCAGCTAACAAGTGAAAGCATTCAGTGTTCTTCTGATGCAATGTAGGAAACACTGGAACTGAGCTCATGTTAGAAAGCTCAGAGTTCTCTGAAATTAACTTCAGCAAGAATTCACAGAGAACCTCACAGGGTCACTGGGAATATAATTCCTGAAACTTGTTCTTCCCCTCTCTCTCTCCCTTATCAATATTTACATGGAGAAAATTTGAATCTGTTCTCTGACGGTGAAAAGCAGTATAATAAAGTTTGTTCCCAGACAGCAAGCAATTTTGCTGCAAGTTTGAAAATGACTTGCTAAGCTATTGCTAGACTTGCCCGGCTTCACGAGTTTGTTTGCACAATTGCAGCAAGTCCGCGTTGCATGACTCCAGATCAACTTTCTTTTGCAAATATTCTGGAAGTCTGCTGCAAGTTCTGGTTCAGATATGTTGTGCGATAATCCTCCCGCCACAGGGGGGCAGTGGGGCACACGGAGGAGGGGGGCGTAGATGCTAGAACTGATCCCCCTGCAGCACAGCTGGAGAGAGTGAGTGGAGGAGAAGCCGGCAGCGCTGCAGTGGGTGGCAGAAGAGGATCGGGGTCATTGGACGCAACAGCAGGACTCGGGAGCGCGCACGAAAATGTGTGATGACAGGCTGTTGGCGGAAAATCCGACCGTGTGTACGCTCCATCGGACAATTGTTGTCGGATTTTCCGCGGACAAATGTTGGATGGGAGGTTTTAAAATTTTCCACGGAACAAATGTCTGTTGTCGGATTTTCCGAGCGCGTGTAGACAAGTCCGTCGGACCAAACTCCAAAGTACAAACACGCATGCCTGGAAGCAAGGATGAGCCGAAAGCGGTCGGTCTTATAAACTAGCGTTCATAATAGAGAATCAACATTCGTGACGCGGCAAATTATGAAATCTGGAAATGCAGCGCACAATTCTCTTCTTCTTTAATGGGATAATAATGAAGCTGCTTTGCTGGTGATACTGATGGAGTTATTGCAATTAAATTTTCAAAGGCTTTTTTATATCAAGATATCAAGTATAATATTATTATTTTTATTTTTTTTTGTTACCACAACACCATTATCCCGTAGTTTTTAAGATCAAAGATACAACTATGTTGGTGTCCCTTGTTAATTTTACATTGTATTTTTTAAAAATGTAACTGCTGACTCCCAAACTGTCATTTGAAGTAAAACACATAGCCAAGTATTATTCTCCACAATTGTTTTTATTGTGCATTAAAAAAAGAAAACAAAATTAGACATGCTATCAATAGAACTTAACCAAAAATTGCATTCTATGCATCCAAAAATATAGAAAATATACCAAATCAAATCATTATTATTCAACCAAAAAATAAAATAAAAGCCTCATGCATGTGTCCTGCTTCTTAATATAGGGGATCAGCAATGCCAAGAGTTGGTGAAAGCAGGGGTCTGCCATCCGGAGATAATTCCGAAAAACATCCGGATTATTCTACTGGAGTTCCTGCAGCAAAGGCATATGGCATCATTGGTCACTAGGGATGAGCCGAACACCCCCCTGTTCGGTTTGCACCAGAACATGCGAACAGGAAATAATTTCGTTCGAACACGCGAACACCGTTAAAGTCTATGGGACACGAACATGAATAATCAAAAGTGCTAATTTTAAAGGCTTATATGCAAGTTATTGTCATAAAAAGTGTTTGGGGACCCGGGTCCTGCCCCAGGGGACATGGATCAATGCAAAAAAAAGTTTTAAAAACGGCAGTTTTTTCGGGAGCAGTGATTTTAATAATGCTTAAAGTGAAACAATATAAGTGTAATATCCCTTTAAATTTCGTACCTGGGGGTGTCTATAGTATGCCTGTAAAGGGGCGCATGTTTCCCGTGTTTAGAACAGTCTGACAGCAAAATTACATTTCAAAGGGAAAAAAGTCATTTAAAACTACTTGCGGCTATTAATGCATTGCCAGTCCGACAATACACATAGAAGTTCATTGATAAAAACGGCATGGGAATTCCCCACAGGGGAACCCCAAACCAAAATTTTAAAAAAAAATGACGTGGGGGTCCCCCTAAATTCCATACCAGGCCCTTCAGGTCTGGTATGGATATTAAGGGGAACCCCTGCCAAAATTTTTTTAAAAATGGCATGGGGTCCCCCAAAAATCCATACCAGACCCTTATCCGAGCACGCAACCTGGCAGGCCGCAGGAAAAGAGGGGGGGATGAGAGGGCGCCCCACCTCCTGAACCATACCAGGCCACATGCCCTCAACATTGGGAGGGTGCTTTGGGGTAGCCCCCCAAAACACCTTGTCCCCATGTTGATGAGGACAAGGGCCTCATCCCCACAACCCTGGCCGGTGGTTGTGGGGGTCTGCGGGTGGAGGGCTTATCGGAATCTGGAAGCCCCCTTTAACAAGGGAACCCCCAGATCCTGGCCCTCCCCCCTGTGTGAAATGGTAAGGGGGTACAAAAGTACCCCTACCATTTCACTAAAAAAACTGTCAAAAATGTTAAAAATGACAGGAGACAGTTTTTGACAATTCCTTTATTTAAATGCTTCTTCTTTCTTCTATCTTCCTTTGGTTTCTTCCTCCATCTTCTTCTTCTTCTTCTGGTTCTTCTGGCTCTTCTGGTTCTTCCTCTGGTGTTCTCGTCCAGCATCTCCTCCGCGGCGTCTTCTTCCCTTCTTCTCCTCGGGCCGCTCCGCATCCATGGCATGGAGGGAGGCTCCCGCTGTATGACGCTTCTCCTCTTCTGACGGTTCTTACATAACGGGGGGCGGGGCCACCTGGTGACCCCGCCCCCCTCTGACGCACGGTGACTTGATGGGACTTCCCTGTGATGTCACGGGGAATGCCACAGGGAAGTCCCGTCATGTCCCGTGCATCAGAGGGGGGCGGGGTCACCGGGTGGCCCCGCCCCCCCATTATTTAAAAACCGTCAGAAGAGGAGAAGCGTCACACAGCGGGAGCCTCCCTCCATGCCATGGATGCGGTGCGGCCCGGAGAAGAAGATGAAGAAGATGAAGAAGAGAAGAAGATGAAGAGAAGAGAGCCTCCCTCCATGCCATGGATGCGGAGCGGCCCGAGGAGAAGAAGGGAAGAAGATGCCGCGGAGGAGATGCTGGACGAGAACATCGGAGGAAGAACCAGAAGAGCCAGAAGAACCAGAAGAAGAAGAAGAAGATGAAGGAAGATAGAAGAAAGAAGAAAGAAGAAGCATTTAAATAAAGGAATTGTCAAAAACTGTCTCTTGTCATTTTTAACATTTTTGACACTTTTTTAGTGAAATGGTAGGGGTACTTTTGTACCCCCTTACCATTTCACACAGCGGGGAGGGCCGGGATCTGGGGGTCCCCTTGTTAAAGGGGGCTTCCAGATTCCGATTTGCCCCCCGCCCGCAGACCCCCACAACCACTGGCCAGGGTTGTGGGGATGAGGCCCTTGTCCTCATCAATATGGGGACAAGGTGTTTTGGGGGGCTACCCCAAAGCACCCTCCCAATGTTGAGGGCATGTGGCCTGGTACGGTTCAGGAGGGGGGGCGCTCTATCGTCCCCCCTCTTTTCCTGCGGCCTGTCAGGTTGCGTGCTTGGATAAGGGTCTGGTATGGATTTTTGGGGGGACCCCACGCCGTTTTTTTTTTAATTTTGGCACAAGGTTCCCCTTAATATCCATACCAGACCTGAAGGGCCTGGTATGGAATTTAGGGGGACCCCCACGTCATTTTTTTTTTAAATTTTGGTTTGGGGTTGCCCTGTGGAGAATTCCCATGCCGTTTTTATCAATGAACTTCTATGTGTATTGTCGGACCGGCAATGCATTAATAGCCGCGAGTAGTTTTAAATGACTTTTTTTCCTTTGAAACGTCATTTTGCTGTCAGACTGTTCTAAACACAGGAAACATGCGCCCCTTTACAGGCATACTATAGACACCCCCCAGGTATGAAATTTAAAGGGATATTACACTTTTATTGTTTCACTTTAAGCATTAATAAAATCACTGCTCCCGAAAAAATGGCGTTTTTAAAACTTTTTTTTGCATTGATCCATGTCCCCTGGGGCAGGACCCAGGTCTCCAAACACTTTTTATGACAATACCATGCATATAAGCCTTTAAAATTAGCACTTTTAATTTCTCCCATAGACTTTTAAAGGGTGTTCGAATTTGCCGCGAACACCCCAAATTGTTCGCTGTTCGGCGAACTTGCGTACAGCCGATGTTCGAGTCGAACATGAGTTCGACTCGAACTCGAAGCTCATCCCTATTGGTCACCATTAATAAACTCCTCCTCCTCCTGTTCCTGGACTGGACTTGGGTCAAAGCAATAACTCCAAGGCCAATAATAAATAACACGTTATCTCCTCCGATTCCGCAACATGTCTGCTTGACGAACGGCTGTTCAGAAACGAACTGAAAGCGCGAAATGAAAAGCGCAAAATGAAAAGTGCAAAATGAAAAGCGCGAATCAACACTCACCAAACTTCTACTAACACGAAATTAGCAGGAGCCCAAAGGGTGGCGCTAAAGAGCTGAAAAACAACATAGTACATCACTATGTTCGTATTTGTTGGCTGACAATTCCTTGCCGTTTGTATGCAAGACAAGTTTGGGCCAATGCCCTTTGGACAAAAGTCTGCGGTTTTGTTGGTCAACAATCCAATCGTGTGTACGAGGCTTAACTCAGTACTCTTTTGTCACATCTGAAAATAGTCCGTCATTTTACTTATTAATTTCTTGTGCACAGGAATATGCCATATATGATGACATTTCACTATTTGTGAAGAAGTGGGTAACAATGAACATTCCTCATCCTATTTTTATTTTAGAATTTTTAATTTAGAATTTAGAATCTCTGCTTTTCACTACTTTTTACCATTTCACGTTGGCAATGCAGCCTACAAGGTCAGATTTACAAAGAAAAAAAAAAAAAAAACTGGACAAAAAAGACAGGCTGAACATCAAAGCAACAAAATAGAGTGAAGTGTAGCAAATTGAAAAGCATTTATTTGGCTGATCTGTATGAGAGTGCAATTACACTTGAAAGGAAACCTGTTACAACATGGGCAATTAAAGCCTAATGTATGATGAAAGAGTTTACCTTTATCTACATAAGTGCATGTAAAACTACCAGTAGATATAGGCAGCTAAAGCCATATGCAAATCAACCTTTTTTTTTTAGAACAAACTTTATTGGAAATACACACACTATACAGTGCAGCCAAATGACAATCTTTGAAACAAGAGAATCTGAGAACCAGATAGGGTTGCCACCTTTTCTTCAAACCAAACCCGAACACTTTAGCGGCCTGGGACACCTTTGGGTACCCCAGGGAGAGTAGTAATGCGTGCCACAGCGAACAGTGGGTGTGATCAAATTGCTGTTGATGACATCATCGCCCTGCCCCCCAGTGATGCCGAACCTGCCCCCAGACAGCCGCCCGCAGCTCCCAGACGGCAACAGATTTGTGTGTGACTATTTAGTCCACTTGGGGAACCACAGCCCGATTTTGAATAATGTGTCCGGGTTTCAGTCCGCCTGAAACCCGGATGCATGATTCAAAACCCAGACTGTATGGAAGACATCTGGGAGCCAGAAATCTTGCTGATTGATAGGGGGATCAAATACTTATTTCACTCATTAAAATGCAAATCAATTTATAACTTTTTTGAAACGCGTTGGATATTTTTGTTGTTATTCTGTCTCTAACTGCTAAAACAAACCTACCAATAAAATAAATTATAGACTGATCTTTTCTTTGTCAGTGGGCAAACTTACAAAATCAGCAGGGGATCAAATAATTTTTTTCTCTCACTGTAACATATCAACTCCAAATGTTCTCCATTACAGTAATTAATGGCTTGCACTCTTATGCCCCGTACACACGGTCGGATTTTCCGAAGGAAAATGTGTGATAGGACCTTGTTGTCAGAAATTCCGACTGTGTGTGGGCTCCATCACACATTTTCCATCGGATTTTCCGACACACAAAGTTTGAGAGCAGGATATAAAATTTTCCGACAACAAAATCCGTTGTCAGAAATTCCGATCGTGTGTACACAAATCCGACGGACAAAGTGCCACGCATGCTCAGAATAAATAAAGAGATGAAAGCTATTGGCCACTGCCCCGTTTATAGTCCCGACGTACATGTTTTACGTCACCGCGTTCAGAATAAACGGATTTTCCGACAACTTTGTGTGACCGTGTGTATGCAAGACAAGTTTGAGCCAACATCCGTCGGAAAAAATCCATGGATTTTGTTGTCGGAATGTCTGATCAATGTCCGACCGTGTGTATGGGGCATAATATAGCTAAAATATATTTTAAATATATTTGAAAACTATATATATATTTTGTAAAAAAAAAAAAATGATATAACAATTTGATTCTACATTTCAAACATGATGTAAAGTTTTTATTTTGAAAGTTTCTACCGTTATGCAGAGTTATCTCCCCAGCATTTGTGGTGCAATCATGTACAATCTCCTAAAAGCAATAATCAATAGTCACAGTAAATTGGTTATATAATATATCTTGGCCTTTTTTTAAAGCCCCGAAGACAAAAAAAAAATTAGAACAGTAAGAATAATTTTTGGCTATAGCCAGTCACTTCGAAGTGAGTTACATACACTTCTGAAATGGCCAGCAAAGTGTTTTCCATTCTTCTTGTGCATGTTAATGGGGAGGACAATCAATTTCTCATTAACGGGAGATATTTCAGTTTTATTCTCCAGCTCATTCCTACGTTAATTGCCGGTTTACGCCTTGTGCTGCAGATCCAGTCCCTGCTCAGCCGTTTCTGTAGTGCTCACGGAGTTTTTCGAGATCATCTCACACCTCATTATTCTATCATCCATCAGGATGGCTGTCAGACTGATTGTTTTTCCAATAAGACAATCTATGGAAATGAGGGTGACCTTCCCTCCGACTCAGAGACTGTTATTTTGTGACTATGGCATAATGTGGTGAGTTTTATATTCAGGTGGGTTAGTTGATGACTTCTTTCGAAAACAATACACTTCACTGTATATGAAGCTGAACTCCAAGTAAGTATAAAAATGGAAATCTATCAGAATTGTTTATTCATTACAATGGTCATTACAGCAGATATCAAGCCTAACAGGCATAGCCCAACACTGGGCTCTGTTCTCCAGTGTTCCTTCCACTCCCCAGAGGCCCTTGTGCTGCATATGTATGTATATATATATATATATATATATATATATATATATATATATATATGTGTGTGTGTGTGTGTGTGTGTGTGTGTGTGTATTTACCTTTTTTATAAAGTCTTTAGGCCAGTCCCATAGTCCCATGACATGTATGGTCTTCTTCCTCCTTGGCTCTACTCTAGTGGTTGGCAAACCTCAGTGATCCCAAGAGTAGTGCTGATTTGATAACATCAGTGCTTCCCTAGTCTTCGGGTCAGTCCCATGGCATGTACGGTCCTCCTTCTCCATGGATCTTCTCCAGTGGTGGACAATCCCCAGTGATGTCAAGAGTAGTACTGATGTGATAATGTGATAACATCAGTGCTTCCCTAGTCTTCAGGTCAGTCCCATGACATGTATTGTCCTCCTTCTCCTTGGATCTTCTCCAGCGGTGGGCAATCCCCAGTGATGCCAAGAGTAGTACTGAAGTGATAACATCAGTAGTTTCCTAGTCTTTAGGTCAGTCCCATAATATGTATGGTCTCTTCTTTAATGGATCTTCTCCAGTGGGGGGCAAACCTCAGTGACCCCAAGAGTAGTACTGATGTGATAACATCAGTGCTTCCCTAATATTCAGGTCAGTCCCATGACATGTATGGCCCTATTACTCCTTGGATCTTCTCTAGTGGAGGACACACCTAGGTGATCCCAAGAGTAGTACTGTTGTGATAACATTAGTGCTATCCTAGTCTTCAGGTCAGTCCCATGACAAATATGATCCCCTTTCTCCTTGGATCTTCACCAAGATGGGCAAACCGCAGTGATGCCAAGAGTAGTACTGATGTGATGATGTAGGTGCTGCCATAGTTTTTAGGTCCGTCCCATGACATGCATGGTCAACTTCCTCCTTAGATCTTCTCCAGTAGTAGACAATCTTCAGTGATGTCAAGAGTAGAACAGATGTGTCAGAAGGCAATACATGTCTGTGTTGCCTTCTGAACTATTGAATTCTGACACCTGTATCAGGGGTTGGGTCAATGACACCCTGCACTCCTTCAGTCTTATGGGTCCAATGGGGCTGGGCATTGTTTAACTAAGTTGACTGTGGACATTAGGTGGCAGAATGGTATTAGTGTGGGAGACAGTGTTGTAGAGAAAATAAGATCTTCAGCGTGATGGGGGCTCTTTAAAATACATACCTGATTTTAACAAACATTTTGGTTTAAATAAGAATAACATTTATAAAATGTGTCATATGGAATGTATAAAGTATAAAAATCATTCATTTTTAAATCTTTATTTAAACTTCATACTGTACAACAAGGACATATGAGCAAGAGGTCAATATGTTATGGGAAATATATGACAACTGGAGTTATGAATAAGTATGCAGTACATTAACCAGAGGTTGTGAAACAACGATTAGGCTTATACAGCCCATACTGTTATTGTGTGCAGTAATGCAGGGTTCTATAGCTGTGGACCAATTATCTTTTTACCATGGTGTGGAGGTAAGCTTTACAATTAGAGGGAGAAATGAGATAGAAGCCAATGGTAATATAGGTTGGTAAGAAAGATACTAAGGAAAAGACAGACAAGTTGATAAAAACATCGGTCCCAGAAATCTCAAAATCAAGGTCTTGAATCAAAGATGTCAGTGACACAAGCTCCACCTGACACATTTAATCATAATTGAATCGTGTCGGTTGGAGCTTGTGTCCGTGACGTCATTGCATTGCTTTGATTCAAGACCTTGATTTTGAGAATGCTGGGACCGATGTTTTTTTTTTTTTTAAAAGCGCTGTGATTCTGCAGATTTTGGAAGTGTTTATTGTATATTTTTTAAATAAAGTTTTAGTGAAGGTTTTTCACTATGTGCAGATGCTTGGTATTCCTTTGGATGTACCTATGAGACGGGAGGTTGACCTGTGAACGTGGTGATCGTCCATGTTGGTTTTAACCTGGAGCCTGTAGAGACTTGCAAACGGCTATATGGATGGGTGGAAACCTTTAAAGAGTGATTGGAATTTATCACAACAGCCCATTTGACTCTATACTTATGGTATATGAGTCCACTGGCTCCGGTATGTATGTTTGCTAGACTTAAGGTGATGGGTCACTGAGTGAATTTGGGGCTACAGACTTTTTTTCTACACATGTCAAGATTTTCTTGATATGCCTCCTTGGACTCACTGTTTATGGTGATGCATATTTTGGATTCAGAGGACTATTATGTTGGTGTTATTACACTTTGGACTTTCTTATAAATGGCTTTTAGAGGATTCCACATATTCTTAATTTCTATATATCTATCAAACTATCCTAAACTGTGTAAATGTTTTTATAAAATGATGCCTATAAATACCTTATCTCATATCTTTTGTGGCCGGTCACGTGATATTTGGCTGATCTCCTCCCCATCTAAGGGCTACAGCAGGAGGGGCTGAGCGGCCAGCACAGCGGCCACAGGACCTCCCTGGCTGATGTCAGAGGGGGATTCCGGCCCCTCCGGATGTAGCCATTAGATTGGAGGAGGAGAACGGCCAGAGGTCATGCGTAGGTCATAAAAGATATGAGATAAGGTATTTACAGGCATCTTACATATACAGTATCTATACAGTATCCCACAAAAGTGAGTACACCCCTCACATTTTTTATTATATCTTTTCATGTGACAAGACCGAATAAATGACACTTTGCTACAAAGTGAAAATGGCTAATTGGGCCCAATTTACTTAGGGGTGTACTCACTTTTGTTGCCAGCAGTTTAGACATTAATGGCTGTGTGTTGAGTTATTTTGAGGAAAAAGCAAATTTACACTGTTATACAAGCTGTACACTCACTACTTTACATTGTAGCAAAGTGTCATTTCTTCAGTGTTGTCACATGAAAAGATATAACAAAATATTTACAAAATTGTGAGGGGTGTATTAACTTTTGTGAGATACTGTAAATATACGATTTTAATTATTATTTTTTTTTTTTATCTCATACATATTATATATGTATATGATAAAACAAATCACATTATATATATATATATATACACATATATATATATATATATATATATATACATATATATATATATACATATATATATATATATACATATATATATATATATATATATATATATATACATATATATATATACATATATATATATATATATATACATATATATATATATATATATACATATATATATATATATATATATATATATATATATATATATATATATATATATATATATATTTATTTCTTTTTTTTACGCTAGTGGAGTAACCCTTTAAATGTGTTTTTGCTGCAAATATATTATACTGATTCCCTTTAAAGAACCGCTTGTTTTTTTTACAATGTTGCTCCCTTTCAGGGAGCTGTCTTTTTATATGCCTAATTTACTTTTTATGTGCTCAGCTATGCTTGAATCAGGATTCCCTCGTTATTTTCTGCACAAAAATGTCCTTTGCGATGCTATTTCACGCTCCGATAAGCCTCCTTATTAACTAGCGTCCGACTTCCTGATCTATGGAACAATTGGGAAGCAGCACCTAAAGAGTGTCCATCTATTTTCTTCCAAGGTAATAGCTTCCGCGAGCTTATCCGAAAGCGCGGCATGGTAATTACCGCCAAAGACTCACCAGCATGCGGATGTCAGCGTGAGCATAATCCTCTTCTGATTAGAAACTCTATTTTTTTTTCATGTAGTTAATAAATATATCTTGCCTACGACAGGTAAAGAATCTGAAGTGAGTTGGCTCTGATTGCGATCTTTCAGATCTCTCTTTCTCGCTGTATTTTTAGCTCTGGGGAAATTTTTGCACATTAACTTGATTGTTTGGAAAATCGCTTTGAGAATGGATAGCGAGGCAGATGATGTCAGCTTGTCGCTATTAGGTTGTTGCACATTTCCAGGCTAGTAGTTGGAATTCCAGAGCTAATCTTTAAAAAAATAACTGTGTAACTACGGCTGTTCACAAGGTTTAGGAGTGTGTCTATGGGAATGTTTGACCATTCTTCCAGAAGTGCATTTGTGAAGTCAGGCACTGATGTGGATAGGAAGTCCTGGCTCGCACTCTCTACTCTAATTCATCCCAAAGGTGTTCTATTGGGTTGAGGTCAGGACTCCCTCATCCATGTCTTTATGGACCTTTGCTTTGTGCACTGGTCAAAATCACTTGGTGGAGGGGGGATTATGGTGTGGGGTTGTTTTTCAGGGGTTGGGTTTGGCCCCTTATTTCCAGTGAAGGGAACTCTTAAGGCGTCAGCATACCAAGACATTTTGGACAATTTCATGCAGAGCGTAGTCAAGTAGCATGCCGAGGTCAGTACCAAGGAAGCAGGCAGAGAATAGTCAAAGGCAAGCCGAGGTCAGTATCCGGGTTTTGTAGGCCAAGGTCAGCGGGAATAGGAATACAGGAGCACAAGTCTCGGGGATGCTGAAGAACATCCATCAACTAGCACACATCAGGGCCTCCTTCCAATAGGCAGCTTGGCACCATTTCTGGGATTGGGTGTGCATGGGTGTGTGCCAATGCACATGGGCGTATGCGCCAGTGCGCGCTGACTCATTTAATGTGCCCGGGGGCGTGTCCGTGCCGCAGAGCTGCATGGCTGCCTGACTAAGGAGCTCCGCTAATCCCTAGCCTTTGACGGCAACCCGGAGCAACAACGTCCGTCCAGACACCCACAGCTACCTCAAGCAATGCTGCCTGCAACAGAGTGGGATTTCTCAGGGGAAGCCTGCACCCCCTCCGCCTCTCAGACTCACTGATTTCTTCCCCAAGCCACTTAGGAAAGAGTCCCAAGATGGCTCTGGCACACAGCCTGAGGCAGCCCCAGCAGCACAGCCGCACTCTTCCTCTGCCACAGACACACAGGAGGACTAGGAGCTCATATAAGAGATTGCAGACCCGCAATCACCCCAACAAGCACCCAGCCTCCTCCCCACTGCAGTCTCCATACTCCAAAGCCCAGGATTCACAGAGCACAATGGGTTGGCAAGAAAGACATCAGCAGTGCTAACTAATCACTAAGTCATATATATTAAAACTTTTATATATGACAAAGAATTCAGAGAGCATTATGGATTAGCTATATAACCATTGGCCAGGGCCACTGATGGGGGGGGTACCACTGGGCCTCCTGTAGGGGACCAGGGAACACATGAGAGCCCAGACAGCAGGGGATCAGGCCAAGGTACAGGAGGACAATTACAGATCAATGCACTGTGTCTGTGTCTCTCCCTCCAGCAGCTGAAAGTCAGTTTCTACCCCTCTCCCTCCTGCCGGCTTTTAACTGCTGGAGGGAGAGACACAGAGCATCCTTCTGTAATTGTCCTCTCCTCCCTGTGCTGCCCACATCTAAATCCCATCTGTGAGCCCGGGCCCCCCCCCGTCCTCCGACAGTACTGCCCTCTCCCGCCACTTGCTGCAGGTGCACAGGCGGATGGGGAGTAGGGGGCCAGTAAATATGTAATTTACCAGCCCCTTCCTTCCTTCCAAAGGTGTCCTTTGATAACTGAGCATAATAAATTGTGTTTACTATGCTTCAGTTCATGGATGAACCGGTGTCCTCAATTCCTTTCTCTGTCTCAAAAGTGAGATGTCAGGGGTCCATTTAGACCCCTGATATTTCATCCCACCTCCACAACAGTGTTGTAAAAAAAAACACTTAAAAAAAGTAAAAAAAAAAGTAAAAAATCATTTAAAAATGTAAAAAAAAAAAAAAAAGTAAAAATAATTTTTTAGAATTGTATTTTTTTTTAACTGGGGGGGGGGAGGGTCTGGTACCTTTAACTGACTGTTCTAGCATGTTGAGAAGGGATTGATTGCTATGACCTGGGGTGACAAGCAAACACCCCAAATATACATTTGTCACATCCTAAACATTTGAAAGATTAAATAGTGAGAAAAAATGGACTTTAACGGCATGTATAGAAAAAATAGCAAAAAAATTAAATGGAATGTACAATTGTTGTGATACGTACATACATGCATGACCATATACCTGTACACAAAATATATGAACTCACCACGAATGGTACTAGAGAAGGTTTCAACGCTTACCCATGCAGACATAGCAGCTAACCCACCACCTCTCAAAGGAGAGAGGGAGATCACAGGACCAGGTGCCGAAACAGCAGGAAACCATCACATTGGTGGGTTAGCTGCAAATTTTAATCCATTAGGGACCTTGGCAAACCCAACAGTCAACGCCGTATCTCAGTGTGGGCCTTTTTTGATACAAACAGTACAGCCCCACAGGAAGTATACAAGTGGTATTCCCCATGGGTCAATCGATGAGCCTTTTTCTATGTATAAATTATGTGTTTTCATAAATGTATACTGTATACGTCTGGAATTCATATGAACTATTAAAATGTTGCTATTTTTCTATATGTGCCGTTAAAGTCCATTTTTCCTCACTATTTGTTCTAGCATGTTAACGCTCGCATTCAAATCCATTACTTTCTTCTGGACTCAGGAAAGTTGCACAGCACAACTGGCAAGTGGCTGCCTTCCTGGCAAGAGGTTCTCTGATGCCGTGTACACACGGGCGGACTTTTCGACCGGACTGGTCCGACGGACTGAATCCGGCGAACAATCCAACCGTGTGTGGGCTCCATCGGACCTGCAGCAGACTTTTTCGGTCAAAAATCTGACGAACTTTAGATTAGGAACATGTTTAAAATTTGTCCAACGGACTCGAGTCCGGTCGAAAAATCCGCTCGTCTGTATGCTAGTCCGACGGACGAAAACCCACGCTAGGGCAGCTATTGGCTACCGGCTATCAACTTCCTTATTTTAGTCCAGTTGTACGTCATCACGTACGAATCCATCGAACTTTGGTGTGATCGCGTATAGGCAAGTCCGTTCGTTCAAAAGTCCGTCGGAAGTCCATCAAACGTCCGTCGAAAGTCCGTCGGAAAGTCGGCCCGTGTGTACGCGGCATCAGAGTCTTGCAAAATATAGATCCAGAGGATTATGGGAACATTTTATCAAAACAATGAATAAAGTGGACTTTCAGCCTGTAGCATAGTTGGAATTTTTCCCAGAGGATTTAGTGAATTTTACTTGATCCTTTTAGACAAGAGCAGGGTAAAGAGCTCTTTTTTTTTATTTACTTATGTATATGTTTTATTTATGTTTTATTTTTATTTATTTTTTACGACAAACCCATCATGGTGCAACCACTATCTTTAGAAGTGGTCTTAGTCACACTAAAGATTATTTAAATGCAGAATTCTGTAATAGAAGGCTAAGTCCATATCCATCCATCACTCACCCGTTGTGCTGCATTTAAATTACTTCATGAATTTTTCCTACTGTAACTGTTTTTCAGCTTTTTTCTTAATGGGTGTTTCAAATGCATGAAAACATCAAAGTGTAGCGGGAGGATAGTGTGATTGGTCACATGGGGTGCCACACTGAAAGAACGAAAATGAAAAACTTGAGAAAGTTGAAAAAGTTGACGTGTTTGGAAATTGGTGAGGATTATTGTCAACTTATTTTATTTATTCGGAGGAACCTATTTCCAAAAGTTCTAAATGGTTACCCTTTAAGTAGCTTTACATTGCACAGGTTGTCCTATTTGTAAAAACTGATTGGAGTCTCATGTTTGTTATTGTCATTTATTTTCCTGACACTTTTAAAACTCCCCATTTTTTAGCTATGTTTCATGTTTTACTGTTTATATATACACTATATTGCCAAAAGTATTGGGACACCTGCCTTTACACACACAAACTTTAATGACATCCCAGTCTTAGTCCGTTGGGTTCAATATTGAGTTGGCTCACCCTTTGCAGCTATAACAGCTTCAACTCTTCTGGGAAGGCCGTCCACAAGGTTTAGGAGTGTGTCTATGGGAATGTTTGACCATTCTTCCAGAAGCAAATTTGTGAGGTCAGGCACTGATTTTGGATGAGAAGGCCTGGCTCACAGTCTTCACTCTAATTCATCCCAAAGGTGTTCTATCGGGTCCCCCCCAAAACACCTTATCCCCATGTTGATGGGGACAAGGGCCTTTTCCCCACAACACTTGCCCACTGGTTATGGGGGTCTGCAGGCGGGGGGCTTATCGGAATCTGGAAGCCCCCTTTAATAAGGGGACCCCCAGATCCCGCCCCCCAATGTGAATGGGTATCGGGTACATTGTACCCCTAAACATTCACCAAAAAAAGTGTCAAAAAAGTAAAAATAATAGGAGACAGTTTGGGACCAGTCCTTTATTTTAAAAAAACAAAAAAATGGAAAAGCTCTGCCTCGATGGGAGGCTCCCGCCGGCTGCAGCCTTTTTGCGCTGACAGCTCTTATATAGCTGAGGGTGGGGCCCTCATGTGACATCACGTAATGTCAGAGGGGGCGTGGTCACCCGTTTACGTCACCGGTTGGCCCCCCTCAGCTACAAAACAGCTGTCAATACAAAAAGCCTAAGGTTGCGGGACAGCCGGTTGTAAATAATATAGATCAAAAGTGCTGCGCTGGTCCAGTAAAGTGTAACTATGTGATAGTGTGCGGTAAGACAAAATGTAAAGGAAAAAAAAAATTGGAGGGGTGTACGGGTAGTATGTCTGTCTGCACAGTATCCTGTGAAAAAATCAAGCGATGTAAAAGGGTGGATATCTATCCTGTATCGGTGCAGTGTGTGCAGGGAACCAATAGGTATAATCCTCTTGCACACCTGGTGCTAATAGAGCTTGTGCAGATGAACCTTAAAGTGCTAAAGTGTCACTGTGCAACCCGTATCAATAAAATGTAATCGTAAAACATGTGTATACAGACAACAAATAATAAATATCACAGAAATAACATATGCAAAAAATAAAATATATGGATAAAGAAAGTGCAAATTCTGCAAGGTGAATATATATGGACACAAAGTGAAAAACTATACAGAATAAATATTGTGCAAAAAACTGTGCAAAAAACGCATCAGTGCAACATGGGTGTGTGGCATCACTCTATATACCCAAGTAGAGAATGCCACTAGAAATGTAGCTGCGTGTTCCTCCATATGCTGACTCTGCTACTGTTGATGCTGGTACTGAGGGATTAAAGCGCAGGGACCATCGGCTCCGGCCCCGGGGACCCCAAAGAGAGACCATCTCCTCCATTTACACTCTATGCGGTTGTCCCATTGCCGCAATATAAGGGGCCACTACCTATCTGCGTGTGTTTGAGCACGAAGAGGATAAACACCCTCTCTCTTTCGGCACCCCACTGATTATTTGTTGCACATTTGGATTTTAAAAGGATCACTGAATATCTCCTTTGAGTCTGCACTGGCACATATGCTTCATTGTACTTGCAAAGATTTGGTTTGGACTTCACGCAGCTACATTTCTAGTGGCATTCTCTACTTGGGTATATAGAGTGATGCCACACACCCATGTTGCACTGATGCGTTTTTTGCACAGTTTTTTGCACAATATATATTCTGTATAGTTTTTCACTTTGTGTCCATATATATTCACCTTGCAGAATTTGCACTTTCTTTATCCATATATTTTATTTTTTGCATATGTTATTTCTGTGATATTTATTATTTGTTGTCTGTATACACATGTTTTACGATTACATTTTATTGATACGGGTTGCACAGTGACACTTTAGCACTTTAAGGTTCATCTGCACAAGCTCTATTAGCACCAGGTGTGCAAGAGGATTATACCTATTGGTTCCCTGCACACACTGCACCGATACAGGATAGATATCCACCCTTTTACATCGCTTGATTTTTTTCACAGGATACTGTGCAGACAGACATACTACCCGTACACCCCCCCATTTTTTTTTTCCTTTACATTTTGTCTTACCGCACACTATCACATAGTTACACTTTACTGGACCAGCGCAGCACTTTTGATCTATATTATTTACACTACCCATGGGCTTTGTTTGATCCCACTCAGTGTTTGCAGCTGTCCATGTGCACCACTGTTTTCCAAGGTAGTGCAGGAATAATTTATATAAATATTCTTGGGACAGCCGGTTGGCCCCCCTCAGCTACATAACAGCTGTCAATACAAAAAGCCTGCAGTCACGGGACACCTCCTTCGGAGGCGGAGTTTTTACTTTTTTTCTTTTGGTCCATCGGCGCTGTGATCGAAGATGATTGGACATCGTGGGACATTTTTTTTTTTTTAATAAAGGACTTGTCCCAGACTGTCTCCTGTCATTTTTACTTTTTTGACACTTTTTTTAGGTGAATAGGTAGGGGTACAATGTACCTGATACCTATTCACATGGGGGGGCGGGATCTGGGGGTCCCTTGTCCGCAGAACCCCACAACCATCAGGCAAGGGTTGTGGAGATGAGGCCCTTGTCCCCATCAACATGGGGACAAGGTGTTTTGGGGTGGACCCCAAACACCCTCCCCATGTTGAGGGCATGTGGCCCCAAAACACCCTCCCCATGTTGAGGGCATGTGGCCTGGTACGGTTCAGGAGGGGGGCGCTGTCTCATCCCCCCTTTTCCTGTGGCCTGCCAGGTTGCGTGCTCAGATAAGGGTCTGGAATGGATTTTGGGGGGACCACCATGCCATTTTTTTAAAAAAAAATTAGCGCGGGGTTCCCCTTAAAATCTATACCATACCTGAAGAACCTGGTATGGATTTTGGGGGGACCCTCACGCCATTTTTAAAAAAATGTTGGTGCGGGGTTCCCCTTAAAATCCATACCAGACCTGAAGGGCCTGGTATGGATTTTGGTGGGGACCCTCAAGCCTTTTTTTTTAAATTTTGTCGCAGGGTTCCCCTAACCACTTCAATACACTATATTATATATACTACACTGCCTGAATATAGATTCTACACTGAATAACTAATCTACACTAAATGCAGAGTATATATATATATATATATATATATATATATATATATATATATATACCCTGTTTCCACGAAAATAAGACCTAGCGTGATTGTCGGTGATGGCTGCAATATAAGCCCTACCCCCCAAATAAGCCCTACCCTGTTTCCCCGAAAATAAGCCCTACCCTGAAAATAAGACCTACAAGGACTTTATCTAGGGCTTATTTGGGGGGTAGGGCTTATATTGCAGCCATCACCGACAATCACGCTAGGTCTTATTTTTGGGGAAACAGGGTATATATATATATACAGTGGGGACGGAAAGTATTCAGACCCCCTTAAATTTTTCACTCTTTGTTATATTGCAGCCATTTGCTAAAATCATTTCAGTTCATTTTTTTCCTCATTAATGTACACACAGCACCCCATATTGTACACACAGCACCCCATATTGACAGAAAAACACAGAATTGTTGACATTTTTGCAGATTTATTAAAAAAGAAAAACTGAAATATCACATGGTCCTAAGTATTCAGACCCTTTGCTCAGTATTTAGTAGAAGCCCCTTTTGATCTAATACAGTCATGAGTCTTTTTGGGAAAGATGCAACAAGTTTTTCACACCTGGATTTGGAGATCCTCTGCCATTTCTCCTTGCAGATCCTCTCCAGTTATGTCAGGTTGGATGGTAAACGTTGGTGGAGCCATTTTTAGGTCTCTCCAGAGATGCTCAATTGGGTTTAAGTCAGGGCTCTGGCTGGGCCATTCAAGAACAGTCACGGAGTTGTTGTGAAGCCACTCCTTCGTTATTTTAGCTGTGTGCTTAGGGTCATTGTCTTGTTGGAAGGTAAACCTTCGGCCCAGTCTGAGGTCCTGAGCACTCTGGAGAAGGTTTTCATCCAGGATATCCCTGTACTTGGCCGCATTCATCTTTTCCTCAATTGCAACCAGTCGTCCTGTCCCTGCAGCTGAAAAACACTCCCACAGCATGATGCTGCCACCACCATGCTTCACTGTTGGGACTGTATTGGACAGGTGATGAGCAGTGCCTGATTTTCTCCACACATACTTGTGTGGAGAAATTAAGGCCAAAAAGTTCTATCTTGGTCTCATCAGACCAGATAATCTTATTTCTCACCATCTTGGAGTCCTTCAGGTGTTTTTTTAGCAAACTCCATGTGAGCTTTCATGTGTCTTGCACTGAGGAGAGGCTTCCGTCGGGCCACTCTGCCATAAAGCCCCGACTGGTGGAGGGCTGCAGTGATGGTTGACTTTCTACAACTTTCTCCCATCTCCCGACTGCATCTCTTGAGCTCAGCCACAGTGATCTTTGGGTTCTTCTTTACCTCTCTCACCAAGGCTCTTCTCCCCCCGATAACTCAGTTTGGCCAGACGGCCAGCTCTAGGAAGGGTCCGGGTTGTCCCAAACATCTTCCATTTAAGGATAACGGAGGCCACTGTGCTCTTAGGAACCTTAAGTGCAGCAGAAATTTTTTTGTAACTTTGGCCAGATTTGTGCCTTGCCACAATTCTGTCTCTGAGGTCTTCAGGCAATTCCTTTGACCTCATGATTCTCATTTGCTCTGACATGCACTGTGAGCTGTAAGGTCTTATATAGACAGGCGTGTGGCTTTCCTAGGACGCTGAGCATGTGCACTTAACTTCTTTGGTGGACCATGGCGAGGCCTGTTCTGAGTGGAACCTGTCCTGTTAAACCGCTGTATGATCTTGGCCACCGTGCTGCAGCTCAGTTTCAGGGTCTTCGCAATTTTCTTATAGCCTAGGCCATCTTTATATAGAGCAACCATTTTTTTTTCAGATCCTCAGAGAGTTCTTTGCCATGAGGTGCTGTGATGTGTTGAACTTCCAGTGACCAGTATGAGAGAGTGAGAATGATAACACCAAATTTAACACACCTGCTCCCCATTCACACCTGAGACCTTGTAACACTAATGAGTCACATGACACCGGGGAGGCAAAATGGCTAATTGGGCCCAATTTGGACATTTTCACTTAGGGGTGTACTCACTTTTGTTGCCAGTGGTTTAGACATTAATGGCTGTGTGTTGAGTTATTTTGAGTGGACATCAAATTTACACTGTTATACAAGCTGTACACTCACTACTTTACATTGTAGCAAAGTGTCATTTCTTCAGTGTTGTCACATGAAAAGATAGAATAAAATTTTTACAAAAATGTGAGGGGTGTACTCACTTTATACTGTATAGATATCAAATACACTGCCTGTACTGACTGAATATAGATTCTACACTGAATATCTAATCTAAGCTAAATGCAGAGTATATATGTATATATATATATTAGGGTTGTCCCGATACCGATACTAGTATCGGTATCGGCACCGATACCGATACTAGTATCGGTATCGGCACCGATACCGAGCATTTGCCCAAGTACTTGTACTCGGGCAAATGCTCCCGATGCATATGTATATACAAGTGTAGCGCTGTGGGTTTAAAAAAACTTATAAAAATATAGATAAAGGAAAAACGTCTATGTCAAACAGCAGAAGTTACAAATTATGTTAGCTTGACAAATAAACAAAATAAAGTCTTCTGATGTTTCTTCAGATGTTTTAAAAGCTGAAAGGGACCGATGTTAGTCCAAAGGTATGTATAGTTCCTTATTCACCACGTGGATAACACATGCAAAAGTGTGATGGACCCTCCACATAAGGACAAAATGAAGGCTTACCAGATGGATTGAACTCATAAGAACATACGTTCAATGAGTCAATCAAGCTTGTAACCCCAACGGGTAATCAAAAGGAGGAACCTCACGGCTGGATGGTGGTAAAGCTTCAATACGTGTCCACACTTCTGACGAAACTTAGAGTGAATGGCAAACCTTCCCACGGGTCATCTCAGATGGATAGTCCATATAAGAATAAAGAAGGGGGGCCACATAGCATAATACCGTTTGGAAAACAGATTTATTAAAATAAGTAAACAACTTACATTTCGGTAGTAAGAAAAGCTCTTCAAATAAAAATTATGGCAGGCAGTGGAGTCTCCCGACGCGTTTCGTCTTAAAAGACTTCTGGGGTGCTCACTCACTGCTGCCATACCCCTTAATATAGATATCTAAGCCCCCTTAATGAGGATACAGCTCGTGTCTAAATTTCTAAGGTACTTCCGGGTTTGGCCAAGATGGCGGACCCGCGTGCGTTCCACGCCTCAGTTGGGTGTGTGTATATGCGTTCCAGCATTATACTGAGATGTTGCTATAAGATATAATCAAATTATGAGTGTAGGGACAAAGTAAGGATAAAATGAGAATACAGAACACTTCCTAGTGAGGATATTCGCAATATAAAACTGTTATTACCACTCTCTAAATCATAGTGGAGATAGGGAAGAACGAGATGTCGGACGAGCGTCACCCGTTCGGACGGGATGAACACACGTCACTTCCCTTCACATGGACCGCTATAGGTAGACAGCGGTTCAAGCCTCGTTTTGATGTCTATCAACCTATCAGTGGAGCGTGCATCGCCACGTCAAACGGGGTGAGAGCACGTGACTCCCTATCACATGGGCGGCTGAAAACAAGCCTTAAGTCAAGCCTCATTCTGGTAACGGTCAACATAGTGACGTCAGTAAATAACTCTGTGTGAACAACAGTGGGAAAGCACAGTGTGTAATACCATGGAAAATCTACGCCACAAAGAATATGATCTTTAAATGAATAAATGAGTATATTAAGAAATTAGGAATGGTGTATCAATGACTGTTAGTGAGTTAAGTGAATGGTGATGTTTGTGATAGAGAAAACTAAATAAGACATGACATAATGATAAAAAATAAAAATAAAAATGAAAAAAGAAAGAAAATAAGGAAGAAGAAGAGAAGAAAAAAGGAAATTAGAAAAATAGAAAATATAGAAAAATATAGAAAAATAATGAAACTAAAGAATAAAAAATAAAAAAAATAAAAAATAAAAAAAATATAAAAATAAATAAAAAGAAGAAAAAAAAGAAGAAAAAAAATAAAAATAAAAATAAATGAAAATAAAAATAAAATAAAACAAAATAAAATAAAATAAAAACTAGGAAATAAATAAAAATAATTATAAAATAAAAAATAAAAAAAATAAAGAAATAAAAAAATAATAAAAATAAAAATAAAAATAAATATAAATAATAAAGATAAAATAAAAATGAAATAAAGGTGAAAATAAAATAAAAATAAGTAAAATAAAATTAAAATAAAATGAAAATAGTGAAAAATAAAAATAGAAATAAAATAAAATAAAATTCAAAATGGAATGAAATTGAAAATACTGCAGCTGCCCTTATCTTCATTGATTTGTCAAGATGGACATTTTTGACTATCGAGCCGCCCATAAGGTTAACACCGAGGGAGTATTTGTTACAACTGGGAGTGACACTGAGGTTGGAGGTCTATTTTTGAGATTAAAAAATATCTTGACCACTGAACTTCACCTTCAGTGGGATTTAGTATTCTTACAACAATATATCTCTGAACAAATGGTACCAAGAAGCCTCCGGTGGGAAGTTCAACCTCAACAGGGCGAAACTGATTTAGACTCCTGGTTCAAATACTTTAATGATGCTGGTATTAATTTTTTAAATGGACTTATTTCTAAGAAACAGAATAGATTGGTCTCTCTCGATAGGGAGATCAAGGATTTGAAAGACAAACTACTGGCACATAAAAATACTCAAGAATATAATTCTTTGTCCTCCAACCTCCAGAGTCATCTGGAGAAAGAGGACAGAGACCAGAAATATAAAAAACAGAAGAAATATTCCAGAGATGTTGGAGACTATAGAAATAATGGCGTTTTTGGGTGGCAGAAACTCTTCTTGGTTGCTCCACCTATGGAGGTTTCGTCTGGTAACATTGATACGACCATGCCAACAACTGCCTCTATACCTCCAACAACTCTAGCCTCCCAACCCCTTGCCACCAAGGGTCGACCCTCTAGGGACACGGAAAGATACAATGAAGACCCTTACAAATCCCAACCAAGAGTGCGTCATTACAGCCCACAAACTCCCAAAAAACTTCTCAAGGGGGAGGGGCAATCATAGAGGGAAACGTGGAGGTAGGGGAAACCCCAGAGGGGATGTATACCACTCTGCCACGCGCCCCCATTGGGAGTATGATAACCAACCCCAACGCCCCCCACTTTCAAGACAGGAGACACGTCCTAATTCTTCTTATTATGACGAAAGTCCTTATTATCGGTACCCTTCCTCCCCAATCCGCACCTATAATAGATATTCACCCCTCAGAGATACCCACACCAGGAGAGATAGCTATGTCGATCCTCCATATATTCAAAACCCTATGACCTATCATAATCAGGGTTTTCACGAGGACCGACACGCCACAAAACGGGGTCCAGACCCAAGAGAGGGTGCCGAGGGGGGAGGAGAGTACAGAAAAGAAAAGAGAAAAAGAGTGTAGTAGGACAAGGGGTATTTAATTTGAGTACCCAGGCACTCACTCAGGCTGAAATATCAGTGCTTGATAAGGGTCTTAAATATGCCCCCCCTAAGAAACTAAACAAATTCCATACATTCATTGATGTTCACAAATTCATACGTAAAATTAACATCCAAAGGTATTTGATTTCCAATCCCACCCGAACTGATTACCCAGCAGCTACCTCAGGTACTGTACATTCGGGATTATCTAACCCTTCTTTATTCGTTCCTCCGGTCCCTATTACTCCTGCAGTGAAAATTTTTAGAGATCTCGTTCTCGATGATCTTGCTAGACTGCCAGAAAAACATATTCGATATTCATCTTTGCCAAAAAAAGGATTACAATCCTTGTGTGCACGGAAAAATTTAGTTGTCCGCCCTGCGGATAAAGGAGGAGGTATAGTGGTGTTTGGATAAAAGCCAATACGATGAGGAGATGTATCGGATATTGAGAGAACCAGATACTTATGTAGAACTCTCCAATAATCCTACTAGTATATACAAGAAACAACTACAGACCCTTATAACTAAGGGTTATGCTTCCAGGATTCTAAATAAAAAAGAGAAAGCCTTCCTGATACCTTCTGCACCGAGAATCCCCACCATCTACTATTTGCCAAAAATCCACAAAAATCCGACGTGCCCCCCAGGGAGACCCATCGTGAGTGGTATTAATTCTATTACTTCTAGAATAGGCAAATACATTGATTTTTATTTGCAACCTATTGTTTCAAAGACACCTTCTTTTTTGAAAGATACCAGCTCTACGATTAAACGTTTGGAAGAGATTCAGCTACAGAAAGGTTTTATCATGGCCACAGCGGATGTGGCCTCTTTATACACGTGCATACCACACGAGAGAGGCATAGAGGCTGTCAGACACTTCCTGTACCAGGAAGAATCCCTGGCTTCCTTTCAGTGCGATTATTTGATAGAGTTGCTTGAATTCGCGACCAAACATAACTATTTTTGGTTCGATCAAAGGTACTATCTACAACAACGTGGAGTGGCCATGGGAGCGAAATTCGCTCCAAGTCTTGCGAACCTCTTTATGGCCAAGTGGGAGGAGGATGTCGTCTATGCCTATAGGACTACTTCATTAGTCCTGTGGGCCAGGTACATAGACGACATCCTCCTCCTATGGAGTGGTACTCCAGATTCATTGAAACAATTCTTCGAACACCTTAATAATAACGATAGAGGTATCTCCTTATCTTATGAAGCTAGTGAAGATGAGATCCACTTCCTAGACCTAGAAATCAAGATCGTTAAACAATCAATTCGAATTCAATACCTATTTTAAGCCAACAGATCGAAACAGTTTTATCCCCAGAGATAGCTGCCACCACAGATCTTGGCTTAACGCAGTTCCTCGCAGTCAGTTTCTACGTCTTCGTAGGAACTGTACAAACTTAGAGGTATTTATAGAACAAGCAAACATTTTAAAACAACGTTTTCTAGACAAGGGGTATGATAAAACCACTTTAGAATTAGACCTTCAGAGAGTTACCAATATTGACAGAAATTCCCTGTTTGAAGTGAAACCTGACAGAGAACCAGATTCCACATTCAAATGGGCAATGCTAACTTCATATTCAGTGCAACACAAACAAATTAAAAATATTGTGAAAAAGCACTGGGGGGTGTTGAAGCAAGATAATATTTTAGCTAAGATGCTACCGGAACAAGCCAAATTAATTTTTAAAGGAGCACCATCCTTACGTGGCCTAGTAGCACCTAATGTTACGAACCCTCCAGTACATCCTTCATTTTTCCACAACCTGACTGGATTTTTTCCATGTAAGAAATGTGTTGTATGCCAACATAATGCATTAACGGGACGCAAGACTACATATTTCATGTCGACAGTCACAGGGAAAAGGTATACTATCAAGCCTTTCTGCACATGTAACTCCAGATATGTGGTATATTTGATTACATGTCCATGTGGCCAACAATATGTTGGCCGCACAACGAGAACTTTTACTAGAAGAGTGGGTGAACATATTGCCCTAATTAAAGGGAGGAAGTCCAAACACAGCGTACCCAGACATTTCAAAGAATTCCATAACGGTAACCCACTAGGTTCACAATTTCTAGTTATTGACCAATACACTCCACCTTGAAGAGGGGGTGCTAAGACCAGGGGTGTCTCCCGCCTAGAGACTTTCTGGATACATGAACTACAGTCCCTCTCCCCAAGGGGTATGAATATGGAAATTGACATTAATGCATTTATCAATGATTCCTAGTTTCACTTTAGAGTAAGCATAAGTTTTGTATACTGGTGTTTAATTGTGGCGAACTCTTTTGAGAATATATCTCGAGTCTAGGGAGGCCAAATTTATGCACATATATACAAAGACTTCACTGATATGGATATCGTCACTATCAGGATCTTTCACACTTTAGACTCAACTTTTTTTTGATCCACATTATAATACTCTGAGGTGGTATATGTAAATGAAAATTTCCTTACCACTCCTTAAATGCACATTTATTTATATATTCACCTTATTCATTTCCATATTCATTTTCAAATTTAATTTTACTTTATTTTCAATTTCATTCCATTTTGAATTTTATTTTATTTTATTTCTATTTTTATTTTTCACTATTTTCATTTTATTTTAATTTTATTTTACTTATTTTTATTTTATTTTCACCTTTATTTCATTTTTATTTTATCTTTATTATTTATATTTATTTTTATTTTAATTTTTATTATTTTTTTATTTCTTTATTTTTTTTATTTTTTATTTTATAATTATTTTTATTTATTTCCTAGTTTTTATTTTATTTTATTTTGTTTTATTTTATTTTTATTTTCATTTATTTTTATTTTTTTTCTTCTTTTTTTTCTTATTTTTATTTATTTTTATATTTTTTTTATTTTTTTTTATTTATTTATTTTTTTTTATTCTTTAGTTTCATTATTTTTCTATATTTTTCTATATTTTCTATTTTTCTAATTTCCTTTTTTCTTCTCTTCTTCTTCCTTATTTTCTTTCTTTTTTCATTTTTCTTTTTATTTTTTATCATTATGTCATGTCTTATTTAGTTTTCTCTATCACAAACATCACCATTCACTTAACTCACTAACAGTCATTGATACACCATTCCTAATTTCTTAATATACTCATTTATTCATTTAAAGATCATATTCTTTGTGGCGTAGATTTTCCATGGTATTACACACTGTGCTTTCCCACTGTTGTTCACACAGAGTTGTTTACTGACGTCACTATGTTGACCGTTACCAGAATGAGGCTTGACTTAAGGCATGTTTTCAGCCGCCCATGTGATGGGGAGTCACGTGCTCTCACCCCGTTTGACGTGGCGATGCACGCTCCACTGATAGGTTGATAGACATCAAAACGAGGCTTGAACCGCTGTCTACCTATAGCGGTCCATGTAAAGGGAAGTGACGTGTGTTCATCCCGTCCGAACGGGTGACGCGCGTCCGACATCTCGTTCTTCCCTATCTCCACTATGATTTAGAGAGTGGTAATAACAGTTTTATATTGCGAATATCCTCACTAGGAAGTGTTCTGTATTCTCATTTTATCCTTACTTTGTCCCTACACTCATAATTTGATTATATCTTATAGCAACATCTCAGTATAATGCTGGAACGCATATACACACACCCAACTGAGGCGTGGAACGCACGCGGGTCCGCCATCTTGGCCAAACCCGGAAGTACCTTAGAAATTTAGACACGAGCTGTATCCTCATTAAGGGGGCTTAGATATCTATATTAAGGGGTATGGCAGCAGTGAGTGAGCACCCCAGAAGAAGTCTTTTAAGACGAAACGCGTCGGGAGACTCCACTGCCTGCCATAATTTTTATTTGAAGCGCTTTTCTTACTACCGAAATGTAAGTTGTTTACTTATTTTAATAAATCTGTTTTCCAAACGGTATTATGCTATGTGGCCCCCCTTCTTTATTCTTATATGGACTATCCATCTGAGATGACCCGTGGGAAGGTTTGCCATTCACTCTAAGTTTCGTCAGAAGTGTGGACACGTATTGAAGCTTTACCACCATCCAGCCGTGAGGTTCCTCCTTTTGATTACCCGTTGGGGTTACAAGCTTGATTGACTCATTGAACGTATGTTCTTATGAGTTCAATCCATCTGGTAAGCCTTCATTTTGTCCTTATGTGGAGGGTCCATCACACTTTTGCATGTGTTATCCACGTGGTGAATAAGGAACTATACATACCTTTGGACTAACATCAGTCCCTTTCAGCTTTTAAAACATCTGAAGAAACATCAGAAGACTTTATTTTGTTTTTTTGTCAAGCTAACATAATTTGTAACTTCTGCTGTTTGACATAGACGTTTTTCCTTTATCTATATTTTTATAAGTTTTTTTAAACCCACAGCGCTACACTTGTATATACATTTGAAATTTTGACAAAATCCTTATTTGTTGTGTGAGCTGCTTCCTTGTTGGGTAAGCGCAGGGTTACACTCTTGTCTTCTCTGGTTTAAATGCTCCCGATGCTTCCGCCGATACTATGACAGTCAGCAGTGATCGGCGTGTGGGGGAGTTACAAGCTTCCCCCACGCGGCTTTCAGCGGCTTTCAGTGATATACAGCGGTGATCGGTGCTTGTAACTTACCCACGCGATCACCGCTGACTGTCACCTCATCCTCCTCCATGCCCACTCCGTTCCTCTGTCCCCCTCTCCTTCTCTGTCCCCCTCCGTTCCGTTCCTCTGTCCCCCTCTCCTTCTCTGTCCCCCTCCGTTCCGTTCCTCTGTCCCCCTCTCCTTCTCTGTCCCCCTCCGTTCCGTTCCTCCGTTCCTCTGTCCCCCTCCGTTCCGTTCCTCCGTTCCTCTGTCCCCCTCTCCTTCTCTGTCCCCCTCCATTCCATTCCTCCATTCCTCTGTCCCCCTCTCCTTCTCTGTCCCCCTCCGTTCCATTCCTCCGTTCCTCTGTCCCCCTCTCCTTCTCTGTCCCCCTCTGTTCCGTTCCTCCGTTCTGCTGTGTCTCTCCACTGTCCCCTCCGTTCCGCCGTCCCCCTCCTCCTTCCTTTGTGTATGGATAGTCAGCTGACTCTGTCCATTCACATAACTGAAACATTGTAATCTCCTGTGATTACAATGTGTCAGTTTATGAATAGAGAGGAGCCGCTGTCTTCTCTCCATTCATTTTCAGTGCAGCTGAGGCTGCAGAGAAAGGGACTGGGGAATCTCTATCCTCTGTCCCTTTCTCTGTCTCAAGGGGGAGATATCAGAGGTCTGTTAAGACCCCTGATATCTCACCAAAGCCCCCCAACAGGGTTGATTAAAAAAAAAAAAAAAACATATTGCAAAAATGAATAAAAAAAATATTATTGTAAAAAATAAAAATTGTAAATAAAAAAAAAAAAAAACACACAGACACCGTTCACCCCCCCCCCCCCCGAAAAAAAAAAAAGCATTGTTAAAAAAAAAAAAAAAACTGTCACGTGACATTAAAAAAAAAGTATCGGTAATCGGTATCGGCGAGTACTTGAAAAAAAGTATCCGTACTTGCACCCTGCCTTTGGCCTAACATGGCTCTCTCAGCAGAGCGCGCTGTGATTGGCCAAAGCATGCATGTCGGGTGCATGCTTTGGCCAATCGTCATACAGCAATGCACTGCGATCTCGCAGTGCATTATGGGACTTTCGGCAGCGCTTAAATTTCCCGCGAACGCCCCATATGTTCAGCTCGTTTTAGAACAAACGAACAACGAACTTACGTTTGACTCGAACCGCGGGCTCATCCCTATTTATTTGTAAAAAATGTTGCAAACCATTTATCATTTTCCTTCCACTTCAGACTGACTGAAACTATGGACAAGGCAGCACATTTCACATGTGTGATAGCTGCTCTCAGTGGTGCAGATTAACAGCATATACCTGCAGAGAACTTCTAAACCCATCTAACTGATCAATATAGACTTGTGCACCATGTGGTGCCTTACCGCCAGCATGCCACATGGCCAAAAGGAAGTCCAATGAATGTTCATCCATGGAGTCATGATGAAGGAGCAATCCCTTGGAGACCAGCCTTCTGCAACCCAAATACCTGGAATATGGGGGAAAGGCCTCACCATATAGGAGTTTTACAGTCTGTACAGTGGGGAACATCAACACACGCTTGAACCTGTGCAAGCCTGACCAGATGAATCTGGAAAGCTGAGGGGAAGAAAAAGAAATCTTGCTTGTAGTAGTAGAGTAACTGGCTGGGCAGTGAGGGAAAAAAAAGAGAATGTCGCCTGGTGGGACTTATTTATATGGTATAACCGGCCTGTGAATTGGGCAGAAGGGCGGGGCCTGCCTACACAGGTATATGCTGTCATGCTTGTGTCAGGAAAATGTTTTTTGAGCATTTTTTTCACATTTGTCCTTCAAACTAGAAAACTTTTATAGCACCTAAAAAAAAAAAATGAAATTATATTTCCTGCGGCTACAAAGTTTTCTGTAAACCTGCCTTACAGTATTTAGAAACATCCCAATTACTTTGTAGAACCAAAATGTGTAATTTAAATAGATAACTATTACAACATAAATTTGAATATAGTACATTTTTCAATTCAATGTAGCTGGAATTTTTTTTTTAAAAACAAACTTTATAATAAGTAGGAGACATTGAAAACGTAAAACAATTACTTTTGACTAATGCCCCGTACACACGAGCGGAATTCCCGACAGAAAGAGTCAGATGGGAGCTCTTCATCGTATATTCCGACCGTGTGTATGCCCCATCGGACTTTTTCTGTCGAAAATTCAGATGGACTTAGATAGAGAACATGTTCTATATTTTTCCTACGGAACAAATTACTATCGGAAAAACCGCTCGTCTGTATGCTGTATGCTGTTCCGACGCACCAAAAACGACGCATGCTCTGAAGCATCTACGAGACGGAAGCTATTGGCTACTGGCTATTGAACTTCCGCTTTCTAGCCCCGTCGTACGTGTTGTACGTCACCGCGTTCTGGACAGTCGGACTTTAATGTGACCGTGTGTATGCAAGACCGCTTGAGCGGAACTCCGTCGTAAAAACCTTCAGAGTTTATTCAGACGGCAAAACAGGTCGTGTGTACAGGGCATGACAGTTTCCATGGTAACATAATTATTTTTTGCAGCTGCAAACTTCTGTTTTATTGCGGCAATAAAACACAATTAAGTATTTGTCACGTCCAAAAGTATTAAAGAAAACAATAAGTTAGAAAATACAGTACATTTAAAATTTATTTCTTCATATTAGTTTCATAGTAGGTGAGGTTGAAAAAAGACACAAGTCCATCAAGTCCAACCTATGTGTGTGATTATATGTCAGTATTACATTGTATATCCCTGTATGTTGCGGTCGTTCAGGTGCTCCCCGCTGAGTCCACATCCTTGCCGCTCTTACAGTAAAGAACCTCCAGGTCGTTTATGAACAAATTAAATAGGATTGGTCCCAGCACAGAACCCTGGGGGACCCCATTACCCCTGACCATTCCGAGTACTCCCCATTTATCACCACCCTCTGAACTCGCCCTTGTAGCCAGTTTTCAATCCATGTACTCACCCTATGGTCCATGCCAACGGACCTTATTTTGTACAGTAAACGTTTATGGGGAACTGTGTCAAATGCTTTTGCAAAATCCAGATACACCACATCTACAGGCCTTCCTTTATCTAGATGGCAGCTCACCTCCTCATAGAAGGTGAATAGATTGGTTTGGCAAGAATGATTCTTCATGAATCCATGCTGATTACTGCTAATGATACTGTTCTTATTACTAAAATCTTGTATATAGTCCCTTATCATCCCCTCCAAGAGCTTACATACTATTGATGTTAGGCTAACTGGTCTGTAATTCCCAGGGATGTATCTTGGCCCATTTTTAAATATTGGTGCTGCATTGGCTTTTCTCCAATCAGCGGGTAACATTCCAGTCAGTAGACTTTCAGTAAAAATTAGGAACAATGGTCTTGCAATTACTTGACTGAGTTCCCTAAGTACCCTCAGATGCAAGCCATCTGGTCCCTGTGATTTATTAATGTTAAGTTTCCCAAGTCTAATTTTAATTCTGTCCTCTGTTAACCATGAAGGTGCTTCCTGTGATGTGTCATGAGGATAAGCACTGCAGTTTTGGTTACTGAAACCCCCCGATTCCCTCTAGAAGAATGAGGAGAAGAGTAGATTTAATACCTTCGACATCTCCCCATCCTTTGTAACCAGATATCCTTCCTCGTTCTTTATGGGGCCAAAATGGTCTGTCCTCCCTTTTTTACTGTTTACATACTTAAAGAATTTCTTGGGATTTTTTTGCTTTCCTCTGCTCTGTGTCTTTCGTGTTCTATCTTAGCCACCCTAATTGCACCCTTACATTTCTTGTTGCATTCTTTATAAAGTCTGAATGCTGATGATGATCCCTCAACCTTGTATTTTTTGAAGGCCTTCTCCTTTGCTCTTATATGCATTTTTACATTGAAGTTAAGCCATCCAGGACTTTTGTTCGCTCTTTTAAATTTATTACCCAATGGGATGCATTGGCTAATGCCCTTATTTAATATGCTCTTAAAGCAAACCAAGCTCTCCTCCATGTTCTTTGTTCCTAAGATTTTATCCCAATTTATGCCTTCTAGCAAAGTTTGTAGTTTAGAGAAGTTAAATACAAAACTAAATCGATCAGCGCAAACCATATAACCTAACACTAAGCAGCTAAAGTACTGGGGGTAAAATTTATCAAATCCCAAAGAGTAAAAATAGAAAGGCAGTACAGCGCATATAAAACTAAATAAAAACCATCAGTAATAGTCCATAAAAACCATCAGTAATAGTCCATATAAAAAACTAGATCCAAATAAAATCCAGCAATTCCTCCAGTGATAATCGTGACATGCAATATCTTGTAAGGTGACTGTAGTGAAATGGACCTCCACCTTCGGTAGCACAAGCCGCTCACCTCTACAGATGGACCCCTGAGTATATCAGTCAGGTCAGTTAAGCAGTTCCCTCACAGGGATAAAGGCAGAGGATGGTAGATGTAAATCCTGGTCAAATATCAGCAACAGGTACTCTTGCAGTCATGACATGTGGAGATATATAAAAGAGATCTAGTGCTCTCTGTATATCACTAAAAATCATTTATTTATAGATAAGTCAAAACACTTACAAGCGTCGCACTGTACCCCAGTGCATAGGACAACAGCATGTAAAGATAGGTGATCCACGTTGGATAGACGAACGGAGCGCGGGTGACGTCACGATCCAGACACGTGGGCGGTGCCGTACGCGTTACGTCCCTCAAAGGGGCGGGACTTCCTCAGCGGCTAGAGAGCTAAGTTTAGAGAAGTTGGCTCTTTTGAAATTCAGTGTCTTTGTATTCCCCTTATGTTTCCTATTTGTGTGATTTATACTGAAGCCAATTGACCTGTGATCGCTGTTACCTAAATTGCCTCGTATTTCCACATCCGTGATCAGGTCTGTATTGTTGGTAATCAGTAGATCCATTAACGCTTTATTTCTAGTTGGTGCGTCTACCATCTGAACCATGAAATTGTACTGCAAGACATTTAGGAACTGACGAGCGTTAGCCGAATGTGTGGTTCCCTCCGCCCAGTCTATGTCTGGATTAATAAAATCTGCATAATAATCTGCATAATCTGCATAATAATCTGCATTTTTTTAAAGTATACCAGGCAGATTGCCATCTCACTAATACAATTATATCAATTTACTGTGACACGTTGTTTATTCGTGAATTGATAAAATCAATCTATTGTCTACAGATAAGAAGACTTGTCCTTAGACTGATACAGTATCAACATACATACTATATCCATATGCAAACAAAAATCATGTGCTGTAGGGCCAGAGGCGTATCTAGTGAAAATGGCGCCTATGGCAAGCACTGAAACTGTGCCCCTGTGTGATGAGGACAGAGGGGGACACTAGGGACAGAGAAAGATGCTGGGGACAGACAGAGAGGGAGGCAGTGCGACAAGGACAGAGAGGGATGCCAGGGACAGGGAGGGTGTGATGAGGACACAGAGGGACGCCAGGGACAGAGAGGGACGCAGTGCGACAAGAACAGAGAGGGAAGCTGGGGACAGACAGAGGGACGCAATGTGATGAGGACAGAGAGGGATGCAGTGCGGACAGGGGACACAGGGGATGCCAGGGGGGGAAGACACCGTGTGGGGGTGGAGACACAGGGGGACACTGTAGGGGGACCAAGAGACTATCATGTGGCCTCCTGCGGTCCTGTTGGGGCCCAGGCCCCCTACATCTGTACTGGCTGCCCCTCCTCCCTCCCCTCCCCTGGTGTCTCTAGACTCCTGTAAACTAAAAAATACACAGCCGCACCTGATGCCTGTAATAATAAGACCTCTCACGGCACGATGCTCCCCGCTGGCCCCTCCTCTCTAATCAACCGTCCGGTGATGTAATGTATAGTACAAGCACCTGGGGTGGATGGGAGGGAAGGAGGGGCCGGCGGGGAGCAGTGCGCCACGAGAGGTCTTATTACAGCCGCTGACCGTGCTAACCTGTATGTGTTGCAGTCTTGCAGAGCCTCTTATGGGGCACCCCTAATGGCCCCAGGCCTTCGGGCAGTGCCCGAGAGCCCGATGGGTCAGTCCGCCCCTGCTCATCAAAAGTTTGCAGTACATGAATTTTCACTGAATGTGGACAGTTTAATGAGCTTGTTGCACAAATCACTTTATTACACTTTATCTATGATATCCATGGCTATGCATATTTATTTAATCCATATTGAGCACTATATTTGTTTGGCTGCTTCTGCTTGGCACACACGCACAATCGCACATGATGATGACTTTAAGTCGTCATCATCATGTGCGATTGTGCATGTGTGCCAGGCTCAAGCAGAAGCAGCCAATCAAATATAGTGCAAAATATGGATTAAATAAATATGCATAGCCATGGATATCATAGATAAAGTGTAATAAAGTGATTTGTGCAACAGCAGGTACTACATTTAAGTAGAAGTAGTACCTGCTGTTGCACAATTTACTTTATTACACTTTATTTATGATATCCATGGCTATGCATATTTATTTAATCCATATTCAGCACTATATTTAATTGGCTGCTTGCTTCTCTTTGGCAGTTGGCAGTGGGATGGAATCCAGGCACACAAGCACATGATGATAATGATCAAGATCAGTACCTGCTAGGCTGCAGTGCTAATCCTTGCTGCTGCTGCCTGGGGTTCCCCTTCATTCAATCTTTCTCTCTAGTCTCTTGGGACTTGTCTCTTCTCCTCCTCACGTCACGTGACGTCACAGACCACGCTCCAGGGAGAAGATGATGTCGGCCTGCAGAGGAGAGTAGGCAGGGCATTAGGCTCCGCCTCCGTCAGTTACCCTACCACGTGGGCCTGGTCTGGCCAGTCATCGGCCGTCATGGGGGCGCGTGCCTGTCGCTCCCCTCCCCAGGATAAGTAACCATTAGCAAGTACTGTGCTGAGAGGTGACCGCGGAGGACAGGTGTTTTTTTTTTTCCCGAGCGTGGGGCAGCTTTTTTGCCGCCCCCCTCCCATGGCGTCCATGACACTTGCCATGGCTGCCATACCTTAGATACGCCACTGTGTAGGGCTATTGAGGTGTTATTAGTCATTAACCAAATACAGACCGGTAGATTTGCCCCCTTAATGACCAGGCCATTTTTTTATGATACGGCACTGCGTCGCTTTAACTGACAATTGTGCGGTCGTGCGACACTGTACCCAAACAAAATTCATATTCTTTTCTTTCCCACAAATATTTGATCACCTCTGCGGTTTTTGTTTTTTGCACTATAAACAAAAAAAATCGACAATTTTGAAAAAAAAAACATTATTTACTTTTTGCTATAATAAATATCCAAAAAACAAACAGACAAAAAAAAATCTTCATCAGTTTAGGCCAATATGTATTCTTCTACATATTTTTGGTAAACAAAATTGCAATAAGCGTATATTTGATTGGTTTGCGCAAAAGTTATAGCATCTACAAAATAGAGGATAGATTTATGGCATTTTTATTCTTATTATTTTTTTACTAGTAATTTTTAGCGGGACTGCGACTGTGGCGGACAGATCGGACACTTTTGACACTTTTTTTGGGACTATTGACATTTATACTGTGTAAATGTCACTGGCAGGAAAGAGGTTAACACTAGGGGGCGATGAAGGGGTTAAGTGTCTTTCCCTCGATCCTGACTAGTCTCCCAGTTCCTGCTGCTGAAAAACATCCTCACAGCATGATGCTGCCACCACCATGCTTCACTGTAGGGATGGTATTGGCCAGGCGATGAGCGGTGCCTTGTTTCCTCCAGACATGACGCTTGCCATTCAGACCAAAGAGTTCAATCTTTGTTTCATCAGACCAGAGAATTTTGTTCCTCGTGGTCTGAGAGTCCTTCAGGTGTTTTTTTGGCAAACACTAGGCAGACTGTTATGGGCTTTTTACTGAGGAGTGGCTTCCATCTGGCCACTCTACCATACAGGTCTGATTTTCGGAGTGATGCAGAGATGGTTGTTCTTCTGGAAGGTTCTCCTCTCTCCACAGAGAAACACTGGAGCTCTGTCAGAGTGACCATCAGTGTCTTGGTCACCTCCCTGACTAAAGCCCTTCTCCACCGATCGCTCAGTTTGGCCGCTCTAGGAAGAGTCCTGGTGGGTCCAAACTTCTTCCATTTACGGATGTTACTGTGCTCACTGGGACCTTCGATGCTGCAGAAATGTTTCTGTAACCTTCCCCAGATCTGTACAATCCTGCCTCGGAGGTCTACAGACAATTCTTTGGACTTCATGGCTTGGTTTGTGCTCTGACATGCACTGTTAACTGTGGCACATTATATATAGACAGGTGTGTGCCTTTCCAAATCATGTTCAATCGACTGAATTCACCACAGGTGGACTCCAATTAAGTTGTAGAAACATCTCAAGGATGATCAGTGGAAACAGGAGGCATCTGAGCCCAATTTTAAGTGTCATGGCAAAGGCTGTGAATACTTACAGTATGTACATGGGATTTATTTTTATTTTTTTATTTTTAATAAACTTGCAAAGAATTCAAACAAACTTCTTTCACGTTGTCAATATGGGGTTTTGTTTGTAGAATTTTGAGAGAATGTAATTAATTTAATCCATTTGTAAGATAACAAATTGTGGAAGAAGTGAAGCGCTGTGAATACTTTCCGGGTGTACCACAAGATCCAGCACGCACTAAAGCACTGTTGCTGCCTTAGACACATGTTAGCCCAGGTCAGAATTACTTTTAAGTGTGGTTGATGACCATTCCAATTCTCTTTACAATTATACGAGCTTTAGTTGGTTGGAAATGGACAGATGAGCGATGGGAATAGGCTGAAGAAATGTCTAAAAAAGGTCTTAGTGTTTTGTAAAATGTAACAAATGGAACTCTTCATGGGACTTGTCTTTAAATTACACATAAATATATGGCTTTTTCTGTGCAAAGTGAAATACCAATACACTCCCATAGACTTTCCCTTTGGCTATTACCCGTCTGTAATTACCAGAAGTTTGCTTTGCCTGGTAGCTTCTCAATAATTTACGTAAGCACTTTTTAAGAGGAGAAATCAATTATTGATTTGAACAGGAAAAATGTTCTCCTAACTATTTTTTTTTTACATGCACAAAGGAAAAAAATGCAGAAAACATCTTGAAATGTCAAATCTAATGCAGTAAACACTCAAACCTTTTTTTATTGGATTGGAATTTTCAGTTCCAACTCTTTTTTTTTAATTACATTTTTTTTTTAAAAAGAAAACAAAATAAACGACATAACATTCAAAGAACTTAACATATAAAAATACAACCATATACAGTGGAACCTCGGATTACGAGCATAATCCGTTCCAGGAGAATGCTCGTAATCCAATGTACTCGCATATCAAAGCGAGTTTTCCCATTGAAGTCAATGGAAACTAAAATAATTTGTTCCACATTGAATTCAATGGGATGCAATACCGCATGCGGCCAGAGGAGGGGGGGGCGCCGGAAAGTATCGGAAACGTCCGAAAAGGCCCGAGGACACTTCAGCTGACCTCGGAAAACCTCAGAAAGACTCAGTTCACGAACCTTTCCAAGGTTTGCCGAGGTCAGCACTGTCCTCTGGCCTTTCCATGCCGATCGGCCACTTTCGGCTCTGTTCAGCTCCGGTGCTCCCCACCTCAGGCCAAAAGCGGTAATGCGCAATGCTTTTGGCCTGAATCCTGCTCGTTTTGCAAGACAACACTCGCAAACCGATTTAGGATTTTTAGAAATACAGTGCTCAGTTTGCGAAACGCTCGTTAACCGCGTTACTCGCAAACCGAGGTTCCACTGTACATGACATATTTACATAATACCGAATACATTACATTTAACATTCCTGAAGTATTAAAAATTCATACCTTATTAGATCTATGATTCTTATTCTAAGATTCCCCATTCCCAACATCCAACTTTTGCAATTTTTACAATTTTTACAGTAATTTTCAGTTTCATTTGATCTCACATCATATAAGTAAATGCTCATTCAATCTTGTGTTTTATTTTTGATATGATATAAAATGATTTAAAAAAAAACAAATATTTATTTTATTAATTAAAATTTGTTTAGATCACATAACAACAGTTATCAGGTTTTGAATTTGTCTGCTATCTTCCCTTCTTTTGGCTTGATGCACGCTTTGTCATACTTATGCATGTTTAGAAACAAAGTTGGAATAATTTGCATTGTGTAGTGTTTTTCTTTTCTTTATTTATGTTTTAAAATGTTAAAAATGGTTAATTTGTGTTTAACCCCTTGGCGCCTAAGGGTAAAACAAATCTAAATGCCTAAGCCCAATTTTGCAACTTTGACATGTATAGTAGACATGTGCACTGCCAAAAAATGTGTTTGTTTTTGTTTCATTAGTTTTTTTGAAAATTCGGAATTGGTAAATTTTGAAAATTCAGAAAATCGAAAATTCTGATTTTCGAATTACCAAATTTTCAAATTTCCGAATTTCCGAACTTCTGAATTTCCGAACCTCTGAATTTTTTGAAATTTTGAATTTCTGAATTCAAATTTTCGAATTTTCCAATATCCGAAATTTTCCAATTTACGAATTTACGAAATTTCGAATTTACGAAATTTCGAATTTTCCAAGTTCCGAAATTTCGGAAATTTCGGAAATTGAAAAATTCGGAAATTTTCTGAATTAACGAATTTGTCAAAATTTGGTAAAAAAACGAATTCGGAACTAACCGAATTGCACATGTCTAATGTGTTAGTAAAACGGTACATATCATCACAACTACTTTGTGCATCCAGGCGGATGGATATCTCCAGATTTTTTTGTTATTATCAAAAGAAAACCAAAATAGTAGAAAAAAATAAAAATATTTTTTTTAACTGTAACTGTACATTTCTTGCTACTACCATAACCTACCACCAAAGAACAACCCAAAATATATTCTTCCACTCCTGACGATCGCAGCGATACCACCTATGTGTATGTTAGTTGTTGTTTGTACCTGTAGTACAGCCCAGAAACTATAGTGCGCATTTTGCTTTTTTTTAATCCTACCTAAAACAGACTGATACTAATTTAACCACTTGCCGACCGGCTCACGCACATATACGTCGGCAAAGTGGTTCGTTCCCACGAATCGACGTACCCGTACGTCGGGCTCCTTTAAGAACCACAGCAGGCGCTCGTGCCCACTGCACGGCCGGGGGCCCAATGCACGTGGCCAGCGGGCGCGATCGCTGCCAGCCATTTGCAATCATGGGCACGAGCGCCACAACGGGGATCTGTGTATGTAAATGCACAAATCCTCATTCCGACAGGAGAGAAGAGACAGATCTGCTGTTCGAAGTAATTACGAACAGCGATATGTCTCCTCCTTCAGCCAGTCCCACCCCCCCACAGTAAGAAACACTCACGAGGGAACACATTTAACCCCTTGATCGCCCCCTAGTGTAAACCCCTTCCCTGCCAGTGACATTTACACAGTAATCAGTGCATTTTTATAGCTCTGATCGCTGTATATATGTCAATGGTCCAAAAAAAGTGTCAAAATTGTCTGATCTGTCTGCCGCAATGTCGTGGTCCTGCTAAAAATTGCAGATCGCCGCCATTACTAGTAAGAAAAAAAAATGCCCTAAAAATGCCATAAACGTAACCCCCATTTTTTTTAGACGCTATAACATTTGCGCAATACAATCAACATACGCCTATTGGGATTTTTTTTTACCAAAAATATGTAGAAGAATACATATCGGCCTAAACTGAGGAAGAAATTAGTTTTTTACAAAAAAGTTAAAAATATATATATTTTTTTTAAATTGTCTGTCTTTTTTTTGTTTTTGGCGCAAAAAATAAAAATCACAGAGGTGATCAAATACCATCAAAAGAAAGCTCTATTTGTGGGAAAGAAAGGACGTAAATTTTATTTGGGTACAACGTCGCACGACCGCGCAATCGTCAGTTAAATCGTCGTAGTGCCGTATCGCAAAAAATGGCCTGGTCATTAATGGGGAAAATCTTCCGGTTCTTAAGAGCCCTTGCACACTGGGGCGGTTTGCAGGCACTATTGCGCTAATAATAGCGCCTGCAAACCGACCCGAAAGTGCCGCTCCTTGCATTCCAGTGTGAAAGCCCCGAGGGCTTGCACACTGGAGCGATGCGCTGGCAGGACGGTAAAAAAAGTCCTGCCAGCAGCATCTTCGGAGCGGTGAAGGAGCGGTGTGTATACCGCTCCTTCACCGCTCCTGCCCATTGAAATCAATGGGACGGCGCGGCTATACCGCTGGCAATGCGCCTCTGCAGAGGCGCTTTGCGGTGGTATTTAACCCCTTCTCGGCCGCTAGCGGGGGTAAAACCGCCCCGCTAGCGGCCGCATACCGGTGGTGTAACGCCGCTAATAATAGCGGCGTTTTACCGCCGACGCCGCCCCCGCCCCAGTGTGCAAGGGCTCTAAGTGGTTAAAGAAAAATCCTGTCCAAAAAATACTGACCCTGACCTTGACCCAAACACTAACCCTGGCACTGACCTAGATCAAACCTTGATCTAGGTATATATTTTTTTATTTATATTATTATTATTATTTTTTTTTTTTTTTTTTTTTTTTCTTCACACACTTTTTTCTTCTTCTATCTCTGTAAGTACAGAGAATGATACAATGCATCTCTCTTGTCCATTCACAGAGACAGAAAACACAGGGGGCGGGCTTCACAGTGACTGGTCACTGTGATAGCCAATCAGAGGCTATTACAGTGATCAGGTGACCCAGAATGGGCCCAGGGGCCCAGGGAACGGAGACCCCAGTCTATGTGCTGGGAGCACGCCATGCACGGATTGAGATGTGCAAATATGTGGCCCCATTGAAAAAAGCCCAGTCCAGTGGGGTTGCATATTTGCGTGCGGGTGGCGTGAAAGGGTTAAGATATTCCCTAAAAAGTGAAAATAAGTATTGTGCCAGTTATTTTTTATAGTCACATAGTTAGTCAGGCTGAGCAAAAAAAAAAGGCAAATGTACATCAAGTTCCAACCAAAAGACAAGGAAAAGAAAATTTTCAGAAATTTTTAGAACCTTATGCTCTTGGTTCGACATGTCATCCCATTTTGGACTTTGAAGTCGCGTGACAAGTCACATCCCATGAATTTCATTGGGTGCGTCTAAATTGCTACAACTCAAGTCGCAGGGACAGAAAAAAAAAATAGTTCTATAGTTCTTGCACTACTTTTGTGCGACTCACAGTCAGTGCTGTCTTAATAGCATCACGGGCCCCTGAGCAAAGTAATGCACTGGGGCCCCTACCAGCTTGCCCCAATTTACGCACCTAATTTCAAGAAATAAAGTATAAATAGTTGATAGAATTAAACATATATTCATTAGTATGTTCAATAAAATCGATTTTACAAAAGGAAAATATTCCATAAATCAAAGACTAGTCAACACAAAGGGCACAGTACAGGGGGGGGGGGGGGTCAGGAGGGCACAGTATATGTTCTGGGACGCTTCCCGGGACACGACCATATCGGGACAGTTTAGTAAAAAGCATGACTGTCCCGGCAAATTTGCCGGGACAGTTGCCAAGTATGATGTTATGCAAGATTATTGTGGGGCCCCCCCATGTACCTGGGGCCCCTGGGCAGTGCCCTTGCATTAAGATGGCCCTGCTCACAGCGCATCTTGGTCCAATAGACTTCTATGTTATCTCACAGAGCTCACATCAGTATAGATAAGAATGCCACTTTGAAGGATTTTATTCTTTATCCCTCTCCTCTCCTGCCTGGTCATCCTTGCTTCCTAAAAATGTCCTTCCTACCGCATTCCATTATTATCTGAGCGTAGCGGAAATACACGTTCCAGCGCATCATGCATAGGGCAGCCCATTCACTTAAATGCGGAACAAACACTCCAGAGCAGCTCAAAGACAAAATAAGTGGTGGAGCGTTGCACATTTTGGTGCGTTTGTAGCACATTTTTTGTCACACAGGAAAATACACCTCTGCTGACCACGGTTGGGATGTCATTAAAGTGGTTCTGAAGGCTCAAGTTTTTTTTTACCTTCATGCATTACTATCAGTAATTCCAAGCGACCCCCAGATAGGTTGTCTATGTTATGTTATTTGTCACTGCCATCTTCTAAAGCAGTGATTCTCAACTCCAGTCCTCAAGGTGCCCCAACAGGTTGTGTTTTCAGGATTTTCCTCTGATGAAACGCAGTGGCGGCTGGTGCTCAAAATTTTTTTTGGGGGGGCACAAAAATTTTTTGAAAAAAAATCATCAATTGCAGCCACTGTGCCATCAAATGCTGCTACTGTGCCCATCAAACGCTGCCACTGTGCCCATCAAACCCTGACACTGTGCCCTCAAACACTGCCACTGTGCCCTCAAATGCTTCCACTGTGCCATCATATGCTGCCAATGTGCCATCAAAGGCTGCCACTGTGCCCATCAAAGGCTGCCACTGTGCCCATCAAAGGCTGCCACTGTGCCAAATGCTGCCACTGTGCCCATCAAAGACTGCCACTGTGCCCATTAATTGCAGCCACTGTGCCAAATGCTGCCACTGTGCCCATTAAACGCTGCCACTGTGCCCATCAAACGCTACCACTGTGCCATCAAATGCTGCCACTGTGCCATCAAATGCTGCCAGTGTGCCCATCATATGCTGCCAGTGTGCCCATTAAATGCTCCCAGTGTGCCCTTGAATGCCCCCAGTGTGACCCCTGCCCGCTCGCACTTACCCTGTCTTGGTGGGGCAGTGGGTGACGGCGACGAGCGGGGTCCCTCATGCGTCTCCTGCTGTCCTTATCTCCCGTCCTCTCCTCCTAATAAGTGTCCAATAGTGGCGCCTGTCGTTTCAGCCAATCAGGTGATGGGTAACAGACCCAAGCACCTGATTGGCGGAGAGGCGGTTTAGTGTTAGGAAAGCAAATATTCTTTCGCTTTTGTAACACAGCTGAGTGACCTGCGAGCGCCAAGCATGGCACCTTTTTTGACGCCTATTAGAGCCTATGGCTCTAATGAGGTGCTTCAAAACCACCCCCCCGCCGCTGTAATTCAGGCGCCCTGCACTCGAAAAGCGACCTGAATAGGGGGTGGCAGCGGTGCCTATAGATAGATTCATGCGATGTATGAATATATCTATTGGTGATAGAGGGAGTGGCAAGAGAGAGGGGTGGCGCCCAGGCGCCCTTAATGCACGAGCCACCGCTGATGAAAGGGCTTTGGTAATTACTAAGGCAGTGAAACTGATCCAATCACCTGTGCAAAATAATGGGAAGCCTGAAAACATGACCCGTTGGGGCGCCTTGAGGACTGGAGTTGAGAAAACACTGTTCTAAAGAACATCCATAAAGTGTGTAAATTTATTAAAATGTATGTAAAATATTTGTGTGGACATTCCCTTCTCTTAAATATAAAGGCTAATAGCTGGGGATGTCATGGGAAGGCATCAACCGAATTCAACAAAACAAAAAAAATTAGATTACAGAATCTAGATAAAACAAAACAAATTTCTTTTGGTCATGCTCATGTCTGCTGTGATTTACTAAACTGTGGGAGGTGCTTATACTAGGAAGAGGCAGAGATTTCCGTGTCCCCGCTTATCAGTAACACAGGATCAATGTCTTCCCCGCTGACAGAACGGCAATCTGCCTTGATTATATATCGGCGGGTGACGGCTGACATCGAGTCCGCGGTACCCGCTGATTGGCTTATTTACAGCAGGAGCGGGCCGCCGGTGGCGCACCCACGCACCCCCAAACCGGAAGTGCTGGATCACGTACTAGATATGTGATCCAGTGCCGGAGAGCTGCGTTACCGCCATTTATATACAGTATACAGTTAAAGTGGTAGTAAACGTGTAAAAAGAAGAAAACTCTCCCTGCAAGGCAAAGGCTTAATGTACCACACATACTAGCACATTATGAAGGACTTACCATGAAATGAAGCCCTCCAGCGGTGACTTGGCTGAGACGGCTTGAATGGCCAAGCCGCTATGACATCACTCCTGCGCTTTACGTGGGAGTCACAGCTGCAGCACAGAGCTCTGAAGGAACGGCACGGGTATGCCGTTCCTTCAGGGCGCATGAGCCAGAAATGTCCCCGGCTGCTGCTCACTAAAATAACTCCTAAACAGTGGGGGTGGCAGCAATCTGTCTGATGCCACCTCTTCCCCCTCCCCCCTCCGGCGGTCGGGTCTCCTTGCTAAAATCCTTTAAGTTCATTTTTTTCCTGATTAATGTACACACAGCACCCCATATTGACAGAAAAACACAGAATTGTTGACATTTTTGCAGATTTATTAAAAAATAAAAACTGAAATATCACATGGTCCTAAGTATTCAGACCCTTTGCTGTGACACTCATATATATAACTCAGGTGCTGTCCATTTCTTTTGATTATCCTTAAGATGGTTCTACACCTTCATTTGAGTCCAGCTGTGTTTGATTATACTGATTGGACTTGATTAGGAAAGCCACACACCTGTCTATATATAACCTTACAGCTCACAGTGCATGTCAGAGCAAATGAGAATCATGAGGTCAAAGGAACTGCCTGAAGAGCTCAGAGACAGAATTGTGGCAAGGCACAGATCTGGCCAAGGTTACAAAAAAATTCTGCTGCACTTAAGGTTCCTAAGAGCACAGTGGCCTCCTTAGTCCTTAAATGGAAGACGTTTGGGAGGACCAGAACCCTTCCTAGAGCTGGCCGTCCGGCCAAACTGAGCTATCAGGGGAGAAGAGCCTTGGTGAGAGAGGTAAAGAAGAACCCAAAGATCACTGTGGCTGAGCTCCAGAGATGCAGTCGGGAGATGGGAGAAAGTTGTAGAAAGTCAACCATCACTGCAGCCCTCCACCAGTCGGGGCTTCATGGCAGAGTGGCCCGACGGAAGCCTCTCCACAGTGCAAAACACATGAAAGCCCACATGGAGTTTGCTAAAAAACACCTGAAGGACTCCAAGATGGTGAGAAATAAGATTCTCTGGTCTGATGAGACCAAGATAGAACTTTTTGGCCTTAATTCTAAGCGGTATGTGTGGACAAAACCAGGCACTGCTCATCACCTGTCCAATACAGCCCCAACAGTGAAGCATGGTGGTGGCAGCATCATGCTGGGGGGTGTTTTTCAGCTGCAGGGACAGGATGACTGGTTGCAATCGAGGGAAAGATAAATGCGGCCAAGTACAAGGATATCCTGGAAGAAAACCTTCTCCAGAGTGCTCAGGACCTCAGACTGGGCTGAAGGTTTACCTTCCAACAAGACAATGACCCTAAGCACACAGCTAAAATAATGAAGGAGTGGCTTCACAACAACTCCGTGACTGTTCTTCAAAGGCCCAGCCAGAGCCCTGACTTAAACCCAATTGAGCATCTCTAGAGAGACCTAAAAATGGCCGTCCACCAACGTTTACCATCCAACCTGACAGAACTGGAGAGGATCTGCAAGGAGGAATGGCAGAGGATCCCCAAATCCAGGTGTGAAAAACTTGTTGCATCTTTCCCAAAAAGACTCATGGCTGTATTAGATCAAAAGGGGGCTTCTACTAAATACTGAGCAAAGGGTCTGAATACTTAGGAGCATGTGATATTTCAGTTTTTCTTTTTTAATAAATCTGCAAAAATGTCAACAATTCTGTGTTTTTCTGTCAATATGGGGTGCTGTGTGTACATTAATGAGGAAAAAAATGAAATTAAATGATTTTAGCAAATGGCTAAAAGAGTGAAAAATTTAAGGGGGTCTAAATACTTTCTGTCCCGCTGTATATATATAGATATATAGATATATATACACATTCTCTTTTCCTTCTTATTTAAAACCACAGCATTACCCGTTTAAACATTTTAACAGTATAGAGTTGATCACTGCTTAACCTCACATGTTGACTAGCATCGCCATACACACCCTTAGTGGACTGATAATGCAGCTATATTTGTCTGTTGAATACTTTATAAAACATCTAGATCTGTTTAGTAAACATTGTTAACTATTTCTCATTAAACACATACCTTTGTATAAATTTATGCATTAATGTCTATATATATTTTACATTCTAGCCCTCACTGATGTAACTCTATAAATCTATGCAATATTAATTGATGCCCTATTTGTAGAATCTACACGTGACCACCTTGTGCCATTCTCAAAGGCCCTGACGAAGCGGCCTCGTCCGCGAAACACGTAGGCCATAACTCTGTTAAAAACGGGGATTTGCACACCCTGAATCCATTTCAACCGTATTAACTGTAATGTATTATTAACTGTTTGTATACTGAATAAAATAAAATAATGTATTTTCTCATTAATTGTTTTTCATCTATTTATACTTCTTAGAGGCACAATTAAAGTCCCATTCAGTTCTATACAGCTTTTTAGGAACACATTTGCCTACAGGTAAGGTTTTTTTTATAAGCTTGCCTATAGATAAAAATAAATATAGAGTTTACTAGCACTTTAAGAGATAACTTCAGCCCAAAAAAAACTAGTGAGAAGAAGAATGCGTAGTTTCTCCCATCTCTGGGTATTTCAGAAGGAGCAATTATAATGGTGAGGCTGATCTTCTGAATAAAGATAATTTTTGTCATTGGAAAGAACTAGGTTACTTGGATTCTCTTTGAGAACTACAGAGAGATATAAAGACAACAATTAGCTAGGTTTCGAACAAAGGCAAAAATATATTTCAGAGGATTCAAAGAAGAAAGAAACAGACAAGCCCCACAGAGCTCATTTCCATGTATTTCATCATGGTAATATGTTGGGCTGTAGGAAAGGATTGTGTTAATGATAATATCGGGAAGAACTTTTCAAGACAGATCACACAAATCGGTTCTAGTTTTGAAGACAGAAGCGGGGCAACTGCCAAATGTAGAAGTTCTTGTTGCTATCTCATCTGAGTTGTAGTTGAAATGTTTATTTATTAAAGCTGAACTGAACTGTGTTTTTAGTCTTTTCATTTATTTAATTTCATGTTCATTAAAAATTCTGTCCTGGTAAGTCCTGGTAATCCTGTAAACAAAACCTTTGTGATCAGACCAAATTTTGAAGTTTTGGAATGCACTGGGTTACTCATCAATAGACTTTTTGATGGCATTTCATGATTTTCACAACATTCACACATAACGCCTTCATTTGGTATTTTTATTTTAAATAAATACCCTGAATGTGTTAGTCTGTCATAAGCAGGAGCCTGTCCCCACCGAAGGGGAAGAACGGCTAACCAGGATCTGGTTATAGCAACTGGGGCAGGCAACAGTGTGAGCCATCGTAAAGTCACAGAGAGCTCAGCATCCCTACTCATTCAGTGAAGCTGAAAGCCCTTAGAAGGGCTGAGGCCCAATGTCCAAGGAGTTGCCTGGTCTTCTCAAGAGCTTCTGATGCTGAAGATGGGTTTTGCTGCTGAAGGCTGCCAGGTTGTGGTCCTCTGACACACTGACTTTCAAGGACAGAATGGGGTATGCAGGAACACTTTCTTGAAATGTTTAGATGCTGGGGTCACAGGTTGGTAGGGAGAATGGTCCAAGCCACCATAGGTACCCAAAATCAAACAGAGACACTGGGAGTTGGCAGGCATGCTCAGGGTCACATAGGATCACTGGAAGCAGGCTGGAGTTCTCAGGGACACAAAGCAGGAAGCTGATTCCAAGAAATGTAATAGGGCTTTCAATAGGGACACTAGGTCTGGTGAACTGGGGGAGGGGGGGCAAGGGATTACCTTAAAGCGGGATTCTGGCCGTGAAAAAAAAATGTAAAAGTCAGCAGCTACAAACACTGTAGCTGCTGACTTTAAATAAGTACTTACCTGTCCTAGGTGCCCGCGATGTCGGCCGCCCAAGGTGCCAGTTTCCTACTGCGCACGCACGAGCGGTGCAGCGCTCTGTGAATGGCCCCGTGGTGTTCTGGGAACACACACAGTTCCCAGAAGGCAACGGGGCCACTCACTGAGGAGCAGAACACACCGCAGAATAGGAAGAGGCAGATTAGGAAGACTGTCTAGCAACAAGGGTTTAGGTAAGTTTAATTTTTTTTCCAAATGTTTTTTTTTGTTTGTTTTTTTTTAGGATTTTTCATGCAATTTTTTTTTAGGGTGGCCCTCCACTTTAATTTGCCAGGATTTCTTCTTGCTAACTTATTTGGCTATGGGACAGGAAATTAAAGTAATATCCCCAATGGGACACAAATTGCAAAAAAAAGTTTTTTGCAACCCTTCCTTACTCTATCAGCAGTTCCACGAGGTGTTGTTCCTCTCTAGGTTGCTACTGTCGGTTGATTTCATTGAATATCTGGGCCCATTCAACATTATGTGGAGGAGATGTCGACTTCCAATGTCAGGAAATGGTGATGTGTGCTGCTAAAAGACAGTGCTCCAGGATGCCTTTATTCATTTTGGATATGAACTCAGGAATCATCTACTACAGAGCTACTCTGGGGGAGGCTAAAATATCAGATATACACATGTTTTTATATGTGGTAAGAAAACCTTCCAAGAGAGGGTGATTGAGCAACAGGTCCACCATATGTGAAGATAGGTTCTATGTTCCAGCAAATCTCCAGCAAGAAGATGGGACCGAGAGTCAAATACCGTAGAGAGATGATCTTATAGTTCTTTTGTGGAAGTAGGAAGACATGGACATTTTGAAAATGAAACATTTCCTCTAGTCTTCTTCAGAGAATGTATATTTTTTATATTCCCATTTGAAAATGAAGGGAGGTCTGCTCCCAGAGGTCCCCTTTCTCATTATGTGATTCAGGTGAGAGTTATCTGTTAATTTGTGACGGGAGTGACGTGGCTAAGAGAAGGGATTCAAATGGAGTGTCACATACCTTATAGAAGACTGAGATGATGAGGGTAGGCTTTCCAACCCAAGCCCCTCTGGAAGTGGAACAGACAGTGCCAAGGAACAGAAGGAACATGTGTAGATGTTGATGACGGGAACCTGGACTGGAGATGCAGACTCGGAAGTTTCAGCAGAACATTAGGTAGGATAATCCATTGAGGAAGCAGCAACAACACGAAGGAAACCAGCAGAAGTTAAATAGGAACTCCAGTTGAGCTGTAGATTAAGGTGGGTAGAGTCTATGAGTGATGCCAGTGAGCAGGTAATAGGACTACACATGGTTGACTGGACCTGATTCTAGGTGTATCCAGAGCTGGCACTCTGTGATATTGTGGAGCCAAATCAGAGGCAGTAGCGAGGATGCAGAGATCAGCAGGGGTCAGCAGTGAGTGAGCAGCAAGGTACAGTAACAAAAGCTGAATCAGAGTCTTGGATAAAGCCAAGTGTCAGGACCCATGTCTGAGCCTGCAACCTCTGCTGTGTCTGGCAGTGTCTCTTCTTGCTGAGCAATCTGGGATGCTGGACAGCGCCCTGAACAATTCCTTGAATGATCTTGCCTTATTCCTCTTGAACCTTGAACCCTTTGCTCCCCCCATGAACTTTCTATTTTAGCCATGCCTTTACACTTCCTTTTTGCCAGACCTTTGGTTTCCGACCTTTGGCTTCAAAGGCCTTTGGCTTCTTCCTGGACTATGTTTCTGCTTGATTCCAACCTGCAATCACTTGTTGCTGACCTTTAGCTTGTTTGGTGACTGTGCTTTTGCTTGATCCCTACCTGCTATATCTGCTACTGTACCCTGGCTTGCTCACCTCCTGGTGGGGCAATCCTGAGGGCCACAACCTGGTATTCATATGCAGAAAAACCCATATCCACCATAAGGAGCACTGGTGAACACTGATTGGTGCTTAGACTCTGCACCTTAGGTGAGTCTGCATCATCCGCCAGGGTGACCTCTGTTATCCAGCTAATTAGTGGGAGCCTCGCTACTGCCTAAGGCTGATGGCCTCTGAGCCTGACCCCTGACCATGACACGGAGGTCAGGTACTGGTAGGCAGTGGTACAGAGCAGGATGTGAGATTAGGCCAAGGGAGAGTTTGGTCAGTAACAGTAATCAGAAGCAGGTAGGAACACAGAGTAAAAGCGGAGTACCTGTCAGCACTGACACTGAGTTAGAGCAATTGTTAAATAGGCCATCTGGTGCCAATACTGACTCTAGACCTACACACATGTCCGCGCCCACAGATCATGCTTTTTTTGTGCACCGGCACAAACCTAGCCATAATTCTACAAGCAGAGCCATGCACATGCTTTTGAGCCAGTTGGCTAGAAGGAATCCCCTTACATGGAGTCAGTTGAAGTGATAATGGAATATCATAGGTTGGACTTGATGGACTTTTTCGACCTCACCTACTATGTAACTATGTAACTATGTAACGGTGTGTAAGAAGCAAGATAGTTTTGTCGAGATGAACCAATTTGTAGAGCATGATGTGGAGGTTGGTCTGGATGGAGTTTTTTTTCAAATTGAGTCTTCAAGACAGAGACCTGCCACTGAGACTTCAAGACAGACCGATGCCATATTGAGAGTGACGCCTTCATTGTGGCTTTGTGGGAGGAAGAAGGAAAAACTACTGCAGAGAATTGTAATTGTTGGATTTTCTCAGGGGGGTACTGTATACAAAGCCAGAAGGATATTCAGCTCTCAGGTGCTATATTACCCAATGAAGTAATTGGTGTTGACCTTTAATTTCAAAAATTAGATTACCAATGGAAAGGAAGCCATTCATTCTGGGCTGTGGCAGGGCAATCACATCAATGGCTGGAAAAAGTAATGATATTGATTTTTTCCCCCCACACACATTTACAGTACATTTAAATATTGCTAATCCTTGTATTTGATGCCACAGGCACAAATCAGCCTGACTAATTGTTGAGGAAATGTTCAATAAAGCTCCATTTGATTTTTTACAATTAGAAAATAGATCTGCAGTAAACATCCATTGCTGTTCACAGTCTACATTATATTAATTAAAGAAAGACTTCAGCTGTAAAGTTAATATTTTGTAATAAAACCTTAAAGCAGAGGAGATGTATTATCCGTCCCGGATAAATCCATTTAGCCAGGTGCACATTGGGAAACGAATTAGGAAGCGCAAATAACGCGTGTGATGTAAAGCTGAAACAGCTGTGGACATCAGCATCTGCCTACAGCATCGATTCGGGATTGTTCCTTACTCCGGTGTTCCATCCTGATGTATAGGATCTATACAAGCAAATGCACATGCTAAACCCAATCATTCTCACTTGGAGATGTGCAATCAATATGTTCGGAAAGAAAGGGTAATGTCAGATTTGCATCCTTAAGGCTTCATGCACAATGGGGCTTTTTTAAACACTTTTCTCCTCGCAGGAGAAAAGCAGCTTAACCACCTCAATACCGTGGTATATATGGCCTTGTATTGAGGTGGTCATACGGGGATCATGGTTGAGGCTCCAACCATGATCCCGGTTTTGTTTTTTTTAGAGCCGGTGATACTCTCTTATGCAAAAGTGATCCAAGCAGCTTTACAGCCACTGGATCACCTTTCCAGGTGGTGCAAGGGGAGCCTTCCCCTCCCATCGCCATCTTTACTAGACATGTGCACTGCCGAAACATTTGTTAATTTTCTGTTTCGTTTCATTTTCATTTTTTTTTCGGGTGATACGTTATGATCGCATTTCGTATAATTCGTAAATTCGAAAATTTGAAAAAATCAGTAAATTTGAAAAAATTTGTAAATTCGAAAGTTCGTAAACTCAAAAAAATTTGGAAATTTGAAATCTGAAAATCCGAAAATTTGAAAAACTGAAATAATAAATAACTAATAATAGTAACTTAACTATTACTAACTATTAAATTGGAATTGCCTTTCAAATTTGGCTGTTAGTGAACATAACGAATACGAATTTATCCGAAGTTACGAATTATTCAAAAAAACGAATGCCGTATCTAAACGAATGGAACGTAACAAGTTAATAATAATTAATAAAAATAATAATAATAAAAAATGTTTTATTATTATTATTATTATTATATTTGTTCCGTTTCATTCGTTATTTTGGATAATTTGTAACTTCAGATAAATTTGTATTTGTTACGTTACAATAATAATAATAAAAATGTTTTATTATTATTATTATTAATTTGTTCCGTTCCATTTATTTAGATGTGGAATTCTTTATTTTGGATAATTTGTAACTTCAGTTAAATTCGTAATCGTTATGGAACAAATTAATAATAATACATTTTAATAATAATAATAAAATCTTTTTATTATTATTATTATTATTATTTATTATTAATTTGTTCCGTTCCATTTGTTTATGGATAAATTCGTATTCGTTACGTTCACTAACAGCCAAATTTGAAAAGAAAATTCCAATATCTATAATTTAGTAGTTAGTAATAGTTAAGTTATTAGTTTGTTATTATTTCAAATTTTCGAATTTTCGGATTTTTGGATATTTCTAATATATAATTTCTGAACTTCCGAATTTTCGAGTTTATAAATTTTTTTGAATTTTTTCAAATTTACAAATGTTTTGAATATTCAGAAAAGTTTGTTAAACGGGTTTTCATTAATTTGGATATTTCCAAATTAACGAATTTGTCGAAATTCGTTAAAAAAAAAAATTCGGGAACTAAACAAATTGCAAATGTCTAACCTTTACTGGACTCTCCCGTCCCATCAGGGAGCCCAGTAAGATTGCAACCTGGGGACATCCATTTCCCTGTGAGAGGAAATTACGATGTTCCTCCCACTGTGTGATGTCAGAAACCAGAAGCCACAAGGATATTGTCGCTTATGATTCTGGTTTGAGAAGACATTATGTTGATCCTCTGACTGCGTGATATCAGAAACCAGAAGAATGAGGATTTAGCCACTTCTGGTTTCGGTTTGTTGTGTACAAGCTGATACCAGCTTGTAAAAGCATCGGTTCAAACTGATCTTAGTTTGATCACCAGCCAAGGGTTCAATCGTTTCTCTTATAGCATTGGAAATGGCCATCGGCTACAAAAAAGCTGAACTCCTCATATAGTGTTCATCTTGAAGGTCATCAATAAGTTCACTTGGATGACGTAACGCAAAAAAACTACAGAATAAAAGAAAAGAATAATTTATTTTAAATTAGGCTTATTCCCTTTTTTGGTTAATATGTATATGCTGGTTATAATTGAAAAAAGTCTTTTGAATAAAGAAATATACTAAAAAGAAAAGAAAAAAAAGAAAAAAAAAAAGAATAAAAGCAGGCAAGGAGCTGCAATAATGTGTTCTCAGAGCCTTACAGCATGAATAGTTGACCTTGGGGCTGTATCAGCAACTAAACTTTCATTTCCACAGCAGCCAGGGGTTCAATCGTTCTTCCTATAACATTGGAAATGACCATTGACTACAAAAAAGCTGAACCCACCCCCCATTAATTATTCATTCTAGATTGTAAGCTCTAACGAGCAAGGCCCTCTGATTCCTCCCGTATTGAATTGCATTGTATATGTACTGTCTGCCCACATGTTGTAAAGCACTGCGCAAACTGTTGGCGGAGTGTATAATATAATATAATAATAATCTTGAAGGTTATAAATAAGTGCACTTGAATGACATAGCTAAAAAAAAAATACACAACAGAAGAAAGCAAGGACCTGCAATCATGTTTTTTTTAAAGCCCTACAGCATGAATAGTTGACCTTGGGACTGTATCGGCAAGTAGACTTTCACCTCCACATCAGCCAAGGGTTCAACGGTTCTTCTTATAGCACTGGAACTGATCACTGACTACGAAAAAAGCTGAACTCCTCGTATAGTGACTGAAAGAAAGGTTGGGGCTTTATATGAAACATGCAACTGAAAAGTGATACCCGACAGTGGGTGTCTGACCAAAAAATTGTAAATTGTGACCGTACATACTGGATCTCAATGTCACAGCAACACAGGACAATATATGCATAGAAATAATATTTATTTCATCTATAATACATTTTTAGCTTAAAGCTTAATATTAAATGGTAGTAACATTGTAAAAAGCCAGGCACATTAATCCATATATCACACAATAGAAGAAACCATGCTTCTGATGCCCCGTACACACGGTCGGATTTTCCGACGGAAAATGTGTGATAGGACCTTGTTGTCGGAAAATCCGACCGTGTGTAGGCTCCATCACACATTTTCCATCGGATTTTCCGACACACAAAGTTTGAGAGCAGGATATAAAATTTTCCGACAACAAAATCCGTTGTCGAAAATTCCGATCGTGTGTGCCACGCATGCTCAGAATAAATAAAGAGATGAAAGCTATTGGCCACTGCCCCGTTTATAGTCCCGACATACATGTTTTACGTCACCGCGTTCAGAATGATTGGATGTTCCGACAACTTTGTGTGACCGTGTGTATGCAAGACAAGTTTGAGCCAACATCCGTCGGAAAAAATTATAGGATTTTGTTGTCGGAATGTCCGAACAAAGTCCGACCGTGTGTACGGGGCATTACAGCATAATACTATAAAACAAGGTAAACATGATACCATATAGTGTGCATCATGAAAGCATCAAAATGGCTCGACGCGTTTCGTGGAACTCTCCACTCATCAGGAACAGATGCTGGTGGTATCTGAAATTAGTAAGGTTCAACTATTGGTAAGGGGTCTCGAATAACAGGAGAGTGGGGGGAAAAATAGAGAGATTAAAAGGTACACATCACATCTGGGGCGAAAAACATCCACCCAGACTTACAGATCACCTATGGGTCTGGCTCAGAGCGGTGGGGGCCGGACAAGTCATCAGTCCCGGGAGCTGAGGCGGCATATCCCAAGATATGGTGTGGAAATAAACCCTCAGGAGACAAATGTCCCTGGGAGTAGGGTGCCCCATGGATGGTCAATTGGAGGTGGGTGGCATGACCGTGAGTCATCTGAAATGGGTGTAAAATAAAGTGTATTAGTAGATGTAATGGGAGTATGTGCTAAAATAGAGAAGGAGAGGAAGAACCTAAGATGACCCTAAAAGATGGGTATCGTATAGTGTTCATTTGAAGGTTATCAATAAATGCACTTCGATGACATAATGCAAAAGACCAAAAAAAGGAACAAGACAAGGACCTGCAATAATGTGTTCTCAAAGCCTTACAGCAGGGATCTCCAAACTACGGCCCTCCAGCTGTTGCGGAAATACACATCCCATGAGGTGTTGTAAAACTCTGACATTCACAGACATGACTAGGCTTGATGGGAATTGTAGTTCCTGAACAACTGGAGGGCCGTAGTTTGGTGATCCCTGCCTTACAGCATGAATAGTTGACCTTGGGGCTTTATCAATAACTAGACTTTCACCTCCGCATCAGTCAAGATTTCAATTTATCTTCCTATTACATTGGAACTGACCATTGACTGCAAAAAAAGCTGAACTCATCATATAGTGTTTATCTTTTCAATAAGGTTATCAATAAGGATGACATTAAGCAAAAAAACTGCAGAATGGGAGCAGGCAAGGACCTGCAATATAATGTAAAAACACACACAGCGCATTACCACCATAACCATTTCTTGAAAGCAAAAACAATATTATACTCACAAACATAAATACAAGAAGAGATAATACTATGCGTGGGACTTTTAAGGCTCCATGAAACATAAATACAAGCAGGCCTATCAGATACACAGCTCCAGTGAGTAGGCTGGGTCTTCTGTTCCAATGCCACGCAAAGAGAGGCTTATGAGCCTCTTTCCTCTTGCTGGAGCTGTGTGACTAAGCCTGATTTTAAGTTTGTGAGTATAATATTGTTTTTACATTTAATAAATGATTATGGCCAGTTGTTGCAACAAGGTATAGTAACATGAGGGTATGGAGGAAGTATAACAGAGTCTTCATGCATTGCCACAAAACACTTACAATGAACCCTACAGAAGATTTCCGTGCACACAGTTGACACCCAACAGCATCTGACAGAGGAGGCGGCTGGAGGGCAGACTGGCAACCAAGGCACTTGAATAAGGAAGGGCTGCTGCCCCAGACACAGCGACAGTCTCTATTCTGTCCCTCCTCCATAGAAAACTCTCCGTATGCTAGACTACCTGTCCCTAGCCAGTGGGGGGGTTCTATACCTGACCTGACCACTCATGAAAATGCAAGCCAACCAAAAGGGGAATACAGTAAAGATAGGAGATTAGGGCGCTCAGGACTTCATTAATCTACAAAGTCTACAAATCTACAGCCAGGCTGTAGTGTCCCATCCTGTTGTGGACTGTGATGATTTCTACCATCATACATCCATCCTCCTGAGAACTCCCGTCCACCGTGACCCCTTCCAATGCAGCCGTTCACCGTGTTCATGATGTGCCTGATCATTTCTTCCGTTTTGTAAGTGTTTTTAACCCTGTTGGGGCATTAAATATAGCTTTTCTTCTACACTTAGAGGCGCCTTTTGTTTTGTTTATATCAACCAAAAGGGGACAGTGCCATTTATTAGCACTGCCCACACTAAAGATGGCAGTGGAGGTCAGCCAGGGCAGCTGTCAGGGCTGGGCTCAGCCCTTGCTTCTCTGAGCTGGCCGGTCAGCTGTCGGCTAATTGGCAGCTCCTATCTCTCCACAGTGACTCACCTGTTGATGATATCCTGCTCGTCAGTCCTGCCAACTAATGCCGTCCAGTCCAGATGATCTCTGCCTTCGCCTTGGTCACATCTCTAGAGACACTTTCCTGTGTTCTTGTAAAAGACTTGCTTGGCTGACATTCCTTCTGGCTCGAGATCCTGCTTGCTGTTCTAATACGCTGTTCTCTGGCTCCTTGACATTTTGGCTTGTCTGACTATCCGTTCCTGAACTCTGGCTATGTTTTGACTACGTTTACTCTGTTTACCTTTTTTATTATTATTAAACAAGTGTGATTTAACTGTGCTTCTGTCTCAGTCTGATTCATGGTTTCTGACAGCAGCAGCATCCAATCAGACATCTGCTCCCCTGATGACACCTAAGGAGGGCTCAGAAGAACATGGGTTACCCAGGGGCGGACTGACAACTCATGGGGCCCCCGGGCAACAGGGGATCATGGGGCCTCCTGTTTCCCCGCCCACACTCAAGCCACACCCACACAAAGCCCCACCCCCATCTTGCACTGCGTGGACGCCTCAATTCTGGGTTGAACCTGAGATAAACAGTGCATAGGGGGCAGCAGGGCAGAGCATTGGATGTCAAGCAAGCACAGTACACAGGGGGCAGCAGGGCAGAGCATGGAGGAACCATGGCAAAGTATAGAAGTCAGCAGGTCATAGCACAGGGGGTCAGGAGGGCACAATATGTGTGTGTGGAGGGCAGGAGGGCACACTACATGTATAGCAGCAGGGCACATTATGGGGCACACCAGGGAACATTACAGGTTGGGGGGCACAGTAGGACACATTACATGGGGGGGCAGCAGGGAACATTATAGGGCACATTACATATGGGGAGGCAGAGGGGCACAGCATGGAACATTACATGGGGCAAGAGGGCACATTATGGGGTACAGCAGAGTATATTACATAGGGGCATGAGGGCACATTATGGGGCACAACAGAGCACATTATGGGGAATATTACATGGGGACAAGAGGGCACATAATGGGACACAGCAGGGTATATTACATGGGGGCATGAGGGCACATTAAGGGGCACAGCAGAGCACATTAGGAGGGATACAATCTCATATTATGGGGCACAACAGGGCACATTATGAGGCATAGCAGGGCATATTACGTGGGGGCAAGAGGATACATTATGGGGTACAGCAGGGTATATTACATGAAGCAGAAGGGCACATATAGGGCACTGTATGGTGCACACAGAAGAGCACACTATGGGGCACTGAATGATGCATCAAGGGGCACACAGCAGGGCACATCATATGGCACACAGCAGGGTACAGGGCACATCATGGGGCATACAGTAGGGCTCAGGGCACATCACAAGGCCCACAGGAGGGAATTGGGCACACAGTGGGGCACATAGTAGGGAATGGGGCACACAGTAGGACACAACAGGGGGCACACCACAAGAGCACACAGTAGAGCACATCATGGGGCACACAGTAGGGCATATCACAGGGCAAACAGTAGGTCATGGGACACATCACAGGGCACATCATGGGGCCAGGCAGCAGGGAATAGGGGCAGGGAATGGGGGCAGGCAGCAGGGCATGGGAGCAGGCAGCAGGGCATGGGGCACACATCAGAGCATGGGAGCACACATCAGAGCATGGACATGGGGCAGACAGCAGGCCATGGGGCACAGAGCAGGGTGTGGGGCAGACATCAGGGCATGGGGCACAGACCAGGGCATGGGGGCACACACATTAGGGCATGGGGGTACACACATCAGGGCATGGGGGCACACACATCAGGGCATGGGGGCACAGAGCAGGGCATTGGGGCACAGAGCAGGGCATGGGGCAGACAGCAGGGCATGGGGGCACGGAGCAGGGCATAGGGTAGACAGCAGGGCATGGGGACACAGGGCAAGGGGGCACAGAGCATGACATGGGGTAAACATTAGAGCATGGGGCAGACATCAGGGAATGGGGGCAAAGAGCAAGGCATGGGGGCAGACAGCAGGACGTGGGGGCACAGAGCAGGGCATGGGCAGACATCAGGGCATGGGGCAGATAGCAGGGTATGGGCAGACATCAGGGCTTTTGGGCACAGAGCAGGATGCTGGGCACATAGAGGGACACAGGACAGCAGCTGCTGCACTTTCCTTCCTAGATGCAGAGTAGCGAGGGAAGCGGCTGTAAACATACCTCTTGTGATGCGCTCCTCCTCGCCGGCCCCTCCTCTCTTCTTGTCCGTCCGAGGTGATGACAAATACAAGCACCTGGGATGGACGGGAGGGAAGGAGAGGCCAGCGGGGAGGAGCGCATCACGAGAGGTTCGTTTACACTGCAGCAGTCTCTTAGCAGGGAGCAATGATTCGGGACCCGATCTACCCATCAGCTAGCTGTGATTGACGGGTAGATCGAAGTGGAATCTGTCATGGGGCCCCCTACTGGCCACGGGCCCTCGGCCCCTGTCCGAATTGCCCGATGGTCAGTCCGCCCCTGGGGTTACCCCCTTTCCTCTGCTCTCTCTGCACAGCGGCTGCCTTACAGCGGCACCCTTGCAGGGGGGGGCAAACTACACCTGCCCACACGCTGTCTTCTGTCCCACGCCACCATCTTGGATTTGGCTGCCGACTATCTATGACTTACTGATCATTTGCAGCCAACCCTTTCTTCAGGTTGGAGAAGACTTTTACTCCTTTTGAACGAACCTGTCTCAAAGCCTCTTGGGATTTGTGATGTGTCCCAGGAGGCTGTAGGGGGAGGGAAGGAGATGGATCCACAAAATATCATCCTTGTCTAGGTGAGGAACAGTGGGGGGCAAAAGAGTGAAGGTCAGCTTTAGCCGTTTTTAAAGTTTTGCATAGCGTAGGATATAGATTCGACCCCTGTAAGGATTTATTTGCTGTCTGTGTCTCTTTTGGGAGATCTTTCTTTACTTCCTGTCCTAGTGGCAAAAGAAGAAAGCTAGAGGAAATCTCTTCAAATCAGGAAGAAATGGTCAGCAACACAAAAATGTTGAATTACTTATTACTTTCTGTAGCAGAGACAATAACCACCAGGACAAATAGAGAGCATGAATCTTCCCAGAGACAGAAAGCAATAAAAAGCGGACAGGGATGTTAAGACTGTCTGACGTTATTAAAAACTTGAAAAAAGTTTTAGCTCTATTGTGATTGATTTACTTTTTTTTTATGGGAAAATACAACAAACAGCTTTATAATTTGTTGCATATTACTATATGTAGCACTAACTCACGGTGGAGCTGCTGGTTTAAGCGGGTCTGTTACCTTCACCTTGCTTCCCTTGGTTTCACCGGCACCGGGTCTAGGGGTTCCGTTGAGTTTACTTCTGGACGACACACGCACCAACACTGGAGTACATTTTCAATGCTTTATTGAACAAACAAACTTTAGGAAGTAGCAGGAAAGAGGCAGAAAAGGAAACTTTCAGGAGAAACTCAAATATCTTCTTATAGAATCTTAGCGACAAATGTCCTGGTAGAATTCAGATAACTAGGTGGAATGCGCTCCCCTCGTGGGACACACTCCTTGCTCGTCTGGATAGGCCTCTCTCACCGGTCTAGCAGCCAGTACGCAGCACGAATCAAAAGTCTCTGCCACAGACTCGTATGGGGGGTAAATCCGTACGATCCACTGCCACAGGGTGTATCAGGTTTTCTCTGCAGTGAAAGTCAGTCCCAGTGCCTGAACCTTTAAGCCGAAACGGCAACACTATGCTGTATAGTTACTTCTTTTGGATACGTCCTTCGACCGAGCCACCAGGCCCCTCTATAGACCAGCACGCTGCGTGATCTCTCTAAGACGGGTCCTCCCCTGGGATCTCCTCGGCCGTCCAGCTTCGTCACACAGGACCGCAGCTCAGGACCATTCCTCGGCCGCGGTGGTAGGCCCCAGACAAGCCTCTGGACCCACCCCTGCGCCGCTGTATCGTGGGCCTCCCGATCGGAGGACCACGAGGTAGCTCCTTAACGCATACCTGTCGGCCAGGAGCGCCAGCAGGTGGCTGTAAAGCGACCCTAGAACATGGCGTTTGTCCAATAAATACCCTCTTCCCAGAATGCAACTCGGAGGACCACCTCCACCGAGCTTGTCTCCGAGACAGAGGAGCATCTATAGACTTCGGCACGTTGCCTTTCCAACACTGACCAGTGGTAACAGCGACACCCACCGGTAAGCACGGAAGTACACACAACGTCAGCCAAGCTGGAACAGAGGCAAACTTTTAACCTTCCTAACACACTATTTACCAAATTTACCTAACCTGCGGTAGATTGTAAATCTACCAGCGCTACACTATACATTTATTATATGTCCGTTGTTGCCAGGGTCCATCACAAAGAACCCTCAAGATATCCATTTCCTAGTTAGATGGAGGTGAGGACCCAAGCTACAATACAATTTTTGGAGGTTTCACAGTTGTTAGTTTACCAATATTCAAGGCTTTTTTTTGCAGCTGGAACATGGTTGAACGTAATTCTGGCACCTTTAGCACCTCCAGCACTAAATGTATGTGGTGGCAAGGGATGCTGGGGAGTTCTGGAGGGTCTATTGATGCTAGCTGCTGGGGGATCTGTTTTTGCGTGGGAGTCTGTTGTTGCTGGGGAAGTCTATTGTTGCTAGTGGGGAATCTATTGTTGCTGGGAGGGGGGGGTCTTATGTTGCTGGGGGGTCAATTGTTGCTTGGAAGGATCTAGTGTTGAGGGAGAGGTCCAGTTGCTACTGGGTTTCTGAAGTTTCTGTGGTGGATCCATTAATAGAGCCAACGAAAGACAGGTTAGGATGTATGCTTACCAGAACACCAGGACCCTCTAATTACAGAAGGTCAAGTCAGCCTTAGTACATCCACATTTGGCAAGGTCCAAGGGAAAACATTGGAAATGGTGTATAGTCCATACAAGATTCCAACAGACTTGGACTCTGGTTATCCGGACATTCCAGCCATGGCTTAAACCACTTTTTTGCTCACTTTGAGGATAAAAATCTAAGATGTGGAACCCAAAGTAAAGCACTTGTGGACTAGAACACCAGAACAATTATCCCCAGTGGAATATCGCCCCTCTATTGCTGTTCCGGTGAAAATCCATAAGGATCTTCTAGTCCTTTGGGTACAGTGTCATGACATTAAAATGGACAGCAACAAAACCAGTCAGCTGCAATGAGAACAACTACTGAACACTGATCTCCATTATCAGAAGTGGCCCTGAGGGTGGTCATGTGACAGTGAATTCTGATCAGTAAATGAGGGTCTTAGAAGCTTTTGTTTTAGAGAAAAAATACAGAATGGCTAGAGGCGGATGGGTCATTGCTCTTGTTGGGTGCAGATATCATCTATAAATTTGCTCACACAGGAACCTTACTTTTTTTTTTAGCTTACCTTGAAAAAAAAATACTTGCCCCTCCTATTCCACCAGCATTTATTCGATTCACAATGTTTTATTTATAAGCAGTTGAAAACTGCCATTTCTTACTGGAAAAGGAATCATATGACAGGCCAGGTCCAGTTCTTTCTTTTCATGGTTTGCATGTGGGTGGTCTTTCGCACAGTGTCCACATTGCTTGGACATTGGCTGATGCATGTGGCCATCATCTTAGTCCTCACAAAGTCTTTTAGACTTAAAGGGCTTACTTTGTGATTTCACAAGGGGGTGGTAACAAGACCAGTTGAGAGATCAGCAGAAAGCAGCAAACGCTTACCAGTTCCCACCACCAGAGAAGCAATCACAGAAGGTCACATGGCAGTGGATTTAGGTAAGTAGTTCTGGGTTTCAAAAGCATTAAACTTGAATTCCACGTATGAATATCTTTGCATACCCACATTGGTCCAGCTTGGACCAATGTACAGTATTATTTATTTTTGTCAATTAACAAAATAGATAGTAAATGAACAGAAGAGAAATCCAAATCAATATTTGAGGTGACGCCCCTTTGCCTTCAAACGGCATCAATTCTTCTAGGTAGACTTGCACACAGTTTTTGAAGGAACTTGGCAGGTAGGTTGTGCCAAACATCTTGGAGAACTAAGCACAGATCTTCTGTGGATGTCGGCTGCCTCAGATCCTTCTGTCTCTTCATGTCATCCCAGACAGACTCCACAATGGTGCGATCAGGGCTCTATGGGGGCCAAACCATCACTTCCAGGACTCCTTGTTCTTCTTTGCACTGAAGATAGTTCCTAATAACATTGCTTGTATATTTGAGGTGGTTGTTCTGCTGCAGAGTAAATTTGGAGCCAATCACATGCCTCACTGTACCTGTACCTGCCTGTATTTCTCAGCATTGAGGACACCATTGATCCTGGCCAAATGACCAGCTCCATTTACAGAAATGCAGCCCCAAACATGCAAGGAACCTCCACCCTGCTTCACTGTTGCCTGCAGACACTCATTATTGTACCACCAGCCCTTGCCCAAACAAACTGCCTCCTGCTATAGCCAAATATTTCACATTGTGACTCTTCAGTCCAGAGCACCTGCGCCATTTTTCTGCACCCCAGTTCCTATGTTTTCCTGCATAGTTGAGTCGTGTAGCCTTGTTTCTAGGTCGGAGGTTTGGCTTTTTGCCCACAATTCTACCATGAAGACCACTCCTAGCCAGACTTTTCTAGACAGTAGATGAGGGTACCCGGGTCCCAATGGTTTCCACCAGTTCTGTGCTGATGGCACTGCTGGACATCTTCTGATGTGGAAGGGAAGTAAGAATGATGTGTCTTTTATCTGCTGCATTAGGTTTCCTTGGCTGACTGCAGTTTCTGCATCAATGGCCAGATCAATGGTGTCTTTGATGCTGAGAAATACAGGCAAATACTTGTCCATCATGCCATACTATCAGGGAGGTGTGTGATTGGTCCCAAATTTATTCTGCAGCAGGACATCCACCCAAACATACAACCAATGTCATTAAGAGCTATCTTTAGTGAAAAGAAGAACAAGGAGCCCTCTGGAAGTGATGAATTAGCATTGGAAGGGTCTACCAATTCCATTTTACTAGTCCTGAGGCTCTTCCTTTTAATGTGTAATGTGTGTACATTCAGAAACATATATATATATGTACACCCCTCACATTTTTGTAAATTTTTTGTTCTATCTTTTCATGTGACAACACTGAAGAAATTACACTTTGCTACAATGTAAAGTAGTGAGTGTACAGAGTATTTACAGTATAAATTTGCTGTCCCCTCAAAATAACTCAACACACAGCCATTAATGTCTAAACCGCTGGCAACAAAAGTGAGTACACCCCTAAGTAAAAATTTCCAAATTGGGCCCAAAGTGCCAATATTTTGTGTGGCCACCATTATTTTCCAGCACTACCTTAACCCTCTTGGGCATGGAGTTCACCAGAGCTTCACAGGTTGCCACTGGAGTCCTCTTCCACTCCTCCATGATGACATCACGGATCTGGTGGATGTTAGAGACCTTGCGCTCCTCCACCTTTCTTTGAGGATGCCCTACAGATGCTCAATAGGGTTTAGGTCTAGAGACATGCTTGGCTAGTACATCACCTTTACCCTCAGCTTCTTTAGCAAGGCAGTGGTCGTCTTGGAGGTGTGTTTGGGGTCGTTATCATGTTGGAATACTGCCCTGCGGCCCAGTCTCTGAAGGGAGGGGATCATGCTCTGCTTCAGTATGTCACAGTACATGTTGGCATTCATGGTTCCCTCAATGATCTGTAGCTCCCCAGTGCCGGCAGCACTCATGCAGCCCCAGACCATGACACTCCCACCACCATGCTTGACTGTAGGCAAGACACACTTGTCTTTGTACTCCTCACCTGGTTGCCGCCACACACGCTTGTCACCATCTGAACCAAATAAGTTTATCTTGGTCTCATCAGACCACAGGACATGGTTCCAGTAATCCATGTCCTTAGTCTGCTTGTCTCCAGCAAATAGTTTGCGGGCTTTCTTGTGCATCATCTTTAGAAGAGTAAATAATGATATTTGAAGCGCTTCACAATGTGCATGAAAATGAATATATAAGAATAAATATAATACCTTTATAGTAACAATGTGTCTTTTGCTTCTGTTCACAACCAATGTGAGAATCATAAACAGGTCTCATTAGACAGGCAGATAAGAGAAAAAACCAATCATTGTGCAATATGATTGAATCAAATTGGTCTGCATGGCTGTCGTCCCAGAAGGAAGCCTCTTCTAAAGATGAATATATAAAACACAAAGCGCTGTGATGCTAAATAGCTGATAATTACACATAAAACCAAGTGAGGCTGCTATCAAAAGAGAGTGTTTTCAGAGTCACTTAAAAAGAATAAATAATGATAATTGAAGCGCTTCACAATGTGCATGAAAATGAATATATAAGAATAAATATAAATACTCAAATGAATCCAGCGGTGAGTAAAAATTCCTAAAAAATCCAGCAATCAAAATAGTGTAAAATTATAAAAAATTAGTGACACCAAATGTGTAAAAAAATCCACATAAAAAATCCACGTAAAAATAAATATATAGGGATGTAGAGTAGTGTAGAATCCTGATTGGTATAGAGCTTTGATCACTAGCAAAGCTGTTTAAAAACACTTGCTTAATTAAGGTGCTCATTGACCTTTATAGTAACAATGTGTCTTTTGCTTCTGTTCACAACCAATGTGAGAATCATAAACAGGTCTCATTAGACAGGCAGATAAGAGAAAAAACCAATCATTGTGCAATAGTTAGGATACCAAGGTACACAGGCAAACTTCAATCCACTCACGTGTGCCTTATAATGATAAGGCATATGCAGGTTTTACTATAGCAGTCAGCCGCCTTAGACAGGAGCAGATTCAGTGCAGTACACTGTGTGATACTGCTGATCTGCACAGAGCGTCATTGGCTCCTCCCACGCGTTACATCGAAAAAGTCACGTGACTGTGATGTAGTGTACAATCATTGTGCGGCGTATGATCTGACCACTGACAGGCTTATCCCCACTTCAACCTCTGCAGCAATGCTGGCAGAGCTCATACGTCTATTTCCCAAAGACAACCTCTGGATATGACGCTAAGCACGTGACCTCAACTTCTTTGGTCGACCATGGCGAGGCCTGTTCTGAGTGGAACCTGACCTGTTAAACCTCTGTATGGTCTTGGCCACCGTGCTGCAGCTCAGTTTCAGGGTCTTGGCAATCTTCTTATAGCCTAGGCCATCTTTATGTAGAGCAACAATTCTTTTTTTTCAGATCCTCATAGAGTTCATTGCCATGAGGTGCCATGTTGAACTTTCAGTGACCAATATGAGAGAGTGAGAGCGATAACACCAAATTTAACACACCTGCTCCCCATTCACACCTGAGACCTTGTAACACTAACGAGTCACATGACACCGGGGAGGGGGGATGGCTAATTGGGCCCCATTTGGACATTTTCACTTAGGGGTGTACTCACTTTTGTTGCCAGCGGTTTAGACATTAATGGCTGTGTGTTGAGTTATATTGAGGGGACAGCAAATTTACACTGTTATACAAGCTGTACACTCACTACTTTACATTGTAGCAAAGTGTCATTTCTTCAGTGTTGTCACATGAAAAGATAGAATAAATATTTACAAAAATGTGAGATACTGTATATATATATCTATCTATCTATATAGATACACTGTATCTATATAGATATATAGATATATATATATATATATATATATATATATATATATATATCTATATAGATACACTGTATCTATATATATATATATATATATCTATATATATAGATATCTATATATATAGATATATATCTATATATATCTATATATATATATATAGATATATATATCTATATATATACTGTATATTATACGTACAATATACATATCCTACATTACATATATACAGTAAGTATATATGTAATTCCACAATCTGGAACCAGAGCTGAATATCAAATTTTTTATGAAAAATAAAACAATTAAAATTAATAATAGCACAAAAATAGCATACGTATGACACCTTAAAGTGTTACTTTTGGTTAAGTGTTACATTCACAGCAAACAGGAACAGGAGCAGGAATACACAACACACTGGAATCTAACTGCAGGGGGTCACATTTTTCCAACCAATTAAATTTCCAGAACTGCTTCAATCGACTTTGCAGGTATTATCGAAGGTGTCAGCGCAGGTCGTATTAAATATATGGCTAATTCTCCTGCTTAACCTTCAACCTCAGCACCTCAGGCTCACATAATTACAAGGCACAATGCAGAGAAAATGCAATCAATGTTCATTTAATGTTATTATTGGGATGTAATGGAATTCCAATGGTACATTTCGCTGCCGGGGTCCATAAGCCATCATATATCATGGGGATGCTTTTCCATATACCATTTAGCAGTGGTGATAAATTGTGTGTAAGTAACTCTACTTTAGGGCTGGATTTAAAAGATAACTGAGAATTCAAATCTGAGATCTTTGGGAAAATTACAATTTGCAAACAGCACTTTCTTTTTTTTTTATTAAATATGTTTCATCGAGTACTTTTTTTTGGAAAGCATTCCATAAATCTACAGATTAGTAGAATAAAAAAACTTGTGTTGGCAGGACAAGAATGGGGTTTAGTTTTTATTTACTCAAATTTTAGGTAAAATCACTTAATGGGGTTGTAAAGGTTCATTTTAAAAAAAAATAACAAACATGTCATACTTACCTCCTCTGTACAAGGGTTATGCACAGAGGGGTCCCCAATCCTCCTCTTCTGGGGTCCCCCAACGGAGCTCCTGGCTCCTCCTCTTCTCGAGTGCCCCCACGGAGACCCGCATTCCCTGGGGGGGCACTTGTGCGGGCACGCTCCCGAGTCCTGTTGCTGCATCCATTGACACAGACAGCAGGACTCAGCCCCACCCACCCCCCCGACTCCTGTGCAGTTTTGTATCCAGGGTATAGTAGATATGGCAAGTGCCATGGGCGCCATATGAAGGAGGGCGCTCCTGAGTGGCTGGGCAGCAAGGCACTTACACAGATCTCTTCTTAAAATGGCCCTGTTATCACCACTGTTACTCAATATCAGCCTGGGGTGGGATCCTGGCCCGCGGAGACTGCTTTAGGTCATTCACCACTGGCACCTGGCTCACTGGCCAAACTGGTTGCTAGCCACGGCCCGCCTGGCGTCTAGCAACCAGTGACATCACGAGGAGGAGAGAGGCGGAGGCCCAGCATTCACAGCGGGAGGATTTAACTTCCTCCTCCACGCCCCACTGCTTAGCTCCACCCACCTCCTCCCTGCATCTTCTCCGAAGTGCACAAGAAACATGTGAGACACTGACTGCAGTGCACAAAGGGAGAGAGGAGTTTAGGCAGTGGTGTCCCGGTCCCGGCGTTCTCCTAGGTTATTTGCAAAATAGGCTGCCGTGCAGGAGAGGGGGAAAGGAGCCGGGAGGTGCGCTGTGCTCTCCCTCCTCTCCAGCTTCACAGTCCTGACGCTGCAGCTCTTCTTACCCAGTGGCTTTGAGTGCATAGGAGCGCCCTGCAGCTTCCCCGCTCCTGTCCTGTCATTGACTATAGAAGCAGCAGAAAGGAACCAGCAGCTTCATAGGCGCGGCTGCCGGCAAGCCGCAGGACAAGAAAGAGTTAACAGCAGGAGCCGATCCGCCTCCTGCTGCTTACTGTAACCCCGCCCCCTTCTCAAGCCGCCACCTTTGAGAAGAACAGACTCAGAGTAGTGGAGCCATGCTGGAGCCCGGAGAAAGAGCCGAGCTGCCCTGGGGACTTGAGAGGCGGGCAGAGAAGGAGGAGAATGTGCACAGGAATGACATTTACTGCAAAGGTTCCTCTCTTTATTCTCTCTGTATTTTCTGATGTATTCTGGATTCCTCCTCTCTCTTTCTCCCCCCTTCTATCCCCCCCTTTTTTTTCCCTCTTGCCATAACCAGTATAAACACTTTGTAAATATTACAATAAAATATACAATGCTGTGCTTCCTTCTTCACCTTAGTGTTTCAATTTAAATGTAACTGCATAATTTAAAGCGGTCGTATACTGTTGGACTTTTTTTTTTTACCCTGCAAGGTAAAGGTATGATGTGCTAGTATGGATCTCATACTAGCACATTATGTTAAACTTAACTTAAAACAAAGCCCTCCCGCACCCAGAAGTCAGCACAGCAGGTGCTCTCATTTTTACTCATCTTGCTTCCAGGTTCGCGGGCTCTGTGACTGGCCGGAGCCACGATGACGTCACTCCCGTATATGCGGGGAGCGGGAGCCACCGTTTATGGGTTCTAAAGGAACAGCATGGGTGGCCGTTCCTTCAGCATACCTCCCAACATTTTGAGATGTGAATGAGGGACGCCTACTAGCAAATGTATGCAGGCCCCCTGCCATACCCCCTTAAAGAGGAACTAACAAAAAAAGGTTAATTAAAACCACCAGTTCTTTTTTTTACCACTACTATTCCTTTATATTGGCTTTTAAAATTGAAAAATGCAGCAATTTAGAATTTGGATGAAAGGTTTAGCACTGGGAAACACCTTTTGAAAGTTAAAAAGTGCATTTTATATACAACTATATAGATCAGAACAAAATGAGGGACACGTGAGGAGGAAAGAGGGACAGAGGGACATTGCTCCAAATCAGGGACAGTCCCTCGAAATCGGGGACAGTTGGGAGCTATGCCTTCAGATGATGTCACTGGCTCCATGTAATGTAAATATCTCCTAAACTGTACATGTAGCTATAGGAAAGCCTTATTAGGTAAAAGGCAGTAAAGGAAGTTTACTTCCACTTTAAGTGATGGTGGAGCCCTCCCTCTGAATACCATATACTGTGTATGTGGTGTCCTGTAAACCAAATATACAACTTTATATCTTTCAAACAAATAACAATATCAAAATATAAAACTGCAGCATATTAGTGATATTGACACCCTCTCAAAAGATTTTTGATAACAAGTTGCAATATATAAGAAATAAAATAACTCCACTTACAATAGCGGGGGTCACCATCAGTAATATACTACAATTTTATATTTTGAAATTTAGACTTGTAGTTCTGTTAGCTGTTTTTTTTTTTTTTTTTGTTAAGGTTATCTGAAAGATGGGTTTCAAAGGTTTTGACAGGGGCGCAATTTTAGTGTTTTCCATAGGTGCCATTTTCACTAGATACACCTCTGCTCCCGTGACACTGGCTTTGATTGACAGCAGCGGGAACCAAGGCTCCTGCTGCTATCAATACACCAATGAGGACCCGAGAGGCTGCTCTGCTCGTCCCCATCGCTGGAATGATCGGGTTCAGGTAAGTAAAAGGGGGGCTCCTGGGGGGGCTGCTGCACTACAAAAGGTTTTTCACCTTAATGCATAAAACGCATTAAGGTTAAAGACCTCGAGGGTTTATGACCCCTTTAATGTTTGCAAAATGAATGTGTTTTTTTTTTTTCGGGTTGCAATGGGCTTTAAAGGGTTATGGAAGCTCTTTCAATTATGCATGAGCTGGTCTTGTGCAAAAAACAGCCAGTCATTAGTCTCATTGTTTAGTTTTCTATTTATTCATTTATTTATTTTCACAAAAAAAAAAAAAAAGTAGGAGAAAAAAAGTAAAAAAAAAAAAAAAATGAGGCTAACTTTGTACTAGCTCATGCTCTAAAAAGCAATCCTGGCATTCAATTCCGCATCCTCCAGAATGCCTGTTTTATTTATTTATTTATTTTTACAGTGGGACTAATGACTGCAACTGTGAGCCAAATGTGTGGCTTTCAGTAGCGGTGCAGCCCCATTGACTTAAATAGCCTGGTTTGACCCAACATGCCGTGTTAAATTTGCTGCAGCGCAAAGCTTTGCGTCAGCAGCATGTGAACATCCATCGCTGTTCACAGTTGAGCTCTGGATCTTTAGGTGAGCCATTGAGGGTGGTAAATCCACAGCTCAACTACCTATTTTCATTGACCCCCTCTCCCCCACCTGGCTGCCCATTTAAAACAGATATTGTGACCAGTGGTGCATTTTGGTTTTGTCTCTAACCATCTCTTGTATCATGTCTGCAGTCTCTGACCATCCCTTGTATAATATCCGCAGTCTCTGACCATCTCTTGTATCATGTCCGCAACTTTTGATCATGTCCGCAGTTTCTAACCATCTCTTGTATCATGTCTGCAGTCCCTAACCAACTCCTGAGGTGGAGCTCTAATAGGAAGAGGTGGAGCCTAAAGAGGAAGGGGTGGGGTTTACAGATGAAGGGGTGAATCTTAAACAGGAGGGATGTGGCAAATTCAGATGGTTGGTTTTGCGCTGCCCTAGGCAAGACTAACCCCCCCCCCCTGGTTTTAGTCTTGCCTAAGGCAGCACGAAACCAACCATCTGAGGCTGGGGACATGGTCAGAGGCTGGGGACATGGTCAGCATCTTCTCTAACATGTTTATTGTCCTTTTTCTATTGCATTTGTTAGTTACCCCCCCCCCCATGGTTTTAGTCTTGCCTAGAGCAGCACAAAACCAACCATCTGAATTTGCCACATCCCTTCCTGTTTAAGATCCACCCCTTCATCTGTAAACCCCACCCCTTCCTCTTTAGGCTCCATCTCCTCCTATCAGAGCTCCACCTCAGGAGTTGGTCAGGGACTGCAGACATGATACAAAAGATGGTTAGAGACTGTGGACATGATCAAAAGTTGCGGACATGATACAAGAGATGGTCAGAGACTGCAGACATGATGCAAGAGATGGTCAGAGACTGCAGACATGATACAAGAGATGGTCAGAGACTGCAGACATGATCAGAAACTGCGGACATGATACAGGAGATGGTCAGAGGCTGCAGACATGATAAAAGAGATAATCATAGACCGCGGACATGATCAGAGGCTGGGGACATGATCAGAGGCTGGGGACATGATCAGAGGCTGGGGTTATGGTCAGAGGCAGAGGTGATCATGGTCAGAGGCTGGGGACATGATCAGAGGCTGGGGACATGATCAGAGGCTGGGGTTATGGTCAGAGGCATGGTCAGAGGCAGAAACATGGTCAGAGACCGGGGACATGTCAGAGGCTGGAGACATGATCAGAGGCTGGGGTGAAATGATCAGAGGCTGGGGTGAAATGATCAGAGGCTGGGGTTATGGTCAGAGGCATAGTCAGAGACAGAGAAATGGCCAGAGGCTGGGAACATGTCAGAGGCTGGGGGCATGATCAGAGGCTGGGGACACGATCAGAGGCTGGGGACATGCCAGAGGCTGGGGGCATGATCAGAGGCTGGGGACACGATCAGAGGCTGGGGACATGCCAGAGGCTGGGGGCATGATCAGAGGCTGAGGACACGATCAGAGGCTGGGGACATGGTCAGAGGCTGGGGACATTATCAGAGGCTGGGGACATGATCAGAGGCTGGGGACAAGGTCAGAGGCTGGGGACATGATCAGAGGCTGGGGACATGGTCGGAGGCTGGGGACATGGTCAGCATCTTCTCTAACATGATCATTGTCCTTCTTCTATTACATTTGTCAGTTATCATTACTTACATCACTGTGACTGTCCCCTCCGCCTGAGCCCAGCCAAGCCAAGGTGAGTCAAGACCGCCCACTCCCACGCCTGAGCATGAGCACAGCCGAGCCGAGGTGAGCTGAGACCACCCCTCTGCTCGAGCACAGCTGAGTGGAGATCGCCCCCCCCACCCGAGCACAGCCGAGTTTATTTTATTAGACCAAAGATAGGGCATGGATCAATCCATATAAACGCATAATAGCACATTGGCATATAAAATACAAAGTATCAACATACATATTAAGGATAGCCACCAACATGACACAGAAAGTAAATATTATACATCACAGTCCCTCAAATAGGGTAGGCATAACATTATGTCAGGGTGGTAAAGCAATAAAAACCATCTGGAATCATAAATATGAGATGGATGCATCAAAATAAGCTCGACGACGTTTCGTGGACTTCTATCCACTCATCAGGAGCAAGTGCATCCATTTACTAAAAGGCGATAAAAAAAATCACCATTATAGTTTAATATAACCACAGACTGGAGGGGTAGAGGGATTAAAGATGATGATGAACAAAAAAACGGCCATAACTGAAAGTACTTACATAAAAGCTGATACTAGGCCATGTGATACCACCTGCCGGAGGTCAGCCAGATAATTATGTCCAGCATGGGAGCTGAGGAAAGGACCCAAGCATGGATCAGGAGCATACACGCAGTCCCCCAAAATCATTAGGGCAGTCAGAATGCTCCTCACTTCTGCAAACTGGACTGAGTGTTTCCTCCAGGCTCTGGCTATAGCGCGTTTGGCAGCAATAAAAAGGTATGTGGCCAATTTCTGTTTACGGGAAAAGAGGCCCAAAATTGGGCAGTGGAGAAGCATGTGTCTCACATCTTTTTAGAAGAGGCCATGGGAGAGTGTCATCAAGAGGCCAAAGACCCTCGACTAGAACCCCACCAATCAGGGGAAGCGCCACAGAATGGGGATATCGTCCCCACGCAGGCCACATCCCCAGAAACATCAATTACTAACTGACGGGTTTGAGTGGACAAAGTAGGTGAGAAACCAATACCAGTGGAGGAGGACTTTGTAGGCAGCTTCCAGGGTGACAGTGTTAAAGGAGCATTTGGCTATGCTTGACCAGGCTTTACTCCAGTCTTCAAGATCTATGGGGGCTGCCATGTCGCGCTCCCATCTAGTAATATATGGGAGAAATGTAGACGTGCCGCCGGCGCTCAAGAAAGAATACACCACAGAGATGGTGCCATGGGCTCCTGGGGAGTATAGGCAGATATGCTCGAAGGCCCTTTTCTGAAATGGAAAGGAAGAGTTGCGTCTGAGGGTGGCTATCCAGTCGCGAAACTGCATGTAGCGGAAGAACTCTAAAAGGAGCTCCTCGCGTATCTTGCAGAGTGAGCTCCAGTTTCCCCAAGTTTTCATTGTTCTGGGCCCTCACAGTGTTCTCTTCTGCTATAAGAACCCTTTAGAGAGGTTCCAGCTTTTCATAAGCCAAATGTGATCAGATCAGTGGATACAAAATAATTTTTGTGGTTGGTATGGAAACTAATTTGGAAACCTACATTCCCTCTTCAGCACTTCATTGCCTGCAGATAAATAATGCGTGGTACAATGGAGTTATTGTCTCTCACAGAACTATGGTTACAGATGCACTTTGACTGTAGAACAGTTTTAATTAATATCCTTCTATTTAACCCAAAATAACTTCTAACTTAGTCCTCCTGAACCTGATTTATCTGAGGCAGTAATTGCTACTAATATAGACAGGAAGCAGAAGTGTTGTGACAGTCTACATCAGAAGGACACTCGATAATTACACAAGGAACTCTATCAACACTTTACATGAAAAAGTGAATATTAGGTGTCCAGATTAGTCCTAATGAATGCAGTAGCCTCGGGGGGGGGGGGGGGGGGGGGGGGGTATTTTAATTGTAGGAGCTCAAGGGCAAAGGATAACTTTTCTTTTATTCAAGTATTTGTTCCTAAATCACATTTTTGCGGTTTGGAGACTTCTCTAAATCCCAAAATTCATTTTTTTTTTGTTTCTGTACTCTGACTTCCTGTTAGAAATTAGCTACGTATCTTCTCCATGGTCCCACTCTAGGTAGGACCTTAGCCACCCTCTCTTGATCACTCCTGAGATGGATTATGGACTGTATGGAGCAGTACATATGGAAAGAACCAATGTGCACTGCTTCTTCCAAACAAATAGAAATGGAAATGGGGTAAATGAGAGGTTCAGGAGCTCATGGAGGACATCACAAGAAGGCAGAAAAACACAGTAAGAAACAGCTTCATGAAAAAGAGATTTAAGGGCCATTAAAGTGAGTGTAAAGGATTTTTTTTTTTATAAAAAAAAAAAAAACATGTCATACCTGCTCTGTACAGTGGTTGTGCACATAGCCCTGATGCTCCTCTTCTCGGGGTCCCTGCAGGCACTCTTGTCCCCTCCCCCTTGCTGCGTGCCCCCATAGCAAGCCGCTTGCTGTGGGGGCACTGGTGCCTGCTCACTCCTGAGCCGGCTCTCTGCATCCATAAGTCACAGAGAGCATGGCTCAGCCCCACTTCCTGCTCCCACCTTACTGGCTGGGATTGACAGCCTGCTGCTTCAACTCAGCCAATCAGGAGGGAGAGACCCAGGAGAGCTGAGGGTCTTGTGCACATCGCTGGATCGAGATCGGGCTTAGAATAGTATCAGGGTGGGGGGGGGGGGGGGGAGTTGCACACTGAAGGTAAAAAATCTTTAGCCTTTACTACCACTTGGTATTGGATGTGTATGAATTATTTTTGGAGAGTTAGGATATCTCTTAGGAAATCTATGGTAGCAGCGTAAACTTTCATTTTATAACATCAGCACTGTAATACCAATACAAACAATAGTTATATTTAACAATCCAATATACGATTAGTTGAAAAATCTCCTTTAGTGTTGTAAGTGCTGCCTGTATGCTGGTTATCCCTTTCCACAACTTCCTGAATTCATTGCATGCTTTGCAGCTTCTCCTTCATTTCTAAGGACTACATATCCCATGGTACCTTGCTGCCTGCCAGCAGTGATTCCTTTACTGACTCCACCTCCTGAAACTTCCACCTCCTCTTAGCACCTCTGTAGTTCAGAAGCCATGCTCTATGAAATGTGTGACACACAATGAATATTCGCTTTTCTATCACTAAACCACCTCTCCGCCAATCAGGTGCTCAGATCTGTTACCCGTCACATGATTGGCTGAAAAGACAGGCGCTGTGATTGGATGCCTCTCAGGTGTCCAATAATAGCAGAGGACGGGAAGAGAGGACGGGACAAGACATCAAGGAGCTGTCCCACCGCCACAGAAACAGGGTAAGTACAGACGGCGTGCGGGGGGCACACTGGCAGCATTTGATATGGCACAGTGACTGTGTTTGATGGGGCACAGTGGGAGCAGTTGATGGGCACAGTGAGGCTGCATTTGATGGGGCACAGTGAGGCTGAATTTGATGGGGCACTGTGAGGCTGCATTTGATGGGCACAGTGAGGCTGCATTTGATTGGCACAGTGGCTGCAATTGATGGGCACAGTGGCTGCATATGATGTTACAGTGGCTGCATTTGATGCTGCACAGTGGCTGCATTCGATGGGGCACAGTGGCTGCATTCGATGGGGCACAGTGGCTGCATAAGATGGTCACAGTAGCTGTATTTGATGGGGCACAGTGGCAGCATTTGATGGCACATTGGAGCATTTGGTATGGCACAGTGGCTGCGTTTGATGGGCACAGTGGCTGCATTTGATGGGCACAGTGGCTGTGTTTGATGGGCACAGTGGCTGCGTTTGATGGTACAATGAGGCTGCAATTGATGGGGTTTGTTTGCGCCACCCCCCCCCCCCCAAATTTTGAGCACCAGCCGCCACTGGCAAGAGCCTTAGCAATGGCTTGCCTACCCTGTTTCCCCAAAAATAAGACCTAGCGTGATTGTCGGTGATGGCTGCAATATAAGCCCTACCCCCCAAATAAGCCCTAGTTAAAGTCCTTGTAGGTCTTATTTTCAGGGTAGGGCTTATTTTCGGGGAAACAAGGTAGGGCTTATTTGGGGGGTAGGGCTTATATTGCAGCCATCACCGACAATCACGCTAGGTCTTATTTTCGGGAAAACAGGGTATTTGTGGGCATTTGTAGAAACTCTTCAAGGAAGCCCTTCTCTCTGGCGCCCCCTCCTGAACAATGAGCCACTGCCCTTTCAGCTTGGCAGCAACTTGCACAAATTTCTTTCAACAGCTATGGTGGTCCACTGACCCAAAAGATCTTCTCAAAGTGTCTTTGACAAAATCTTTGCAAAGTGTCTTTAGTAAAGTCTCTTCGCAAAGTGTCTTTAGCAATTAGGGGTTTACCCCCTCCAGGTAGTAGCCCCTGACTTGAATAGGAAAAGTCCTCTGCAGTAGAAGTTCTTTTCTCCCGATAAAGCAATTTCAACTTTAGTAGCCTCCTCCTCTATTTGCAGAAGGGAAGGGAATTTGCGAAAAGGGGACTTTAGCCCCAACAGCAAAATGGTAGTTGTAGTAACTTCTTCAGGCTTAGCAACCCCTTTTAAAACAAGTAGTCTTTTCAAACTGACCAGGTAATTGGCAAAACTCAGTAATAATGATCCGGATGCAGTATTCAAACTATCTTTCCTCCAGGACCCAGAATACTGAAGGCCCAAGCTTGACCTTTGCCATCTGAACGATTGACCTTCACACGGTCAATGTATATGGATCTTCCTAGATTCCAGTTTTCTTTAATGGATAGGAAAGGCTCCCAAAACTGTGGTTTAGACAGGTTCCTGTGTAACTTGACGAGATAGAGGAAGTCCCAGGTGGCTTCATCACACTAAGCCCCTCACTTAGCCTTGACTTCCTCCATTACCTCCCGAGGAGCATAAGGATAGTCATATCCATATTCCATGGCTATCTTCCTCTGGATGTATCTCTGGAATCGAGAGAACCTGGTAAGCTACTGCCTGTCACCTCTCCAAGGAGGGGCATACGGGGTCTCTACTTTAGAGATCAGGTTTGAATAAGCATCGCTCTGAGCCCAGGCCTGAGCATAAGTACACGGTGGGGACAGATCTGGGACCCTTGTAGCCTAGGCCTCACCGAACCCGGGGTTTATTGCACCCCTCATACGGATAACTGCTGCTTTGGTTTCTTCACTGAGTGAAATGGAACATGGACTACTTCCTTTCTCCTCGGTTCCCCAGTCCCACTCAGTCTCCACTTCTGATCCCCATTTACTGATTCCCTCTTCCAGGGATCCAAATCGGCACTCAAACCTGGATGACCCCATATCGATGATTCCTGGTTCTCCCTCACTTGACGAACTGGAGGACCACAGCTTGACCAATCAATCTGGACTTCTTTTTGCTGCAACCAACACACCCTGCGAACGCTGCCCGGCCTCTACTATTTTGGTGCATTGCACCTCTGAAATGCATGCCTCCCTGGTCTGGCAGATGGTGGTGCGAGTGTGTACCACTGGTCCCAGCCCCAGCAGTGTTCTCGGCACTCCCCGGCCTCTTCCAAAGGAAATAGCTACCACCGGTGTCAGCGTTTCAGAGGTGGTCTCTGTCTAACAGTTCACAGAAAGCCTCCTGGGCTGACAGTCACTTGCCTCCAACTTCTGCGACATCTCACGCTGACCCCGCTGACGTACAGCCTCACAGACACATTCTGGCATCTGCCACATACCAGTCCAAGGTGCTCCGTGTCCCCTTTGCTGCACAGCGCCAAATTTCCCCGGGTATCAACCGGACCCCTGTTTCCATAAATGTCAGGTTCTGCAACTCAGTCCGCTCTGCAGGCTCTCCGCCAAGATGGCGGATGCCGGAGTGAGCCTGAGGGCGTTTGATAGTCTACGCCCTCAGGCTCACTCCGGCATCCGCCATCTTGCTACTCTCCACACTTATGTCCTTCACAGCTACACCCGGCGGTGGAAGTGACGTCACAGCTCCCTCCCACTGTCCGGATCGGCGGCCCGTGACATTCCCAGACTAGCTGAGTCTCTGGCGGTGGCTCCTCCTGCTGGGCAGATCTCTCTGGCGTAATCTTTCCCTCGTGGTACAGTAACCCCTTCACTGTTGCCACCACGACACTGCTCAGCATACATAAATAATACTGTAAAGCAGATAGTGTTCCCTGCCACAGACACATGTACTGTACCTCTGCTTCTTCTGTCTCCACTTGAGTCTCGGATACACTTTCTTGCTCACGTGCCAACCGAACTCCCACACTGTTGCTGGAGACCATTTCACTACTACCGACTACGTAGCAGACATTCTCCTCTGTAAGACATGCACTGATAACTGTGAAGCAGACATTTTCTTCCACAGTGCAACACATCCTTTCTTCAATTACACTCCCACAATCTGCATAAAAGGACATGGTGTTTCTTGGGTATTCTATTTGACCTTTGCCGGTAGCAACCGCTGCAATAGATCAGGGGAATAATATCCCGGACGAGCCCCCATATGTAGCAGTGCCCCATAGGGATTGCTGTATGTAGATTTCCCTGGGCTTTTCCTCTTCTTATCATGCAGCCAGTCACCAAGGGTTTTCACACAACTGCCCCTGCAGTGAAGGGGGGCACACCACTGCAAGTTTTTTTTTTCCAATTACCGCAACGTTCAACTTTATATAAACAACAAAAAAAGTTCAACTCCAGCTAACACAAGAACAAGTAACACATTTGCTGTTCTTCTGGGAAAAAAAGGTTTAAACCATATTAATAAATTGGACAATCCCTGGCAGTGTTATTAACACATTACTGGGCATTATACAAGGTTGTGAACATCCCTATTCTACATCTTATACCAATTAAAACCTCTCATGGGATGTTATATGGCATTACAACCAAATTTAGCATAACTTAACCTGTTAAGCTGATACCTTTATAAGCTGTAAAAAGACCTTCTATACCATCTCTGGACAACTATATTGTTACAGCCCTGGGCATACTGATCTATTGATCAGGTAATATTTGTTATGTACAATTTGGGAGTTGTATAGTTGGACAGGCTCAATGGAATATTTAGGAGTCTGCCCTTTATATTGCAGGATACTGTGTGTTGAATTTTACCTTCACAGTCCAGCCGTGTGGCCCACCGGGCAGCCTTTTTGAGTATACTTGGAATAACTGGTTGGTTTTTCTCCCCATCTCCTATGCGTAAGTGGTTTCTGAGACAAAACTAAAATAATGTGGGATGGGCCATATAGCCATGATATATTTAGGGAACACATTTTATTCTTTTTGATATAGACTGGTCTTTATGGAAACATGTTTTTGTTCCTTGAACATCCCCAGCTATACTGTCAGGGCTGGGCTCAGTCCTTCCTTCTCTGAGGTGGCCGCTCAGCTGTCGGCTAATTGCCAGCTCCTATCTCTCTCCACAGTTACTCAGCTGTTGATGATATCCTGCTCGTCAGCCCTGCCTACTTAAGCCGTTCAGCCCAGTGGATCTCTGCCTTCGCCTTGGTCAACATCACAGAGCCTATCTCGTGTGTTCCTGTTTAAAGACTTGCTTTGCTGACATCCCTTCTGGCTCCAGATCCTGCTTGCTGCTCCACTACATTGATCCCTGACTTCTGGCTTGGCTGACTATCCGTTCCGGTTACTGAACTTTGGCAATGTTTTGACGACGTTTGTTCTTTTTACTTTTATTATTAAACAAGTGTGATTTAACTGTACTTCTGTCTCGGTCTGATTTCATGGTTTCTGACATATACTTTGTGAGGACCATTGGGTGGCTGCTATCACATACCTGGTAGAAGTGCCTGATATGATGAGGAAAGCCTCTCTTACACCTCTGACTCGGGGCCCCTGATAATATATACAGGAGGCACGGGAGTACAGAGTGGCACAAGCGCCAGAAAGTCTTGCTAGCAGCAGTGCAGGTGCCCACTCTGGGTAGGTGAAGTCATCAGAAGGCTCCAGTAATCAGGCAAGCTGGTAGGCAGCTTCACCAGCAGGATAGTATGCCATTACCAGTGACAGCAGGCAGAATAGCAGACTTAGACAGGCTAAACCATACATAGACTAGATGAATCGGGTACAGGGCACAGGCAGGAGTGTGAGCAGGAAACAAGCCAGGTCTGGAACCAATCAGTGAAGCAGGAGCCAATGGAGCAGACAGAAGCAGAGGTCAGAGGACAATCCAAGGTCAGTACAGGAGGAGTTTAAAGAGTAGTCAAGACAAGCCGGGTCAGAAACTGTATTCGATATACAGAATCACAGGGGACTGAAGACAGAGCAGCACTGATCTTGAGCACTGGCCCAGTTTAAATAGCCTGTTTGGCGCCAACGTTTGTCACAAGTGCACGTGAGCACCAGCACACAGGTTTACACACAGCTTTGCACATGGGTATGCGCATTAGCAACTGCCCAATCCCTGCGAACATGAAAGAGAATACATGTATAAGCCTGTGCACATAATTCGATCCAGAGGAGCCATCTTGTCTTAGCATACACCATCCCCAGATGACTTTGGAGGTTTTTTGACCCCAGATATGAGGCATTTGGTTTTAACTCTTGGCTGAGTGTTCATGGTATTACATGTAAACATGTTAATTTGAAATGTGATGTACCATATTGCAATAATCTATAATGTGTAAAATATCTTTTTGTAGACTGGCAAACTCTTCACTAAAGAAGATTTATAAAGTCATTAGGCTCTTTGTGCTGAGCACATGAAAATATGCGGCCTCTCGGTGGCCAGGCCTTTATGCCGGGTGGCTGCATATTTGCATGCAATAGTGCCGATAGAGCTGTGCCAAGAGCGTGCGCCCTGTTACCGGCGGCTAACTGAAAGCTCCTGTTTGCTGTTTGCGAACGAGAGCTTTCCGATCTTGTGACTGCCATGAAAGCCAATCACGACGTCCACATGACCATAGGCCCTGCCTCCCAGCATTCTAAAGCAAGAGCCCAGACTTGAACCGATTGAACATCTCTGGAGAGATCTGAAAATGGCTGCGCACCGGCGCTCCCCATCCACCCTGACGGAGCTGGAGAGGTCCTGCAAAGAAGAATGGGAGAAACTGCACAAAAATAGGCGGTTCAAGCTTGTAGCATCATACTCAAAAAGATTTGAGGTTGTAATTGGTGCCAAAGGTGCTTCAAAAAAGTATTGAGCAAAGGCTGTGAATACTTAGGTACATGGGATTTTTTTCATTTACTATTTTTAATAAATTTGCAAAGATTTCAAACAAACTTCTTTCACATTGTCATTATGGGGTATTGTTTGTAGAATTTTGAGGAAAATAATGAATTTAATCCATTTTGGAATAAGGCTGTAAGGCCCCTTTCACACGATCGGACCGTTCAGGTCCGCCTGTCAGTTTTGAAGGCGGACCTGAACGGGCGCTCCATGTTAGCCTATGGAGCGACGGATGTCAGCGGAGACATGTCCGCTGACATCCGACCCGGTCCGATCCGCTAAAAAGCAGACGGATGGCCCTACGTCCAGGTTCGTCGCTGGGGGATCGGATCGGGTGAAATCTGATAAAAACGGACATGCTGTCCGTTTTCTTCTGATCCCTCCATAGGCGGCAGCGGCGCCTAAAAAAGCCCCTGCCCGCTTTAGTGAGCAGAGAGGGACCTGTCATCCACCGGCTCAGCGGAGATCAACGGAGAGATCTCTCGCTGAGCCGGCGGACCGAGGCGGGCTCCGTGGAAGTGGAGTCCGCCTCGTGTGAAAGGGGCCTAACATAACAAAATGTGGAAAAAGTGAAGCTCTGTGAATACTTTCCGGATACACTGTAACTCTGTCAAAAAAATGGGAATTTTATGTAACCTTGTTTTAATGTTGCATATAATATAATTTATTATATTTTTTTACACTTAGTTGTTATGCCATATAAAGTCCCATTGGAGGTTTTAATTCCTATAACCTGGCAGTATTATATGGCTTGTCCCAATCCTTGTAACTGCCATTTTTGCTGGACAGCTTGGCCTGCGTGTAAATGTGGAGAAAAATTTAAATAAATTCCTGTGAAATAAAGAAAAAGGGATGCATAACAATTAGTATTGAAATACAATATTTTTCTCTCTGGTCGTTCAATGATATTCTGCTTCATTTGTTACAATTCTCCTCCATAATGGCATTAAAAATATCCGATCAGTAATTTGTCATTGCTGCACAATTAGCAACTAGATCAAATAGCTAATGAAGTCTGATATCAGTTTACAAATATAACAGAAACATTCGAGTGCAACAGAGCAAAATCAATCCTCTCCTCTTCCACGGGGCTGTTTAGTAATAATAGATGCTCATTGTGCAATAGAGGAACACGCAATGTGATTAATAAAACAGTTTTGCTAATTAACTATGTATGAGAGGCAAAAGCCGGGTAAAAATAACACTCTATTACAGGAAAACGAATGAGAGAAATATAGGGGTTGTCAGTGCTGACTTCTTACCAAAAAAAAAAAAAAAGTTGGCTGACTATTAGGGATGAATGGAGAAATTTTGGCAAAATTGATTTCACTGCAAAATTTGCATTTTCAGCATCACTGAAATGTCTGTACAGTTAGCATCTAATTTTCCCAGCTAACTTTACTATGTGGAAGCTTGCTTAGGAGAAATTTGGTTGGAAAAAAAATCTGATTTTATCAAAACTTTTCCATATCGCTTTCTAAGCCCCATGATGTTCTTTTCAAGCCCATCTCTGTTGAGCAGAGATGCCCCTCCTTCATTCTGGCCTTTTGACTGGGATGGATGGCTGTATAGTATACCTGTTGGTATGATAGAGGTCCTGAAGGATCTTCCTCATGGGAAGGAACCCCAGTTGAGTGCCCACTGGGTAAGGTGAAGTGGGCAGTACTTCCAGGGGCATATTTAGAGAGATATAATTTTGCCCCCCTGTATAAATCATTAGCAAGACCTCATCCGGAATATGCAGTTCAGTTTTGGGCACCAGTTCTTAAAAAGGATATCGGGGAACTGGAGAAAGTGCAGAGAAGGGAAACCAAACTGATAAGAGACATGGAGGAGCTCAGCTATGAGGAAAGATTAGAGGAACTGGATTTATTCTCTCTTGAGAAGTGGAGATATGATCACCAGGTATAAATATATAAGGGGTCCATATAGTGAACTTGGTGTTGAGTTATTCACTTTAAGGTCATCACAGAGGACACAGGGCACTCTTTACGTCTAGAGGAAAAGAGATTTCACCTCCAAATATGGAAAAGGTTTCTTCACAGTAAGAGCTGTAAAAATGTGGAATAGGCTCCCTCCAGAGGTGGTTCTGGTCAGCTCAGTAGATTGCTTTAACCACTTCCCGACCGGCGCACGCCGATGTACGTCGGCAGAATGGCATGGCTGGGCAAATGGACTTACAGGTACGTCCATTTGAATTCCCCGCCATGCCATTGCATGCGCGCCGCCGGCCAGGAGCTCCTTGAGTCGGGTAGCGGGTCCCACGGACTCGATCACCGTGGGGATACCCGCGATCGCCTCACGGGCAGGAAGAGCGGGAGATGCTGATGTAAACAGCATCTCCCCGTTCTGCCTAGTGACAAGTGTCACTGATCACAGCTCCCTGTCATCGGGAGCAGTGATCAGAGTAATGACACACACAGCCCATCCCACCTACAGTTAGTAATCACTCCCCAGTACTGACGTAACCCCTCCCCGCCCCCTAGTGGTTAACCCCTTCACTGCCAGTGTCATTTACACGGTAATCAGTGCATTTTTAATCGCTCTGATCGCTGTATAAATGACAATGGTCCCAGAAATGTGTCAAAAATGTCCGACATGTCCGCCATAACGTCGGAGTCACAATAAAAATCGCTGATCACCGCCATTACTAGTAAAAAAAAAATATTAATAAAAATGCCATAAAACTATCCCCTATTTTGTAAACGCTATAACTTTTGCGCAAACCAATCAATAAACGCTTATTGCGATTTTTTTTACCAAAAATATGTAAAAGAATACGTATCGGCCTAAACTGAGGAAAAAAAATGTTTTTTTATATATATTTTTGGGGGACATTTATTATAGCAAAATGTAAAAAATAATGCGTTTTTTTTTTCGAAATTGTCGCTCTTATTTTGTTTATAGCGCAAAAAAATTTAAATCGCAGAGGTGATCAAATACCACCAAAAGAAAGCTCTATTTGTGAGAAAAAAAGGACGTCAATTTTGTTTGAGAGCCACATCGCACGACCGCGCAACTGTCAGTTAAAGCGACGCAGTGTCGAATCGCAAAAAGTGCTCTGGTCAGGAAGGGGGTAAAATCTTCCGTAGCTGATGTGGTTAAGAAAGGCCTGGATTCTTTCCTAAATGTACATAATATAATGGGCTACTAACATTTATAGGTAAAGTTGATCCAGGGAAAATCTATTGCCTCTCTGGGATCAGGAAGGATTTTTTTCCCTTGCTGCAGAAAATTGGATCATACTTTTCTGGGGGTTTTTTCACCTTCCTCTGGATCAACTGTGGGTATAGAATTGGGTATATGGGATTGTATGATATTTTTTATTTTATTTATTTATTTATTTTATGGCTGAACTAGATGGACTTGTGTCTTTTCTCAACCTGACTAACTATGTAACTATGTACAGGGGTTGCATTTGCAACCCAGCCCCATGCTCCAGAGGGGCCATGCGGCCCTCTGTACACTTGGATAAGAGGGGTGGCAGAGGCGGCATAATAGAGGATAAAATCCCCTCCATTTTCCTCCTGCAGGCCGCAGAAGGAAAATGGAGTGAAGTGGTTCCTCTACATGCCGCCCCTCTTATCCACCTCCCTATGGGGATGCTTTCAGGATTGAGAGCAACAAAGGGGCCGCTAAATATGTCATTTACTGGCCCCTTCCTTGTCTTAATCAATAGAGTTAGTGATTTGTACCGACCACTGACTTTTTTTTTGTTTTATTGATTTATAGCAGAGGCATAGTAAATTGTGTTTACTATGCTTCAGTTTTTAAATGAATGGGAAGCTCCGTACAGAGCTACAGCAAGAGGGGAAAAAAGTATTTGATCCCCTGCTGATTTTGTATGTTTGCCCACTGACAAAGAAATGATCAGTCTATAATTTTTAATGGTAGGTTTATTTTAACAGTGAGAGACAGAATAACAACAAAATATCCAGAAAAAACTTTATAAATTAATTAGAATTTTAATGAGTGAAATAAGTATTCGATCCCCTACCAATCAGCAAGATTTTGGGCTCCCAGGTGTCTTCTATACAGGTAACGAGCTGAGATTTGGAGGACTCTCTTAAAGGGAGTGCTCCTAATCTCAGCTTGTTACCTGTATAAAAGACACCTGTCCACAGAAGCAATCAATCAGATATCAATCTCTCCACCATGGCCAAGACCAAAGAGCTGTCCAAGGATGTCAGGGCCAAGATTTTAGTTCACTTATGGCTTTTTTTTTTAGCACAATACACTGTGGGGTCAAAAAAAAAAAAAGGGGGTGTCACAGGTAGAATCACAGGTGAAAATACAGGGGAAAAAAAGTCTGAACAAAAAACAAGAAAAAGAATGCAGTCACATCTAAAGACTGGCAAGCTGCAATATATTACATTTTGTACTCGGGGGTTAGATAGGCTTTAAATCTCATTTTACTGCCATTATGTCTTTTTTAAGCACACAGAGCTCCGAACGTCTAGCACAGGTTCAGTCGCTCGGCACAAAAACAAGACATCTTGCATCCTGCAAAAATCCAGCTCTCTTTGTCTTGGTTATAGACTTCTCAGCATATTGAAGATTTAGAAACCATCAAAGCAACACCGGGACTCGAAGGGAAAGCGTCGCTCGGCATTTCTTTGCATTTTACAAAATGTCGTAATCCAGAAAAAGTTCTTACTTTCACACAGTCGTTCATAACCTATCAACGCAAACTATTCCCGCTTCTACCGCAGAAGTAAATGAAATGACACTCGGGGTCGGCCGGCCCTTTGTTTTCCCATTTCTTTGTGAGAAACCTGCAGATTTCTATGCATACCAACAGGACCTTTTGGCTTGCATTGCCGCACTGACGCTTCGCTTTTAAGATGAGCCGAACGTTCTTTTACACTTCTCAAAAGAAAAACAGCTGTAAATTATTTTTATATTTGGGTTGGCTTGTATGTGTTCCACTGTCCCTGTTTCCTTTGTGTATCTTTGTGTCTGTCCAATGCTGGCTGCAATTTTAATAACGCAAACTCTCAGTAAAATTCAGTAAGATAGTGGCGGGCGCTCCATTAGGGGCACAGGGGCACTTCCCCGCTTTATCCATGCACCCAGCCCCTAATTCACATGCAGGGTGCCGGACACATGGATTTCAATAGGGTTTTTTTTTTGGAAACACATGTTTAGGGCCTAAGGCTCTAATTGGCTTCAAAGCCCACCCAGTTGTGTGACATTAGCAAATTAATATTCGCCAATGTCTTCCTGCTTCTCCTCCCGGCCAATCAGGAAGTGGGTCCCGAGACCCAATTGGCCCGGGAGTCCTAAGACCCGGTTGGCCGCGAGTCCTAAGTCCTGAATGGCCAGGAGGAGAATCGACCGCCGGGACTCAGGAGGAGACGCAGCGAGGGGAAGCCACCAAAGCCACGACCCAGATCAGGTAAGTGCAGGGCCGGGGGGGGGGGGGGGGGGGGCTGGCAGGCGACGGGCGAGCAAGAAAAGAAGCAATTGAGGGGGAGTTGGAATTTTGTTGCAACGATCGATAGAGCGAGCAACAGGGTAGGTGCGATGTGGTTTGGCTGGCTGGCTGGGTGGGGGCCACGGGTTGCCCCCCCCAAGAAAATTGAGACCCAGCTACCACTGCTGTAGGAGTATTGTAACTATGTTTGTATATTTATGGGATCTTATTTAAAAAATGTTATTGAGACTTCCAGTTAACATACCGAAGTATAGAGTGTAAGAAAAAAAATTGAACTAGGGGAGGGTAAATGGTGCTGCCAAACTATAAAAATGTGTATAAGACTCCAAAAGTGTCAAGTCAGACTCCTAGTGATTGTTCATTGACAGTTACATAGTTAGATTGAAAAAAAGACACAAGTCTATCTAGTTCAACCATAAAAAAGAAAATAAATAAATAAATAGATACATTAAAAAAAATCATACCATCCCATATACCCAATCCTATACCCACAGTATAGGACATATACCTTCATAAAATGTCATCAAGTGTAATTCATATACAGTGCTATTAAAAGTGCAATGTGCAAAAAATACAAAGGTGACCATCAATTGATTCCAATGAATTCATAATACAAAAATATATAAAGCTCTGGTGCAAAATAATAGTCCAAATGCCCACAGCCAAGACTGACACAAAAACATAATTATATATATAATGTCCTTATATGACAATAAAAGCATCCGTGGGTCTGGGACAGCGTGCGTTCCACAGATCAAAGTATCAAAAACTGGAAGTGACCAATCTGTGGAACCCACGCTGTCCCAGACCCACAGATGCTTTTATTATTACTAGCAATCTTGAAAGGGACTATAAGCTGACAAGATGATTGATGAATGTCCTGCTACAGACGATCAAAGGACCAAAAGGCATTGAAGATATATAGACATGATACATGGACAATGCTGCCCCTAGAGGCCAATTCAGCAGGACGAACAGTAATATAATGTATTGAGGAGGACTGCCCCATAAGTACTGTGATTCGTCAAAAGTCTAGATGGGGTGGCCATGGGGTTGGGTCTGGATGGTGTATGATTGAAGTATAAAAGGACTGAACCAGTCTGAGAGCCTCCGCTCTCTACCCTGTTCTCTCTTGGTTCAAGCCTGGTGGCTCTCTGAGCTAGATTGCTCCCTCTCTGTCATCTTGAACCCAACCAAGGAGACCATGCGATAAGTATCTTTGATGTTCTTGTATTATATGTTCTGGCGTTATATGCAGTGTAATATCTTACTTTAGTATTCTCATGTTAGCGTTTTCCTATTTTCTTGGGAAATAAATAAGACTTTGTTTTATTAAGCAGTGTACTTGGTTTCATAGCTAACCTTGTATTATTGTGATATCAACAGTAACTTGTGATCAGAGTTTTAATAGACTAGCTAACCATAGGAATAGGCAAGTTACTACATATATGCAATAAATAGAGGGAACCCCTAACCACCCTTGAATAATATTTATTGTACCAATTACTTCAGGGATCTTTTTTTTCCATTTTTTTCATGATTTGAGGTGTGGGCTCACTTTATTGCTCAACCTTACCTCAATAATCTTTTCTAAAATGCATACAGTATGGAGCCCAAAACCATTTAACGCTAAAACGCGGTAATCTTGCTTCATATGTGGCACGAGCTCTTGAAGAATAGCGCACATCGGGGGGGGGGGGGGCGGCGTGTAGCGTAATCGGCTGTCTACTTTGTGAAGAAAGGTCACCGCTGTTCAAACCTACAGAAATGATACATGATGTATTCTTGAAGAGATAAAAGCTAATTGACATTTTCCCGGGGTTAAGCTGGGCGCTCATTCAGTAACAAAAACCCAGTGACATTTAAGAAAGGTGAACAAACAATGGCTCTATGGCGCGAAGAGTTGTAATTTGTGCGGAAAGGTCGCTCTTCACCTTGTCTCGTGTCCGCGGCGTTGTTGGGGAGGGAATTGTGCATCTCCTCCTCTACGTTATACTCAGCCTGATCCTGTAAAACAGAAGAGCATATCACATAAGTATTTAACCACTTCAGCCCCGGAAGAATTTACCCCCTTCCTGACCAGAGCACTTTTTGCGATTCGGCACTGCGTCGCTTTAACTGACAATTGCGCGGTCGTGCGACGTTGTACCCAAACAAAATGTACGTACTTTTTTTCCCCACAAATAGAGCTTTCTTTTGGTGGAATTTGATCACCTCTGCTTTTTTGAAAAAAAAAATTGCGCTATAAATAAAAAAAGGCCGACACTTAAAAAAAAAAAACAAAACAATTTTTTTTACTTTTTGCTATAATAAATACCCTCCCTCCAAAAAAAAAGTCTTCATCAGTTTAGGCTGATATGTGTTCTTCCACATATTTTTGGTAAAAATAAAAAAATAAGCGTATATTGATTGGTTTGTGCAAAAGTTAGAGCGTCTACAACATAAGAGATAGATTTATGGCATTTTTTTTATCTTTTTTTTTTTTTACTAGTAATGGCGGTGAGCTGCGATTTTTAGAGGGGCTGCGACATTGCGGTGGACAGATCGGACACTTTTTTGGGACCATTGGCATTTACACAGCGGTCAGTGCTATAAAAATGCACTGATTACTGTATAAATGTCACTGGCAGGGAAGGGGTTAACACTAGGGGGCGATCAAGGGGTTAAATGTTCCCTGGGAGGTGTTTCTAACTGTGGGGGGGGGGGAGGGGACAAACTGGGAATACAGAGAGATTGCTGTTCCTGATCACTAGGAATAGACGATCACTCTGTACTTCCCGGTCAGGACGTTTACATTGACAGATCCCCGTTCTGGCTCTCTGTGGAGCGATCGCGGGTGGCCGGCGGACATTGCAGCCACACGCATCAGCTCCCCCCGAACATGCAGCGGGTGCGCGGGTGTCTGCTATCGCTTTAAAACGGATCGACGTACAGCTACGACGATTCGCGGGAACGAGCCGACCTGCCGCAGTATAATGACGGCAGCTGGTCGGCAAGTGGTTAACCACTTCCCTTTTCACCCCCCTACAGACTAGACCAGCTTTTACATTTCTGCTATTGACCTGTTTATTTGGCAATGACTATATCTGACCTCCCACAGTGCACAGAACATGAAAATGCAATTATTTTAGTAAATATAAACTGCTAAATACTTTTTTCTCATCAGCAGTATATAGCAGTTTTGTGACTTCTATCAGTGTCTGATTAAAGCTTGTAGGAGGAGTTTTCATTCTCCCCTGATCTCCTGTCTGGTCCTGTGATGATCACATGCGCCCTCCCAAGAAAAAAAAAAAAACTCTCTAGCAATACACACCAAACTGAGCATGTGCAGCTTGTCTAGTTTCAGGAAATAATTAGGGGACAGTGGGAGAAGGGGAGGATCAGAGAAGACAAGATCGAACAGCCTTTATACACAATGCAGAGGATTAACCCCTTAGGTTCTACAGTGAGTATAACAAGCATTCTTTACTGCGTATACAGACTGATTTTACTGTTGTGGATTTATTAACACTTTAATACTTATTACCTTTGATTTTTTTTTTAAGGACAAACAAGGTTTTTTTTTCTTCCTGATATTGCCTTGCAAAAATTATTATTTGTTATGCTATGCTTAGACAAAAAACATGTCCTTTTTCTCTCTTTTGACCAGTGTAGCCACAAGACGAGAACTTTTCTGGAACTTTTTGTTTAGAAGTTTTAAATTAGTATTTTTTGCTAGAAAATGACTTAGAACCCCCGAATATATTTTATATATATATATATATATATATATATATATATATATATATATATATATATATATATATATATATATGTATATATATATATATATATATATATATATATTTTTTTTTTTTTTTTTTTTTTTTTATTATTATTTATTTATTTTATTTTTTTTTAAGCAGAGACTCTAGAGAATAAAATGGCGAACATTGCAATATTTTTTGTCACACAGTATTAGCTCAGCAGTCTTTCAAATGCAATTTTTTAATTAAAAAAAAAAAAACACAAAAGTTATCGCAATTTTTTTTTCATATAATGTAAAAGATGAGTAAATAGATACTGTAGATAGATAAATAGATACTAAATGTTGGAATCTCCTATTGCCACATCTGTAATAATTGGAGATAAGAGGGAAAGGGAAAACCTTAAGGTTCGGACTTTAGAGGCATTGTAATGTGTAAAAATATATAAACTTTATTAGTACAATACATTAATAAGAATTTGCAGAAGCAAAAACATGGAGCTGAAAGCGGAACGTCAGTCATTTTTTCAGCTTTCCATCTATTAAATCTAATGCCCTTGTTGTTGTTTTTTTAACTTTGGATAGTAAAATGTTTTTTTTTTTTCTGCCAGTCAATACCTTATACAGCCCACTTCCTGTTTCTTGTCTGGTCATTAGCCTAGGATTATGACATCATATGACATCTCTCATGAGAGTTTGCCAGGAAGGGAAGGGGGATAAGTCATAAGTAGGCCAATGAGAGCTGGAGGTGTGCCTCTGTGTGTCTGTATAAATCCAGGAAGTGAACAGGCAGCAGCTTCAGCTGCCCACAGTTAAAATGGCTGCAGCCAGACTCAGTGGAGGGAGATTCCTGCAAAGTGGTTGGAGGGAAGCTTCAGAATGGCAAAGATGTTTTTGTTAAAATTGATGTGAGCAGACTGCAGCTCCTCTTTAAAAACATGTGTTCACATATGTGTGAAATGTAGACAACATGGACATAATACTATAAAAGTATGTTGTTATACCATGTAGTAGAGCTGCACGATTCTGTCTAAAATGAGAATCACTATTTTTTTGCTTAGAATAGAGGTCACGATCCTCGCGGTGTAACATCTTCTTTCACATTATACAAAAAAATGGGCTAACTTTACTGTTTAGTTTTTTTGTTTCTTTTTAATTAATTAATTAAAGTGTATTTTTTTTTTTTAATTGCGTTTGAAAAACCACTGCGCAAATACGGTGTGACATAAAGTACTGCAACAGCCACCATTTTATTCTCTAGGGTCTCTGCTAAAAATAAATATATCATGTTTGGGTGCTCCAAGTGATTTTCCAGGAGAAAATAATGCTTTTTACTTGTAAGCAACAAATGTCAGAAAAGGTTTGGTCTTTAAATGGTTAAACTTCCCTCATCTACAGAGTTCTTTACTTTGATAAAAGAACAAAAAGATACTTTGTTTCTACTTATTCGCATGTTGTAACAAAATTTGGCAGGCTGCCTGGATTTTTTTTTTTACCAGCTGTGAGAACTCTCTGCACATGTTAGAAAGATTGTGACATGCTGTTTTGAAGATCGGGAAGGGAAAAAGATCGCGATTTAGATTCTTAAAGAGGAAGTAAACCCTGATGGGTGTTACTTCCTCTTTGTTTCCCTGCAAATGTAAAGCATAATGGGCTACAATGCATTGCATAGTAGCCCATGATGTGACACTTACCTGCAGGAGAAGCCCGCCATGTCCCAGTCTTCCAAACTAGTAGCAAGCGTCCATTCTTCACCCCTCTTCCTTCTGGGGCCACAAACTCCGGCTCTGTGACCGGCCAGAGTCGCGTGACATCACGTGACGTCGTGTGATGTCACTCCCACGCATGCACGCGGGAGCCGCCTTTAACGGCATGACCCGATCTAGAAACGGCACAGCGTGCGCTTTCTAACCCCGGCGCATGCGCAGAAGAAAATCGCCCTGCGGCAGTTTGCAAATATCTCCAAGACCGTGCAGGTCTGTGAGATATTTCAAGCACTGACAGGTAAGCCTTAATCTAGGCTTACCTGTAGGTCAAATTGGTTGTAAAGGGTTTACAACCACTTTAGCGATTAATCGTGCAGCTCTACCATGTAGGATGAGTGAGCCCCTGTGCGTCAACGTGTTTCACTTGTTTGCTTCATCAGGACTCAAGCAGGGGTAGTCTGAGAGAAACAGGTCTCACTTACACAAGTGAGACCTGTTTCTCTCAGACTACCCCTGCGTGTGTCCTGCATCAAAACACCCACACGCATGTAAAACGATCGCCCAGTGCGGACACCGGAGCAAAAGAACCGGGTGGTCTAATCCCAATACAAGTCTCTGTGAGTGAGAGGTGAGCATTTAAATCACTGTATATATAAATGAATTTAGCGCCGATTATCTAGGACAAAACAACGATCAAAGCTGCATTTGAACAGAACTTCAATCAGATAAGCCATAGAAGGCGCCGTCAGTAAAGAAGAAGCAGCCCGGCATTTAGTAAGGATTACATTGTCAAGACACAAATATGTCTAATCGGACAGCCTATTCCATGCGACCGTAACGCCACCCAGAGATATACCTGCTAAATAGATACCTAACACGTCACGCTTTAACCGCTTGCCAACCGCTGCACACAGATGTACGTCGGCAGAATGGCACAGGCAGGCAAATGGGCGTACCTGTACATCCCTTTGAATTTGCCGCCTATTGGGCGCAGGCGGGAGCGTGCCCGGCGGGTCCCGGGAACTCGATGTTCGCCAGCGGCCTGCAATTGCGGTGTGGAGAGGTAGAACGGGGAGATGTCTATGTAAACAAGGCATTTCCCTGTTCTGCCTAGTGACATGACAGATCTACTTCTCCCTGTCATCGGGAGCAGTGATCGCTGTCATCTCAGTGCTAGCCCCTCCCACCCACAGTTAGAACACCTCCCTAGGACACACTTAACCCCTTGATCGCCCCTAGTGTTTAACCCCTTCCCTGTCAGTGTCATTTACACAGTAATCAGAGCATTTTTATAGCACTGATCACTGTGAAAATGACAATGGGCCCAAAATAGTGTCAAAAATGTCCGCCATAATGTCATGATAAAAATCGCAGATTGCCGCCATTACTAAAAAAAAAAAAATAATAATAAAAATGCTATAAATCTATCCCCTATTTTGTAGACGCTATAACTTTTGCGCAAACCAATCAATATACACCTATTGCGATTTTTTTTTTTTTACCAAAAATATGTAGAAGAATACATATCAGCCTAAACTGAGAAAAAATGTGTTTTTTTTATATATTTTTGGGGGATATTTATTATAGCAAAAAGTAAAAAGTATTGCTTTTTTTTTTTTTCTAAATTGTCGCTCTTTTTTTTTGTTTATAGCGCAAAAAATAAAAACCGCAGAGGTGATCAAATACCCCCAAAAGAAAGCTGGGAAAGTGGGAAAAAAAAGGACATCAATTTTTTTTGGGGTGCAATGCCGCTCAACCGCGCAATTGTCAGTTAAAATAACGCGGTGCCGTATCGCAAAAAAATGGCCTGGTCAAGAAGGGGGTAAATCCTTCCGGGGCTGAAGTGGTTAGAATTGTGCAAAAAATAGCAAAAAAATAAAAGTAAAAATAAATAATAAAATATCGGGTAAATAAAAAAAATATTGGGGTTATGGCAGCTAGCTGCCATAACCCCAGTTTTTAACATCAAAATATTGACATGTGTTTACTATGGGCTGTCAAGTGGTATTATCGTTACTCTATATTTTATAAATTCTCCTGTTTAGAATGATGCTAAAAACTATGATCATGTTACAAAAACAGTTATTTTCAAATTAAATAAAGTTTTTTCTTTCTTTTTTTGCACTTTTTCAAATGTGCAACTACAAAAATTATTAAAAGTAAAAAAAAAAAAGTAAAAACTAAAAAAAAGAGGTTTAACCCTCCTTCATGACCAGGCCATTTTTTTGCGATACGGCACTGCGTTATTTTACCCGATAATTGTGCAGTCGCGGGACGCTGTACCCAAATAAAATTGATGTCCTTTTCTTCCCACAAATAGAGATTTCTTTTGGTGGTATTTGATCACCTCTGCGGTTTTTATTTTCTGCGCTATAAACAAAGAAAGAGCGTAAATTTTGAATAAAAGAGTATATTTTTTACTTCATGCTAAAAAAACATACCCAACAAAAAAAATGTAAAAAATTTAATTTATTCATATATTTAGGCCAATACTGTATTCTGCTACATATTTTTGGTAAAAAAAAAAATAAAATAAATCCCAATAAGCGTATATTGATTGGTTTGTGGAAAAGTTATAGCGTCTACAAACTATGGGATATATTTATGGAATTGTTTATTAATTTATTTTTTCTACTAGTAATGGCAGTGATAAGAGATTTTTTTTTAGCAGGACTGCGACATTGGGGCGAACAATTCGGACACCTGATTGACACTTTTGACACTTTTTGGGGACCAGTGACACCAATACAGTGATCAGTGCTAAAAAAATAAATAAAAAAAATACAATGTTTACAACCACTTTAGCTGTTTGCTGCCATACAGATTTAAAAATAAATGTGTGATACAAATAAAAACCGACTGTAACAGAGCTCTGTGTAGCCGTGTGGAATCTTTTACAGATAATCAGTACTATACAGATGCAGGGTGGACATCCTGGTGGGACACTTCCACAGAACACTGATTACTGATGTACTAACCACACCAAAAATAAAACCTGTTTATTATTTGCTCGATGCAGTTATTACATTTAATTTATCAGCTTGTATTTATATAGGTCATTGTTAACTTTGAAAACAGCCTTAAACATTAAATTAAATAAAATTATTATTATTCTAACACACTATTGCATTATTTCTTTTTTTCTTTTATTTTTTTAGTCAAAAAAAAAACCCAGGGGAAGTAGAAAATATTACACTTATTATAGTAATGGAATTTGAATGCCTAATTAAAGGTTTTATTTAGTTTTTGCTAAAATGTGAAAGGAAAAAAAAAAAAAAAAAGGTCTCGTTAGAGACACTGCCATCATTTAAAAATGTATTTTTCATGGATAAATTGATTTTTCATGCACCTATGGATTTTGCTGTAGGCATAATTGTGTGGAACTGAAAAAATTCAATCTCGCTTATTGAGCTGCTTAGGGAAAGTCTGATTTAAACCAAAAAAGAAAAAAATAGAGGGTTGAATTTTTCTTCTTTTTTTTTGGGGGGGGGGGGGGGGGGTTGGGTTGTTTAGCTTATTTTATCTTCCATCCCAGGACAGACTAACCAACTTGCATCTCTATAGCGAGGAAGATGTAAGAGTAAGGCCCCATTCCTCGTTCATACGCGCCCATGTGCCTTTCAGTATTGGAGAGCAGAGGGGGTGCTTTGAGAGTTTTTCCCCCCAAAAAATGTCCAAAAGTGTTGCAAGGAACTCTTTGCACTGTGTCCAAGGAAATTCACTATTGAGATACACGGTGTGTTGGGTAAATATTCTGTTTTTGGTTTTTGGTTTTTTTAATATACTGTAAATAAACAAATGACACTAAGCGTTCTTGATGCTGAATCTATGTAGAAAACAAAGTTTCAGCACCCTGGAGAGTGTCTGTGGGCAAATACACTATATTACCAAAAGTATTGGGACACCTGCCTTTACACGCACATGAACTTTAATGGCATCCCAGTCTTAGTAAGTAGGGTTCAATATTGAGTTGGCCACCCTTTGCAGCTATAACAGCTTCACCTCTTCTGGGAAGGCTGTCCACAAGGTTTAGGAGTGTGTCTATGGGAATGTTGGACGAGAAGTCCTGGCTGGCAGTCTCTCCTCTAATTCACCCTAAAGGTTGTTCTATGGGGTTGAGGTCAGGAATCTGTGAAGGCCAGGCAAGTTTCTCCACCCCAAACTCGCTCATCCATGTCTTTATGGACCTTGCTTTGTGCACTGGTCCAAGTCATTTGGTGGAGGGGGGATTAGGGTAGGGGGTTGTTTTTCATGGGTTGGGCTTGGCCCCTTAGTTCCAGTGAAGGGAACTCTTAAGACATTTTGGACAATTTCATGTCCCAACTTTGTGGGAACAGTTTGGGGACCTTCCTGTTCCAACATGACTGCGCACCAGTGGTTAAAAGATGTAATATTTATAACTATAATTTATGCAATTATTCTTTAGATCCAACTGTCCCCCTGAAGAGACCGCATACAGGTCGAAACGCATTGGGGCTTGCTATCTATGTAACATTATGTAATGTAACAATGTGTACTAATATGTGTTTGTTACTGCACTGGGGAATATGAATTGTGTTACTGTACCATAGATTTTTTCTATATACCGTATTTCAATAAACCATGATATTTGACAAAATCATTTTATATATCCATTAAGAACTTCTTTTTTGATTCTGTACATTGCTGTTTTAAAGCCCTTTGGGGGAAAACAATTCTTCTATAAGCTAATTTCAGGATGTGCAGCTCCTTTCATCTCTTCTATATGTGTCCTTCCTTTATCATAGTTCAATTTTGGGTGGTTAAACACCCCTTCCCCACCATGACACATTAGAGATAAGACATGAGCTGTGTGTTTCCTTTTTGCTATCTTCACGACTCCTGCATTTTGCTAACTAATTTTCTTATACTTATTTAATTTTCAATGGTCCCATGCATCAGGAGGAATCTAAATTAGACTCCTATATTGCATGATGCTCAAATGCCTTACATGGCATTTGCTGACAAACCCTATTTATATGCTATGCAGGAATGTGAGGACTTGGAATTAGCAGGCAGCCCATGTACCTAACACTAGATCATTAACATCTTCTGTCTGCCATACTGGCGAATCAATGAAGTTAACTACCCAATGTCCAATTGGCACGATCTATATTATCATGTTTTTGGTTCGAGGGCCGTTTTGAACTGGCGGGTTTAGCTGTGCCTCCTCTCCCCCCTGGGGGTGAGTTTGGCCCCTCGCGGCTTCCCGGCAGGATGGGTGTTTGTAGACACTTCTGCATGCCCCCTTTTTTGCTCATCTCTGCCGCCGAGGTGAGCCTCATCCTGCCGGAGGCGTCCCGTGTTCATCCCTGGACTGTTTGACGGAGTGCGCATGCTTGGATCCGGCGTGCGCACGACGTCGTGACGTCAAGCTTTTTGCGGCGGAGATGACGACAGTGGTCGGGGCCGTATGGCCTTCCAGGACGCCGACGGAGCCACACGTGGGCCGCTTCTTTAGCGGTCCCTGCGCTATGTCTTTTGGGGGGAAAGGGGAGGGCTTGCACCTGCACATGATCATCCCATTTGCCCTATTTTGGATATATTATGAGACTGGATACCTGAGAACCAGATCATGATCTCATGCAGGCCAGGACAGATGTTACTGCAGCCACTTTCTCTCGATACTAGAGTCCCCACCTTTCCTGCACGATTGCAGTCAGGCTTATCACATCAAACAAACTCTACAAGTTAAATACAATCCTCAGCCTACATGAACTACAACATTGATAAGGTAAATTACTTTTTACTAATCACATCATTCCACATGGCACATCACATCACCATACACACACACCTTTACACTTTGGTTGGCCTTTACCCATTTCTTAGATTTTATCACTTTTCAGTCTACACTTGTTGTCTTTGTTCCTCACACTGCTGGCGCTAGGCAAGCACCACTTTATGCTTCTTATCACCTCATGCACTATCCAAGTCACGTCATCCTTCTGCACCCAGCACACTTTTTTCAACTAAAGTAATTGTCGTTTTTTACACATACATTGTCCCTTTTTACCTATTTTACTCATTTTACCAATTTAGTATGAATTACAAAGACATAGTACACCACCACATCTTTGGATTACATGATCATTCAACCTTGTTGGTTACATTTATGGGAAGGAAACAATACCGTAATATATTTACACAGTAATAATCTAATCCAACGTCAGTCTCTACATATATACTTAGAAACACTCACCATATTATTAAGCTAACCATTAAACTTCTTCAAACCAATATATGGCTATTTTTGGGTATCTGTTGCAGGTGTGCGCCCCTCCCTCCCCCCGGGGGCAGGTAAAGTGTGGCTCCTTGCAAGCTCCTTGGGGATGGGTCTCCGGGGGATTTGAGGGTGGCCTCCTGAGCCCTCCGGTGTCTTTAACGGCCCCCACTATTCATCTTGGATCATAGAACACTTATTCCACCGTTGAGCGGTAAAAACATATTATCTTGATCTAATCAAAGTGATGCATAACAACTAGGGTTGTCCCGATACCACTTTAGGACCGAGTACAAGTACCGATACTTTTTTCAAGTACTTGCCGATACCGATTACCGATACTTTTTTTTTAATGTCACGTGACAGTGTTTTGTTTTTTTTGTTTTTTTAACAGTGTTTTCTTTTTTTTTCGGGGGGGGGGGGGGGGGTGAACGGTGTATGTGTGTGTTTTTTTTTTTATTATTTACAATTTATATTTTTTACAATAATATTTTTTTTTATTCTTTATTGCAATGTGTTTTTTTTTAATCAGCCCTGTTGGGGGGCTTTGGTGAGATATCAGGGGTCTTAACAGACCTCTGATATCTTCCCCTTGAGACAGAGAAAGAGACCGAGGATAGAGATTCGCCAGTCCCTTTCTCTGCAGCCTCAGCTGCACTGAGAATGAATGGAGAGAAGACAGCGGCTCCTCTCCATTCATAAACTGACACATCGTAATCACAGGAGATTACAATGTTTCAGTTATGTGAATAGACAGAGTCAGCTGACTCTGTCCATTCACAAAGAAAGGAGGAGGGGGACAACGAAACGGAGGGGGACATCGGAGGGGGGGCAGAGAAGGAGAGGGGAACGGCGGAACGGAGGGGACAGCGGAGAGGCACAGCAGAACAGAGGGGACATCGGAGGGGGACAGAAAAGGAGAGGGGAACGGCGGAATGGAGGGGGACAGCGGAGAGGCACAGCAGAACGGAGGGGACAGAGAAGGAGAGGGGGATAGCAGAATGGAGGGGACAGCGGAGGGGGACAGAGAAGGAGAGGGGAATGGCGGAACGGAGGGGGCATGAAGGAGGATGCAGTGACAGTTAGCGGTGACCGATCACCGCTGTATGTCACTAAAGCCGCTGAAAGCCGCTGGGGGAGAAGCTTGTAACTCCCCCACGCGCCGATCACAGCTGACTTCCAGGTATCGGCGGAAGCATCGGGAGCATTTGCCTGAGTACAAGTACTTGGGCAAATGCTCGGTAACGGTGCCGATACCGATACTAGTATCGGTATCAGGACAACCCTAATAGCGACATATATATTTATTTATTTTTTAATTTTGAATTTATGCAATTATTCTTTGGATCCAACTGTCCCCCTGAAGAGACCGCATACAGGTCGAAATGCGTCGGGGCTTGCTATCCATGTAACATTATGTAATGTAACAATGTGTACTAATATGTGTTTGTTACTGCACTGGGGAATATGAATTGTGTTACTGTACCAGAGATTTTTTTTATATACCGTATTTCAATAAACCATGATATTTGACAAAATCATTTTATATATCCATTAAGAACTTCTTTTTTGATTCTGTACATTGCTGTTTTAAAGCCCCATGGGGGAAAACAATTCTTCTATAACCTAATTTCGGGATGTGCAGCTCCTTTCATCTCTTCTATATGTGTCCTTCCTTTATTATATTTATAACTTCCGTCACACAAAATCTTCACATTTTAATTTTATTCAATTGGAAAAAAATGGGTGAATTCTGGGTTAAAGTTTTGTAGATCTTGGATGAAAACATTTATAAATAGATATCTTAAAGTGAATTTTCATTTTTTTTTTTTTACCAATATTAAGCTCTAGATGAAATGATTTGTAGATCTAGCACCACATCCCGGTTTTGTTATGCGCGCATGGAAAAGAATTAGGGACTTTAAAGATGCAAAGTAACACAATATCCATAAGATTCAATCGTTATTTATTCCATATAAATCGGCGGGTCGATGGCCACCCGCGATCGAGGTGAAGAGAGGCAGAACGGGGATCTGCTTATGTAAACAATGCGGATCCCCCATTCAGTCAGGGGAGGAGAGAGAGATCAGCTGTTCCTAGTGATCAGGAACAGCGATCTCTTGCTACTCTAAGTCAGTCCGTCCCCCTGACAGTTAGAAACACCTCCCTATGGAACACTTAACCCCTTGATCGCCCCCCTAGTGTTAACCCCTTTCCTGCCAGTGTCATTTATACAGTGATCAGTGCATTTTTTTTATAGCATTGCTCACCGTATTGGTGTGACTGGTCACCAAAAAAGTGTCACTTAGGGTCAGATTTGTCGGTCGCAATGTTGCATTCCTGCTAAAAATGGCAGATCGCCGCCATTATTAGTAAAAACAAAACAAAAAAAAGGTCCCTAAATCTTTCCCATAGTTTGTAGATGCTATAACTTTTGCGCAAGCCATTCAATATACGCTTATTGCGATTTTAATTTTTTTTTTACCAAAAATATGTAGCAGAATACATATTGGCCTAAACTGATAAATTATGTTTTTATTTTATTTTTTTTTGGATATGTATTATAGCAGAAAGTGAAAAATATTGTTTTTTTGTTTTTTTTTTCAAAAATGTCTCTCTTTTTTTTTTATTTATAGCGTAAAAAATAAAAAAACGCAGAGGTGATCAAATACCACCAAAAGAAAGCTCTATTTGTGGGAAAAAAAAGAGTCGGGACCCGTTGCCATCTGCAGGAAGGAAGGTCCAGGTGCAGGAAGACAGCGTTGGACCTCCAGACAAAGATACGTACCTTATCTTTGAAAGTTACCAGGGACACTACAGTAAATTAGCTTTGAATTGAAAAAAAAAATGAAATTCAGATTTTAGCTTTTTAATTAATTAGTTAATTAGTTTGTTTATATATTACTGTCTTTTTTCTGTGAAAAAAAAAATAATAATAATGAGGCTTACGTTGGATCATTTTTTGGGTCTAGGATAATTCACTACAGTAATTTAGCTTTGAATTAAAAAAAAAACTAAAGTTCAGATTTTTAGCTTTGTAATTAATTAGTTAATTGGTTTGTTTATTTATTACTGTCTTTTTTCTGTGAAAAAATTAAATAAACAATAATGAGGTTTACGTTGGATAAATTTTTTGGGTCCAGGATAATTCATTACAGTAATTTAGCTTTGAATTAAAAAAAAAAAAAAAAAAAAAAAAACTAAAGTTCAGATTTTAGCTTTGTAACTAATTAGTTAATTAGTTTGTTTATTTATTACTGTCTTTTTTCTGTGAAAAAAAAAATAATAATAATGAGGCTTATGCTGGATAATTTTTTGGCTCCAGGATAATTCACTACAGTAATTTAGCTATGAATAAAAAAAAAAACAAAAAACTAAAGTTCAGATTTTAGCTTTTTAATTATTAATTATTTAGTTAATTACCGGTAGTTTGTTTATTTATTACTGTCTTTTTTTCTGTAAAAAAAAATAAACATAATAATGAGGCCTACGTTGGATCATTTTTTGGGTCCAGGATAATTTAAAGCAGCTCTTGTAAGGCATAGAGCTCTTGTGACCCCCCCAATTAAAACCCATGATATTCTTAAATCCGTCAAAACCCCTTTATTTTTACCCACCTCTGTGACTCCAGTGCATTCAGCAAAGAGGATGACATTTTTTTACCAAAATCTCTTGAAATTCATAGAAATTTTTGGAAATATGAACTCAAAATTCTGCTCATCCAATATGACGGAGGTTTTAACTCTTCCTATCTCTGTGCCAAATAAAATATTTAATTTCAGGCTGCAGAACATTCTCATCAACAAACAACAGTGCATATAAGGTTAAGCCTGGGATTTTTTTTTTTTTTTATCAAAGATTGTGAGATATGATTTCCTTTAATCTCCCATCTGTCTCAATGTTCTTCTGCAATGAGTCAGGTTGTAAACCCAAGCTGACCTTCTACTAAACCGTCCCTCTGAGAGCCGCATAAAACATTTATTTTCCATTTAAAGTATAACATCTGATCAAAAGTACATTTAATAAAAATTTTCCTCAAGGATTTGCTTTCAAAACATGCTACAGATTTCACTTGGAAATAAGCTACAGAAAATCTTCAGTATGTAAGTTCTGTTTTTTTTTTTTTTTTCCTCCTTTTTATCATTTTACTTTTTTAAAAGGGTGGGAAAAAAAAATAGCAAATAAAGAAAAAAAAATATAGCGTGTGCAACTACGATACAAGTCATATTGTAATTCGACGTTATAAAAATGACCTTTCCTTTTCAATCTGCAGCCGCTATCATTTTCTATAAATGCAAAACAATATGGCCACCTGGAGTTGTTCTGTACACAGAGTGAGTACTGACCACTCCCCAGAAACATCATTTCCTGCTTGTGTGATTGGCTCACCAATTTTCCCAGAAGTCTGCACTAAGATACAAGTCAGATTTCAGGCATCCCCTGCAACAAAAATTTCATTTTTGGTGAGATACTCCCAATAGGGAAATCATGTCTAAAGGGATGCAGGCCCGGCAGATTTCCTCATTAGTGCTCTGCAGCTGCCACAGCTAGTTGATAATTATGAGACCACTTCCATTAGACTCACTCAGCCCAGAGGCACAGACAAACACACAGGGATTTCTACAGAATAACAAAAGATAGGAATCTGCAACAAAGTTTGTTATAATACTTGCAATGAACATAGATCACCCAGGGGGGGATGTTTTCCTCTCAACAAAAGTGGAGCTACACTTCAACCACATAAGCCCCAGAATGATTTACCCCCTCCCTGACCAGAGCACTTTTTGCGATTCGGTACTGCGTCAGTTTAACTGACAATTGCGCGGCCGTGCGATGTGGCACCCAAACAAAATTGACGTCCTTTTTTCCCCACAAATAGAGCTTTCTTTTGGTGGTATTTGATCACCTCTGCGGTTTGTCTTTTTTGCACTATAAACAAAAAAAGAGCGACAATTTAGAAAAAGAAAAGTAATTTTTTTTTTACTTTTTGCTATAATAAATACTCCCCCAAAAATATAAAAAAATACATTTTTTTCCTCAGTTTAGGCCGATATGTATTCTTCTACATATTTTTGGTAAAAAAGAAAATTGCAATAAGCGTATATTGATTGGTTTGCGCAAAAGTTATAGCGTCTACAAAATACTGGCTATACTGTATGTATGGCATTTTTATTATAATATTTTTTTTACTAGTAATGGCGGCGATCTGCGATTTTTATCGGGACTGCGACATTGTGGGGGACACATCGGACACTTTTGACACTATTTTGGGACCATTGTCATTTATACAGCGATCAGTGCTATAAAAATGCACTGATTACTGTGTAAATGACACTGGCAGGGAAGGGGTTAAGCACTAGGGGGCGATCAAGGGGTTAAGTGTGTCCTAGGGAGTGATTCTCACTGTGGGGGGGATGGACCACCACTCACATGACAGCGATCACTGCTCCCGATGACAGAGAGCAGTAGATCCCTGTCATGTTGCTAGGCAGAACGGGGAAATGCCTTTTTTTACAAAGGCATCTCCCCGTTCTTCCACTCTGTGACGCGATCGCGGGCACCGGGCAGACATCAAGTCCGCGGGACCTGCTGTCACGGAAACCCACGATGCCGCATCTTAAAGGGGATGTACCTGTATGCCCTTTTGCCCACCCGTGCCATTCTGCCGACGAATATTGCTGTGCGGCGGTCGGGAAGGGGTTAAACTTCTGTTTCAGCAAAAATTCATAAAGCTTGCATAAATGCCAATGTTTTTGTTCTGAACACTTTAACATTACTGTTGCGTTGGATTTCATTTTGCATGTATTAATATCTTGGTGCTGACATCTAGTGGCAATTCAGTGTGTCTACAACTTGTAATTTAATGTCTGTAAATGGCATATTCTCGTTTACCTGCATGTTGTGGTTACTTAGTTTAGTTCTTAGATAGACCATCTCCTTCATGTTTCCTCAGCTACCAGCCTCCATAATGGGCACAAGGTTTAGAAGATTATTGTCTTTTTACACTTCAAATGACCAGTGAACATCCTACGTCCTGCATTTTAAGAAGTAAAACTATGTTGGATTAAACTGCCATGTTTTATTTTGGAGTTGAGCTATCTATAGAGGGCGCTTATTCAGCAGGTGACCATACTGGATAGACCGAGGTCTAAAAGAGGTAAGTCAATGCATAAGGTGGTGCTTGAAACAGAATAGTCTTAAAAACTATCATATGGTTTTTGGTCAATCCTGGGAAATGAAAGGCACACTATAGTCAAAAATATATCTTGGTAGCTATATGTGGTTAATATTTGTAATGATAGCATTTAGTATATGAATTGTATATGTCATTATTTTTATTTGTTCTCACGTGTACATGCCCACCAAGCTGTCCACCAAATGTGTCATCTACAGGGTTGGAATAAACCATGTAACACATTTTATCCAAATATAAAAAAAAATGTATCCTCTGCACCTTCTGCTTCTCTCTCACCAATATTACCAACAATTACCTGCTGTCAAAATGACAGCCAGGAATTTCTATGCATTATGTAGCAGGAGCAACTGTCAAATGTGGCTTTCCTGTGTAACATGACACTTGCAGACATTCTGCAGGGGGATCCCTCCTGCAGCGCTGTTGTGTTCTAACCAGTGAGAAGCCTTCCCTGCAGACAGAATGCAATGTGTCATGGTTATGCAGTAATGTGTGTCTGTCAGCTCACCTCCTGTGTTCACCTTTAGAGGCCAGCCACCCTCACCTGACTGTTTAAATAATCTTCCCTCAGCATAGCTCCACCCCGGCCTCTAATTAGGAACACTATATTACCTGGGCATTGCAAGCCAACCTTGCTGATCAAGCATTGTGTGTTAGCTTATTACACATAGAGAATAAAGATTCGACATAGAGAGAAAAGATTCGATGAAGGGGAGAAAAGATTCGACATAGGGGAAAAGATAAATAAAAATAATGATGATGATGAATGTTATTGGCTGATTGTAACCAAAGAGGAGGAGCAGTAAAATAGCTAGAACTAAGTACACACATAGTTTGGCTTATGGTGTCTGTTGAAAGTTCTAAGAAGATTCAACGGAGCAGGTAAACTATACGGCATCGTACAGTTTAGCTGCTCCGTCGAATCTTCTTTGAACATTCGACAGACACCATAAGCCTTCAATGACAGATTCGACCTTAATTTGGATTTTCGGACGAATGTAATTTTTAATGAAAAATGAAATAAATAAAAACGAATTTCGGGAGTAACTAAATAAATGTATTTTTCGGACGAAAACGAAATTCCGAAACAAAATATTTCAGTGTGCACAAGTCTACCAGTTACCGACTTTGGCCTGTTCTCGACTATCCCTGCCTGCTTGTGACCCTGACCTTTGGCGTGTTAGGTTTATCCTTGTCTGCTAGTCGCCCCGACATTTGGCTTATCCCTTTACTATCCTTTTTGTTCCAGCCTGCTGCCTCCTTCCTGTTCTCCTGTAGTCTACTGTGAGCGTAAGCTGTGAGACCCTGGGGGCCGCGACCTGGAGCCAGACTGCAGCGCAGTCCATCCTCACCACTAGAGGTTCTGGTGAACAACTGCTGGCTCTTAGACTCCATGCCCTGGGGAATCTATGCGTTAGTGATCCAGTAGACCTGCTTCCTGAACCTCCCAGGGTTCAATCGGCAGCAGTCAGTCCTAGGGTCCACTACCTTAGCGGTGCACTCCTGACTCCCATGGAGTGCATCTGTCACCTGGTCTCAGGTGACCTGACACAATGATTACTGCTAGTGGAGAACACATGCCAGGCAAGTCTCCAGGAGGAACAAGGAACAGCCAAGAGGGCTGGTGAGTGACACATACACAGGAGGACTGGGAGGTTCACCTGAGAGGACTGAGATGGAGCAGTCTGGGATGGGTGCAGAGCCAGTCAGGAGGATTGTGGTGGTACGGTCAGCTGCAGTAAGGAGAGCTCGCAGGGCCTGAAGAGGTGGTACTGGGATCAGTAGCCACGTGGGACAGCTAGCACTTGGAGCTACTACCATTTTTGCTACACCACAGGGACCCATGGTCCCTGTCTGCAAAGGGCATTCTCAAGGATCTAACTGAGTCTGTGTTAGCTCAAGCCACTGAGGCTAGCTGGTCATGGGAGTGATAGTCTGCAAGCAAGTGTATGTGCTGGAGGCTTAAATACAATCAATAGTTACAGCCGTGCATGATACTTAGAAGTTGCAAAAAGGTTGGTGAACCCTGATATTGACATTGGGTATCGGGTATAATAGTTCTTGTCAATAATCCTCTACATGTTTCACAGCATAAGCCGCTTCTTCAGGAGGAGCCAATCCTTGTTATCTACAAAATAAGTAACATTCATAATTTCATATTCAAGTGGCCATAACAAGGATAATATAAATACAACAGTAAGAAGAAAAAAGGTTACACTTAAAGTTAATACATAGTATAGAATTAGCGAATATTTTGAGGAAAGTGTACATGGATGGTACCCACCCCCACTTAAAGGTTTTCCAAACCGAGGCCTTCCCCCTTAACCCATCCAAGTTATATCCCCTCAATAAAAAAACAAAGGAAACAAAGTACAAGGACTATTTATTGACTGCTGTATGTCTGGGAATTCATGTGCCTTGCTGTGCAGGGTGGGAGAGAGACCGCAATCACCGGCAGCCCCTATGGAGGGTAATGCTACATACCAAAAGGCCTGCTGTGTGCAATAAACTTACCTCCAGATTACACCTCTGCTGTAATGCCTATTTCAACCAGTAGGGGGTACAGATGCCCACCCAGTACACAGTTGCATGGAAAGATGTAACATTAGGAGCCAGCTTGGCTTGAGTGGAAGTTTCCATTGACTGCAATGTACAAAGATACAGAGGATAAAGAAAGTCACATAAAGGGGAGACAACAGCCAAATATTTAATAAAAAAAACTCCTAATGAAAGGAAATCAAGAATAACCAAACTGAAAGATTTTTTAGACAGGTTAGAATATTTGTTGGTAACATAATTATCTCATATCTTTGACTGCTTTGTGTTATGTTGATCTGTAAAAGAAAGCAAAGACCAGAATAGAGGTTAAACACCCACCCACAAAAATAGGTTTTATTTTATCCTCATCCGCATTCACCTGTACTGACAATCATCTAATCTTTCATATCTTCTCATCTTGTGCTTAAAATAGAATTCCATCTCCTTCTCTCCCCTTGAACATCCTAAAATATTCATGTGCTGGGATGCTCCTGTTTCTCCATGCGAATCACACATGAAATTATTACTATTCCAACATACACCGAAGCTCCATTTCCATCACACTAGGAATGTTTTTGGCAAACAGTAACCTGAAAATGACAAGCGACAACAACATTTAACATTTTACATTTGCTCATAAATCCCCATAAGCACATAGGCACATTAAGGTGGCTAAATATTATCCGTAACGGTCAGGGGTCAGCCTCAGAGACCAGTAGCTACAGCAGTAGAGAGGATCCCACCAACCAGCAAGATGAATACACAAACAGATCACCCTGACAGATGACATGGGCTCCCCTAAGGGGCAGGGTCCAAGCACTAGACGTATTCACCAGAGTTCCTGATGGTGGGCATGGGTTTTGCTGCATGCTAGTGCCAGGTCGCAGGCCTCAGGATCGCCCCCCCTCCTAGAAAATGAGCAAGCGGGGGTCGGGTTGCAGATGTAGTAGGTACAGATCAAGCAGAAGCGTAGTCAGTAAACAAGCCAAAGGTCAGTAACAAATGGTTGCAGGTTGGGAACAATGCAGAAGTGGCATCGAGGAATATGCCAAAGTCGTAGCAAGTAGGTAATGAAGAAACGGAAGGCGGCCGGAATGACAAGAGTGAAATATTGGCTGGAGAGAGCACAGTAATCTGGCAAACAGGACGGCGTGGCTTAAATAGGAAGTTCATGGGAAGAGCAAAGGATTCAAGGTTGCAGAGAAACAAGGCACAATTGTCTAAGGAACCAGACAGGGAGCTGGGCAGCATCTCAGGTCGCTCAGCAAGAAGAGATACTGCCAGACACAGCAAAGGTCCCAGGTTCAGATTCAGGCCCTGATATTATCATTGTGAAATGTGCAATGGCATGACAGATCCAACTCATCCCCAGTGGGCAGCCTTTGGTCCTCCTCCCCCTTGGGTGACTCCACGGTCAGCCAACTTTCACCAAATCACGTGGTTTTTTTTTCAGCTCTTTACCGCCACCCTTTGGGCAACTTTTGCTATTGTTGGCTGATGTTTAGCATTGGTTCTGAGCATGCGCGTTTGTACTTTGGACTTTAGTCCGATGGACTTGTGTACACACACGATCGGATTATCCTCCATCGGACATTTGTTGTCGAAAAGTTTGAGAGCATGCACAGCAAAGATTCGCCCGTTGAAAAAGCAACAACAATTGTCCGATGGAGCGTACAGGCGGTTGGATTGTCCGATAAAACAGGTCCGTCGGGCCGTTGTTGTCGAAGAGTCCGATCGTGTGTATGGGCCTTTACCCTTATGGGATGTATGGACAAGCAGATACATTGACAGATCTGCTGAAGACCTGTATGGCATCTGAGATCTGCTGGTCACCGGTGCAATGCTTTACAGGCTCCAATTTTTATATATATATATATATATATATATATATATATATATATATATATATATATATATATATATAAAATGCACATTTTTTTTACCTGCAAAAAATGTTCATTTATTATTTTTTTCCAAAAAGTGAACTATTTTTTTTCCGAAAAGGGCAGTTGAAAAAAAAAAAAGGTCATCAACTTTGCTATGCTTTCTAGTAAGGAAGAGGTGTCTGGGTCACAAGGCTGACTGGATGTGTATTTGGCAAATTGTCGGGAGTTTAGCTGCAATTAGTCATAATTTCTACAGATTGTCGTTAAATCACCTGGACAACAGGCAATCTTGCCTCATACACAGAGTTAGAGCAGAATTACAATGACATTAGATGGTTGTTTTCTTACTCTTAAAAGGTCAACATGTGAAGAAATAATCCCCCCCGTTCTCCGGAGACATGGAAGAATACATTACATGGTATGGTCTAGCTCTCAGGCCCAGGGAGCAGTTATCTTCTACATAAATCCGTTCCAGTTCTGGTTTTCCTGTCTAGTAAAATAGATAAGATGCCTAATCTCATCAATACAGGGAATGCTTTTTTTTTTAGGTGAAGCAATTAAAAACTCTTGCTAATCACCGGGTGCAAATGGACAATGGAGGTAGTGCTCATTGATTAGTGTTGGGGCTAATAGGTGGAAGACATATACTCACGTGTGTGATGCTGTACACAATTACTAGACATCGATAACCTGAGGGCTTTAAGATGGGTAAATAGATAGTATGTACTGACTTTTTTTAATGCAAGTTTAGAAGTCATGTTTATGTGTCCTAAAGCTGGCCTTGCGCCTGCAGAATTTAATTTGAAGGATGTTACTCTCATAACATGTATCAAGAGCAGCTGTGCTGTAGTGAGAAATAAACGTATTAAGCAGCCAGCACAGCCGAAGACGAGCAGCACAAATACCAAAAAAAGAAAAAAAAATGCCGCGCTTCAATATATAACAACAGCAAATAGTATATTGTGTAACCAACAATACTAAAAAACATATGTGATAATGTCCACCACGTGAGGAAATATAGTGATAACAGGAACCAGGGTAAAGACCAAAAAGGCCTGGTATCAATGAACAATGTCAGTAGATTAGCTATTCTGAGATATCATTAGAACAGAAGACATCAATGAAGACATGTTGATAAGGAAATCTTGTGAAGGGACCGCCACCAATTGCATGAAGGCTTACCGGAAACGTTGGACTTAAAGGGGCATATACCTCTTAAGCCAAACAGGCTTGTGGTGATAAACTCCCTTTGGGATATAAAACCATCAGCAATCCAGATAGCCACGATCACAGTAAGAACTTTGAACGGTCACCAGTATATTCCCAATGGACGAGCAAATATGGTTCAGATGGAGAGGAGGACAGCCAGGGGAGATTCACAGGATGAAATCAAAAATGGAAAGAAGGTTCCACATAGTGTGATAACATTTTTTGAAAGTGTTTTTAATAAAAGAATGTAAAAATTGGACACTCACATTTCAGATGCAATCAACGGTTAAAAGGACATAGGAAGGCACAGTGGTGATGGCAGAACTCGACCCAAGAGATTGATTTTCTAAGAGATAGAGAGGACAATTCAAGAATCGGTTTTGAGTAAAAAACTCAAAGGACAAGGATGGAAAACTTTTGTTATATCTAACGGTAACAAATTAAATTCTAATCGTTGAATTTGCTCCCAGTCGGAAATTTTTTTTTTAACTCGTCTTATGCATATGCACTTGTGATATTTAATTTGAAAGTAGTGCGTTCTTTCTATGAAAATTGGGACATTGTCATGGTATTTAAAGGTAAAGTTTTTTGAAATTAGTCAAGTCCATGAAGGAACAGGTTTAATATATTGCCGTCCGAACGTTCAAGCAAAATTCTACAGGTGTAAGGCCATTTTTTGGCAGTCTTTCTCAACCCTTTTTTTTTTTACCATGGAGGAACCCTTAAAATTAGTTTTGGGGTCTCAAGAAACCCCTACTAAAAGTTATGGTATGTACAGCTCACAGTTCATCAGTTGACTGTGAATATAATGTGGCCTACCTAGCATATTTGACACCCAGAGTGGATCGTTTTTATATACCCCTCCCTGTCCTATATGGCAAAAATTTTTAGTAACAACCATGAAACAATTAATAATAATAACCAGTAAAGATTGCAGGCATTGTGCATTGTAGGGCCCCATACATTGGTAGTCAGTAGAAATGTTCCTCTTCACATTGATGGTCAGTGGAGAAGGACCCCCATCTTCTGTAGTGAAAGACTAGAGAAGATGATCCACTTTCCCCACCATGTTGTCTTTGCAAAAAGGTATTGGTACTACAACTATACAGGCGCTGTCAGTTGAGAGATCGATTTGCCACTATTTAAGGAACCACTAGCATCCTCTAGAAGAACCTTTGTTGAGAATGGCTGTCCTAAGGTATAGGAAGTGAGGAGAAGAACCTGTCCATAAGTACTTACTGTTACTGAAATCTTGTATGTGTGTGTGAACATACAGGGGGCGTTTCATTGTAACCGAAACTAGATCACCAAGACACAAGGGAAGTAAATTTCTTCTCAAATGTTTACCATAACCAAGGCAGGAAGGGAGGAACACTCTTCCAAATGGGGACACAAGAAGCCAAGGTAAAGACAGTTTTGGTACTTGAATTAGCTGTATTTCAAATACATTCACTTCACAATTTTAATTAATATGTACTTGTAGTAATTTATGATATCCTCCTGGAGTTAAACATATGAAGTGTGACCATTTAATTCCCGGAATGCCCACGGTATAGCACTATGATGGTGAGTCACACAGCCATTCCCACTCAAGCATGTTCTGACATATTCTAACTTGCACTCCCCTGGGTCCCAGACAGGTGGTGAACATTCCATGAAGGAACCAAGTGTTTTGAATAGCATAGGTGGTTTAAGAAGGGGCAGGAAGATGTACACAATGAGGCAAGAAGTTGGCAGACAAAAATGCAAAGGACGGATTCAGATGTGGACAGATGGGGAACCCTTGTGCGCTTAGGCTATTGTGTTTTTTTTATCACAAGGGGATAGCTCACTACAAGTTCATGAAACATGGTACAAAGGTCAACCAACTTGGAAATTCTGAAAAGGTTACATTAATTTGTTTGGAGGAAAAGACCGGAACTGGCCTGACAAGTAGATTCTCCACCACGACAATGCTATTGCACATTTAGTTTTTTGGGGGTTTTTTTACAGTTCATTCCAGGAATTAAATTCCTACATTTCTCTTTTATTTTTTCATTTTTTGTTACAAAGGGAAAGGCTAAGAAATTTTGGTGAGATATTTTATAGCTAAATTAGCCACTTCGGACGGGGGTTCTAATCTACAAAAATAAGAACAATTTCTGGCTATACATGCACTTTACCATGTTTTCTATGGAATAGGTTGAGACCCATTGACTGCAGCCTTTAACAGCATGTATTTATTTATTTTAGGGTAAGAAAATCCAAAAATATAATCTATTTATTAGTGTTGTTGCCCAAAATGAACACCACTTAAACCCAAAAGTCACACATTTTTACATAAGATTCCATTTGAATAATATATGTGGATCTTATATGAGAACATTAATAGTTAGACCATTGTTAGAGATAGCGATCCATGCTGCTTTACTCCATATATACAGTAAATCTATGTGTCGGTGAAGTTTGTGTTTGAAACAGGAGTCAGAAAACTTTCTTTTTTTCTTATTTTGTGAATTCCTTTTATTTATGTGTGTGTTGTGTTATAAATTTTAGAACCATCATGCTAGAAAAAAAAAATGAAAAAGAAATACATTCCTGTAAAAAAAAAAAATCTTGTACTGTCATCCCGTTTATTGTTTATTATTCAAATAAAAATACACAAAGTGTTCTTTTTTTGTTACTTTTGTAAGACAGCTTTAGATATTCTGGCTGTTTATTGAGATGGTAAATAAGTCTATTTTCTACTTACGTTTATACATATTTTAATTCTTATTTACTGAGCCTCCATTGTTGTCCATTGCTGTATTTCTTTTTATTGGACCCGTTTTAAATCCCGCAGTTTAACCATGTGAATTATTATCCAATTACAGATTGCAGGAAGAAGAAACTGCATTCCATTTTAGCTTGCGCACATTTTTTTCTCTTCCTTTTTTTTATCATCTGTTTTAATTCTGCTGTTGTATTTGTTGAAAGATTGTATTTTTTATCTGTTGTATTGATTTATCATATGTTAAAAAATATGAGAGTGGATCCGATTTCACTGAGATTTTATTTATATGTTACATCCAACATCTCATTATCATCACTATACATCCTCCAGAGATTTATGGATTGCATCTACTTTATTGGCTAAGGAAGACATAAATTTCTAGCAGTGTAGACAAAAAAAATAAATAAAATTAAATGTGACTTGTGATATAAACCCAAAGACTGAGCCTATTTTTCTTCTTTTCAAGACAAATAACCTGAAAGGATGCAGTGATACAATGTTCTTCTTTGATACAATAAAACAAGGTTTGGACAAAGACGATTTTTGGAACAGATAACAGTAACTGCACATTAAGGATGAGTAAATCCTCATCTAGTAAATCTAGGCTTGCAATCTACTTCATTATAACATAGTTATATGCGTAGGCTGAAAAAATGATGTGCTGATACATTGATAAAAAAAATACAAAAATAAAAAAGGTACAGAAAGCCAATAGAAAGACAGTTTTGCTGCTTATATTAACTGTCTTTGAAAATAAATTATTATTAATATTTGAACAAATACATAAATATAGTAAATTGTGATATACTGTATTTTTTTTTATTTGTGGGGTTCACAGAGAAAAGTTATCACAAGATCAAAGTACTTAGACTAAGTACTAAAAAGTTCAAGGGCCAGCAATCTGCAAAGAAGGTTATGGTAACCTTTTTTTGGGGATGACAAGGGTGTCAATCTCCCTGATTTTATGAAATGTGGCCATATCGTGACCAGGGAGAGGTACATTGAGACCCTTAAGAAGTTTAGAGAACCCATTAGGAGGAAGAGACTGAATACGTTCATCAGGCAATTGGAAAATTAGGCTGGTCAGTGATCCCCCATCCATCGTATAGCCCAGATTTTGTATCCTCAAACTTCTATTTGTTTGAAGGACAGTCTTTGGGAACAATGATTTGATGACATAGACAAAGTGAAAGTGGGTGTGAAGAAGTGGGTACAAAAGTGCACACCTGATTTTTTTCAAAGAGGATTCAAGAGTTGGGTTCAACAATGGCGCAAATGCAATGGTGCAAATGCAGAGTTACTAGTATGGAGGGATGAAAGAGTTACTCTAACAACATGTGAAATTTGAATAACTTATGCAAGTTAATAAAAAAGTTATGTCCACTTTTGTATTAGTTTCGGTACAGTCCTCATGCAGCCAAAAACCAACGGTGCACACAGGTCTACCTTTTAGCCTAGGTCAGCAATGGATAGACAGCAGGATCGTGGTCAAGATTCAAGCCAAGGTCAGCAACTGATAGACAGCAGGATGTGGTCAGAGGCAAACCAAGATCAGCAAGGAATAGACAGCAGGATCATGGTTCGGATTCAAGCGGAGGTTTGCAATGGATAGAAAGCAGGATCGTGGTCAGGATTTAAGATGAGGTCAGCAATGGTTAGACAGCAGGATCATGGTAAGGATTCAAGCCGAGGTTAGCAACGGATAGACAGCAAGATTGTGGTTAGGATTCAAACCAAGGTTAGCAATAGATAGACAGCAGGATTGTGATCAGGATTCAAGCCGAGGTCAGCAATGGATCGACAGCAAGATCATGGTCAAGATTCAAGACGAGGTCAGCAAGAGATAGACAGCAGGGTTGTGGTTAGGAGATAACCTGAGGTCAGCAAGAGAAAAGACCGCAGGATCATGGTTAGGATTCAAGCTGAGGTTAGCAATAGATGGACAGTGGGATTGTGGTTAGGATTTAAGTCAAGGTCAGCAACGGGTAGACAGCAGGATCATGGTTAAGATTCAAGCTGAGTTCAGCAAGAGATGGCCAGCAGAATTGTGGTTAGGAGATAAGCCCAGGTCAGCAACAGATAGACAGTAGGATCGTAGTCAAGATTCAACTTGAGGTCAGCAAGAGACAGACAGCAGGATTGTGGTTAGGAGATAACCTAAGGTCAGCAACGGATAGACAGTAGGATCATGGTTAGAATTCAAGCCGAAGTCAGCAAAGGATAAACAGCAGGATCATGGTTAGGATTCAAGCCGAGGTTAGCAATAGATAGACAGTGGGATTGTGGTTAGGATTCAAGCCAAGGTCAGCAATGAATAGATAGCAGGATCTTGGTCTAGATTCAAGCCGAGGTCAGCAAGAGATAGACAGCAGGATTATGGTCAGGAGGTAAGCCCAAGTCAGCAATGGATAGACAGCAGGATCGTGGTTAGGATGCAAGCTGAGGTTAGCAACAGATAGACAGCAGGATAGTGGTCAGGATTCAAGCCGAGGTTAGCAATGGATAGACAGTAGGATCAGGTTCAAGATTCAAGTCGAGGTCAGCAATGGATAGACAGTAGGCTCGTGGTCAGGATTCAAGCTGAGGTCAGCAATGGATAGACAGCAGGATCAAGTTCAGGATTCAAGTCAAGGTCAGCAATGGATAGACAGTAGGCTCGTGGTCAGGATTCAAGCTGAGGTCAGCAATGGATAGACAGCAGGATCAAGTTCAGGATTCAAGTCAAGGTCAGCAATGGATAGACAGTAGGCTCGTGGTCAGGATTCAAGCTGAGGTCAGCAATGGATAGACAGCAGGATCAGGTTCAGGATTCAAGTCAAGGTCAGCAACAGATAAACAGCAAGATCGTGGTCAGGATTCAAGCCGAGGTCAGCAATGGATAGATGGATGAGCCAAGGCCACAATCAAGAGGGTCAAAACAGGAAGTCAGAATGGAGAGAAATCCAGAAACAGGCCAGGTCAGAAACAAAAAATCAAGAATGAATAGGATTCAGGACCCAGGGAACAGATAAAGATCATCCAGCATCAGCATTTTCCATTAAAGAGGGAGTCTGGCGCCAAGTCTGGAATCAGGCATCCATGCCCATGTGCCAGCATGTGTAGATCTTCTCCTGAAGCTATCCTGACACCCTCCAATGCTTCTACAGTTCCCAATGGCAGTCAGCAAAATCTGAATACATACCATTGAATACACTGTATACTTCAAGAGCCTATTCAGCTTCACAAACTGATCTGCTAATAAAAGAAATGCAACAAGAAGCTTTCCTTCACTCTACATCTGACTCATCCAAAGCATTAACTTTTGTCCGGCTGATGTCCGCACGTAAAACACCATGTCTAACAGGATTCATTTATCAAGTCCTAATTTTCCTGGCGCTGTCTCCGTTTGGTGTGATTAAAATATGGAGGATTAATGTATCCAGTAACCATCTTATGAATATCATTATCCTTCAGAGAAAGTGTCATAAAGGTATCGTGATTTGTGAGTTCACCTCAAATGCTCAGATGACCTTCTGCAGTTTAGATTTGGGCTGAGAAAATAAAGTGTGGCAGAGTGCATTTCGGAGAGATAATCTCATTTTTAATTTCCGTTATATACAGTCATTGTTGTCAGTCTGAGTTGTAATTTCTGGCTTTGTAGGAGAAACTTGTTTCCACATAAATGCTCCAGCCATGCCAATAAGGACCTCGCATTTCAAAGAGGACCTTCCACCTATAGGTGAAATATATAATTTAGCCACTACAATACATGTGTATAAATATCCCTTGTTGAATGAAAAGCGCGTGTGCCCTTTTTTTGAATTAATCTTTTTTTGCATACAATCTTTTTTTTTTGGAATTTTATCAATTGTCTTATCTTTTTTTAACTGCCCTGCTGGAGGGGGCTGGTAAAAAATATCAGGGGTCTAAACAGCCTCAGCTGCACTGGAGATGAACAAATAGGAAGCACTCTGAGTCTTCCTTTTCACTCACAAACTGAAGCATAGTAAACACAGTTTATTATGCTTTAGTTATGAATGAACACAGGAGCAATCAGCAGTGATCGCTCACTGTGTTCATTCAGGAATGAAAGGGCCTGATGAATATGATATATTTACCCCCTTCCCCAAATTTCCATCCTGAAAAATTGCCTCTGAGTCCCCCACAGCAGCTGCAGCCGGCAGGAGGAAGAAGAGAAGTGCTGTCAGGGAAGGAGGGCACATGGGGGGGGGGGGACAGCATGGGGAAGGGGGGTAGGGTTAATCTGAGCAGAGAGGGATCCTCATGTGGCTCCCCCTATACTTCAGCCAACAGGAGGGTGAGGTGCAGAAGCAGGGTGAGCCACAGGAGGATCAGTTCCAGTGAGAAGGCAGTACAGCCGGTCCTTCTCCTCGGCAGGTGCCTGTACCACCCTGTTAAACTGATTGAGCCTGGGCCCAGTACAGGGGGGCGGCTGTACCCTCTGATTGGCGACCCTAATTCGCATGTGCCACAATGCAAAGCAGCTATAGCAATGTGTAAGAACCAGTGTCTGCTGGTGGAATTTTTTTTGGGGAGGGGCGGCAAACAATCCCCCCCCCCCGGTCAGTTGGTCAAAAGCCCCACACTGACCTCATCTAGGTTGCGGGTAGCGCTTCCTCCGGGCGGCGGCTTATTCACCCTACGTCTCATCCTCCTTGGCTAATATTTCTTGCCATTACCAGAACCCAACACCAAAGAACAAGCCAAAACAAATACTCCTGGTGATCACAACAATACCACATATTTGTATGTTATTTATTCTTTATTCTTACTACGGCCCAAAAACTTTGTGCTTTTCTTTTTGTCCTACCTAAAACACACTGACTCTAACTGACGATGCATTGCTGGGGCAAAGGTAAGTATTGGCAGCTTTAGTTCCACTTTTTTCCCAAATAACATTTTATTTTGTATTTGTATTACAAGATTACATAAAATGCAATGAGTAATAAAATTTAAGGAAAGATGAGGAAAAGGGGAAGAAAAGGAGGGGAAGGGGGGGTAGGTAATAGAGGCCATATATGAAATACTCCTTCTCATCTTTCCCATACTACTGTTCAAAACCATATAAGTCATTTAAACATTTAATGCAAAGAAAAAAGGAGGGGGGAGAAGAGTAGAAAGGTAAAGAAGAAGGGGGGGGGTGGTTGTTATAGTGACTTGTTTACTTGTCAAGGTGGGTCCTCCCGGAGGTGCCACAGTTCCCATATTTTATTATGTGCTTCCAGCCTGTCCTGTATTCTGGCCGTCATCTGCTCCATCAACTCCACATCTTTAATCCTGGCGTATAGGGCTTCAGGAGTGGGGGGGAAGTTTTTTTCCAATGTAAGGCGACAAGACATCTCGCCGCTGTAAGAATATGGCGCATTAATTTTTTATATGGCTTAGGGATTTTTAGTTGTAGGACCCCTAGAAGGAAGGACTTGGGAGTCATGGGGACCTGTATTTCCAAAAGACCGGTCAGCAATCGGTGTACCTCAGCCCAGTAGGGAGTGATCAATGGACAGCTCCAATATATGTGAAGGAGTGTTCCCTTTTCTTTCTGACAGCGCCAACAGCGGTCGGAACTGGTGGGATATATGGCATGGAGGGTATCCGGAGTCATATACCAGTATAGGATGATTTTATAAGCGTTTTCTTTGTATAGTGTACAAAGGGAGCTTTTCGCCGCCTGGGTCCATATCGTCTGCCATTGTTCCATTGGAAGTTCCTCCTCGAGGGCCTTTTCCCACCTGATCATATAAGCATGTTTACCCTTGGTTTCTAATGGGTAGGCATTTATTATTTTGTAAATATCGGAGATTAGGCCCTTCTGGGCTGTACCTCCCATAATCAGGTTTTCGAAAGGCGTTGGAGGGGAGAACTGTAGGTCAGACGCTATGGACAGGGCATAATGGCGTATTTGCAGGTAGCTGTAAAAGGCTTGACGCGGAAGGCCATATTTGGTCTGGAGATCAGAGTATGGCAATAGCCTGCGGGTTCTAGGGTCTACTATGTGTCCATAGTGGAAAAGATTCCGTGACGACCAAGGGTGAGACATCTGGTGAGTGAGGCTGTCTGGGATTTTGGGGTTGCAGATAAAAGATGTTAAGACCGATTTTTCTGAGGACAACTCATGTTCATGTGATATTTTATTCCACAGTCGGCGAAGGTGGGACACGGCTCCCAGTAGGCGCTCAGGGGGGACCTCTGCCCTCGCGTTCCATAGTAGGTTATTAGGGTGAATTGGGGCTAGCCATATTTTTTCAATCTCCGTCCACCTATTATAGGACCGTTGAGTAAACCAGGAGGCTATAGCTCGCAATTGGGTGGCTTGGTAATATTTAATGAGATTGGGGAACGCGAGACCCCCGTCTGAGCGTGCCGCCACCATCACCGACCGAGGGACCCTATGTCTTTTGTAGTTCCAGGTAAATTTAAAAAGGTCAGATTGCAGTTTACTCAAGTGGTTGCGGGGGACAGGGATGGGTAGAGTCTGGAAGAGGTAGAGCAGTTTTGGGAGGATTGTCATCTTGATCGATGCGATCCGACCTAGCAGGGAAATGTGGTGTTTTTTCCAGGATGTCAGTAGGGCTCTGATGGAACGGTATATGGGGGGGAAGTTTTCCTGATATAAAGTGTTGAATTTTGTAGTGATATGTACCCCTAGGTATTTTAAGGAGGTGGTTTTCCAGTGATATGTGAAATTTGCTTTCAGATGTGTCGTTTCCGTATCCGAAATGTTGATTGGGAGGGCCTCTGACTTAGAGGTGTTAATTTTATAGCCCGACAGGGCACCGTACCTGTCCAGCTCTGCGTGTAAGTTTGGTAAGGAAACTCTAGGTTGGGTTAGGGTGAGGATCACGTCGTCCGCGAACAACGAGATCTTGTACTCCCGACCTCTAACGGGGATCCCCCTAATGTCCTGATTACCTCGGATAGATGCCGCTAGGGGTTCGACACACAGTGCGAATAATAGGGGTGACAATGGGCATCCTTGGCGTGTGCCGTTTGTTATCGAGAAAGCTGGGGAAATGGCGAAGGGAGTTCTGACTTGTGCGGAGGGATTTGTATAAAGGTGTTTTATGGCTCTCAGGAACGGTCCCCGAAACCCCACGTGTTGTAATGTGGCGAACAGGAAGGGCCACCCAAGTCGGTCAAAGGCCTTTTCAGCATCCAGGCTGAGTAGCAAAGCCGCTGTTTTCTCCCTATTCGCCACATCTACCAGGTCAATCACCTTCCTAGTGTTATCCCCTGCTTGCCTAAGGGGGACAAAGCCCACCTGGTCCTTGTGAATCAGGGATGGGAGAATCATGTTCAACCGGAGTGATAGTAGTTTAGTGAAAATTTTTAGGTCTGAGTTCAGCAGGGCAATGGGTCTATAGTTGGCACATAGGGTGGGGTCTTTTTCTGGTTTAGGGATCAGAGTGATATATGAGCGCTGCATATCTGACGGGATGGGGGAGTCTCGATAAAAGGCATTGAAGAGTTTACACATATGGGGTAAGAGGATGGGGAGGGTGGCCTTGTAATATTCGTAGGGAAGCCCGTCTGGACCGGGGGCCTTGTGTCACGGGAGAGTTTTTATAGTCTGTTCTATTTCCTCTTCAGTGATCGGCATGTTTAAGGTGGTCAGGTCAGAGGTTTGGAGCTTTGGGACTCCACTCTCCGCCAGATAGTGCTGCATTCGGTGGAGGAGGTCTGGGGGGGCGGGATTACTTGGGATATTGGGGTTATTGTAGAGGTCCTGATAGTAGTCTGCAAAGGTGTCGGCAATGTCTTTGGGGTGGGATAATAGGGAGCCTAATTTATTCTTAATTTGGTGTGGTGTGGATGTGTGAGAATTATCACGTAGTTTTTTCGCTAATAGGGAATGTGCTTTGTTGCCTTTATCGTAGTATAGTTGTCTTAGTCTGATGATGGCTTTTTCCACCCGCCCCATTGCCAAATCGCTCAGGGTTGTTCGACTTTTTTAAGGAGGGTTAGGGTTGGGGACCGTTGTAGTTGGGTTTCTAAGGCCCTAAGTTCTTTTTCAGTTTGGAGTTTTGTGGCCAGAGCATCTTTTTTCATAGCAGAGGACAATGCCATGCATCTGCCTCGGATCACGGCCTTGTGGGCTTCCCATAGTGTGGATGTAGATATGCCAGGGGTGTCATTTTCTTCGAAATAGTGGGTTAAAGTGGATATTAATTCCGTTTTCGATGGGATATGCTGAAGGAGGAATGTGTTTAGTTTCCAATTGTATGGTCTACTGGTAGTGGTACCTAATTCCAACTTAAGTGAAATAGGTGCGTGGTCAGACCATGAAATCGGTAATATCTGTGCTTCTTTTGTATGTCTAAGTGCAGTATTATTTACGAAGAAGTAATCGATGCGTGAGTGTATTTGGTGGGGGGCCGAGTAGAATGTGTATTGCCGATCGCCAGGGTGGAGGGCCCTCCAGGCATCAAAGAGAGCATAACGTCTAGAGAGTCTGCGGAATAGCTTCGAGTCCCTCAGGGCACGAGCCGGTACTGTCCTGGGGCCCACCACCTGGCGATCCGCAGTTGTGGAGTGGGTTAGATTAAAGTCGCCCCCCACTACTAATAGTTCATGTTCAGATTTAAAGAGTCGGGTAAATACTTTAGTCAGGAAGTTATATTGTTTAATATTGGGGGCATACAGGGTGCAGAGAGTGAGTGCCTGTTTTTGCCACTGTCCTTGAATGATGACAAAATGGCCATTTGGGTCGCTATATTGTGCCGTACATTTAAAGGGAGATCCATTTTTAATGAGGATGGCGACCCCTGCTCGTTTATGTGGACCTGAAGAGTGGTATATTTGGGGGAAATGTTTGGAAGCAAATGAAAATGAGCCCCCCTTATCAAAATGTGTTTCCTGGACAAATACGATATCTGCCCCAGACTGTTTAAATTCCCTCATCGCCAGATGTCTCTTTTTGTCAGAATTTAGGCCGTGAACGTTTAGAGATAAGATCTTAGCCATGGTGTCAGATTGGGGGAGGTGGATGTCTTACCTGATGTGGAGAGGATGTTCAGGAGGCGGTGGGTTGGCTGTGCACATACCCCGAGAGAGGAGCCAGGTGGGTTCCACGGGTTATCCGTTGAGTCACTTGATATCAGATAGGTGGGGGGGGGGGAAGACGGATAAAGAGGAAGGGGGAAAGGAAGAGAGAATAAGAAAGAGAAATACGTGATTAGTACAAATCAAACAGGTATAAATTCGAACCATTAACAAACGACCTTGAGAGGCAAAAAGGCCTAGGTCTGTACGGGATTCCAAGGATCCCCCCAACTGTGGCCCAGGCAGACCCGTCGGGTGGATGCAAGGGAGCCCTAATTTGGTCATATAAAAACACGAACTGTAAAATAGCTACAACTGCTATCAGCTAACCAGGGGGGGGTGGTCAAAAGTGAAACCTCCTACTCTCTCAAATCTCCGTGGAGATGTGCCCATCTTGTAAACTGAAATGTGAGCTTAAGGCGTAATAAGGGGGGGACTAAGTAAACTGTAATGTCCAGGGCAAATTCACCAGTGGTATCTGGTGGTCAAAGAGGTCATTGGTGAGCGTCCTTGAGATGCTGTTGGGACATCTGAAGTCAGCCATTTCCGTGCTTGGTACTCTTGCGTGAAGCATCTTTGTTTCGGGGTCTGTTGGATGAAGAAACCTTCTGCCAGGTTGCGGGTGGTGCGGGCGGGTTGGTGATCAGGTCCCATTCTGGAAGACGGGGGGCGGATATTCCCACTGTGTTGCAGAAGGTTTGTAGGTCCTCTGGGTAACGTAGGATGGCAGATTTGCCTTGATTTTTGGCTGTAAGGCTGAAGGGGAAACCCCAGCGGTAGGGGATATTTTCTTCTTGTAAAATGCGTAGTAGTGGCTGAAGAAGTCTACGCTTCTGTAGTGTGATCCATGAGAGATCAGGGTACAGCTGCACCTGAGCATTTTTGTAAGTCACTCTGCGTGCTAAGCGAGCCTGTCGCATAATGTCCTCTTTTAGGGGGTAGGAGTTAATCCTGCAGATAATGTCTCTTGGTTGTGTAGTGGCATTCTTGGGTCGCAAGGCTCGGTGGGCTCTGTCCATTTCTATGAACTTAGTAACGGGTTCACCCAAGAGATTATTAAACACATCTTGTAGAGTATGTTGGATGTCTTCTGGGCCTTCAACTTCTGGGATTCCTCTCACCCGTATGTTGTTCCTGCGCCCTCTGTTGTCCAAGTCTTCCATGTGACGCTGCATATCTCTTAACATGATGTGGTGGTCTTCCCCCTGGAGTTGGGTTCTGTGGACTGCCAGCTTGGTCTCCTGAATCTCTTCTTCAGCCATTTCCACTCTGTCAGCTAGGTGTTTAAGGCCTGACTGGAGCACTTGTATTTCCGAGCGACACGTGGACTTTACATCCTCTATTAGCTGTCGGAAGTCCTCTTTAGTGGGGATCGCTTGTAAATATGTTTGCCACTGTGGGGGTGTTGGTTGGGGGTGCTCCGGTAGCGTGGACCACTGTGCCGGGGGTGTGCGGGGTGGTAAAGGTGGGGGGTCTGATGTGGCGAGGCCCAAGGCCTGGTGCGCTGTTCCCGGTGGGGAGTCCCAGGGTTCGCTCCAGGTTGAAGGCCGGGCAGGTGGGGTGGCCCCCGTTGTATCCGTCCGCTGAGAGCGGGGGTTGGGTAGGCTCACTTTTTGGGCATAAGTGGTCTGTGGTACTGTCCAGTCTCTGGGCAAGCCCAGCGCCTGTGGGGGCGCTAGTTTTTGGGCCTTTGGTGGCGGTGAAGCAGGCTCTGCGTGACTGTGGAATGCTGAGTGTGCAGCAGGTTCCGGAGGGATGCCACTAGCTGGGTGCATGGGGACCGGCAAAGCCGGGAAGTCCACAGAGAAGACTGAGGAGGTTGGTGAGTCCGGTTCAGTGCCATGCAGACAGGGGTCTGATGCTGTCCTCAGCAAGCGAGGAAACGCCTCTGAGCACTGTGTGTACTGCTGGGGGCCATGCTGTGTTGCCTCATGAGACGGGGATCTGGAGGGGGGACTCACCGCTCCCGGGTGGCGAGGTCCGGTTGTATTGCCCAGCGGGGCAGGTCCGGAGTCTGTGGATGGCCGCTGTGGTGAATGCGGCGTCGGAGAGGTCCGGGCGGAGCTCTGAGTGTAGGCCGCAGGGGGATCCGGCGCCATCTTGGCTGTTCCGGTCTGTGGCATGTCCGTCGGCGGAAAGAAGGACCGGAGGTCCGCGGAGGTTCCCGGAGGGGGTAAGGATGATCCCCTGGCTGCCGTGGATCTGGTGGTCCTAGATTTGCCCATAAGCGTGCTGTGTAGTGTCCCCTATACGCCGTTATTTCCCGGGCTGAGAGAGAGCAGAGGGATCAGGCTGCCATCCAGAGCGGCTTCCGGTCACGCCCCCCTTTAGTTCCACTTTAATATAGGTTGCATGCAAAACATTGCTGCCACCTATATGTTTTCACTGCAGAAACAGTTTGTATTAAGAATATCTCTGTCTAATTGAATGTCCACGTGTGCCCCATGTGAACATAGAAGGTATGGCGGGGGGGATAGAGATACATTACTGCCCTGATTTATTCAGCTTTGTGGGTAGCTTTAAGTCTAGGTATCACTTACCTGGTAGGAGACAGAATTGACGAGGATGGCCTCTCCAGCCCAAGTTCCACTGAAGGTGTTGAGGGACAGGAGGAACCCAAGTGCCAGCAGGTGTTGATAGCAGAACTTGCAGCAGGAGGTGCAGGCTTGAGAAGATGCGATGCATGCTGGATCAGCCGAGGCTAAAGGGGCACTCCACATGTACTACAGGTTCTGGAAGCATGGCTTGTCAAAGCTCTCAGCAGGCTTTGAGCAACAACACACTGCGATTACTGGAGCAGTTATGAAGAACAGCTAAAGCAGACCCTCAGAAGTAATATGAAGCCAGGTTGAGAGCAGGAGCGAGATCACAGGGGTAGCCAAGGTCAGCCAAACGTAGGCGGAAGCTTGGTCAGGAACGAAGCCAAGGTCAGGAACAGGTGGGAAGAGGTACAAGCAGAATCCAGGATCAGGTGATTAATAAGCCAGGTCATCATTGGAAGGCAGATATAGGATACACTCAGGATACAGGAAAATCTGAAGACCAGTCAGCACTGATAGTGAGCAAGAGCATCCCTTAAATAGCCCACCTGCTGCTAAAAACTGTGGACACGCTCATGCGTGTGTGCACACATGTGCTCGCATTCCTGTGCACATGTGCATTCCTATCAGTGATGCCTATGCTCATTCCTATAAACGATGTGGCTATGCTGATTTCTATGAGCAATGCCATGTGCATGCACATACAGTATCTCACAAAAGTGAATACACCCCTCACATTTTTGTAATATTTTATTATATCTTTTCAAGTGACAACACTGAAGAAATGACACTTTGCAGTGTACAGTGTACATTTGCTGTCCCCTCAAAATAACTCAACACACAGCCATTAATGTCTTAACCACTGGCAAAAAAAGTGAGTACACCCCTAAGTGAAAATGTCCGAATTGGGCATAAAGTGTCAATATTTTCTGAGGCCACCATTATTTTTCAGCACTGCCCTAACCCTTTTGGGCATGGAGTTCACCAGAGCTTCACAAGTTGCCACTGGAGTCCTCTTCCACTCCTCCATGACGACATCACGGAGCTGGTGGATGTTAGAGACCTTGCGCTCCTCCACCTTCCGTTTCCGCAGTGGTCGTCTTGGAGGTGTGTTTGGGGTCGTTATCATGTTGGCATACTGCCCTGCGGCCCAGTCACGGAAGGGAGGGGATCATGCTCAGCTTCAGTATATCAGAGTACATGTTGGCATTCATGGTTCCCTCAATTAACTGTAGCTCCCCAGCGTCAGCAGCACTCATGCAGCCCCAGACTGTGACACTCCCACCACCATGCTTGACTGTAGGCAAGACACACTTGTCTTTGTACTCCTCACCTGGTTGCCGCCACACACGCTTGACACCATCTGAACCAAATACGTTTATCTTGGTCTCATCAGACCACAGGACATGGTTCTAGTAATCCATGTCCTTCCTTAGTCTGCTTGTCTTCAGCAAACTGTTTGCAGGCTTACTTGTGCATCAACTTTAGAAGAGGCTTCCTTCTCGGATGACAGCCATGCAGACCTATTACAGTGTGCAGCATATGTTCTGAGCACTGACAGGCTGACCCCCCCACTCCTTAAACCTCTGCAGCAATGCTGGCAGCACTCATACGTCTATTTCTCAAAGACAACCTCTGGATATGACGCTGAGCACATGCACTCAACTTCTTTGGTGGACCATGGCGAGGCCTGTTCTGAGTGGAACCGGTCTTGTTAAACCGCTGTATGGTCTTGGCCACCGCACTGCAGCTCAGTTTCAGGGTCTTGGCAATCTTCTTATAGCCTAGGCCATCTTTATGTAGAGCAACAATTCTTTTTTCCAGATCCTCAGAAAGGATCTTTACCATGAGGTGCCATGTTGAACTTCCAGTGACCAGTATGAGAGAGTGAGAGCAATAACAACAAATTTAACACAACTGTGCCCCGTTAACACATGAGACCTTGTAACTCTAATGAGTCACATGACACAGGGGAGAGCAAATGGCTAATTGGGCCCAATTTGGACATTTTCACTTAGGGGTGTACTCACTTTTGTTGCCAGCGGTTTAGACATTAATGGCTGTGTGTTGAGTTATTTTGAGGGGACAGCAAATTTACACTGTTATACAAGCTGTACACTCACTACTTTACATTGTAGCAAAGTGTCATTTCTTCAGTGTTGTCACATAAATAGATATAATAAAATATTTACAAAAATGTGAGGGGTGTACTCACTTGTGTGAGATACTGTATCTATGCGCCATTCGCCGTACTATAATTCCCTTACACTACTGTAGGTTTATGCATTCAGGGAACACCAGACTGTGAGTACGGAGTGATGCAAGCTGTGTCATAATGTTTATCAGTGGCCGCGTGGTCTTAAAGGCCCCCCTCTATCAAAATTGCTGAAGATAACCTTTCCTTGCATTTGGGGCTCATTGGGTTGTAACTTTGCCCTCCCATACATGTTGGAGGAGCATGGCCTCGGTATCAACTTCATGGTGTTGACGTACAAACAAAAAGTATGACCCTTTGCATACTTCTCGGTAGTTGTGACCATGCTGCTCCTCAAGAATAGACCCTAAGCTCGCATGTGGGTGGCCTGTTGTTACATTTCTCATCTGGGGTCGATGTCCGGTTTTAATCTGGATGTATTCTGCAATAATATTTTTATTTTCCCAATTATTCTCTTGTGGAAGCAGGCTCTAAATCCCATGAAATGCGTAGATACAACAACTGAAGCCACCTTCATAGAGTTTTAAGTTGGTGTAAAGATCTGGCTTAGGCCCAACTGAAATATAATGATGCTGTATCTTTAGGTCTAGTTAATAACATTATTTAGAGGGAATATTTGTTTGCAGAAGGTTTTAATGATTCATGTTTATTGTAGTATGTTTTTACATACTTTTTTTTTCTTTTTTTCCTTTTTTTGATTTGGGAATTGTAACAATAATTTCTCGATGTGAGATTCCTCTGTTTTTTAAAGGATTAAGTGTACATGTTTTCTGGGCACCTCAAAAGTTCAACCAATCTGAGTTTTGTGTAGGTTTATACGTGCGTGAAGGCTGCCAGGCCTCTGAAAAGCCATCTGCTGTTGGACGGCTTTTCAGAGATATTTGACAGGTGGTGAGAAGATAATATGTCACCTCCTAAATGTCTGTTCTAACCCCATAAAATACAGCATGTGGCCCCCGTTCACTTGAATGGGTCCCATCTGGAGGCAGTACTGTCCACAGAGCATGGCAGGAGGGATACTTATTGTTGGTCTCTAGTGAGTGGATAGGCTCCCTTCTCAGTGATGTCACTGGTCTCTAGTGATGGGACAAGTTCCATTCTCAGTGATGTATTTGATCTCTAGTAAATGGATAGGCTGCATTCTCAGTGATGTCACTGGTCTCTAGTGAATGGATAGGCTGCATTCTCAGAGATGTCACTGGTCTCTAGTGAATGGATAGGCTCCATTCTCAGTGATGTCACCGGTCTCTAGTAAAAAGGATAGGCTCCATTCTCAGTGATGTCACTGGTCTCTAGTAAAAGGATAGGTTCCATTCTCAGTGATGTCACCGGTGTCTAGTGAATGTATAGGCTACATTCTCAGTGATGTGACTGGCCTCTAGTGAATGGATAGGCTTTATTCTCAGTGATGTCACTGGTCTCTAGTGAATGGATAGGCTCCATTCTCAGTGATGTCACTGGTCTCTAGTGAAAGGATAGGCTCCATTCTCAGTGATGTCACTGGTCTCTAGTGAATGGATAGGCTTTATTCTCAGTGATGTCACCGGTCTCTAGTGAATGGATAGGCTTTATTCTCAGTGATGTCACTGGTCTTTAGTGAAAGGATAGGCTCCATTCCCAGTGATGTCACTGGTCTCTAGTGAGTGGATAAGCTTCATTCTCAGTGATGTCACTGGTCTCTAATGACTGGGTAGGGTACACAAGCAGTGATGTTGCCAGCTTCAAATAAATAGGCAGGCTGTATTCTCAATGATGTAATTGGTTTCTAGGGCATTTTCACTGATGACTAGCCGCTGGGCAGGCTCCCTTCTCAATAATATTGCCAGGTAATTGTAAATGAACAAGCTGCAATCTTATTGATGCTTCTGGTCCCTACTGAATGGATTAGCTGCACTAGCAGTAATGTTGCCCATCCCCACTGAAAGCATAGGTTGCTGTCAGACCAAAATCGAGTCAGAATGAGCATTGCTCAGTCATTCGCAGAAAGTCATTTATCAACACAAGGCTTCCTCTGATTGGCTGAGGTGAAGATCATGACATCATCCGCCCACCTTTCCACCTCAGCCAGTCAGAGGAAGCCTTGTATTCATTCATTAAAATTATAAGGCTCCCTGTGAATGGCCGAGCAGCGCTCAGCCCAACCCAATTTTGTTTTGGCAGAATATGGGAAGTCCCCGTACCGCTGCCATACAGCAGATGCTACATACAATTTATGCTGTGCATTTAGGCTTCAAAGCAAAGAAGTGATATAGAGATTAACCGCTTTCCCTCCAGGGGCGTACCCGTACATCGCTGGAGTGGTTATACTAGGATGATATGCAGCTGCAGGTATCACCCCGCAACTTTTTTTTTTTTTTAGAGCCGACAGTTGCCTCGCTTGTCATAGCAATCGGAGGGACTCACCAGCCACTCGATTGCTATTACAAGGAGTGGGAGGGGACGTCCCCGGCCTCCCACCGCCTTCCATTCGCCTGTCACCATGGATCCCTTGGAGTTGGCATAACCTGTCAGAAGTGACTTGTGCAGAGGAAGGGGACAGCAGACAGAAATCACACTGAGGCCGAGTTCACCCTATTGCAAATTTGATGTGGGTTTCCCCAGATCCATTTTTCATGACAGGAGAGTATGACCGGCTCTCAATGGAGCCGGTTCACTCATCTCTGGGGCAGCCGCCGGGCGTGCAGCAGAAGAGTCCTGTTGCGTCTTTGGCTCCGTTTTCGGACCTGAAACGGTGAACGGGGATGCACCGGACCCTCTGTTGTGCCCCGCGGCCGCACATAGTGTGAACCCAGCCTAAGTGTTTTGAGTGGAAGCTAGTAGACACTATAGAGAAGCATGTTTGTTTGTTACAATCACTTTAACCACTTCAACCCCCAGAAGGATTTACCCCCTTCCTGACCAGAGCACTTTTTGCAATTCGGCACTGTGCCGGTTTTACTGACAATTGCGCGGTCGTGCGACTTTGCACCCAAACAAAATTGATGTCCTTTTTTTCCCACAAATAGAGCTTTCTTTTGGTGGTATTTGATCACCTCTGCGTTATTTATTTTTTGTGCTATAAACAAAAAAAAAGAGCAACAATTTTGGAAAAAAAAAAACAATATTGTTTACTTTTTGCTATAATAAATATCCCCCAAAAATATATAAAAAAACAAAATTTTTCCTCAGTTTAGGCCGATATGTATTCTTCTAAATATTTTTGGTAAAAAAAAAATCGCAATAAGCGCAAAAGTTATAGCGCCTACAAAATAGGGGATAGTTTTATGGCAACTTTATTATTATTATTTTTTTATTAGTAATGGCGGTCATCTGCGATTTTTATCGCGACTGCGACATTATGGCGGACACATCGGACACTTTTGACACTAATTTGGGACCATTGTCATTTATACAGCGATCAGTGCTATAAAAATGCACTGATTACTGTGTAAATGACACTGGCAGGGAAGGGGTTAAACACTAGGTGGCTATCAAGGGGTTAAGTGTATCCTAGGGAGTGATTCTAACTGTGGGGGGCTACCACTGACATGACAGCGATCACTGCTCCCGATGACAGGGAGCAGTAGATCTCTGTCATGTCACTAGTAAGGATGAGCTCCGGCGTGTTCGCACAGCCCACGTGCAGAGCCGCTAGGAAATCGGCACTGCGCTTTGCTAATCACAGGCAGTGAGACATTTCCCGATCTCACTGCATTGTCCCGATGCGGACAGAGATCGGGAAATGTCTCACTGCCTGTGATTAGCGCAGCGCAGTGCCGACTTCCTGGCGGGCTCTGCACGTGGGCTGTGTGGACACGCCGGAGCTCATCTTTAGTCACTAGGCAGAATGGGGAAATGCCTTGTTTACATAGGCATCTCCCTGTTCTTCTGCTCTGTGACAGGATTGCGGGCCCCCAGCAGACATCGAGTCCGCGGGACCCGCGGTCATGGTCACGGAGCATGCGGCGGGCGCTTCTTAAAGGGGACGTACCTGTACGCCCATTTGCCCAGCCATGCCATTGTGCCGACGTATATCATCGAGCGCTGGTCGGCATGTGGTTAAAGACGTGACCAGTCATGTGAATGGCTAGGCTGCATTGTCACTGAATTTTCTGGTCCTTAGTGAATGGATAGACTGAGAATACCAACACACTAGTTTGTTGGTGATGCCCTTGAAATGTTTTTTAACTGAATTTATGACATTTTCAAAAATGGAAGGCTTAAAGTTGGCTAGCTTTTGAGCACACTTCAAATGTAACACTGCTAAGTAAAATACTTCACTTCATTCCATCCTAGTGTAGCCCATCCCATGTTCCAGAAATATCAGAGCACTTTATCTCCCTCTCACTTCTGTACAATGCATTATGATCCGTCCCTTGACGAGCCTCTAATTTGTTCTCTCCTCTTTGTGGCGGCTCCCATCCACTAGCAAGATTTCATCAGCAAGCCTTACAAATCTACATTTGCAAAATGCAATTATGGGATTCTGTTCTAAGATAACTAACCAAAACACGGGGCAGGGAGTTGTGTTACATAACACCCCGATCTCCAACAACTCGCAACTCTAGAGGCTAATGTATTTTGATTTGATAGAGGGCAGGAGTCTTATTTCAGGCCTTTTATCTCTTCTAATGCCTTCCTGCCTATTCAGTGTCATCACACACTATCTGTGTCCTTCAAACACCGGCTCGGGAAGATACATAAAACACGGCAATCTGATCTCTGGGATGTCATTAACACCTCAAGTGCCGAACAGCACCATTGTCAAATTCGGCAAGTGATGCGTTGAAATAAAATCTCATGAAGAAGATAAGGCCGTGTCAGAGCAGTCGTGTTTGCGTTCCAATCTCGCTTTCTATGTGTTTGGGTAATGCGATCACATTAATGCCGGTGTTCTGTCTACGTCAACTTTTAAACTTCTCTTTTGAACATGTCAACCTCTCTAGAATGGAAAATCAACCTCTTGTTAGGCAATCGGTGATTATAACCTGGAACCGAAATAGCTTTTGTGTCATGTTTCCAGTGCAAAGCATTATCTGGTGTACAGTACACTGACTGACTCGACATTCCTATTAAGTGCTATAGAAAGACCATTGCAAGTAACAAAGAGGACCAGAGTGTAAACAACTCATATTATCTGTCATCATCATTATCTGTGCCCAATAGAGATAGTACTTCTGAGTGCTTTCAGAAATGACTGTGTATGTATTAAGTGCAAGTCCAGTTCAACACAATGTTTGGGGCCATTAGTTAAAAAAATGTAGTTATTTCTTTCTTAAGAAGCCTAGTTTTATCCAATAAATACAGGGATATACAGTGGGGGGAAATAATGATTTGATCCCCCTGAAGATTTTGTAAGTTTGCCCACTTACAAAGAAATGAAGGGTCTATAATTTTTTTCATAGGTGTATTTTAAATGATAGAGACAGAAAAATCAAACAAAAATCCAGAAAAAAAACACATGATACAAATGTTATAAATTGAGTTGCAGTTCAGTGAATAAAATACTGTAAGTATTTGATCCCCAAGCAAAACATGACTTAGTAGTTGACAGAGAAACTCTTGTTGGCAAGCACAGAGGTAAGACGTTTTTTGAAGTTGGTGACCAGGTTTGCATACATCTTCGGAGGGATTTTGCTCCACTCTATTTTATAGATCTTCTCTAAACCCTTAAGGTTTCTTGAGTGTCGCTTGGCAACTCAAAGTTTCAGCTCCCTCCATAAATTTTCGATAGGATTAAGGTCTGGAGACTAGCTAGGTCACTCCATGACCTTAATGTACTTCTTCTTGAGCCACTCCTTAGTGGCCTTGGCGGTATGTTTGAGGTCATTGTCATGCTGAAAGACCCATCCATGACCCATCTTCAGTGTTCTGGCTGAGGGAAGAAGGTTCTTATCCAAGATTTTACAATACATGGCCCCGTCTATTGGCCTCTCAATGAGGCAAAGTCAGTTTGCACCTTTAGCAGAGAAACAGCCCCAAAACATAATCTTTCCACCTCTGTTCTTGACTGTAGGGATGGTGTTGTTATGGTCATAGTCAGCAATTTTCTTCCTCCAAACACAGCGAGTTCCCCTCCTCAATGAGGCACCTGTACAGTCGTACCAATGAACATCTAAATGATTCAGAGAAGGGTTGGGAGAAAGTGATGAGACCAAAATTGAGCTCTTTGGCATTAACTCGACTCGCCGTGTTTGGAGGAAGAAAAATGCTGACTATGAACCTAAGAACACCATCTCTACAGTCAATCACAATAATAGAAACATGATGCTTTGGGGCTGTTTCTCTGCTAAAGGTACAGGCTGACTTTGCCGCATTGAGGGGCCAACGGACAGGGCCATGTATTGTAAAATCTTGAATGAGAACCTTCTTCCCTTGGCAGGACACTGAAGATGGGTCATGGATGGGTCTTTCAGCATGACAATGACCCAAAACAAGGGAGTGGCTCAAGAAGAGGCACGTTAAGGTCATGGAGTGGCCTAGCCAGTCTGCAGACCTTAATCCTATAGAAAATTTATAGAGGGAGCTGAAACTTTGCCAAGAGACAGCCAAGAAACCTTAAGGTTTTAGAGAAGATCTGTAAAGAAGAGTGGACCAAAATCCCTCCTGAGATGTGTGCAAACCTGGTCACCAACTAGAAGAAATGTCTTACCACTGTACTTGCCAACAAGGGTTTCTCCACCAAGTCATGTGTTGCTTGGGGATCAAATACTTATATTACTCAGTAAACTGCAACTTAATTTATAGCATTTGTTGTATGTGTTTTTTTCTGGATTTTGGGTTGATATTATGCCTCTATCATTTAAAATACACCATTATTACAATTGTAAACCCTTCATTTCTTTGTAAGTGGGCAAACCTAGAAAATCTGCAGGGGATCAAATAATTATTTTCCCCACTGTATATCCTTGTATTTATTGGATAAAAATAGGCTTCTTAACAAAGAAATACATAATATTTTTTAACTAATGGCCCTAGCAGGTAGGAGCCAAGAAGGAGCATAGTCAGTAAGCAAGCAAACTTGATAACAAGTGGTTGCAGTTTGGAATCAAGTATAGGCATAGTCAAGGAACAAGCCAAAGGTTGGAAGTGAGTGGTAGTGGAGATACGGTCAGCATCATGAGTGAGAAGAGCAAGATATTGCCAGGAGAGAGCATAATGATCTGGCAAACAGGAAGTGCAAAAGCATGGCTTAAATAGGAAGTTAATGGGAGGAGCAAAGGGTTCAAGGTTCAAGACAAACAAAACACAAGGCAAGGTTGCTTAGGAGACCAGACAGGGAGCTGTCCAGCATCTCAGGTGGGTCAGCAAAAAGAGTTACCACCATACACAGAAGAGGTCCTGGGTTCAGATCCAGGTCTTGACACTAGGGATGAGCCGAACACCCCCCCCCCCCCCCGGTTCAGTTTGCAGCAGAACATGGGAACAGGCAAATAAATCACTTGAACACGCGAACACCATTAAAGTCTATGGGACATGAACATGAATAATCAAAAGTGCTAATCTTAAAGGCTTATATGCCAGTTATTGTCATAAAAAGTGTTTGGGGACCTGGGTCCTGCCCCAGGGGACATGTATAAATGTTTTTCGGAGCAGTGATTTTAATAATGCTTAAAGTGAAACAATAAAAGTAAAATATATTCCTTTAAATTTCGTACCTGGGGGGTGTCTATAGTATGCCTGTAAAGTGGTGCATTTTTTCCGTGTTTAGAACAGTCCCTGCACAAAATGACATTTCTAAAGAAAAAAAAGTCATTTAAAAGTACTAGCTGCTATAATGAATTGTCAGTCCCGGCAATACAGATAAAAGAAGTCATAAAAAAAAAATGGCATGGGATCCCCCCAGTCCATTGCCAGGCCCTTTGGGTCTGGTATGAATATTAAGGGGAACCCCGAACCAAAAAAAAATTGCCTGGGGTCCCCCCCAAATTCCATACCAGGCCCTTCAGGTCTGGTATGGATTTTAAAGGGAACCCTGCACCAAAATAAAAAAATGGCGTGGGAGTCCCCCTCAAAATCCATACCAGACCCTTCAGGTCTGGTATGGATTGTAAGGGGAACCCCACTCCAAAATTATTAAAAAATGGTGTGGGGGTCCGCCCAAAAATCCATACCAGACCCTTATCCGTCCATGCAACCTGGCAGGCTGCAGGAAAAGAGGGGGGACGAGAGAGCGCCCCCCCTCCTGAACCGTACCAGGCCACATGCCCTCAACATGGGGAGGGTGCTTTGGGGTAGACCTTGTCCCCATGTTGATGGGGATAAGGGCCTCATCCCCACAACCCTTGCCCGGTGGTTGTGGGGGTCTGCGGGCAGGGTGCTTATCAGAAAATGGAAGCCCCCTTTAACAAGGGGACCCCCAAATCCCGGCCTCCCCCCCTGTGTGAAATGGTCATGGGTACAAGTGTACCCCTACCATTTCGCAAAAAAAGTGACAAAATGGTACAAATGACAAGACACGGCTTGGGACAAGTCCTTTATTAAAAAATCAAAAAATAAAAATGTCCCACGAAGTCCATTCATCTTCTTCTCTCGCTCCGCCGACGGACCGAAAAAGAAAAAAAAAAAGAAAAAAAAAAAGCCGCGACTGACCCGCCTCCATAGGAGGCACCCGCCGTATGACGCGTCCTTGCTTTGACAGTTCTATAACTAAGGGCGGGGCCACGCGGTGATGTTCCCGGGTGACCCCGCCCCCCTCTGATGCATGGGGACTTCCCCATGGCTTTCCAGGGTGTCAGAGAGGGCGGGGACACCCGGTTACATAAACGGGTGGCCCTCCCCCCTCTGACACCCTGGGAAAGCCATGGGGAAGTCCCTGTGCATCATAGGGGGGCGGGGTCACCTGGGAACATCACCGTGTGGCCCCCGTCCTCAGTTATAAAAAAACTGTCACCTGCGAGGATGCATCATACGGTGGGTGCCTCCCATGGAGGCGGGTCGGTCGCAGCTTTTTTTTTTCTTTTTTTTCAGTCCATTGACGGAGCGAGAGAAGAAGAAGAATGGACTTTTTGGGACATTTTTATTTTTTTTATTTGTTAATAAAGGACTTGTCCCAAGTCTGTGTCATTTGTACGATTTTGACTTTTTTTGTGAAATGGTAGGGGTACAGTTGTACCCCGTTACCATTTCACACAGGGGGGGAGGCCGGGATCTGGGGGTCCCCTTGTTAAAGGGGGCTTCCAGATTCCAATAAACCCCCCCGCCCGCAGACCCCCACAACCACCAGGCAAGGGTTGTGGGGATGAGGCCCTTGTCCCCATCAACATGGGGACAAGGTGCTTTGGGGGGCTACCCCAAAGCACCCTCCCCATGTTGAGGGCATGTGGCCTGGTACAGTTCAGGAGGGGGGGCACTCTCTCATCCCCCCTCTTTTCCTGTGGCCTGCCAGGTTGTGTGCTCAGATAAGGGTCTGGTGTGGATTTGTGGGGGACCTCCACGCCATTTTTTTAAACATTTTGCAGCGGGCTTCCCCTTAAAATCTATACCAGACCTGAAGGGCCTGGTATGGATTTTGAGGGTGACCCCCACGCCATTTTTTTTTATTTTGGTGCGGGGTTCCCCTTAATATCCATACCAGACCTGAATTGGCCTGGTATGGAATTTGGGGGGACCCCCCACCTCATTTTTTTTATTTTGGTTTGGGGTTCCCCTTAATATTCATACCAGACCCAAAGGGCCTGGTAATGGACTGGGGGGATCCCATGCCGTGTTTTTCAATGACTTATTTTATCTGTATTGCCGGGACCGACAATTCATTATAGCCACTAGTACTTTTAACCACTTAAAGCGGGGTTCCACCCAAATTTTGAACAATATCTGTATGTATTCTCTTCCTTGCATAGATGCTGACATGCCGTTTAAAAAAAAATTTAAATTGCCGTAATTACCTTTTATTTTTCTATTCTTCTTTGCACTTCCTGGTTCTCCTCCCGTGGGAGTAGGTGTGTTTCTAGCCTCTCCCAGACTCCTGGGAGCTAGTCTCAGGCTTCCCAGGATGCCACTGAGCATGTGCGGGAACGAGCGGTGTGTGCTGGGAGCACAGCATTCACCACATCCAGGAAATAAATGCTTGTGGGCTTCAAATGCCCACAATGAAGATGGAAACCGCCTGCAGTGAACAATATAAGTTATTCTTTCCGACGAAATCTGACACAGGCGGACATACAGTATTACACACAATATGTGAGTATGTAATGCTGAGAAGAAAAGTTTGTGAATGAACTTAAAAAAAAAAACGATAGATAGGTGGACCCCCGCTTTAACAACCGGCCCATAGCCGAATGACGGCTGCAGGGCGGTTGCTTAACTCTGGGCAGTGGCGTAGCGTGGGTTGTAAGCACCCGGGGCAAGGCAAGTAATTTGCGCCCCCCCCCACCTGAGGACTTTTAGCTATCCCTGAGTCCCTTCAAATACAATAGTACTGACCTACCTGATTCCTATACTGACCACTACACTGAGAACTACACTGTCCACTACACTACATTGTCCACTACACTGACCACTATACTATACTGACCACTATACTATACTGACCACTATACTATACTGACCACTATATTACACTGACCACCATACTACACTACACTGTCCACTATACTACACTACACTGACCACCATACTACACTACACTGACCACCATACTACACTACACTGACCACCATACTACACTACACTGACCACCATACTACACTACACTTGACCACCATACTACACTACACTTGACCACCATACTACACTGTCCACTATACTGACCACCATACTACACTGACCACTATACTACACTGTCCACTATACTACATTATACTGACCACCATACTACACTGACCACCATACTACACTACACTGTCCACTATACTACACTACACTGTCCACTATACTACATTACACTGTCCACCATACTACACTACACTTGACCACCATACTACACTGTCCACTATACTACACTATACTGACCACCATACTACACTGTCCACCATACTACACTGACCACTATACTACACTATACTGACCACCATACTACACTGACCACCATACTACACTATACTGACCACCATACTACACTGACCACCATACTACACTATACTACACTGTCCTCCATACTACACTGTCCACCATACTACACTGACCACTACACTACACTACACTGTCCACTATACTACACTATACTGACCACCATACTACACTGTCCACCATACTACACTGACCACCATACTACACTGACCACTATACTACACTGACCACTATACTACACTACACTGACCACCATACTACACTGACCACCATACTACACTGACCACCATACTACACTGTCCACTACACTGACCACTATACTACACTGTCCACCATACTACACTGACCACCATACTACACTATACTGACCACCATACTACACTGTCCACTATACTACACTATACTGACCACCATACTACACTGACCACTACACTAACCACTACACTACACTGACCACTACACTAACCACTACACTACACTGGCCACTACACTATACTGTCCACTACACTATACTACACTATACTGTCCACTACACTATACTACACTATACTGTCCACTACACTACACTGTCCACCATACTACACTGTCCACCACGCTAACCACTACACTGACCACTATACTACACTGACCACCATACTACACTGTCCACTATACTACACTGACCACCATACTACACTGTCCACTATACTACACTGACCACCATACTACACTGACCACCATACTACACTGTCCACTACACTAACCACTACACTGTCCACTATACTGACCACCATACTACACTGTCCACTATACTACACTATACTGACCACCATACTACACTGACCACTACACTAACCACTACACTGTCCACTATACTACACTGACCACTACACTACACTATACTGACCACCATACTACACTGTCCACTATACTACACTATACTGACCACCATACTACACTGACCACTACACTAACCACTACACTAACCACTACACTGACCACTATACTATACTAACCACTAAACTCAGGCCCAGATTAAGAGCATCATGGGCCTGGTGCTAAGGATGTTGGTGGGCCTTTTTATGAAAATAAATAAAATTAAAACGCAAACAATTTTTTGTGAAATTTAAATTAAAGAGAGAGAGGGGGTGAGAGAGAGAGGGGGTGAGAGAGAGAGAGAGAGAGAGAGAGAGAGAGAGAGAGAGAGAGAGAGGGAGAGGGAGAGATGGAGAGATGGAGAGATGGAGAGATGGAGAGAGAGAGAGAGAGAGAGAGAGAGAGAGAGAGAGGGGGTGAGAAAAAGGGGAATAGAGAGAGGGTGAAAGAGAGAGAGGGTGGTAGGGGGTGAGAGAGAGAACAGGGTGAAAGAGAGGGGATGAGAGAGGGAGGGGGGTGGGAGTGAGGGGGTGAGTCTGTGGGGGGCACAGCATAGTACATTACACAGGAGGGGGGGTTATAGCACAGTACATCACATGGTTGGCACAACACATTACATGGTGGATACATGGATACAGCACATTTAATGGCGGGCACAGCACATTACGCGGTTGGCACTGCTCAATACAGCACATTACAAGGTAGGCACAGTACATTATATGGTGGGCACAGCACATGACATGGTTGGTACTGCACAACACATTTCATGGTGGGCACAGCTCATGCACACAGTGGGCACAGGACCTTATATGGTGGGCACAGCACATGACATGGCAGGCACAGCTGAGCACATTACATGGTGGGCACTGGACATTACAAGTGGGCACTGCACAGAACATTATATGGTGGGCACAACACATTATATAGTGGGTACTGCACATAGCATGGTGGGCACTGCACAGCACATGACAAGGTGGGCACTGCATGACACAGCACAGCACATTACATTGTGAGCACAGCACATTAAATGGTGGACACCACACATGACATGATGAGCCCTGCACACCACATTCCATTGTGGGTACTGCACGGCACATGCCATGGTGGACAATGTACAGCACATTACATGGTGAGTACAGCATATTACATGGTAGGCACTGCATGGTGCAGCACATGACATGGTGGGCACAACACAGCACATGACGTGGGCACTGCACAGCAATTTACATGATGGGCACTGCACATGACATGGTGGGCACTGCATGACACAGCACATTACATGGTGGGTACAGCGCATTACATGGTGGGCACTGCATGGCACAGCACATGACGTGGTGGGCACAGCGCATTACATGGTGGGCACTGAATGGCACATAACATTACATGGTGGGCACAACACATTACATGGTGGGCACTGCATGGCATAGCACGTTTCATGGTGGGAAATGCAACTGCACATTACATGTTAGGAACTGCACATGACATGGTGGGCACTGCAAGGCACATCATGACATAGTGGGCACTGCACATCACATGAAGGGCAATGCAATGCACAGCACATGACATTGTTCAGCACAGCGCATTACATGGTGGGCACTGCAACGTACAGCAAATGACATACTGGACACAGCACATTACATGGGGGGCACTGCAAGGCACATGACATGGTGGGCACAGCACATTACATAGTGGGCACTGCAATGCACATGACATGGTGGGCACAGCACATTACATAGGGGCACTGCAATGCACATGACAGGACATGGTGGGCACAGCACATTACATGGGGGGCACTGCAAGGCACATGACAGGACATGGTGGGCACAGCACATTACATGGGGGGCACTGCAAGGCACATGACATGACATGGTGGGCACAGCACATTACATGGGGGGCACTGCAAGGCACATGACATGACATGGTGGGCACAGAACATTACATGGGGACACTGCAAGGCACATGACATGGTGGGCACAGCACATTACATGGGGGGCACTGCAATGCACATGACATGGTGGGCACAGAACTTTACATAGTGGGCACTGCAATGCACATGACAGGACATGGTGGGCACAGAACATTACATGGGGGGCACTGCAAGGCACATGACATGACATGGTGGGCACAGCACATTACATGGGGGCACTGTAAGGCACATGACATGACATGGTGGGCACAGCACATTACATGGGGGGCACTGCAAGGCACATGACAGGACATGCGGGGCACTGCAATGTACATGACATGGTGGGCACAGCACTTTACATAGTGGGCACTGCAATGCACATGACAGGACATGGTGGGCACAGCACATTACATGGGGGGCACTGCAAGGCACATGACAGGACATGGTGGGCACAGCACATTACATGGGGGGCACTGCAAGGCACATGACATGGTGGGCACAGCACATTACATGGGGGGGCACTGCAAGGCACATAACATGACATGGTGGGCACAGCACATTACATGGGGACACTGCAAGGCACATGACATGACATGGTGGGCACAGCACATTACATGGGGGGCACTGCAATGCACATGACATGGTGGGCACAGAACTTTACATAGTGGGCACTGCAATGCACATGACAGGACATGGTGGGCACAGAACATTACATGGGGGGCACTGCAAGGCACATGACATGGTGGGCACAGCACATTATATGGGGGCACTGCAAGGCACATGACAGGACATGGTGGGCACAGCACATTACATAGTGGGCACTGCAATGCACATGACATGGTGGGCACAGCACATTACATAGTGGGCACTGCAATGCACATGACATGGTGGGCACAGCACTTTACATAGTGGGCACTGCAATGCACATGACATGGTGGGCACAGCACTTTACATAGGGGAACTGCAATGCACATGACATGGTGGGCACAGCACATTACATAGTGGGCACTGCAATGCACATGACATGGTGGGCACAGCACTTTACATAGGGGAACTGCAATGCACATGACAGGACATGGTGGGCACAGCACATTACATGGGGGGCACTGCAAGGCACATGACATGGTGGGCACAAGAGAGCACATTACATGGGGAAAGCAGCAGTCTGTCCTGCCTACAGTCTCTCTCGCCCCCCCTCCCAGTAACATGACTCTCACTTACCTTCTTATCCTGGCTGCATCGATCCGGATGAGGAGAACACAGCGGCGGCTCTTTCTTCTCTCCCCTGCACTCTGCTTGCTGCCATGTTCAGTATCCAGCGCCCTGTGATTGGGTGTATGGGGGTCATGTGCGGAGGCGGGGCGCCTCACATGACCCCCATACACCCAATCACAGGGCGCCGGACACTTAACATGGCGGCCGGAGCCCGGGGACACAAAATTAGAAATTAGGAGGAGGCAGCCAGTGACACACACTGGCGCCCCCCTAAATATCGCGCCCGGGGCCACGGCACCCCCTGCACCCCCCACGCTACGCCACTGACTCTGGGAGGGCGTACTATGACGTCCTCCCAGAATCCCCCTCTCGCGCGCCCCCTGGGGCGCGCACCCGAACACATCCGTGACCGCCGGGTCCGGAGGACCCGGTGCATCACGGATCCCGGTAAATGGCCGCTGGTCAAATGACGGCGCAATCACATGTAAACAGACCGGTTCCTCTCCTCCCCTCCTGTGTACCGATCGGTACACTGTGAGCGGAGAGGGGGATGGATGGATGGCTGCAGCGCTGCGGGCTGGATGTGTAGTGCCCACAGCACTGCACAGTGACATCCAGCCATCCATCCATCCATGCTCAGCCATGCCTACTACTCTGCAATGCTGTGCATTATTCTGCAAAGCCCCACATTACCCTGCAAAGCCTCACATTACCCTGCAATACCCCGCAATACCCCGCCATACTCCGCAATACCCCGCCATACTCCGCCATACTCCGCCATACCCCGCCATACTCCGCCATACTCCGCCATACCCCGCCATACTCCGCCATACCCCGCCATACCCCGCCATACTCCGCCATACCCCGCCATACCCCGCCATACCCCGCCATACTCCGCCATACCCCGCCATACCCCGCCATACTCCGCAATACCCAGCCATACCCTGCCATGCTGAGCCATGCTCGGCTGTACTCGGCCTCTGTATGTGGCCAGGCTGTGGAAGTCTCACACATCTGGTATCGCCGTACTCAGGAGGAGATGGAGAATCTATTCTGGGGAGTCATTTTTGGTATGTACATGCTATGTGTTAGAAATATTGTATAAATGGACAACTTTGTGTTAAAAAAAAAAATGCGTTTTACCGCTTCCCGCCCGCCGGCCGTCATACAACGTCCTTGACTTTGTGAGGGGATATCTGAATGATGGGTGCAGCTACAGGCATCATTCAGATATCAGCTTTTTCAGCCGGCGATTCCCTACACCATAAGAATGATCATAGCGGCTTTCCACTGCTTGATCGTTCCTACGGGAGGCGAGAGGGGATGTCCCCCCCTCCCTCGCTTCTACCGACTCACCGCTACGATCGAAGCCAGGATCGTTTTTTTTTTTTTTTTTTTTTTTTTATTTCAGGCTTCCCAGCCTAGAGGTGAGATGTGGGGTTTTGGAAAAAAAGCATCAAACTAAAATAAATAAAGTAAAATGAACAATAAATTTTTTTTATTTTTTTTAAAGCGCTCCTGTCCCTGTGTGCTCGCATGCAGAAGCGAACGCATACGTAAGTCCCGCCCACATATGAAAACGGTGTTCAAACCACACATGTGAGGTATCGCTGCAATCGGTAGTGCGAGAGCAATAATTTTGGCCCTAGACCTCCTCTGTAACTCAAAACTCAAAAATTTTAAAGGGTCGCCTATGGGGATTTTTGAGTAGCAAAGTTTGGCGCCATTCCACAAGCGCATGCAATTTTGAAAGGTGACATGTTGGGTATCTATTTACTCGGTGTAACTTCATCTTTCACATTATGCAAAAAGATTGGGCTAATTTTACTGTTTTGGTTTTTGTAAAGCACAAAACAGTTTTTTTTCCAAAAAAAACGCGTTAAAAAAATTGCTGCGCAAATACCAAGCGAGATAAAAAGTTGCAACCACCGCCATTGTATTCTCTAGGGTCTTTGCTAATAAAACATATATAATGTTTTGGGGTTCTATGTAATTTTCTAGCTAATAAATTATGATTTTTACATGTAGGAGAGAAATGTCAGAATTGGCCTGGGCACTCCAGAACGCCTGAAGGTGCTCCTCTGCATGTTGGGCCTCTGTATGTGGCCACGCTGTGTAAAAGTCTCACACATGTGGTATCACCATACTGGGGAGTAATAGCAGAAAGTGTTTTGGGGTGTAATTTGTGGTATGCATATGCGGTGTGTGAGAAATAACCTGCTAATATGACAATTTTGTGGAAAAAAAAAAGTAAAAAAAAACCTTTGATTTTGCAAAGAATTGTAGGAAAAAATGACAACTTCAAAAAACTCACCATGCATCTTTCTAAATACCTTGGAATTTCTTCTTTCCAAAAAGGGGTCATTTGGGGGGTATTTGTACTTTTCTGGCATGTTAGGGTCTCAAGAAATTAGATAGGCCGTCAGTACTTCAGGTGTGATCAACTTTCAGATATTCGCACCATAGCTTTTGGACTCTATAACTTTCACAAAGACCAAATAATATCCACCGATTTGGGTTATTTTTACCAAAGAAATGTAGCGGTATAAATTTTGGCCAAAATATATGAAGAAAAATTACTAATTTGCAAAGTATTATAACAGAAATGTATTTTCTTACAGATTTTTCGGTCTTTTTTCTTTTATAGCGCAAAAAAAAAAGAACCCAGCGGTGATTAAATACCACCAAAAGAAAGCTCTATTTGTGTGAAAAAAAGGACAACAATTTCATATAGATACAGTGTTGCATGACTGAGTAATTGTCATTCAAAATGTGAGAGCACCAAAAGCTGAAAATTGGTCTGGTTAGGAAGTGGGTTTAAGTGCCCAGTTGTCAAGTGGTTAAATGACTTTTTTTCCTTTAGAAATGTCATTTTGTGCAGGGACTGTTCTAAACACGGAAAAAATGCGCCCCTTTACAGGCATACCATAGACACACCCCAGGTACGAAATTTAAAGGAATATTTCACTTTTATTGTTTGACTTTAAGCATTATTAAAATCACTGCTCCCGAAAATATGGCCATTTTTGAAACTTTTTTTTGCATTGATCCATGTCCCCTGGGGCAGGACCCAGGTCCCCAAACACTTTTTATGACAATACCATGCATATAAGCCTTTAAAATTAGCACTTTTGATTACACCCATAGACTTTTAAAGGGTGTTCCGCGGCTTTCGAATTGGCCGCGAACGCCCCAAATTGTTCGCTGTTCGGCGAACAGGCGAACACCCGATGTTCGAGTCGAACTTACGCTCGACTCGAACATTGGGCTCATCCCTAATTGACACTGAGTACCTTTTGACACAGTTAGAAACATGTCCGCAGAGATACAATAGGTACCATCCTGAAAGCCAGGAACATGTCCATGGAGACACAATCAGTATGATAGTGACACAAGCAGAACCATGTCTGCAGAGATACAATTAGTACGGTAGTAACACAACCAGAACCATGTCCGCAGAGACACAATCAGTACAGTAGTGGTACAATCAGAACCATATCCACAAAGACACAATCAGCATGGTAGTGACACAATCAGAACCATGTCCACAAAGACACAATTGGTACAGTAGTGACACAACCAAGTCAGAACCATGTCTGCAGAGACACAATCTGTATGGTAGTGACACAACCAAGACCATGTCCATGATCATGATGGTTGGCCTAAACAGTTCGCCCATTTCTAATTATCACCATGTATAAATAAATAAGGGGGATATGATCACCATGTATAAATACATAAGGGGGATATGATCACCATGTTTAAATACATACAGTGCCTTGAAAAAGTATTCACACCCCTTGCAATTTTACACACTTTGTCATGTTACAACCAAAAACGTAAATGTATTTTATTGGAATTTTATGTGATAGACAAACACAAAGTGGCACATAATTGTGAGGTGGAAGGAAAATGATAAATGATTTTCAAATTTTTTTACAAATAAATGACTGAGAAGTGTGACGTGCATTTGTATTCAGCCCCCTTTACTCTGATATCTCAAATCTAGTGGAACCAATTGCCTTCAGAAGTCACCTAATTAGTAAATAGAGTCCACCTGTGTGTAATTTAATCTCAGTATAAATACAGCTGTTCTGTGAAGCCCTCGGAGATTTGTTAGAGAACCTTATTTAATAAACAGCATTATGAAGGACAAGAAGCACACCAGACAGGTCAGGGATAAAGTTGTGGAGAAGTTTAAAGCAGGGTTAGGTTATAAACAAATATCCCAAGCTTTGAACTAGGGATGGGCCGAACCCCCCCTCCCCCTCGGTTTGGTTTGTACCAGAACATGCGAACAGGTAAAAAGTTTGAGCGAACATGCCAACACTATTAAAGTCTATGGGACGCGAACATGAAAAATCAAAAGTGCTAATTTTAAAGGCTTATATGCAAGTTATTGCCATAAAAAGTGTTTGGGGAAACCGGGTACTTCCTTTCGGGACAAGTATCAATACAAAAAAAGTTTTTTAAAACAAACGTTTTTTCAGGAGCAGTGATTTTAAAGGGTTTGTTAACCCATATATATAAAACTAAAGATGTAGTGTGCTATGCCATCCTCTAATAGAGAGTCTGGCAGTGAAAATTTTATGATTTAATTCTACATGCAATATTGGCGGGGGGGGGGCGGGCCGGAGACAGACACAGAGGCAGATGATAGGGAGGAAGGAGGGGGGTGAGGGGGGGAGAGAGGAGAGCAGAGGGGACAGTGTATGACGGAGGGACGCACATAGGCAACGGTGATCAGGGCGGAGCTACCCTTGTTATCATGGTCTATTTAGAGAGGGGATACAGGAAGTGCAATGTTCAGGGTTGGTTTTTTTTACAGTTTAGAGGGCAGCAGATTGCATAGCACAAGCAATGTGCTGTGTAATCTGCTTTAAGGGACCAGAATTTTTTTGGGGGGTTAACAAACACTTTAATAATGCTTAAAGTGAAACAATAACAATGAAATAATCCTTTAAATTGTGTGCCTGGGGGGTCTGCCTGTAAAGTGGCGCATCTGTGTGATGTGTAGAATAGTGCCGCAGCAAAATGACATTTCTAAAGGAAAAAATGTCATTTAACCCCTTCAATACCAAGCACTTTCGCCCCTTCCTGCCCAGGACAATTTTGAGCTTTCAGTGCTGTCGCACTTTGAATGACAATTGCGCGGTCATACAACACTGTACCCAAACTAAATTTTTATCATTTTCTTCCCACAAATAGAGCTTTTTTTTGGTGGTATTTACCTCTGCGTTTTTTTATTTTTTGCTAAACAAACTAAAAAAGACCGACATTTTTGAAAAAAAAAAAGGTTTTTCTTTGTTTCTGTTATAACATTTTGTTTTCTCCATCACTGACAGGCACTGATGAGTCGGCACTGATTGGCACTGATGAGGTGGCACCGATGGGAACTGATGAGTTGGCACTGATAACGTGGCACTGATGGGCACTGATGAGGAGGCACTGATATGTAGAATTGATGGGCACTGATAAGTGGCACTGATGCAGCACTGATGGGCACCGATAGGTGGCACTGATAAGCAGCACTGATGGGCACTGACAGGCGGTACTGATAGGCAATGACAGGTGGCAATGATGGGCACTGACAGGCAGCATTGATGGGCACTGACAGGCGGCACTGATGATCACTGACAGGCGGCATTGATGGGCACTGACCGGGAGCACTGATTGGCACTGATAGGCAGCACTGATTGGCACTGACAGGTGGCATTGATAGACACTAATAGATGGCACTGAGGGGCAGCACTGATTGGGCAGGTACCATAGCTGCCAACAGTCCTGATTTTCCCAGGACAATCCCGATTTTGGGACCCTCGTCCAGATCGGAGGCTGTCCCGAATCGGGATTTTCATCAGGAAAATGGGGAATGTTTGTTTTTTAATTTTTGGAGCAGCTGGCTCCAGCAAAATGGCCGCCTGCGCCGCTGCTAGATCTTCCCCCTTGTGTTCAGTGGAGAGAGGAAGGGGGCTCGATCCGTGCAGCCAATGAATCGGCTTCTTTAGCTGCACGGATCGGCCCTTCCCCTCTCCACTGAACACACAGCGCCAGTATTCGACAAGACCCCGGCCGCTCCTGGAGTTCCTGGACGTGTGCTGGGGGGCGCTATGGGAGGGTCTGCACTGGCACTGATGGAGGGGGTGGTCTGCAGTGAGGGGGCCTGCTCTAATGAGGGGGGCTGCACTGAGGGGTTTACCACTAATAGAGGGGGGTCTGCACTAATAGAGGGGGGGTCTGCACTGAGGGGGGTTTGCACTAATAGAGGGGGGTCTGCACTGAGGGGGGCCTGCACTAATGAGGGGGGCTGCACTGAGGGGGTTCTGCACTAATAGAGGGGGGTCTGCACTGATAGAGGGGGGTGTTCACTAATTGAGAGGGGGGTCTGCACTGATAGAGTGGGGGGTCTGCACTGAGGGGGGTCTGCATTGATAGAGGGGGGTCTGCACTAATAGAAGGGGGGTCTGCACTGGGGGGGTTCTGCACTAATAGAGGGGGGTCTGCACTGATAGAGGGGGGGTCTGCACTAATAGAGGGGGGTCTGCACTGATAGAGGGGGGGTCTGCACTAATTGAGGGGGGTGTTCACTGATAGAGGGGGGTCTGCATTGATAGATGGGGGTCTGCACTGAGGGGGGTCTGCACTAAGAGAGGGGGGTCTGCACTGAGAGGGTTCTGCACTAATAGAGGGGGGTCTGCACTGAGGGGTCTGCACTAATAGAGGGGGGGTCTGCACTGATAGAGGGGGGTCTGCACTGATAGAGGGGGGTCTGCACTGAGGGTGGTCTACGCTAATGGAGAGGGGTCTATACTGATAGATGGGGGACCGCACTAAGGGGGGTCTGTATTGAGGGAGAGGGGTCTGTACTGAGGGGGTCTATACTGATGAGAGGGGTCTACACTGAGGGGGTCTAAACTGATGGAGGGGGTCTGTACTGAGGGAGGAGGATCTATACTGCTGGAGGGGCGGTCTGTACTTAGTGGGGGGTGTCTTTACTGAGGGAGGGGAGTCTGTACTGAAGGGGACTATAGTTGGTGGAGGGGGGTGACACCAATTTTTTTCCGCACCGGGTGACACCAGCTGTAGTGACGCCACTGGCTCTTGTCTCTGCAGCAATTTAACTTTAATGCAAAGGAGGGGGGTTAACTATATACAGGAGGAGGGGGGTTAACTATATACAGGAGGAGGGGGGTAACTATATACAGGAGGGGGGGTTAGCCATTTGCAGGAGGAGGTGGGTTAACTATATACAGGAGGGAGGGGTTAGCTATATACAGAAGGAGGGGGGTTAGCTATATACAGGAAGAGGGAGGGTTAACTATATACAGGAGATTGGGGGGTTAGCTATATACAGGAGGAGGGGGGTTAACTATATACAGGAGGGGGAGGGTTACCTATATACAGGACGGGGAGGGTTAACTATATACAGGAGGGGGGTTAACTACTTACAGGAGGGGGGAGTTTTAACTATGTACAGGAGAGGGGAGGGTTAACTATATACAAGAGTGGGGGTTAACTATTTACAGGAGGGGGGTTAACTATGTACAGGAGGGGTTATTATGTACAGTGGGGGGAACTAGTTATGGGGGGGGATACTATGTACAGGGGGGTAACTATGCACGGGGAGTAACTATGTACAGGGGGGTAACTAGGGGGAGAGGGTAAACTATGTACGGGGAGGGGTAACTATGTACAGGGGGGGGGTAACTATGGCTCTGCCTGGGACACTGATCTAAGGACTGAGGCTGGGAACACTGGTGTAAAGACTGACTCTGCTGGTGGCACCAGATGCAAGGAGGGACTCTGCTGGGGGCACCTGATGCAAGGAGGGACTCTGCTGGGGGCACCTGATGCAAGGAGGGACTCTGCCGGGGGCACCTGATAGAAGGACAGACTCTGCTGGGGGCACCTGATGCAAGGAAGGACTCTGCTGGTGGCAGGCGACGTGGCTAGTGACACGCTCAGGGATCCCACTGATTCGGCATTATGGTGAGTTGAATGATTTCATTTTATATTACAATGTAATAATAGAAATAATGCACTTCAATCATGCTGACACCATAACAATCATGGTGTCGGGATGATTGAAGCACTAACACCAGGTGTTTGGAGTATCTTTATCTGCTGATTCTTAAACTTTCTAGAATACACATATTTCTATTGTTGTGTAGGATCTGGGCCTGCTGTCCCGTCATTCCTCTCTCCCCCTTTCCCTCTCCATCCCTCATTCATCTCAGACTCTAACCACACTCCCTTTGAGCCACGCCCATTTAAGCCACGCCCACTATTTCACGTTAAACCACACACAATTTTCGCTTTGCGCATCGCAGTTTTCTTTTTTATTGCTATGCCACGCCTACAAACGCATGCCCCTCCCCCTAATTATTATACGGCTCCGCCTACAGCCAAAAAAGTATCCCACAAAATTTTTTTGCAATGTTGGCAACTATGAGGTACTGACAGGTATTAATGCTGGGAACGGATTGGCACTGTGATGGACACTGATTGGCACTGTGGTGGGCTTTGATTGGCACTGTGATGGGCACTGATTGGCACTGTTATGGGCACTGATTGGCACTGTGGTGGGCTCTGATTGGCACTGTGATGGGCACTGATTGGCACTGTGGTGGGCACTGTCAGACTATATTATTGGGGCACTGTTGGGCACTGATTGGCAGCTGATTGGCACATCTGATGAGGCTGTGCTGATAAACAATGTGCTGATTATCAGCACAGAACCCCCCTCTGACAGGGAGAGCCGTCGATCGGTTCTCCCTGTCAGCGCGAACCGAGGAATGCCGTTTACCGGCACTTCCTGGTTCTTGCGATAATCCACTGTGATTGGTCACAGCTGATCATGTGGTAAGAAGCCTCTGGATCACGATCAGAGATGCAGCGTGTCAGACTGACACATGACACTCACAATCACTGCGTTGCGCGCCCCCTGCGGGCGTGCGCCGGCATGTTATCCTGCTGGACGTCATATGACGCCCAGTCAGGATAACAGAACCACTTCCCGGCCGTTATTCTGTTATAGGCCGGGCGGGAAGTGGTTAAACTTGCTTGCAGCTGTAATGTATTGCAGGCTCCCAGCAATATAGATGAAAAATCAAGGGAAAAAAAAGCGTGGGGCTCCCCCCCCCCCCCAGTCTATACCAGGCCCTTCGGATCTGGTATGGATTTTAAGGGGAGTTCCACGCCAAAATGAAAACAAAATCTATACCAGACCCTTATCCGAGCATGCAGCCTGGAGGATAGGATGGAGGGGGGGCGAGCGAGCCCCCCCTCCCCGAACCATACCAGGCCACATGCCCTCAACATGGGGAGGGTGCTTTGGGGTGCCCCCCAAAGCATCTTGTTCCCATGTTGATGGGGGCAAGGACCTCTTCCCGACAACCCTGGCCATTGGTTGTTGGGGTCTGCGGGTGGGGGGCTTATCGAAATCTGGAAGCAGGGATGCCTAGATCGGCAGATCTCCAGAGCAATCCAAGGAACCCGAGGACCTCCAAGAGCAATTCCAAAGGGTTGTGCAAGTTGTGCAGGTAACCACAAGGCTGTGGAACTCAGACGTTGGAAACCACAAGGCTGGAAGTCAGACGCTGAACAGACTCGACAGCCAAAAAACTCTTATCCAAGGAGCTCTGTCCCTACGAGCAGAGAGCAGCCGAGCACCTTCCTCGTGGCAATGAAGACCTGAAATAACGTCAGACGGTCACCCGGAAATGACGCATAATCATCCAGAAGCGTCATACGAGAGCATCGTCTGAGTTCCAGCCTTGTGATTACCCGCACAACCCTTTGGAGTCGCTCTTGGAGGTCCATGGGTTCCTTGAATCGCTTTGGAGATCTGCCAATCTAGGCATCCCTGCTTGATTGACTCATTGTCGCTGACACTCGAGTCCACCGCTTCTGGTAAGAGTACATACCCCTTACTTTTGATGGAGGATATACTATCCCTGATGCTCTACATGCCTGCCAAAGCCATTGTACCCCATTTCTGAGTAACAACTACTCTGTGGTGGACTTTACAGGTTCATCATGGGATTGTTCCACTGATTGGACTTTTTTCACTTGTGTTTTCACTTAGTATATATACATGTTATATTTAAGATTGATTTCCATGACAAAGTCATCATTTGTATATTTGGTACATATTTTCGTTAATTGTTTTTAGTGCTACATTCTTTACTATCCTTCACTTTGAATTTTTGGCACATTCTTATGTAGCAGCTTTATATTCATTGTTTGTTACTTATTGGGTTAGCGCAGTAATATTTCTTATTTATATTGTATGGATGGGTTGCCCCTGATAGGGGTAATCCATGTTTTGAGCTAAGAATGCATGATCTGAAGAAGAAGGAGGGTACAAAGGAAAGAAAAGAGAGAGAAAGGGAGGTGCTTTCAATAGGAACACGTCTAAGGGATGCAGGCCCAGCAGATTTCTTCATTAGTGCTCTGCAGCTGCACAACTGACAGTTAATTATGAAACCCCTCCCATTAGACTCATTCAGTACAGAGGCACAGAGAAACACAGAGGGATTTCTTCAGAATAACAAACGGTAGGAATCTGCAACAAAGGTTGTTATAATCCTTGCACTGTACATAGATCACCCAGAGGGGAATGTTTTTCTCTCAACAAAAGTGGAGTTACGCTTTAAGCAATTTTCTGGTGAAAGAAATAGAGGCCCGTCCTGAGAAAAACATACCGCCGCTCCAAACTGTGTGCTAGCCACCTTTTGACCACGTCTGCATGCTTTATGTATTGACGTAACCACATGATTTACTGTTAATCTTGCCATAAAGGAAAGATGTGACTAATAAAGTGTCCGATGAATTTGGGATGAAAGACACAGCCATAAAAAAGCGGACTGACTGCACAGAAAAAAAAAGGAACATTTTATAGGCAGGCGTCGGCTATTTCGGCTGCTCGGATCCTTTTTTTTTTTCTGCGTTGACTTTTCTATTGAAGTACAGTAGCCGAACAAAGAGAAAGTTTAGAGAGCTGTCCGGAGTGATACATTAGGCGGCTCGCACTGTACCGCGCGTTTTATTGTATTTTCCCGGGCACACAAAGCAAGCGCACTAACAGTAATGAGTATTTATGAGCTTCCAATAAAACAAAGGAAAGCGTATTACTCTTAAGATTAAACTTCACAGCGTCTGACGGAAACCTATTTATTCTGAAAATTTCCAGGCTAAGGCACTTTTTTTTACATCCGAGCCGCTTTCCTGCACTTCGCCGGGCTGGAAATTATTGCAGCTCGCGGAAGCCGCGAAAGACAGCTCAACCGATTCCGGGGCTTTTTATATTCATATTTGTTTATGTGTTTTGTCTGGAGCAGACCGACTTAATGTTGTTTACTAAAATAATAGCGGCAGACAAAGCAAAGTAAGCACACAGAACATTTCGCCTTTTTTTGTTTTGTGGCTCCAATTTTCTTCACGTTTGGATGGAAAATGGCACAAAATTGCAGGTAGAAAGGATGAAAGAAGCACACTAAATTAGAAGTACCATGGTGAACATTCCAAGCTAAATCATTTTATTTTTACAGACGTTAGTGTATAGTCACTTAGCGTTGACCTTTCACGAAAATTGAAGGTCTATTTCATTCAAAGCCCCTCAAACCAAACCATTAAAAAAACAATGAAAAAATGTACTATTACTTCATATACATTTGTTCTGTGCTAATGGGGAGAAAAGCAAATGTTATTAGGCTATTACCTGTACCGTTCAAATGTCTTTGATTTTAAACAGAAAATATAGCAAAAAGGCCACTAGATGGTGCTAAGTATCATATAAATTCCCTTTGTAGCACCCTTTACTTTATTCAAGCCTAGCAGCAAGCTAGACCTGTTTGTTTTGATCCGTGTGGGCTGGGAGTGGCCTAGAGCAGCAGCAGGTGACTCACAGATAGCATTATCTTTCGGTTACCTCCCTCTGGCTTCTAGAGGATTCTAGAAGAGAGGAGGGGAAGAGGGGTGGAGCTGTCTGAAGGTGTCTCAGGGAGCACTGACCAGCCCTCAACTAGGATTTTCAGAAGGCAGGCCTCCTTGAAATACCCAGGGTCCGCCCTGCTGGGGGGGTGTTGTCAGGTGGAAGAAGCTGGAGATGGAGCACTGAGGCACTCCCCAGTCTGGGGCAATGGGGTAACCTTGGGCCTAAAGGGTTTGGGTGCAAGTCAGAGCCTTGCTGAGAAACAAAGAAGGATCTGCACAGGAGGCACAGAGAGGAACCGAGAAAGACAACAGGAACTAGTGCTGCTGGGCAAGTCTCCAGGAGGGATCCACCGGAGCGCAGCCAGGAGGGCTGGTGAGTGACAGGCACAGTTGGGAAAGCTGGGGAGGCATGCCAGAGTGGACTGGGATTGTGCAATTTGAGATGGATGTAGAGCCAGCAAGAGAGACTGTGATGTCATGGGCAGTGAATTCGGGCAGCTGCAGTCAGGAGGGCTGGCAGGGCCTGAAGAGAACTGACTGGGAGCAGTAGTCCACCATAGGACAGCTAGCACTAAAGGACTTTTTTTCCACTATTTTGTTGCTACACTAAGACCCCTTTTACACTGGAGCGTTTTTCAGGCCCTTTTGGGCTAAAAATAGTGCCTGTAAAGCGCCTGAAAAACGCCTCCCACGCAGCCCCAGTGTGAGAGTCCGAGTGCTTTTACACTGGGGCTGTGCGCTTGCAGGACGATAGAAAAAGTCCTGCAAGCAGCATCTTTCTGGCAGTGGAGGAGCAGTGTATACACCTGCAGCTTGTGTGCACTCCCTGGGAGCTTGCAGCGTGCAATCTGTGCCCCCTGTGTCCACCGGACACAGCATAACACTGATCCCTGTACCAGGCCACTCTTGGCGACCCTGGTACCATATAATCGCTGTAGTCAATCAGCAATCACATGGACAGTAGAAAACAATATGTGATTTCCTGAAATCATTGTTTACCACTGTGTGACCTCTGTGATCAGCCACATAGGTCTTGTAATACAGGTCCATTCACAGCAGCCCTGTACCATGTGATAGCTGTGACCATTCACAGCTATTACAATATTTCTCAATAGCTGTAAAAACATTATATTATACTATATTATACTGTACTATAGCATTATATTCTATTCTATTCTATTATACTATAATAGCATTATATACATTTTTTTCATTTTAAATCACTGTCATCAGTCAGTTTCCCTAATCACCGCCACCCACTCAAAGTGTCCCTCAAACCGGTTACAGTGACCCCGATCACTGCCACACCAGTCAGGGTGTCCATGATCACCGCCACACAGAGGTGTAACTTTATATGAGATTTAAACTGGCAGCAACGCACACAGAACTTTATGTCATTAAACTTGCAGTAACGCACGCAAAACTATATGGCGTTAAACTGGCAGTAACGCACACAAAACCATATGGCGTTAAACTGGCAGTAACGCACACAGAGCTATATGTCGTTAAACTGGCAGTAACACACGTAAAACTATATGGCATTAAACTGGCAGTAACACACACAAAACGATATGGCGTTAAACTGGCAGTAACGCACACAGAACTATATGGCGTTAAACTGGCAGGAACGCATGCAAACCGATATGGCGTTAAACTGGCAGTAACGCACACAAAACGATACGGCGTTAAACTGGCAGTAAGGCACGCAAAACAATATGGCGTTAAACTGGCAGTAACGCACTCAGAAGTAAATGTGATTAGACTGGCAGTAACGCACAAAACTATATGGCGTTAAACTGGCAGTAATGCACACAGAAGTAAATGGCATTAAACTGGCAGTGACGCAATTAAATAGATGGTGTTCAACCGTCACTACACTGACGCTATCTGAACTGTCCCTATACTAGCTATACACTAATGTAAAGATTACTGACACGGTCTCACTACACTACACTGAAACTATCTGAGCTGTCCCTACTCTAGCTGCACACTATGCAAAGCTGAATGGTGGTCCACCTCACTACACTCACACTAACCCTAAACTGACACTAAAATAATATTCTACACTGACAATTGAAGCAAAATAGCACAGTATAGCACCCTAACTGATATCACTGAACAGAGCCCTGTTCTATCTCTCTCCACGCCGAAATCACACTAAAAATGGCTGCCATTGAAATAATACTCTTATACTGTCGGGCAGGAATGAGCCATGATTGGATAAAGTCACGATGACAGTGTACAATCATGACTCTGACAGTGCTCTGTGCCCTGATTGGCTGAAGCTTTCGCTGCTTCAGCCAGTCAGGGCTTGCAATGCACTGTTCAGCGCCGCAATGGATTGTGGTCGGTTTGGGGGGCCGAACAAACGGTCGAATGACTCAGGCCAAACCGTTCGCCCATCCCTAGTCATCAGTATGGTATTTGTAAATTGAAAACATATCCCCTCTCAAGCGTCTCTTCTCCAGAGAGAATAAGTTCAGTGCTCGCAACCTTTCTTCATAACTAATATCCTCCAGACCCTGTATTAGTTTTGTTGCCCTTTTTTCTACTCGCTCCATTGCCAGTACATCCTTCCTAAGGACTGGTGCCCAGAACTGGACAGCATACTCCAGGTGAGGCCGGACCAAAGTCTTGTAGGGTGGGAGAATTATCGCTTTATCTCTGGAGTTAATCCCTCTTTTTAACCACTTAAGGACCACCTCACGCCGATGTACGTCGGCAAGGCGGCACGGGTAGGCAAAATCATGTACATGTACGTGATTTGCCTCCCGCGGGTGGGGGGTCCGATCGGACCCCCCCGGTGCCCGAGGCGGTCCCGTTTTGTCCCCCGGCGATCGAAGGTGAGGGGGAGGCCATCCGTTCGTGGCCCCCCCCCTCGCGATCGCCGCCGGCCAATCAGATCACTTCCTTTGCTGCTGTATGCTAAACAGCAGCAAAGGAAATGATGTCATCTCTCCTCGGCTCTGTATTCCGTTGCAGCGCCGAGGAGAGAAGACTTCACTGTGAGTGCACAACACTACACACACACAGTAGAACATGCCAGGCACACAAAACACCCCGATCCCCCCCCCCCCGATCGCCCCCCGATCCCCCCCCCAATCACCCCCCCCTCCCTGTCACAAACTGACACCAGCAGTTTTTTTTTTCTGATTACTGCATAGTGTCAGTTTGTGACAGTTACAGTGTTGGGACAATGAATATTAGCCCCCTTTAGGTCTAGGGTACCCCCCTAACCCCCCCTAATAAAGTTTTAACCCCTTGATCACCCCCTGTCGCCAGTGTCACTAAGCGATAATTTTTCTGATCGCTGTATTAGTGTCGCTGGTGACGCTAGTTAGTGAGGTAAATATTGAGGTTCGCCGTCAGCGTTTTATAGCGACAGGGACCCCCATATACTACCTAATAAATGTTTTAACCCCTTGATTGCCCCCTAGTTAACCCTTTCACCACTGATCACCGTATAACCGTTACGGGTGACGCTGGTTAGTTCGTTTATTTTTTATAGTGTCAGGGAACCCGCCGTTTATTACCGAATAAAGGTTTAGCCCCCTGATCGCCCGGCGGTGATATGCGTCGCCCCAGGCAGCGTCAGATTAGCGCCAGTACCGCTAACACCCACGAACGCGGCATACGCCTCCCTTAGTGGTATAGTATCTGAACGGATCAATATCTGATCCGATCAGATCTATACTAGCGTCCCCAGCAGTTTAGGGTTCCCAAAAACGCAGTGTTAGCGGGATCAGCCCAGATACCTGCTAGCACCTGCGTTTTGTCCCTCCGCCCGGCCCAGCCCAAGTGCAGTATCGATCGATCACTGTCACTTACAAGGCACTAAACGCATAACTGCAGCGTTCGCAGAGTCAGGCCTGATCCCTGCGATCGCTAACAGTTTTTTTGGTAGCATGTTGGTGAACTGGCAAGCACCAGCCCCAGGCAGCGTCAGGTTAGCGCCAGTACCGCTAACACCCACGCACGTACCATACACCTCCCTTAGTGGTATAATATCTGAACGGATCAATATCTGGTCCGATCAGATCTATACTAGCGTCCCCAGCAGTTTAGGGTTCCCAAAAACGCAGTGTTAGCGGGATTAGCCCAGATACCTGCTAGCACCTGCGTTTTGCCCCTCCGCCCGGCCCAGCCCAGCCCACCCAAGTGCAGTATCGATCGATCACTGTCACTTACAAAACACTAAACGCATAACTGCAGCGTTCGCAGAGTCAGGCCTGATCCCTGCGATCGCTAACAGTTTTTTTGGAAGCTTTTTATTGAACTGGCAAGCGCCAGCGGCCTAGTACACCCCGGTCGTAGTCAAACCAGCACTGCAGTAACACTTGGTGACGTGGCGAGTCCCATAAGTGCAGTTCAAGCTGGTGAGGTGGCAAGCACAAGTAGTGTCCCGCTGCCACCAAGAAGACAAACACAGGCCCGTCGTGCCCATAGTGCCCTTCCTGCTGCATTCGCCAATCCTAATTGGGAACCCACCACTTCTGCAGCGCCCATACTTCCCCCATTCACATCCCCAACCAAATGCAGTCGGCTGCATGAGAGGCATTTTTATGTCCTCCCGAGTACCCCTACCCAGCGAACCCCCCCAAAAAAGATGTCGTGTCTGCAGCAAGCGCGGATATAGACGTGACACTCGCTATTATTGTCCCTCCTGTCCTGACAATCCTGGTCTTTGCATTGGTGAATGTTTTGAACGCTAGCATACACTAGTTGAGTATTAGCGTAGGGTACAGCATTGCACAGACTAGGCACACTTTCACAGGGTCTCCCAAGATGCCATCGCATTTTGAGAGACCTGAACCTGGAACCGGTTACCGTTATAAAAGTTAGTTACAAAAAAAGTGTAAAAAAATATATATAAAATTTAAAAAAATAGTTGTCGTTTTATTGTTCTCTCTCTCTCTATTCTCTCTATTGTTCTGCTCTTTTTTACTGTATTCTATTCTGCAATGTTTTATTGTTATTATGTTTTATCATGTTTGCTTTTCAGGTATGCAATTTTTTATACTTTACCGTTTACTGTGCTTTATTGTTAACCATTTTTTTTTCTTCAGGTACGCCATTCACGACTTTGAGTGGTTATACCAGAATGATGCCTGCAGGTTTAGGTATCATCTTGGTATCATTCTTTTCAGCCAGCGGTCGGCTTTCATGTAAAAGCAATCCTAGCTGCTAATTAGCCTCTAGACTGCTTTTACAAGCCGTGGGAGGGAATGCCCCCCCCACCGTGTTTTTCTCTGGCTCTCCTGTCTCAACAGGGAACCTGAAAATGCAGCCGGTGATTCAGCCAGCTGACCATAGAGCTGATCAGAGACCAGAGTGGCTCCAAACATCTCTATGGCCTAAGAAACCGGAAGCTACGAGCATTTCATGACTTAGATTTTGCCGGATGTAAATAGCGCCATTGGGAAATTGGGGAAGCATTTTATCACACCGATCTTGGTGTGGTCAGATGCTTTGAGGGCAGAGGAGAGATCTAGGGTCTAATAGACCCCAATTTTTTCAAAAAAGAGTACCTGTCACTACCTACTGCTATCATAGGGGATATTTACATTCCCCGAGATAACAATAAAAATGATTAAAAAAAAAAAATGAAAGGAACAGTTTAAAAATAAGATAAAAAAGCAAAAAAATAATAAAGAAAAAAAAAAAAAAAAGCACCCCTGTCGCCCCCTGCTCTCGCGCTAAGGCGAACGCAAGCGGCGGTCTGTCGTCAAAGGTAAACAGCAATTGCACCATGCATGTGAGGTATCACCGCGAAGGTCAGATCGAGGGCAGTAATTTTAGCAGTAGACCTCCTCTGCAAATCTAAAGTGGTAACCTGTAAAGGCTTTTAAAGGCTTTTAAAAATGTATTTATTTTGTTGCCACTGCACGTTTGTGCACAATTGTAAAGCATGTCATGTTTGGTATCCATGTACTCGGCCTAAGATCATCTTTTTTATTTCATCAAACATTTGGGCAATATAGTGTGTTTTAGTGCATTACAATTTAAAAAAGTGTGTTTTTTCCCCAAAAAATGTGTTTGAAAAATCGCTGCGCAAATACTGTGTGAAAAAAAAAAAAATGAAACACCCACCATTTTAATCTGTAGGGCATTTGCTTTAAAAAAATATATAATGTTTGGGGGTTCAAAGTAATTTTCTTGCAAAAAAAAAATAACTTTTTCATGTAAACAATAAGTGTCAGAAAGGGCTTTGTCTTCAAGTGGTTAGAAGAGTGGGTGATGTGTGACATAAGCTTCTAAATGTTGTGCATAAAATGCCAGGACAGTTCAAAACCCCCCCCAAATGACCCCATTTTGGAAAGTAGACACCCCAAGCTATTTGCTGAGAGGCATGTCGAGTCCATGGAATATTTTATATTGCGACACAAGTTGCGGGAAAGAGACAATTTTTTTTTTTTTTTGCACAAAGTTGTCACTAAATGATATATTGCTCAAACATGCCATGGGAATATGTGAAATTACACCCCAAAATACATTCTGCTGCTTCTCCTGAGTACGGGGATACCACATGTGTGAGACTTTTTGGGAGCCTAGCCGCGTACGGGACCCCGAAAACCAAGCACCGCCTTCAGGCTTTCTAAGGGCGTGAATTTTTGATTTCACTCTTCACTGCCTATAACAGTTTCGGAGGCCATGGAATGCCCAGATGGCACAAAACCCCCCCAAATGACCCCATTTTGGAAAGTAGACACCCCAAGCTATTTGCTGAGAGGTATAGTGAGTATTTTGCAGACCTCACTTTTTGTCACAAAGTTTTGAAATTTGAAAAAAGAAAAAAAAAATTTTTTTTCTTGTCTTTCTTCATTTTCAAAAACAAATGAGAGCTGCAAAATACTCACCATGCCTCTCAGCAAATAGCTTGGGGTGTCTACTTTCCAAAATGGGGTCATTTGGGGTGGTTTTGTGCCACCTGGGCATTCCATGGCCTCCGAAACGGTGATAGGCAGTGAAGAGTAAAATCAAAAATTCACGATGGGTTCAACATGGGAATATTCAATGGGTTCAACATGCCTATCAGCAATTTCCTTGGGGTGTCTACTTTCCAAAATGGGGTCATTTGGGGGGGTTTTCTACTGCCCTGCCATTTTAGCACCTCAAGAAATGACATAGGCAGTCATAAACTAAAAGCTGTGTAAATTCCAGAAAATGTACCCTAGTTTGTAGACGCTATAACTTTTGCGCAAACCAATAAATATACGCTTATTGACATTTTTTTTACCAAAGACATGTGGCCGAATACATTTTGGCCTAAATGTATGACTAAAATTGAGTTTATTGGATTTTTTTTATAACAAAAAGTAGAAAATATCATTTTTTTTCAAAATTTTCGGTCTTTTTCCGTTTATAACGCAAAAAATAAAAACTGCAGAGGTGATCAAATACCATCAAAAGAAAGCTCTATTTGTGGGAAGAAAAGGACGCAAATTTCGTTTGGGTACAGCATTGCATGACCGCGCAATTAGCAGTTAAAGCGACGCAGTGCCAAATTGGAAAAAGACCTCTGGTCCTTAGGCAGCATAATGGTCCGGGGCTCAAGTGGTTAATGTATCCCCAAACTCGAGAGGAGTAGCAGAATATGTTTTGGGGTGTATTTCTAGGTATGCCTATAATGTGTGTTAGAAATATCTTATTAATTGACAACTTTGTGTAAAAAAAAAAATGAAAAAAAATATATTATTTCTGAATTTCCAAAAACTTGTGGCAAAAAATGACATTTTCAAAAGACTCACTATGCCTTTCAGTAAATAACCTGGAGTATTTGCTTTAAAAAATGTGTTCATTTTGTGGGTGTCAAATGAATTGCAGTTAATTGCAAAGTCCCTCTTTGCCATGAAAATTAACTTAATCCCGTAAAAAACATTTCCAATGAACTTGTGAAGAAGGCTTCAGGGTGCTCAAGAAAGTCCAACAAGCGCCAGGACCGACTCCTACTGTTGATTCAGCTGTGGGATCGGGGCACCGACAGTGCAGAGCTTGCTCTGGAATGGCAGCAGGCAGGTGTGAGTACATCTGAGGGGAAGACTTTTGGAGGATGGCCTGGTGTCAAGAAGGGCAGGAAAGAAACTCCTCTCCAGGAAAAACATCAGGGACAAACTGATATTCTGCAAAAGGTACAGGAATTGGACTGCTAAGGACTGGGGTAAATTCATTTTCTCTGATGAAACCCCGTTTCCGATTTTTTGGGGCATCTGGAAAAAAACCTTGTCCAGTGAAGAAAAGGTGAGTGCAACCATCAGTCCTGTGTCATGCCAACAGTTATGCCCTGTACACATGGTCGGAATTTCCGATGGAATATGTGCAATCGGAGCTTGTTGTCGGAAATTCCGACTGTGTGTAGGCTCCATCTGACTTTTTCCATCGGAATTTCCGACACACAAAGTTTGAGAGCAGGCGATAAAATTTTCCGACAACAAAATCAGTTTTCGTAAATTCCAACTGTGCCACACATGCTCAGAATAATCTAAGAGACGAAAGCTATTGGCTACTGCCCTGTTTATAGTCCCGACGTACGCGTTTTACGTCACCGTGTTCAGAACGATCGTGTATGCAAAACAAGTTTGAGCCAACATCCGTCGGAAAAATCCATGGATTTTGTTGTCGGAATGTCCAATCAATGTCAGATCGTGTGTACAGGGCATAAAGCATCCTGTGACCATTCATGTCTGGGGTTGCTTCTCAGCCAAGGGAGTGGGCTCACTCACAATTCTGCCTAAGAACACCATGAATAAGGAATGGTAAAAAAACATCCTCCGAGAGCAACTTCTCCCAACTATCCAAGAACAGTTTGGTGATGAACAATGCCTTTTCCAGCATAATGGAGCCCCTTCCCATAAGGCCAAATTGATAACCAAGTGGCTTGGGGAACAAAACTTCAAAATTTTGGGTCCATGGCCAGGTAACTCTCCAGACCTAATCCCGTTGAGAACTTGTGGTCAATCCTCAAGAGGCGGGTTACTCCCCCCCCCATGAAATTCTGACAAACTCCAAGCATTGATTATGCAAGAATCTGCTGCCATCAGTCAGTAGGGGCCCAAAAGTTTATTGACAGCATGCTGGGGCAAATTGCAGAGGTCTTTAAAAAGAAGGGTCAACACTGCAAATATTGACTTTTTTCGCATAAACTTAATGTAATTGTCCATAAAAGCCTTTGACACTTATGGAATGTGTGTAATTATACTTTAGTATACCACAGTAATGTCTGCCACAAAGATCTAAAAACACTGAATAAGCAGACTTTGTGAAAATAAATATTTGTGATCTTCTCAAAACCTTTGGCCATGGCTGTAAATGTCAAACACATGTGGTATCCACATACTCACGAGGCATTATTATTATTATTATTATTATTATTTTTCCCTTGAGTTTAAAGTAGAAATACTTTAATTGCATCTCGTCCTTCATGCACCTTTCACTCATCTTGTCATTCATGAATTCCAGTCAGTGGTGCACAAAAATCCAAGCCTTTCATTATATGGCAACGACATAACTTTGAAAAGAAACATTTTAAGTGAAGGAGACTCTCACCTAACAGACAAAATGTATATTTACGAAGACAGCTACAGAATCACTGTGTTCTCTGTACAAATGACTGAAGTCTCCTCTGCAATAAATGGTTGTGTTTCAGAAGATGGGGTAGACGGCGCAGGTTCTAATCTACACGGTAAAAGGTTTCAGAGGCAGCGTTTGTCTGATGGCCATGTAGAGAGCCGTTCTGACAGTGCAGCAGATCGAGAGACGCAGGAGGAATACAAAGGTGATTTGGAGTAGAAGCAATCTGTGAAACTGATAGAAAGTAATTGATGACTATTGGCCCCTGTGGTCTGTCAGCATGGCAGAGCGAAGGATTAAGCGTAAGCAGTGTATTAGAACAACGGTCTGGTGTGGCTTTTTATAGCTTATTTAATAAGGCAAAGAGCATAAACAGTAAGCAGTAAACCAAAACAACCAACTGACAGTCAAATTTCATTGTTCTGGCTGCTCTCGAAATTTTAACAGTGACATTTGATTGGTGTCTATGGGTCATTGCACTTTACATCATCATTGTTGCTCTTTTATTATTGTCCTTTATGCCTTATTAAATAAACCCTTTCTAAAGCTTTCTGTCCTAGATTACCAGAAAAGCTGATTACTTGTGGTTCCACCACCATGTGGTCTCTCCTACCTAGTTATACAGGACTGGGAGGTATAGGCATCACCAGAACTTACCTGCTGGTTAATGCATCAGCTACTTGACCAGCCCTTGTCAACCCTGTCAATCAACCTCACTATTTAGCTGTTTTCACACCAAAACCCATTGTCCTTAGCAAAAAGTTAATTTTGCAGCCTGAGACTTGTCAGCTTGTACATTAATTAAGCTTGTTTAGTGTCCACTCCGATCTCTGGTCTCTCCCTGTTTGTGAAATTGCATGTTGAAGGTGCCCATGCCTTATTAAATAAACTCTTCCTCAAGCTTTCTGTCTCAGATTAGCAGTAAAGCTGATCTTCTACTTTTGGTTCTACCACCATGTGGTCTTTCCTACTGTGCTTCACAGGATTGAGAGGTAAAGGCATCACTAGATATCACCTGCTGGTTGGTATAACATTTCATAGCCAGTCCCTGTCCAGCCTGTCAATCGACCCTACTATTTAGCTGTTCTCCCACCAACACCCATTGCCCAAACAAAAGGTTTGTTCCATAGTCCAAGAGTCATTGGCTTGCATATTGACTAGGCATGTTAGCTGCCCACTTTGATTTCTGGCCTTTATCTGTTTCTGAAATTGCATGTTGACTGTGTCCCATCATCTGGTTCTATCCCTGCCCAGTTGCCATCTGTATAGATGAGCCCAAGGGTCACAACCTGGTTCACCCACCAGTAAAGTCCATGATTCTTTGTGGGAAGCTCTAGTGAAGATCTGATGGTATGAACTTTGACTCTGTACCTCAGCCCTTTTTAAGGCTCACATGCTGCCCAAAGTGCACAAGAGGTCCACTATCTTGTTTGTCCACAGCAATTTAATTTAACAATACAGGGTGTTATGAGTTAAAAAAATCAGGTGAGAAAGTGGATGGAAAAAAAGAGAGAGATGAACAATCCAAACCACATTGCTTGCAACAACTCATCAGTGCCTTGTCTATCCAAAACGTCCAACATAGGATTCCAAACATCCAACATATTTTCCAAAGAAAAATATGTCAGAAAATTGAGAAATTAAATAATAAACTCCCAGAAACTAACTACTTACCAGCCACTGCAGAGAGACTACAAACTGGCCCCATACTGGAAGATGCTGCAAGACCCCAAAGACAGACAGACTCGAGCTTGTACAGACTGAGTGCCCACAGCCTGGAAATTAAACCAAGGTGGCACAGGAAGACCTGCAAGCCCAAGGAGAGCAGATTGTGCCCTTGGTGTGACTTCGGGGCCCTGGAGGATGAGGCCCACTTTCCGCCACGGGGTTCAAAGTACTCACCAGGGAGATTCTCCCTTCCAGAGACATTCTGCTCTCATCTCGGACTACACTACTACAGAAGAGAAAAGTCCACATTCTACTACGAGAAGGGGCACGGATGGTGAAAATAGCGAAACAGCATGTCACAGAACCAGAAGGGTATGAGAAACTGGACTCATAAACCCTCCTACCACATCTATATTATCTTTTTCTCCCAGTAAAGTCCTAGGATTTATTCTTACCGCCTTCCCTCTACTTCTCCATCCCACAAAAAAATCTCCTCAACCATGCTAAAATGTATTTGGTGCTGCCAATAAAGTTTATTTGTGTTGAATTCAATTGAAAAAGAGAGAGAGAGAGAAGGAAGTATGACAGAGAAAGCAAAAGAGAGAGAACCAAGAAAGAGAGAAAAGGTAGGATAGAGACAGAGGGAGAAGGAGGTAGGACAGAAATAGAGTGAGAGAAAGAGAAGGAAACAGGACAGAGAGAGAGAGAGGGAGAGAGAGAGAGAGAGAGAGAGAGAGAGAGAGAGAGAAGGAAATAGGGCACAGAGAGAAAGAGATGGAAAGTAGGACACAGAGAAAGAGAGAGAGAACAGAAGTAGAGATAAGAAAGCAGGATATCGCGAGAGAGAGAGAAAGGAGGTAAGACAGAGAGAAAGAGAACAAGAGAGGGGAAGGAAAGTAGAACAGTGAGAGAGAGAGAGAGAGAGAGAGAGAGAGAGAGAGAGAGAGAGAGGGAGAGAGAGAGAGAAGGGAGGTAGGAAAGAGAGCGAGAGAGAAGTAGAACAGAAAGACAAAAAAGGGAAGCATGACAGAGAGAGAGAAGGGAGGAGAGGGAGAGAGAAGGAAGCTGGACATAGAGATAGAGAAGGTAGTAAGGTGGGTAGACAGAGTGAAAGAGAGTGAAATAGGACAGAGAAAAAAAGAGAGAACAGAAAGAGGAGGAAGTAGGATAGAGACGAGAGAGTGAGAAGGAGGTAGGACAGAAAGAGAATGAGATAAAGAGAAGGAAACAGGAGAGAGAGAAAGAGAGAGAAGAAAGTAAGGCAGATAGAGTAAGAGAGAGAGAGGAGAAGTAGGACAGAAAGAGAGAGTGGGAGACATAAGACAGAAAGACGAAAAGGGAAGAAGGATTGAGAGAGAGAGAGAGAGAGAAAAGCAAGCAGGACATAAAGGTAGAGAAGGTAGTAAGACAAAGAGAAAGAGAGATAGAGAACAGGAAGAGAAAGAAATAGGACAGAGACAAAGATTAAGAGGGGGAAGTAGGGCAGAGAGAGAGAGAGTGAGACAGAGAGGGATAGAGAGAGAGTGTGAGGGTGAGAGAAAGAGAGAGAGAGATAGAAGGATATAGGAAAGAAGTAGAATGAAAGAATGGCAGAGAGCCCACAAATCACTGTATGTAGTGTGAACTAAAATGATTTCCATGTTCCCCAGCATCCCTCCAGATATCACATCTGGATACTTACTTAATCAAGCCAAGTTGAACCAAACTAAGTAAGGAAAAAAGAAAGTTCACTGAAGTCATAAATATTTCAGGTGAGATGGAAATCTGTACTTGGTGCTCCTAGCTTACACCCAAAAATTGTTCATCTGTTGAGTGACTATAATGATCAGAAAGGCAGCAGTCTAGGCTTATAACTGTGGTCCTTACTTTGCCTTAAATTTAACTCAGATGAGAAAAAACACACTTTATTCACTATTCTTTAGAATTAGCCCTCACGCACCCCTCAGACCAAAGAGTAGGTCCTGTCTGACTTCTTTAAATTATAGACTTGTTATCTCCATTTTTTTCTCAAGGAACTTCTAATGATCTCAGTGTTTTAATTTCATCAGGAAAATTTAGATCAATTTGCATTAATTCTTAATTCCAATTAAGCCTACCTCGACCAATCCTGTAAAGTCTTAAGCAGCTATGTTCTAGCAAGAAAACTTTTTTTTTCTCTCTGTGAGATGTAATGAGCCGAGTTTATGACCCGGTGCTTGGTTTAATTAGCAAGTTTTGTAATGAAAAAAATAAATACTCGTGGTGCGCTGTATATGAGCTGTATCCAGAGTTTGTTTATCTGTAGGGGGCTGGGGCTCTTTACTTTTTTTCTCATCTAAAAACCAAATTAGGGCAGAAAATTAGCTCTACTTTCTTTGGTTCAGGGTAATATTAATATTTTAATTACTTTAATATTGCCTTGGAATTCATGAGATGTTTTGTTGGAAAACATTATGAACAAGAAATTGGATACTTTCCTTAAAATTTATAACATTAATGCTGAGTATATGATTAGCATGTTTTATGTTCCAATTAAGGATTTCTGCAATCCGTACATACTTTATTATTTTAGGGTGCAGATGAAGCGGTTGGGGTTGATTAACTAAAGGTGAAAAAGAATGTTCACTAAGCTTAATGAATAAGGTGAAGTCATGTTTAGGAGTAGGAATGAGCCGAACACCCCCCGGTTCGGTTTGCAGCAGAACATGCGAACAGGCAAAAAGTTTGTTCAAACACGCAAACACCGTTAAAGTCTATTGGACGCGAACGTGAAAAATCAAAAGTGCTCATTTTAAAGGCTTATATGCAAGTTATTCCTATAAAAAATGTTTAGGGACCCGGGTCCTGCCCCAGGGGACATGTATCAATGCAAAAATAAGGTTTAAAAACGGTCGTTTTTTCGGAGCAGTGATTTTAATAATGCTTAAAGTGAGACAATAAAAATGAAATATTCCTTTAAATATCATGCCTGGGGGGTGTCCTTAGTATGGCTGTAAAGTAGCGCACCTTTCCCTTTTTTTTTAACAGTGCCACAGCAAAATTACATTTCTAAAGGAAAAAACGTCATTTAAACTGCTCGCGGCTGTAATGTATTGTCGGATCCTGGCAATATAGATAAAAATACAAAAAATACAAAAAAAATGCTGTTCAGGTCTGGTATGGATATTAAGGGGAACCCCGCACCCAAATTTAAAAAAAATGGTGTGGGGGGCCCCCAGGCACTATATACTCTGAACAGCAGTATATATACCAGAACACTGTAGGCCTCACAGTTACTCTTGTTGGTTGCAGGAACGGGCCCTGCTGTGAAGTATAATATCAGGAATTGTAATTACATGCCCCTGTTAAACAGGGGCAAAAAAATTGGGCCTTGGGTGGTGGTGGTGGTGCCACAACACTGTAACCCCTCACAGATACTCTTGTTGGGCACAGGAATGGGCCCTTCTGTGAAACATGACTGCCAGTTTCTTGTCCTTCTGTGGCACCCCCTCTCTCTAGGCTCACGTTACTCCCTTCCTCAACCTGGGAACCAGCGAGACTGTGGTCGAATAATTCTGGGGACTCCTCCGTGCATGATGGTGGTGCTACAGAAGGTGTGGCTGTGGACAAGGAACCGGTGGAATAGGCCGCATTGGCAGCTGCGTTGGAAGGCAAACTACTCTGAGCCTGGGTGACAGAGGATAAGGAGGATGATGATAGCTTCATTATCCACTCCTCCAACTCTTATGCATGTCGTGGCTCAATAGCATGGCCAGCAGCAGCAAAAAAGGGCAAGCGTGCCCCACGGCCACCTGCAGAGGATGCACCATGTCCATGACCACCACTGTTGACTGTAGACACATAGCAAATTCAATCAGTTACATCAGCATCAGGTGCTTGATAGCTGCTGATTCAAGACTGATTCAGTTTTATGAATGTGAGCCTATCAACGGAGTCTGTGGACAGGTGCACTCTTTGATCCGTTACAAACCCTCCAGCAGCACTGAATGTGCGTTCAGAAAGCACGCTGCATGCAGGACAGGCCAGTAGCTTAATTGCATATTGAGCAAGTTCTGGCCAGTGGTCCATCCTCAAGACCCAGTAACCCAGTGAATGCTCTGTTGGAAAGGTAACCAAGTCTGCTTGCCCCTAGATATTCCCACACCATGTAATGCAGATGGTTGCCTGAATGGATCAGACCTTGGTGCTGAGGACTGAAAAATAGTTCAAAGGCATCGATCAGCCGGCCCCTACTCCACCGCTCTTCCTCTAACTGAATGAAGCCTCAGTAATACGTGGTCCAGCATCAGGAAATTGTAACCTCTCAGGTCTGGAAACGCATTGCAAAAACCTTTCTTCAAGGCCTCCTGAAGATGTTTCATCCTCTACATCCTCTGCGAAGGCAGGATGAGTTCTGCAACCTTACCCTTGTAACCTGGATAAAGAAGGGTTGCCAGCCAGTAATGATCCCTCTCCTTGATACCACGAATCCTAGGGTCCTTTCGCAGGCTTTGAAGAATTAGGGAGGCCATGCAGTGTAAGTTTTCAGTGGCATTCGATTCTGAGTCCTCTGGGTTACTAAGGATCACATGATCCGTAACGACCTCCTCCCAGCCACGTACAACTCCTTGGGTTTCTGGGGACTGAAAACCATCCCTTGAAGACTGCTGCTGAGTGTTATACTCTACATCCATGCTGACTTTAGCGGGCCCGCAGGAAGGCTATCTGGATAAAGGGGGCCTTGAAATATAAGGAAGTCCTCCTCTGTTCTGCCTCAAGTGCCCTGTCCATGATTCCACAAAGCGTGTGCTCCAACAGGAGGACTAGAGGGACAGTGTCACTGATGCATGCATTGTCGCTGCTCACTATCCTTGTGGCCTCCTCAAATGGTGACAGGACAGTGCATGCATCCGTCATCAGTAGCCACTGACGTGGCGAAAAGAAGCCAAGCTCCCCTGACCCTGTCCGGGTGCCATACTCGCACAGGTACTCATTGATGGCCCTCTGCTGTGTGTGCAGCCGCTGCACCACCAAATTCAGGACGTGTGCCAAACATGGAATATGGGTTAAGTGTCCCTGTCGGAGGGCGGAGAGAAGGTTGGTGCCATTGTCGCATACAACCATGCCTCGCTGAAGCTGGCGTGGTGTCAACCACCTCTGAGTGCTGGAAGGCAGTGCTGGAAAATAATGGTGGCCACACAAAATATTGACACTTTGGGACCAATTTGGACATTTTCACTTTTTCACTTTTGTTGCCAGCGGTTTAGACATTAATGGCTGTGTGTTGAGTTATTTTGAGGGGACAGCAAATTTCCACTGTTGTACAAGCTGTACACTCACTACTTTACATTGTAGCAAAGTGTCATTTCTTCAGTGTTGTCACATGAAAAGATATAATAAATATTTACAAAAATGTGAGGGGTGTACTCACTTTTGTGAGATACTGTACATCTAGCACACTAGAGGGTGCTACATATCAGATCCGTGATCTGACACAGAGTGGCCACCCTGCAGCAGTATATCTGCGTGGCACAGTCGGTAATGGTAAAATAGTAAAGTGGTATAATTATAGTTTTATATCTTGAGTAAATACCTTTTTTAATGCATAATAGTAATCTGGTAGCCTTGGTTGCTGCAGTTTGGCATTGTACAGTATGCTATCACTGAGTCTGCAATCTACTAGGACCCCCAGATCCCTTTCCTTCATCGATTTCCCCAGAGGTTCTCCCCCTAGTGGGTATATTGCCTCCATGTTTTTACTCCTAGGTGTATTACTCAAGTGCATTACTTTTTTCAAGATTGAACCTCATCTTCCATATGCCCACCTCATGCCTCATGCTCATGCCCACCTCTATTTTATCGAGGTCTCCTTGTAAAGTTGCTATTGAGTCACTTCTCTGAGGCTGGCATGTGTGAAAAATGATGGAGGAAGAACAAGTGAGAGAGAGAATACAGAAAATGAGAGAGAAGAAGCTAAAGTGGTTAATGTAAGATGCAGTGTGTAGAAGTAATTGTCCTCTGTGAGGTTTATAAAAAATATAGTTCAATGAGCCCGATAAGAACAAGTTACAGCGTGTTCCCTGTGGTGTACAAGGATATTATATGCATGACTTAAATCAGGGAAAATTTCTCTCCTGACGTACAATGTCTCTCCATTTATTTCTTACCATTGCTCTCCAAAGGTCTGACAGATGCTGGCGTTTATTTATTTAGGTGCTTCCAGGTCAAACTGTTTCTTTAGACCTGATATTGAACTTAATGCAGGAAGCAAATTATTTATTGGATTGGTAAAGGTGAATGTGGGCATTTATTCCAAGGCAACATGACCTCATAATGGATGGCAATCAAAGCCTCTTCTGGAGACTGTAGTGTCTTCACTTCTACAATGGCAGAATTTAAATGGATCATTCGACTCAAACGCTGTAAAAGTGAACAGCAAAGTCATTATCAGCAAGACAGGAAGTAAGGGTAAAGCTTTAGGTAACAGTAATAAAAACCCAATAGGGGTTATAATCCTGTAGTGGTACCCCCGTAGGGGCTGCTGGTGGTTGTGGTCACCCTGCCCAGCCAGGCGCACAATCCTCAGGCACCCAGAAGACATGAAACAGTCTAAGCAGTTTTTTTTTAATTATTTTATTGGGGGAATTAAACTTGGAAGGGGATGGGTTAGATATGAGATGCACAGTTGATCAAAAAGACAATGTATGGACTGAAACTATATACACTCTCTGTATATACAACTTCTTCCTGGCCCTCACTTCTAGGACCAGCTAGCCCTTTAGATTAGGCCTGACACTGGCTCCGCCAGACCTTAGCAAATGCCCTTTGCAGACAGGGACCGCTGGCCCCTTTGGTGTAGCACAAATGTAGGTAGTCCTAGTGCTAGCTGTCCACGTGGCTACTGATCCCAGTTCCACATCCTCAGGCCCTGCCAGCCCACCTGGCTGCATCTGCCTCTCTCCACTGCACGTGACACCACAGTCCACTCCACTGGCTCTGCACCCACCCCAGACTGCTTGCACCCAGTCCTCTCAGGCGTGCCTCCCTATTCCTCCTGACTGTGTGCCACTCACCAACCCTCCTGGCTGTGACCTGTTTGTTCCTCCCTGGAGACTTGCCTGGCAGTGTTCTCCTGCTGTCCTCGCTCCCTTGCTCCCTTGCTTCCTTGCTCCCGTGCCTCCTGTCCAGGACACTTCCTTGGGTTGTGAAAAGGCCCTGTCCGCACCCGAGCCCAGGCCCAAGGTCACCCCCCCTCCAGACTGGGGAGCTCCCTCCATGGCCATGACAGCCTAGCACTCCATCTCCAGCTACCACCCAAACAACTCCTACCCAACTGGGCTGACCCTAGGTGTTTAAGGAGGCCTTCCCACTGCCAATCCAGGTTGGGGATTGGTCAGGGCTCCTTAGAATACTCCAGGCAGCTCTACCTCTCCACCCCTCCTTCCTTTCCAGAAGATTCCAGCACGTTCTGGAAAGAAGTGGGAGGTCTCAGTGATGCTGCTTGTGAGTCACCCAGCTCTGCCTGAGTCACAACTAACCCAGATCAAAACAAACAGGGTTGGCTGCCAGCCGAGCCTGAAATTTACCTACACTACAGAAACCCTGCTGTAGCAGCCTAACAACACTAAAGGGTGCTACAATTCTTAACCACTCTATGCGGTTTTTGGCATGACATAAACATTAACCCTTTCACTTGCACTAAAGTATGGCTTGTATCAGTTGACGTATGGGACTTTAAATGTAGTCCTGGCTGCTTGACCCCCCTCTCCCCCTACATGTATCCCAGGCTCTGCTGCCTGAATCAGCCATGTAAGCAGGTAATGTAGAGGTAGATGAATAAACATCCCTTCGCTGATCATCACTCTGGTGCAGTGGCATCACTAGGGTTGATGTCACCTGGTGCGGTAAAACATGGTGTCACCCCCCCATGTAATTTTTTTACCCATATAACATTGCATACAATGGCAATAGCAGTGTCGTTAATCCTCCCAGTGTAAATCCCCCCGGAGTGTATTCCCCCCCGTGTAAACCCCACCATGTAACTCCCCCCACAGTGTAATGCCCCCAAAGTAATCCTCACAGTGTAATCCCGGGCATTGTAATGCTCCCAATGCAGTCCCTCCAGTGGTGTAATCCCTCCAGTGTGTATCCCTCAAGTTTAATCCCCCATAGTGTACCCCCCCTCAGTGTACTCCCCTCAGTTTAATCCCCCGCAGTGTAATCCAGCCAGTAGAAAAGCCATCACCAGCGCAAATCCCTCCAGTGTAATGCCCCCAATGTACCCCCCTGTGTAAATCTCCCCAGTGTAATCCCCAAGTGGAATACCCTCCCCCCCAAGTAATCCCTCCAGTGTGAACCCCCAAGTGTAATCCTCCCAGTGCAAATCCCCTCAAGTGTGCTCCCTCCAGTTTAATCCCCCCCAGTGTAATTCCCTCAGTGTAAATGACTCCCCCCATGTAAGTCCCCCAGGGTAATGCCTCCAGTGTAATCCCCCAAGTGTAAATCCCCCCAGTGTAATCCTCCCAGTGTAAATCCCCCACAGTGTAATCTCCCAAAATATTGCCCTGTGTAAATCCCCCCCCAGTGTAATCCCCCCCAATGTAAATCCCCCACTGTATTCCCCCACCACGTGTAAATCCCCCCAGTGTAATCCTCCCAATGTAAGTTCCCAACAGTGTATCTCCCCACCCGTGTAAATCCCCCCAGTGTAATCCCCCCAGTGTAATCCTCCCAATGTAAATCCCACACAGTGTATCCCCCCACTCCATGTAAATCCCCCCCCCGGGTGCAATCCCCTAAGTGTAATGTGCAATCCCTCCAATGTAAAGCCCTCAATGCTATCCCCCCAGTGTAATCTCCCTAATCAAGTGTAATGCACCAATACAATCTCCCCTGTGCAAATCTTCTACCCAATGTAACTCTGCTCGTGTGATCAGTTTACATCACCCCATTGCAGATCTCAGATCAGCACGGCTCCCCCGACAGATTTGTGCTTAAAGTAATTGTAAATATTCTACATTTAAAAAATAAAATAACAAACATGTTTTACTTACCTGCTCTGTACAATAGTTTTTACCAATCCAACCCCTACCCCCCTCTTCTTAAGTCCCCTGTCGGTGCTCCTGGCTCCTACATCCTCGCTGAGTGCCCCTATAGCAAGCTGCTTGCTCTGGAGGCACTTGTGTGGGCTCACTCCCAAGCTGGCTTTGTGTGTCCATTGACACACAGAGCGTGGCTTGGCCCCGCACCCTCACTCCCCCCTCACTGGCTGTGATTGACAGCAGCAGAAAACAATGGTTACTTGCAAGGAAACACCTGCAGTCATCATTGCTTTGCACAAAAAGGTATTCACAGGCAAGGATATTGCTGCTACTAACATTGCACCTAAATCAATCATTTATCGGATCATCAAGAACTTCAAGGAGAGAGCTTCAATTGTTGTGAAGAAGGCTTCAGGGCGCCCAAAAAAGTCAAGCAAGTGCCAGGACCATCACCTACAGTTGATTCAGCTCTGGGATAGGGGCACCACCAGTGCAGAGCTTGCTTAGGAATGGCAGCAGGCAGGTGTGATGCACAGTGAGGAGAAGACTTTGGAGGATGGCCTGGTGTCAAGAAGGGCAGAAAAGAAGTCACTTCTCTCCAGGAAAACATCAGGGACAGAATGATATTCTGAAAAAGGTACAGGGTTCATGGCCAGGAAACTCCCCGGACCTTAAAGTGGTTGTTAACCCACTTCTACTAAATTGTCTTATCCCCTCTGTACAATAACACCATGTGTCCCTGTGCCTGTGTAATGTTAAAAATCTGCCGATCTGTACTGATATAAGCTCCAGGTGCTCAGCTGATTCTTCTCCTCTCTTCTCTCTCCGGCTCACAGCTGCTGTGGGCAGAGCCAATTTTTTACATTACACAGGCACAGACACACATGTTATTATGGTACAGAGGAGATAAGACAATTTAATAGCAGATATGAGAGCAGCAGAAGCATGGGGGGGGGGGGTGCTGGTACGAGCAGGGAGGGGAGGGGGACAGAGGACAGAGGAGACACAGACACAGAAGAGCTACAGAGAGCAGGCTGCGGATCATGCAAACTTACCACGGTGTCTCGGGCTCAGCAGCCATGATTATCGTGGTCAGTTTGCAGAGGGGAGGGTATAGCCAGGCAGGATATACCAGGTTTTTTAGGGTATACAGGGGGCCAAATTACACAGCACAAGCACTGTGCTGTATAACATGCTTTAAGGGGAAAGTAATACTGGGAGTATGCTATAGGTCACCCAACGAGGGGGAGGAGGCGGACCTCCTATCAGAATTTGGATTAGTGGCAAGAGTGGGAAGTGTCATTATAATGAGGCCCGCCAGTTCCTAAATATCTTGCAGGACAATTTCATGTGTCAGATGGTAAATGCACCAACTAGAAACAAAGCGTCACTAGACCTTCTGATTACCAACAATACAGACCTGATCACGGATGTGGAAATATGGGGCAATTTAGGAAACAGCGATCACAGGTCAATTAATTTTAGTATAAATCACACAAATAGGAAACATAAGGGGAATACAAAGACACTGAATTTCAAAAGAGCCAACTTCCCTAAACTACGATCCTTGCTAGAAGATAATAATTGGGATAAAATCTTAGGAACAAAGAACACAGAGGAAAATGTGTATGCTTTAAGAGCATATTAAAAAAGGGAATTAGCAAGTGCATCCCAATGGGAAATGAAGAGCTAATAATAGTCCTGGGTGGCTTAACTCCAATGTAAAAATGCATATAAAGGCAAAGGAGAAGGCCTTCAAAAAATACAAGAAATGTAATGCTGTGTACACACGATCGGAATTTCGGCCCGCAAAAGACCGATGAGTGTTTTTCGTCAGAAAATGCGACCTCGTGTATGCTCCATCGAACTTTTGCTGGCCGAATTCCAGCCAGCAAAAGATTGAGAGCATGTTCTAAATTTTTCGGGAATCCCTGGGAATTACAGACCAGTTAGCCTAACATCAATAGTATGCAAGCTCTTGGAGGGGGTGATAAGGGACTATATATAAGATTTTAGTAATGACAACGGTATCATTAGCAGTAATCAACATGGATTCATGAAGAATCGGTCTTGCCAAACCAATCTATTAACCTTCTATGAGGAGGTGAGTTGCCATCTAGATAAAGGAAGGCCCGTAGACGTGGTGTATCTGGATTTTGCAAAAGCATTTGATGCAGTTCCCCATAAACGTTTACTGTACAAAGTAAGGTCCATTGGCATGGACCATAGGGTGAGTACATGGATTGAAAACTGGCTACAGGGGCGCGTTCAGAGGGTAGTGATAAATGGGGAGTGCTCCGGGGTGGAAAAGTGGAGTCCCCCAGGGTTCTGTCCTGGGACCAATCCTATTTAATTTATTTATAAACGACCTGGAGGTCGGACGATACCAAGCTAAGCAGGGCAATAACTTCTCCGCAGGATGTGGAAACCTTGCAGGAAGATCTGAACAAATTAATGGGGTAGGCAACTACATGGCAAATGAGGTTTAATGTAGAAAAATGTAAAATAATGCATTTGGGTGGCAAAAATATGAATGCAATCTGTAGACTGGGGGGAGAACCTCAGGGGGAATCTAGGATGGAAAAGGACCTGGGGGTCCTAGTAGATGATAGGCTCAGCAATGGCATGCAACGCCAAGCTGCTGCTAACAAATCCAACAAAATATTGGCATGCATTAAAAAGGGGATCAACTCCAGAGATAAAACGATAATTCTCCCACTCTACAAAACTCTGGTCCAGCCTCACCTAGAGTATGCCGTCCAGTTCTGGGCACCAGTCCTCAGGAAGCATGTGCATGAACTAGAGAGAGTCCAGAGAAGGGCAACAAAACTAATTAAGGGACTGGAGGACATTAGTTATGAAGAAAGGTTACGAGCACTGAACTTGTTCTCTCTGAAAAAGAGACACTTGAGAGGGGATATGATTTCAATGTACAAATACCGTACTGGTGACCCCACAATAGGGGTAAAACTTTTCCGTGAAAGGGAATTTAAGACACGCGGCCATTCACTAAAATTCAAAAAGCGGTTTAACCTTAAACTGTGTATAAGGTTCTTTACTGTAATGCCCTGTACACACGATAGGATTTTCCAACAACAAAACCTTGAATTTTTTTTCCGACGGATGTTGGCTCAAACTTATCTTGCATACACACGGTCACACAAATTCCGAACGTCAAGAATGCGGTGACGTACAACACGTACGACGAGCCAAGAAAAATGAAGTTCAATAGCCAGTGCGGCTCTTCTGCTTGATTCCGAGCATGCGTGGAAGTTTGTGCGTTGGAATTGTGTACACATGCTCCGAATTTCCGACAACAAGTTTTGTTGTCGGAAAATTTGAGAACCTGCTCTCAAACATTTGTTGGCGGAAATTCCGACAAAAAATGTTCTATGGGGCATACACACAGTCGGACTTTCCGACAACAAGCTCACATCCAACATTTGTTGTTGGAAAATCCGTGTGTACAGGGCATAAGAGTGGTTAGGATGTGGAATTCTCTTGGGAGAATGGGAGGTGGGAGGCAGCAGCAGGAGTCGGGATGGGAGAGATCCCTAAAGTTACAGAGCAAAGCCAGTCTCAGTAGTTTTACAAACAGTTTGGCAACACTGCATGGGGCCCCCTACTGGCCCCGGGCCCTCGGGCAGCGCCCAAGTGTCCCAAATGGTCAGTCCGCCCCTGGATAGAGGGATGCTGATATTCAGTTAATGCGTTGCTCCGAGACTTAGAGAGATCGTCTTGTCCTCGGATTGTGAAGCGGCACCATAACATTTCACAATATTTTCTCTTATGTTCACAAAGCCACTCTGAAGCCAAATTGCACCGCGTGAGAGTATATTTTATTTAATTTAAATGACTTACTCCGGCCATGAATTTCAGATTAGGAACAAATACAATGATTTGCCGAGCAGCATAAAAAGGGCTGTGATAGCAATCAGAATGCGCATTAAACAAATCAAGCCTCCGTGTGTAATTTAGAGCTAAGCATGTAGCAGTGAAGTTTAATTTCTTTTGTGGAGCCGAGAGAGAGAGAGAGAGAGGCAAGGACGGCTCGAGGAAGAAAGTTGCGTAAGCTATAAGTCACCGGCAGCGTTCCGCAGTCTCCTATTTCCTCCAGAAGCAATGTCATGAATCAAATGGAGGGTTCCGTTTCTTTGTGTCTTTCCGTGCTTTGTTGATTCGTATTTTCGGTGACAGCTTTCCGCTAAAATTCCTCCTGTGCACTGTTCAACGAGGCTGATTTGTTAGGTCATCACTGTTGAATGGCAGTGATCACTATTTAGAAGTTCTGGATGTATCTTAGTCACAGAATGGACAGAGTGAGAATATGATGGATGAGAATGTGCTTGTTTCCGAGGGTTCATGGGCATAAGCCGCACGTATTGTGACCATAACAAACTGGGCTAAATTTACTAAAGACATGTGCAATCAGTTATGGCCCGAATGTAAATTCTGACGGATTTTTGGTTATTCGGAGATTTGGATGTATCCGATTCTCCGAATGAATTTAGTTGAAATACGTTTTGTTTATTTCATTTTCTAATTCCAAATTTTCGGAAAGATTTGAATTCGGACCAATCGAAAAATTATTCACCCATTAGAATTCTGTGTGAAGAATAGTTGGTTGTTAAGGATGGGGCCGGGATGCTGGCCGTCGCGTCCTTAACAACCGATGACTCATCAGCTGTCAGCGGGCTTCCCCGCTGAGAGCTGAATTGTAAACAAAAGAATGCCAGCAATAGAAAAGTCAGAAAAAAAAATAGAGCAGGCCCCCCCCAGTCCATACCAGGCCCTTTGGGACTGGTATGGATTCTAAGGGGAACCCCACGCCAAAATAAAATAAAAAAATGGCGTGGGATCCCCCCAAAATCCATACCAAATCCTTATCTGAGCATGTAGCGTCCTTAACGTCCATGCACCTCGGCAGGTCAGGAAAGGGGGGGGGGGTTGAGCGAGCGCCCCCCCTCCTGAACTATACCAGACTACATGCCCTCAACATGGCAGGGGCATTTGGAGCAGAGGGGGTTCTGCCCCCCACCCCAAAGCACCTTGTCACAATGTTGATGGGGATAAGGGCCTCTTCCCAACAACCCTGGATTGTGGTTGTGGGGGTCTGCGGCCAGGGGGGCTTATCGGAGTCAAAAGCCCCCTTTAACAAGGGGCCCCCAGATCCCACACCCCCCCATCCATTGACCAAAAAAGTGTAAAATGTAAATAAAGACACTACACTAGTTTTTTGATCCTTGATTAAAAAATAAAAAACAATGCCCTCCAATATAGATCCATCCCCAACACGCCGCACTGTACCGCCAGATCTGAAGAAAGAAAACCCTCTGGCCTCATCGAAGGCTTCCCTCAGACTGCCTGCTCCTCCGTCTGACATTTCTTAAATAGGTAAGGGGCGGAGTCACCCAGTGATGTCAGCAGGTAAACCCGCCTCCTTGTGACATCACCGACCAGGGCATGCTGAGTCAATGATGTCACAAGGGGGTGGGTCGCCCGCTGACGTTATCAGCTGACTCTGCCCGGTGGCGTGATTGAGGATGGATCTACATGGGGGGGGGGGGCATTTTTTTGTTTTGTTTTTTAAAGGAATTGTTCAAAATTCGTGTTGTGTCTTTATTCACTTTTTACATTTTTTTAGTGCCTAGGAAGGGGTAGTAAGTACATGTCTAGAGAAAAGATTGTGCACTTTGTAAAGTGAAGTTGCTCTAGGACTTAATGCAGTAAGTGAGATGAAGCTTCACTTTGCAAACAATATCCAATCACATGCAAGGAAATTAAAAAAGCAGCATTTCTGCTTGCACATGATTGGATGATGTAAGTCAGCAGTTTTGAATTTGAAAAGTTTTCGAATTCGAATAGTTTTCCAATTTCCTATCAGAATAAAATATAATACAAAATAATGGACTAGAATAGAAAAAATATAATAGAATAGAAAAGAATATAACAGAAAATAAAAGAATATTATATAATAGAGTAAAACAGAACAAAATAGGATAGAAAACAAAAGAACAGAATATAATGGAATAGAATAGAATAAAAAAAAAATAGAATAAATAGATTATAACCATCTTCTGAAATTCAAATAGAATAGATAAGAATAGGATTAAAAAAAACAATGAAATAGAATCGAATCAAAATAATATAACCATTTTCCAAAATTGAAATAGAATCAATTCAAATTTAAATAGAATAGAAAAGAATGGAGTAGAATGGTATAGAAAATAACACAATAGTATAGAAAAAAAAAAACAACAGAATAGAATAGAACGAATATAACCATCTATTCTAATCTATTCTTGTATATGCTATTCAAATTCTAGTTGATTATATTTGAATTTTGGAAAATGGTTCTATTCTATTCTATTTTTTAAATTATATTCTTTTTCTATTTGTTTATTCTATTCTATTCTTTTCTATTATTTTATTTTATTTTCTATTCTCTTCATTTCTATGCTATTCTATTACATTATATTCAATTTTTTTCTATTCAAATTCAAACTTATTCTATTCAAAAATCAAATTTCTGAAGATAGTTATTTTCGTTCAATTCTATTCTATTCTATTGTTTTTTCTATACTATTCTGTTAATTTCTATTCTATTCTAATCTATTCTTTTGTATTCTATTCAAATTTGAATCTATTCTATTTGAATTTTGGCAACCGGTTATATTCTTTCTATTCTATCCTATTCTATTGTTTTTTTAATTCTATTCTTTTCTATTCTATTGTAGTCTATTCTATTCTTTTTTTATATTCTATTCTTTTATTATGTATTTAAATTCAAATTTATTCTATTTGAAATTCAAATTTCAGAAGATGGTTATACCCTTTCTATGTTATTCTATTCTATTCTATTTGTTTCTATTATATTCTAGTCTATTCTGTTCTTTTATTTTCTATTCTATTTTGTTCTGTTTTACTCTATTATATTCTTTTCTTTTATTTTCTTTTATATTCTTTTCTATTCTGTTATTTTTTTCTACTCTATTTCTTTATTTTCTATTCTATTTTACTCTTTTTGGAAATTGAAAAACGATTCAAATTCGAATTTCGTCCAAATTTTTTTTCATTATTTTGGATTTGTTTAAATTTGGTACTATTGTAATTCGCAAATTCCTTATTTCCAAAAAACAAAAATTTGTCCGAAATTCAATTTGGATCTAAATGAACCACATATGTCTAGTGGGGGGCGAGGTTACAGGACAATGTGAAGACACACCATGCGCCTGTATTCCAGGGTCTGTTTAGCCTGAGTCAAGAGGCAGGTTGTGCATGAGCAGGGGTGTGTTCAATAGGCAGGCTGCAATTGTGTGTACATGGCATAATTCTCTTACTACATTTAAGTTTATGTCAAAAAATAAAATTACTGCGCTATCAAAAAATCAAGTGGAAATTGAAAACCAAGCTGCAACTTCTTGTGAGATGCACACAAAACATACACCTTTCAATAATTAAGTTGCTCCTGAATCATAACAAATAAATGTGATGAATAATATAACATGAATATCACAAAAAAAAATGTCCATCAAATTGAAGATGAAAAATCGGTATGAAGCTGAAAAACGATTCACCCAAGGAATGTGATAGGAGAGACATGACTTCCACCACTACACACACTGCCACTTACCGTCTTCCAATGATCTCCTATGACGGGAGATTGCACAAGCTGTCACGTACCATACAGTGGAGTCTGAAATGACGAGGGTGGCCTCTTGCACGGTTCCGGTCCTAACACCCCTGGAGGTTGAGACAGGGCTGCTAGGGCGACGGAAGGGTGCAGGTGCCAGTTGGCAGGATCAGGAACACCGTAGCCTAGAGATGCTGGTGGGATGTTGATCCTGGATAGGTTCAGGAAAGTCCAACAGGAGAACTTGCAAGGTCTGGAACAAGCAGGAGTCGGCAACGTGCTGGCTGGAAGGTACACAATCGATAGGCAGGTTCGTAGTCAGGGGCTAGCGGAGGTTGGCAATGGGCTGGCAGAGAGGTACAAGATCGGAAGACAGAGCCGTGGTCAGAAGTTCAAGCCGGGTTCAGTGCAGGAAGCAAAAGTAAACAGAGTTGCAGGGATAATCCAAAAGAGAAGTCAGGAAGGCCAAGGTTTCAGGATCAAGGTTCAATCAAACAGCAATCAAGGATACAGGAACTAGCTGAGACAATCCAGCACTGATACTAGTATGCTGATCCTTTAAATAGGGCGCCCTGTGCTGTGATTCGTTGGCTTGCAGACATGCCCACGTCGACGTGCACTCGTTCGTATGAGAGTACTAACGTGCGTGCCTGGTCCGGGGTTCACACATTTGTGCCGCACGTCTGACTGGCGCACGGGATCGAGCGTTTGTAATGGTTCTCTGACATTGCCCCCTCCTTACGGGCAGCCTCCGGATGCCCCTCTGAATCCTTCTTTCTGGATGAGAGCGATGAAAAGCTTGTATAAGCCTTGGGGCATGAAGGTTTGCTTCCGGTTCCCAGGAGTTTTCTTCTGGGCCAAAACCTTTCCATTTAATTAAATATTGATTATGTCCTTGCCTTTTTCTGCAGTCCACAATGGTCTCGATCTCGAACTCCTCCTCTCCATCCACCATTATGGCCTCTGGGGGCCCCATTTTGCGTCCTGGAAAGGGATTAGCCACGTCAGGTTTCAACAAGGAAGTATGTAACACAGGATGTATCTTGAATGTGTCGGGAAGTTCAAGTTCATAAGCCACTGAATTGATCTTTCTCTTGACTGGGAAAGGTCCCAGATATTTAGGTCCCAATTTCCTGGACGGGCAGGCCAGTTTCAGATTGACTGTTGAAAGCCACACACGGTCACCCACTTTCAAATCCAGTTCTCCTCTCCTCTTTCTGTCAAAGAAACTTTTATTAACCTCCAGTGTCCTGGCAATGGTCTCTCTCAGCACCTGGTTGTTAGTAGTAAGGAAATTTAGTCTGTCCTGAACAGCTGGTAAGGGAGAGTCTGGAATTAGCGTTGGCAAGAAAGAGGGATGGAACCCATAATTAGAGAAGAAGGGAGATTGGTTGGTAGCTGTATGGGTAGAGTTGTTAAATGCGAATTCCGCCAAGGGCAATAGTGAGGCCCAATCTTCCTGGGAAAAAGAGGTAAAGCATCGCAGGTATTGTTCTAGCGTTTGGTTGGTACGCTCAGTCTGTCCATTGGACTGGGGATGATACGCTGAGGAGAAATTTAGTTTGATGCCCAGTGCTTCGCACAATGTTTTCCAAAATCTTGAAGTAAACTGCACTCCGCGATCTGAAACAATGTCACTAGGGATTCCATGCAATCTCACCACTTCTTTAATAAAAACTTCAGCAGTTTCTGTTGCTGATGGGGTCCCTTTCATGGGGACAAAATGTGACATCCTGGAGAGGCGGTCCACCACTACAAAGATGGATCAAAATCCTTCCGATGGAGGGAGCTCTACAATAAAATCCATCGCAATCTTATCCCAGGGTCTTTCAGGAATGGATAGTGGTCTTAATAATCCCCATGCTTTGCTTTTGCTGTTCTTGTTTCTGAGACAAATTGAGCACGAGCCGACATATTTCCTGCAGTCCCTTGCTAAGCTGGGCCACCAAAAATGTCTCTGGACCAAATCCATGGTCTTATGTCCCCCGAAATGGCCGGCCAGCGGGTAGTCATGGCACACTTGTAAAATAGTGGTACGCAGATTCTGTAGTACGAAAATGTTATTCCCCTGCCAATAGAGCCCATCGTCTTCTTGAAGGTTCCTATCTGGAGGCAGAGAGATTCTCCTGGATGCTTGACGTATCTGTGTCATTAAATCATTTTGTGTGAGCAAAAAATTCCCAGCCTGTAATATGGTATCCGTTTGAGGTGGAACCTCGATTTCCGTGAACACACGCGACAACGCGTCTGGTTTCACATTCTTGGATCCGGGCCGGTAGGTTATATGAAAACTGAAGCGAGAAAAAAAAAGAGCCCATCTTGCTTGTCTGGGTCTGAGACGTTTAGCAGTCCTGAGATACTCTAAATTCTTGTGATCTGTGAAGATCAGTATTGGGTGTGTTGCTCCCTCCAAGAGGTACCGCCACTCTTCCAGAGCCGATTTGATTGCCAACAGTTCCCGGTCCCCCACATCGTAGTTCCTTTCTGAAGGCCCTAATTTCTTCGAGAAAAAGGCCACAGGGTGCATTAAAGCTTTAGGTCCTTGGCGCTGAGACAGGATGGCCCCTACAGCGCTCTCTGAAGCATCTACTTCCAGTATGTAGGGAAGGGCAGGATCAGGGTGCTTCAATACCGGGGCAGAGGTGAATAGTCTCTTTAATTTGTCAAAAGCAGCTTGAGCTACCTCTGTCCACTGAAAGCGGTTCTGTTTTTTGGTGAGCTGAGTGATGGGCATGATGATACCCGAAAAGTTTTTAATAAATTTCCTGTAAAAATTGGAGAAACCAATAAACCGTTGTACCCCTTTCTTGTCAACGCTAGGCGGCCAGGACATTATGGCTGCGACCTTTTGAGGATCCATTGCCATCCCTCCTGTAGAGATTACTAGTCCGAGAAAGTGAATGGTCTGCCGTTCAAATTCACATTTCTCGGCCTTGGCATAGAGTCCATTTTGTCTTAACCTAAGAAGGACCTTTTTCACATGGTCACGATGTAGTTCCAGGGAAACCGAGAAAATCAGAATGTCGTCTAGATAAACGATCATGAATAAGTCTAGGAAGTCTCTGAAAATATTATTTACGAAATGCTGGAAAGTTGCTGGTGTGTTACATAACCCAAAGGGCATAACGAGGTACTCGAAATGGCCAAACCGCGTCCGGAAGGCCGTTTTCCACTCATCACCCTTTCTGATCCTGATCAAGTTGTAAGCACCTCGTAGATCCAACTTGGTGAAAATTGTTGCAGAGCGGAGTCTCTGGAGTAATTCTGGAATTAGCGGCAGGGGGTAGCGGTTTTTAACGGTAATCTGATTTAGTTCCCTGTAATCCACACACGGCCTGAGTGAGTGGTCCTTCTTTTCAACAAAGAATATTCCTGCTCCGGCTGGAGAAGTAGAGTGTCGGATGAACCCCTTTTTGAGGTTCTCGTTGACGTAGTCTTTCAGGACCAAGAGTTCAGGTTCAGAGAGGGGGAAAATTCGGCCAAAGGGGATTTCTGCCCCTGGTAAAAGTTCAATTGGACAATCGTAGGCCCGGTGGGGAGGAAGGGTGTCTGCTTTCTGTTTATCAAAGACATCCAGGAAATCGTAGTATACGGGTGGAACAAGGTCTTGGGATTCGGATGTGGGTTTGAGACAGCCAACAACTGGTACTGAGTGGTGGAGGGTTTGGAGGCAGTTATGGAGGCAATAGGCAGACTGAAAGACCACCTTGCCGGTTGTCCAATCGATCTGTGGGTTGTGTGCTTGCAACCATGGCATTCCCAGGATGATTGGGAAGAGCGGTGAGGATATCACGTCTAAGCACAACAGTTCTTGGTGGTTGGGTGAGATATCAGCGGGCAGAGGTTGAGTTTCTTGAATGATGGGCCCAGATTTGATGTTGGACCCATCAGCTAGTCGTATGGACAATTTGTGTTGCTTGGGACGTAGAGGAATCTTGTGTTGCAGGGCGAAGGCATGGTCGACGAAGCAACTACAGGCGCCTGAGTAAACGATGGCCTGGACCTGGAGTGCCCCTTCCGGAAGCTGTAGGGAGACAGGAACAGCAATGTGAGTTGATCTTGATAGAGCCAAAGCACAAGGATCAAGAGAAGGAGAGACACACTTACGAGTCTTGTTAGGACACATGTTGGCGTAGTGACCGGCTCCTCCACAGTAAAGGCATAGATTATTCATACGGCGGCGCTGCTTCTCTTCTGGTGTCAATGGGGCACGAAGCAGGCCTAATTGCATTGGCTCAGGAGCTTCAGTGACTGGAGCAGATAGTGGGGTTGCAGGAATAGGTGGGTGGTTGGGTACCCTATGTAACATCCACATGGGCCGGTATTGGCTGGTTCTTTCAGATCTTCGCTCCCTCAGCCGGTGATCGATCTGAATAGATAGCTGAATCAGTTCTTCAAGAGAATTGGGGACCCCCACCCGAGCTAGTTCATCTTTCAATGCCTCTGACAGTCCTGAGCGGAACTGAAAACGAAAAGCGGCGTCGTTCCACTGTGTGTCAGAACTCCACCGTCGAAAGTCTGTGACATAGTCCTCCACAGGCCTACGGCCTTGCTGGAGGGAGTGGAGACTAGCCTCAGCTGTAGTGGTGCGCTGAGGGTCATCATAAAGCTTAGCCATTTCATCAAAAAAAGAGTCCATGGTGCCTAGCAAGGGACTAGCTTGTTCTAATAGATGGTGAGCCCAGGTCTGGGGTTCTCCCTGTAGCAACGAGATGATGAATCCCACCTTGGTACTTTCCAAGGAGAAGGTGCGAGGCTGAAGTAGGAAATACAGATGGCAAGCGTTTCTGAAAGAGCGGAATTTACTGCGGTCTCCCATGAATCTTTCTGGAGCAGGAACTCGTGGCTCTGGGGGTGGCACCACTACTGTGGGAGTAGAAGTTGATTTCGAAGGTGCAGGTGCTGCGGCTGTCTGGCGTGCCGAGGTGCTTGGAGAGAGAGACTCCACTCGTTGCTCAAGTCGCTGATAGCCATCCTGCAGGCCCTGGACTGCTTGAGTGAGGTTTGCAATCTGCTGGCACAGAGCATCCATAGCTGAGGCCCCCCTTTCAGACTCCATTTTGGCTGGATTGTTCTGTCGCGTACCTTACAGTGGAGTCTGAAATGACGAGGGTGGCCTCTTGCACGGTTCCGGTCCTAACACCCCTGGAGGTTGAGACAGGGCTGCTAGGGCGACGGAAGGGTGCAGGTGCCAGTTGGCAGGATCAGGAACACCGTAGCCTAGAGATGCTGGTGGGATGTTGATCCTGGATAGGTTCAGGAAAGTCCAACAGGAGAACTTGCAAGGTCTGGAACAAGCAGGAGTCGGCAACGTGCTGGCTGGAAGGTACACAATCGATAGGCAGGTTCGTAGTCAGGGGCTAGCGGAGGTTGGCAATGGGCTGGCAGAGAGGTACAAGATCGGAAGACAGAGCCGTGGTCAGAAGTTCAAGCCGGGTTCAGTACAGGAAGCAGAAGTAAACAGAGTTGCAGGGATAATCCAAAAGAGAAGTCAGGAAGGCCAAGGTTTCAGGATCAAGGTTCAATCAAACAGCAATCAAGGATACAGGAACTAGCTGAGACAATCCAGCACTGATACTAGTATGCTGATCCTTTAAGAAGGGCGCCCTGTGCTGTGATTCGTTGGCTTGCAGACATGCCCACGTCGACGTGCACTCGTTCGTATGAGAGTACTAACGTGCGTGCCTGGTCCGGGGTTCACACATTCGTGCCGCACGTCTGACTGGCGCACGGGAACGAGCGTTTGTAATGGTTCTCTGACAGAAGCTTTCGGCTTAATACCCAGTCCGGGCCTTTGGTAAACACAGCAATAGTCTCAGCATCTTCCTAGGTAATATCACTCAGAGGTACATATTGCCATACGATCCCCATAAAGAAATAAAGACTTGGGGGCCCCTGGACGACGTCAGTTCTGATGAAACGCGTAGGTAGGAGCAACGTGCTGACGTCACCGCGTTCACGCAGGTCCCGGAGTGACGGGCTGCATTGGAGAGTCGGCCGGCTTGTTTTTTGTGCTTTGTATATTTAGTCTAATTGTAAGTGCAATACTTTTTTATTTATTAAATCACCAAAAAGGTTTTACACTATGGAATGGAAAAACAGAAATGAAAGCTGCGCTCAAAGGATGCAACAATAATATAAATTGTGAAATCAAAGCAGCCAGCACCAAAGGTCTAGTCCCAAACCTCACAATAAGAAAAAATACGAAAAAGATGCGGCGCTTAAAAAATGGTTTAGGTGAAAAAAAAATTTTATATTAGTGAAGGGAAAAGACTAAGGCACAGTCCTATCTTCATATAAAATAAACTAAATACATGCACAAAATATAATCAGGTGAGTGATACTAGAATATATAACAATTGAATATAGGGATGAACACTAATATCCAGAAGAGTAATAAATAACAGCATGTGAACAATAACAAATGCATAAAAGGAGAGAACCCCCAAGTATGAAGTCCACAAGATAAAAGAATAATCCTGAAGAAACGTGATTGAAGAGAAAAGTGCCAAAAAAGAGCAGGTGAAGATGCAGGTAAGGAAATCTTCTGTGTCTCGTCACACCACCAGGTGTAAAATCAAATGCCACCACCCACCCGAGAATGGACGTGATGACGTCGTAGGCTCCTCCCTACGTGTTTCGTCACGAAAGGACGTCGTGGCCAATCCCCAGACGACGTCCTTTTGTGACGAAACGCGTAGGGAGGAGCCTATAACGTCATCACGTCCATTCTCGGGTGGGCTTTACACGAACCCAGGAAGTGAAGGCAACAGACGGAGACGCCGAAGTTTGTTACTACGATATTACGCTGTTTTACACTACAACCTTGTATGTGCAATTCCTTTTTAATAAATCAACTGTTCGGACATATTACGCTTGTTTTTTGTTTTATACCCCTGAGAATCATCTGCTGCTTATGGTTGCTGCACGCTAAGGTTGTGGGGAGACCGATTTCCCTGTGCTGATTAAAACTGCCGTAATAGCAGTCACCAGGATCCGGTAAGCGCATTTGATTTTACACCTGGTGGTGTGACGAGACACAGAAGATTTCCTTACCTGCATCTTCACCTGCTCTTTTTTGGCACTTTTCTCTTCAATCACGTTTCTTCAGGATTATTCTTTTATCTTGTGTACTTCATACTTGGGGGTTCTCTCCTTTTATGCATTTGTTATTGTTCACATGCTGTTATTTATTACTCTTCTGGATATTAGTGTTCATCCCTATATTCAATTGTTATATATTCTAGTATCACTCACCTGATTATATTTTGTGCATGTATTTATTTTATTTTATATGAGGATAGGACTGTGCCTTAGTCTTTTCCCTTCACTATTATAAAAAAAATTTTTCACCTAAACCATTTTTTAAGCGCCGCATCTTTTTTGTATATTTTTTTTTTTTTTTACACTATGGAAGTCTTTATTTCTTTATGGGGATCGTATGGCAATATGTACCTCTGAGTGATATTACCCAGGAAGATGCTGAGACCATTGCTGTGTTTACCAAAGGCCCAGGCTGGGTATTAAGCCGAAAGCACGTGCGACCTCCCGTCATAGGAGATCATTGGAAGGTCGGTAAGCGGCAGTGTGTGTAGTGGTGGAAGTCGTCTCTCTCCTATCACATTCCTTGGGTGCATCGTTTGTCAGCTTCGCACCGATTTTTCATCTTTAATTTGATGGATATTTTTTTTGCGATATTCATTTTATATTATTTATCACATTTATTTGTTATGATTCAGGAGTCTAGCGCAATTTAATTATTGAAAGATTTAAGTTTATGTGGTCTGGCTGGACTGAGTGAAGTGAAGACCCTTGATGGAGGATAGGAGGTTCAATGTCATTCTGGTGCACTCTGTTTTGTTTTGTTGTTCTTGTTAGTATTTTGTTTTCTTTATTATATTCTGTTTTCTCCTTTGATAATGTTTTCACTGTGTGAGAAATAACACATTCCATACTGTGTTGCTCATAGTGATGGAATCTATAATTGATATTTGATGTGTAACTGGATATCATAAGAAGTGATATTATTGTATCAATATTTCTTAGCCATTACGGTGCATATTAGAAACCTGGCTGTTTTATCTGTTTTCTTTGTATTCTGTTATTACTTGAAAATTTTCTTTCAATAAAAATTATTGGAACATGAAAAGTTAATAGTAAATCGAATGTCAAAAAAGGCATGGGGAGTTGGGCGCTGCCAGGGGGTACATGTGTCAATGCAAAAAAATAAAAATAAATAACTCCTTTGCGCCTAGGGGTAAAACAAATCTAAATGCCTAAACACAATTTTGAAACGTTGACATGTGTTAGTAAAACCATAAATACCATCACAACTACTTTATACATTATACCTTGTTTTTTTTTCAGGACAAAGTGGGCTTTCTTCTGGTGGTAAATGGTAATGGATATCTCCTGATTTATTTATTTTTTTATCAAAGGAAAACTGTGCCAAAATAGTAAAAACAAACTAAAAAAAATGTAGCTGTGTATTTCTTGCTACTGCCATAAACTTCTACCAAAGAACAACCCAAATAAAATTATCCTGCTCCTGACGATCGCAGCGATATCACCAGTGGCGGCCTGTCCACACAGGGCGCAGGGGCGCCGCCCCCCTAATAAATGCGCCCGGCCCCTAATCTACATGCAGGGCGCCGGACGCATGGATGCCAATGGGTTTTTGTTTTTTTTTAGAAGCACTTGATTAGAACCTGAGGCTCTAATTGGCTTCAGAAATGGGTGGGCTCGGGGCGCAGAGCACTGCGCCCTGAGATCACCCAGTTGTGTGACAATAGTGAATTAAAAATCGCTATTGTCTTCCTGATTCTCCTCCCGGCCAATCAGGAAGCGGGTCCTGAGACCTGTCGCCTGATTGGCCGGGAGGAGAAGCGATCCTATTGGGCGCTGAGGAGGAGGGGGGAGGAGATGCAGGGGAAGCTGCTATGAAGCCAAGCAGGAGGAGATGCAGGGTGAAGCCACCACCGGGAGGAAGCGCTGCCTGCGACCTAGATAGATGGGGTAAGTGCGGGGCTGGTGACCGACCGACTGGGGGTGAGTGTGTGTGAACGACTGACCGACCGGAGGGGGGGTGCCTGTGACTGTACAGTCCAGAAATAGTGGCCATTTTGCTTTTTTTTTTATCCTACCTAAAACACACAGACACTAATTGACATTGAAATAAAAAAAACAAATAATGACCCTGACCTTCACCCAAACACTAACCGCGGCACTGACCTAAATCAAACCTTGATCTAGGTTTTTTTTTTTTTTTCATTATTATTATTTATTTTATTTTTTTACACACACCTTTTTTTCCTGCAAGGAGAGAGAGAGAGAGATATGGTGCATCTTTCTCCTCCATTTGCAGAAAACAGGGGAAGGGCTTCGCAGGGGCGGGCTTCAAAGCCAATCAGAGGCTATCACAGCGATCAGGTGACCCAGAATCGGGAGTTCCAAATCCCGATCGTTAATACGGGCTCTCTCCGTGAAGCACGCTCCCAGCACAAAAAGGAGAATTACGCAAATATGTGGCCCCATGGAAAAAAAAAATACAGTCCAGTGGGGCTTCATATTTGCGTAGGGTCAGCACGAAGGGGTTAAAATACTATTCAGCAGGGACGGAGCAGGGACGCAGGGAGGAACATTTTGTCAAGAAACTAGGAATTCCCTTTAACATCTATACCAGACCCTTTCCAGGATTGTAAGGGAGATCACATAAAAAAAAGTAGGATCTCCTCCAAAATCCATACCAGACCCTTTCCAGGATTGTAAGGAACCAACTGGATAAAAATAAAAGAGTTGGGGATGCTGGGTGATATTCCCCCCCCCCCCCCCCCCCAAATCACCACACCAATAACATTTTTTTTAATATATCTTTTTTTTTTTTTTTAGTATGCCTTATTTTAGACCTAGTGATGTCATAGGTTTCTGTTCTCTATGCAATGCAGGCAGATCATGGCAGGTGGGAGGGGCCAGCAGGGTGCTGTGCATAGCGTTCTCAGCACCCTGTATCAGCGCGTATCTCAAGAGCCTTTAGCCCTGATACGAGCAGTAGGAGGAGTTATGCAAATATCAAAAAGGCCTTGAAGGGTGAATGTTAGTCTGGATGAGTGGGCGTTCCTAGCAGGGCCGGTACAAGGCAGGGGCGGAGGGGGCACGTGCCCTGGGCGGTACCATTTGGTATGGGGGGGGGGGCGCAGCTGTGCACTCCTGCATTATCCTCCCTTCCCTTTCCTCAGCACACAACTACACTGCTTACTCCCCTACGGAGGAGTCCCGTAGTCTCTGCCAGCGCCGTGACGTCACTCACGGCCGGAGGCGAGGTGGGAGGACGCAGAGAGGAGCGCTGGGAGCTGGGAGCTGGGCTGTGCCGTGCCGTGTCGGCGCGCTGTCTGTTATCAAGCGGAGAGGAGCTGCTGCCTGGCTGGCTGGCTCAGGCTGGATTCAATCTGGAAGGTAGAAGAGCGCAGTGCCAGTGTTCTGACTCAGATCTTCAGCAGTGGTGGTCACTGGTCATTACCTCGCCTCAGCCTCCTCCCCTCCCCCAATCCAGCCATTTATTAATCTGTTTTTTAGTGTTTACTTACACAAGTTCAGACTCATAACTTCTGAGTCTGAACTTGTGTAAGTAAACACTTAAAAAACAGATTAATAAATGGCTGGATTGGGGGAGGGGAGGAGGCTGAGGCGAGGTAATGACCAGTGACCACCACTGCTTAATACCCCACAATACTGTGCAATACTCTGCAATACCCCACAATACTGTGCAATACTCTGCAATACCCCACAATACTGTGCAATACTCTGCAATACCCCACAATACTGTGCAATACTCTGCAATACCCCACAATACTGTACAATACTCTGCAATACCCCACAATACTGTGCAATACCCCACAATACTCTGCAATACTCTGCAATACCCCGCAACACTGTGCAATACCCAGCAATACTTTGCAATACTCTGCAATACCCCGCAACACTGTGCAATACTTTGCAATAGCCCCCAATACTCTGCAATACCCCGCAACACTGCAATACTCTGCAATACCCCACAATACTCTGCAATACCCCGCAATACTCTGCAATACCCCGCAATACTCTGCAATACCCCACAACACTGCAATACTCTGCAATACCCCACAATACTCTGCAATACCCCGCAATACTCTGCAATACCCCGCAACACTGTGCAATACTCTGCAATACCCCACAATACTGTGCAATACTCTGCAATACCCCACAATACTGTGCAATACCCCACAATACTGTGCAATACCCCACAATACTGTGCAATACCCCACAATATTGTGCAATACCCCACAATACTGTGCAATACCCCACAATACTGTGCAATACCCCACAATACTGTGCAATACCCCACAATACTTTGCAATACCCCGCAATACTCTGCAATACCCCACAATACTTTGCAATACTCTGCAATACCCTGAAATACTCTGCAATACCCCAGAATACTCTGCAATACCCCGCAACACTGTGCAATACTCTGCAATACCCCACAATACTGTGCAATACTCTGCAATACCCTGAAATACTCTGCAATACCCCAGAATACTCTGCAATACCCCGCAACACTGTGCAATACTCTGCAATACCTCACAATAGCCCACAATACTCTGCAATACCCCGCAATACTCTACAATACCCCACAATACTGTGCAATACTCTGCAATACCCCGCAACACTGTGCAATACTCTGCAATACCCCACAATACTGTGCAATACCCCACAATACTGTGCAATACAGTATTTCTTTCTTTCTTTCCTTTCTTTTCTTTCTTTCCTTTCTTTTCTTTCTTTCTTCCCTTTCTTCCCTTTCTTTCTTTCTTCCCTTTCTTCTCTTTCTTTCTTTCTTTCCTTTCTTTCTTTCTTCCCTTTCTTTCTTTCTCTTTCCTTCATTCTTTCTCCATCCCCATTTCTCTTTCTTTCTTTCTTTCCTTTCTTTCTTTCTTCCCTTTCTTTCTCTTTCCTTCCTTCTTTCTCCATCCCCATTTCTCTTTCTTTCTCTCTTTCTCTCCTTCTCTCTCTCCTTCTCTCTCTCTTTCTCTCTCTCTCTCTTTCTCTCTTTCTCTCTCTCTCTGTCTCTCTCTGTCTCTCTCTCTCTCTCTGTCTCTGTCTCTCTCTCTGTCTCTGTCTCTCTCTCTCTCTGTCTCTCTCTCTCTCTCTCTCTCTCTCTCTCTCTCTCTCTCTCTCTCTCTCCCTCTCTCTCTCTCCCTCTCTCTCTCTCCCTCTCTCTTTCTTTCCATTCTTTTTGTCTTTATTTCTCTCTCTCTCTTTCTTTCTTACATATTAAAATGTGTGAGTGAACTCTGTTTCTATCGCATTAAACATAATTGAACTTGTATTGTTTTAAGTATATTCTTGTTTTGAAACGACATTGATTCTTTATTAAAACCGGGGGGGGGGGGGGGGGGCGCAGTTTGCCATCTTCGCCCTGGGCACCAAATGGCCTTGTCCCAGCACTGGTTCCTAGCTGTATTTTATTTGCATGCAGTCCATCCTAGCCGTGGCGGCCCATCCATAAGGGGCACAGGGGCGCGGCTCCACTAATCCATGCGCCCGACCCCTAATCTACATGAAGGGCACCGGACGCATGGATTCCGATGGGGTTTTTTTTGTTTTCGAAGCACATGATTAGAGCCTGAGGCTCTAATTGGCTTCAAAAAAGGATGGACTGCGCCCTGAGCCCACCCAGTAGTGTGACAATAGCAAATTAATATTCTCCTCCCGACCAATCGGCAAGCGGGTCCTAAGACCTGATTGTGGCCAGGAAGTCTTAGGACTCCCCGGCCAATCGTGTCTCAGGACACACTTCCTGTTCAGCTGGGAGGAGAAGCAATGGCCTGGCTCTTCCTTCCCTTTGCCTCCTAAGGTAAGGTCAGTCCTTCTCCCATGAGGGGTGGTGGGGGTGGTGTTGGATTGCCACCACCTTCTTGTCCTTTTAGTGCCGGGTGGGAGGTGCTTGCGACGATCGCTACCTTCCCATCCGCCGTTTGTCTCCCCGTCCGATCGCCTTCTTCCTGTCTATCTTTGCATTATTTACAGCCCCCCCTCCCCCTGAAATATTTAGCACCAGCCACCACTGCATCCTAGGTAACACTCAAAAAATGGGGCGGGCTTTATCTGACTTTCTGAGAAGCTCACAGTGTGCAGTGAAATCAGAGGAAGCCGTTTCAGTCCAGGAGAGGAGCCGCTACAACTGTGCAAAGACTGAAGTTCCACTTTAAGTAATCCTCTAAGAAAAAAAATCCCTCCTCGCTACTATTTGATTTCATGTTTTTATATTTGAAGCTTTTATAAAGCAATGATGAATATTTTATGAAGCGAAGGATCAGGCCCCTCTGTGACCAATACTATTATTTTGAACCGTCTAATTTGTAATGACTAAAGGTTAAACATTTGTTGTGAAATAGAAGGCTGCTGTTGGCTTTTAATAAATCATTTTAGTTGAATTGTTATAAAACGTAAGGTCACAATGCATTATCTCCGGATTCCTTTAACATACCAAAAATAATAATGCATTCCAGAAATGCCAGCAAGCTCAAGCTGTTTGCTATTTGTTATGTTTGAAGCTGAACGTTTGTATTAGTTGAATATAAAAGTTGTGATCTTTTAGTACAGAGGTCTGCAAACTTTCTAAACAAAGGGCCACTTTACAGTCCTTCAGATTTTACGGAGGGTCGCAGTGGTCAGTGAAAAGGTCCCTTCATCACTGGGAAAAAATAATGCCCCCTTGTTTGTTTCAATGGGAGTAATTGTGCCTTATCATTGGTGTCATTGGGCCCCATTGTTGCTGTCATTGAGAGAAATCGTGCCCCATCGTTGGTCTCATTGGGAGGAATAGTGCCTCATCGCTGGTGTCATTGGGAGGAATAGTGCCCCATCGTTGGTATATTTGAGAGGAATTGTGCCCCATCACTGATGTCATTGGGCCCCATTGTTGGTGTCATTGAGAGACACTATGCCCCATTGTTGGTGTCATTGTGGAGAATTGTCCCCCATCGTTGGTGTCATTGGGAGGAATTGTGCTCCAACGTTGGTGTCATTGTGAGGAATAGTGCCCCATCGTTGGTATAATTGAGAGGAATTGTGCCCCATCACTGATGTCATTGGGCCCCATTGTTGGTGTCATTGAGAGACACTATGCCCCATTGTTGGTGTCATTGTGGGGAATTGTCCCCCATCGTTGGTGTCATTGGGAGGAATCGTGCTCCAACGTTGGTGTCATTGGGAGGAATAATGCTCCTTCATTGGTATAATTGAGAGGAATTGTGCCCCATCACTGATGTCATTGGGCACCATTGTTGGTGTCATTGAGAGACACTATCCCCCATTGTTGGTGTCATTGTGAGGAACTGTCCCCCATTGTTGGTGTCATTGGAGGGAATTGTGCTCCAACGTTGGTGTCATTGTGAGGAATAGTGCCCCATCGTTGGTATAATTGAGAGGAATTGTGCCCCATCACTGATGTCATTGGGCCCCATTGCTGGTGTCATTGAGAGATACTATGCCCCATTGTTGGTGTTTTTGTGAGGAATTGTCCCCCATCGTTGGTGACATTGGAGGGAATTGTGCTCCAACGTTGGTGTCATTGTGAGGAATTTTGCCCCATTATTGGTATAATTGAGAGGAATTGTGTCCCATCATTGGTGTCAGTGGGAAGAATTGTGCTTCAACGCTGGTGTCATTGGAAGGAATAGTGCACCAAAGTGGGTATCATTGAGAGGAATTGTGCCCCATCGCTGATGTCATTGGGCCCCATTGTTGGGGTCATTAAGAGACACTATGCCTCATTGTTGGTGTCATTGTGAGGAATTATCCCCCAACATTGGTGTCATTGGGAGGAATTTTGGCCCATTGTTGGTCTAATTGAGAGGAATTGTGTCCCATCGTTGGTGTCAGTGGGAGGAATTATGCCCCAATGTTAGTATCAGTGGATGAAATAGTGTCTCAAGGGCCGGATAAAAGCAAGCAAAGGGCCGCATCCGGCCCCCGGGCCACAGTTTGGAGACCACTGCCCCAGTACACTAAATTGTAGCAACTAGAGTTGGGGTGAACAGTTCCAAGCAAAAGCTCAGCCCGTGCATCGCCTGTTCACCCTTTCGGCGAACACCCGAATTTGCCGGGCGCTCGGCAGGATGTTCGCCCACCGAGCACCCCACAATGCACTGTGCGCTGCATAGTGAATAGTTGGTTGTTAACCACTTCCGGACCGCCGCACGCCGATGTGCGTCCAAACTTTGCTGGTGGATATCGTTGTTATGGCAGCAGCTAGCTGCCATAACCCCAGTATCCCCGTTTTCGTGCGGATTTCTGATAAAAGTGGTCCCTGTGGCGGATTCACCGCAAGATCACTTTTATAGGTGGCGGGAGAAGGCCCCCCCTCCCGCCGCGATCCGGTGCCCTCCGCTGCTTACCGGAGCCATCGGCAACGGCGGAGGCGATCGTGTCCATCTCCCTTCTGTGCCTGGAGACGAGTGAGGCTAAGATGGCGCCCACTCGTCTCCATGACACTGCTGGGCGGAAGCAACGTCAAAACGCCTCTTAAAGGCATATTTTTTTCAATGTCATTTTTTTAAATTACTTTTTTTTTTCTTTTTATTGCATTTTAGTGTAAATATGAGATGTGAAGTCTTTTTGACCCCAGATCTCATATTTAAGAGGTCCTGTCATGCTTTTTTCTATTACAAGGGATGTTTACATGCCTTGTAATAGGAATAAAAGTGACACAATTTTATTTTATTTTTTTAAAACAGTGTAAAAATAAATAAAATAATGTAAAATAAATAATAATTTTTTTTTAAAAAAAAACCCCCGTCCCGACGAGCTCGCGCACAGAAGCGAACACATACGCAAGTAGCGCCCGCATATAAAAATGGTGGTCAAACCACACATGTGAGGTATCGCCGTGACCGGTAGAGCGAGAGCAATAATTCTAGCCCTAGACCTCCTCTATAATGCAAAACATGCAATCTGTAGAATTTTTTAAACATCGCCTATGGAGATTTTTGAGGGTAAAAGTTTGACGCCATTCCACGAGCGGGCGCAATTTTGAAGCATGACATGTTTGGTATCAATTTACTTGGCGTAACATTATATTTCACAATATAAAAAAAAATTGGGCTAACTTTACTGTTGTCTTATTTTTTTATTCAAAAAAGTGAATTTTTTCCAAAAAAAGTGCGCTTATAAGACCGCTGCGCAAATACGGTGCAAAAAAAGTATTGCAACGACCGCCATTTTATTCTCTAGGGTGTAAGAAAAAAAAAACATATATAATGTTTGGGGGTTCTAAGTAATTTTCTAGCAAAAAAAACTGTTTTAAACATGTAAACACCTAAAATCCAAAATGAGGCTGGTCCTTAAAGTGGTGTTCCACCCAAAAAACAAAAATACCTGGAAAAATTCTAAAAAAAACCCAAAAAAAATTTGGATATTTTTTTTTTTTTTCACTTACCTCTAAATGCCTGTTGCTAGGTGGTCCCTCGTAGTCTGCCTGTTCCTTTGCCTGGGCTGGTGACATCACTTCCCCCCAGGCACAGGAAGGGCTCCGCTCTGCTCCCTCCCTCCTGTCAATCATCTGGGACCCATTACAGGACCCAGGTGATTGAGCGGCCAATCACGGCGCGCGGCGCTGCTCGCACATGTGCAGTGGGTGCCAGGCTGTGAAGCCACAGGCCGGCGCCCACAGTTGAAATGCCGGCGCCGACGAGCGGAGGGGGGGACGAGCGGGGCTTCGATCCCCCGCATCGCTGGACCCAGGGACAGGTAAGTGTCCAATTAAAAGTCAGCAGCTGCAGTATTTGTAGCTGCTGACTTTTAATTTTTTTTTTTTTTGACGGCCCCCCTGGGTGGAACTCCTCTTTAAGTGGTTAAGAAGCGGGCCGGGAAGCTGCGTCCTTAAAGCTGACCTTCAGTCAATTTTTCATCTTTTTATCTTTTAAATCTTCTGCCCTTGTTGTTGTTGTTTTAACTTTGGATAGTAAAATGTTTGTTTTTTTCTGCCAGTAAATCCCTTATACAGCCCACTTCCTGTTTCCTGTCTGGTCATTAGCCTAGGCTTATGGCGAAAATGTTTTTATTACACATTATGTGAGCAGACTGAAGTTCATCTGAGTCATCAGCTGTCAATGGGCTTCTCCACTGACAGCTAAATGAGAAAAAAAAATCATTGCCAGCAATAGAAAAATGTGAAAAAAACACTTGGGGGTCCCCCCCCAATCCTTAGCAGGTCTTTGGGCCTGCTATAGATTTTAAGGGGAACCCCACGCCAAAATGAAAAAAAAATGGCGTGCTCCCCCCCCAAATGCATTCCAGACCCTTATCCGAGCATGCAACCCAGCAGGCCAGGATTGTGGGGGGTGACTGAGCCCCTCCTGAACCATACTAGGACATAACCCCCTCGACATGGGGGCTGCTTTGGGGCGGGGGGTGGGGGCTCTCTTCCTTTCTTGGCTGTGGTTTGGGGTCTGCAGGCAGGGGGCTTATCGGAATCTGGAAGTCCCCTTTAACAAGGGGCCCCCAGAGGTCGCCCCACCCTGTGTGAATGATATGGGGTACATACCAATTCACCAAAAAAGTGTAAAAAAAAAATAAAAAGCACACACACACAGAGTTTTTGACTATTCCTTTATTAAAAATAAAAAAACTGTGTCCCTCGATGTAGATCCATCGTCAATTACAACACCAACGCTACAGCTGGACCCAAAAAAAGAAAAAAAAAATGCTCCGCCCACAACGAAGGCCAGCCACCATCTGCCTGCTCTGCCATCTAAAAGTTCTTAAATAGGTAAGGGGCGGGGTCACCTGGCAACATCACTATCAAGGCTATCCACAAGTTTGACATTGATAGCCCTTGTCTAGAACTGCCCGTCTAACGTGTTTCACCCAAAGGGCTTAGTCATAGAAGATCTTTACAACTAACCCCTGTTGGTGAAATGCATTAGAGGGGTGGTCCTAGATGAGGGCTGTCAATGTCAAACTTGAGCATTGAGTAAGTATGAAAGAGCACCCGGTAACAGATGATCCTCTCACTTGATGGTTTATTTCAGAACTTTATTGAGGATGGCAAAGGTTACAAGTGGAGCCAACACGTTTCAGGGAAACAGCCTCCCTCTTCTTCAGGGCTGTTGATATAGCTTTAACTTTGTAGATTGGTCACACTTCGATACAAGCCTACTGCATCACATCCACAACATACCAGCACTCCGCTAGTACTGTCAACGGCATTTAATTACCTCTTATCGAAGTGTGACCACTCTACAAAGTGTTATATCAACAGCCCTGAAGAAGGGGAGGCTGTTCCCCCAAAAACATGCTGGCTTAATCTGTAACCTTTGTCATCCTCATTAAATCAGGAGATCGTGGTAAGCTGGCAGCACAGGATGGAATGGCCTGTGGTAGAGAAGACCGCTGATCATGAAGCCTGGACCCGCTGTGATAGATGGAGGCCAGTGCTCTGTCAAAACAGCCAACTCATCGAAATCTCCAACCATGTCATTTCTGGTGACTCTCCAGCATCAGTAATTGGACATTTTGACAATTTGGCTGTTTTGACCCAACACCATCAGTGTGTGTGTACACTCCGATAGATGATGTAATGAGTGGACATTGTTAGTCCGCCTACCAGTAACCAACAATATGCCCGCCTCTGAGGCAACGACAACTTTTTTCCTCCTTAGCAGCTGTTCTATCAAAAACATCAACTCCTCATGTACCGTAGTATATACGCTGCCGGGATTGTGTCAAAATAGCCAACTCGTTGAAATGTCCAATTACTGATGCTGGAGACTGTCACCGGAATTGACGTGGTTGCAGATTTTGAGGAGTTGGCTGTTTTGACAGAACACCAGCTGTCACATGCCTCTATGTAGAAACCACGAGCAAACGGAGGGGGCGGGCTGTAATGCGTTTCTGAGGCCCCGCCTCCTTCATCAGACAGGCACCCTTATGATTTTTTTCACATTCTCTGAGCGATCCCCCAACCTCTTTGATGAGCTGCTGGAGATTGCATCCTATAACACTAAATGAATTGCCTACCCTAGGACTTTAGTATAAGTGATGTACAATTATAGTATGGTGGCTAAGTCACCAGATACGCTGTCTATGGAGTGCTCATAGTTTTTCCTTTTGTTTGATTTCTCCGGAGATGCTATGGTTTCCTCCCGCAATCCAAAAATCCTAATTCTGACTCTTTCGCACATCCAGTCAATAAAACAAGAGACTCTATGTCAGCTTTCTGATAGATAATCACAGAGAACAGATGTGGAGTGATATCTCTTCCATACCAATATGCATAACTGGGCCAAATTTACAGGTAACATCAGTCATTTAGCAAGAAATTCCGGCAACACAATTGACTCTACTTACAAATCTTTATTGGGCACTAACAGCACTAACACTATGCCACATCTAAACGAATAGAACGTAACTAATTAATAATAATAAATAAAAACAAACCATCTATAGTACTAACGCGTTTCGTCTGGAGCCTTCCTCAGGCTCCAGCCGAAACGCTTTAGAACTACAGAGGGTTTATTTTTATCTATTATTATTAATTAGTTACGTTCTACTCGTTTAGATGCGGCATTCGTTATTTCAGATCATTCCTAACTTCGGATAAATTTGCATTCGTTACTTTCACTAACAGCCAAATTTGAAAGGAAATTCCAATACTTAGAATTTAATAGTTAGTAATAGTTATTATTAGTTAGTTGAATTTTCAGATTTGCATTTATATTTTACGAATTTTCGAATCTTTGAATTTACGAACTTTTCGAATTTATTTGAAATAATGACGTTTGATCATAACGAATGACCCAAAAAAACGAAAATTGAAATTAACACATTTTTCAGCAGTGCACATGTCTATTATTTATTTTATTGCATTTTTTTTTTCAATTCATTTTGTATTCAGCGCGACTTAGTTGGATTATATTTGTTTTGCTGTGCTTTGCATTGTTATTTTGTTGTTTTACACTGATATTTTGGAGAAATGGTACGGTTTTTCCTTATTAAGATTTGGTGTACGTGGTATCGCTGCAATCGTCAGGAGTATGAGAATTTGTTTTGGGTTGTTCTTTAGTGGTAGGTTATGGTAGTAGCAAGAAATATACAGTTAAATAAAATTTAAAAAAAGATTTTTTTTTTTACTATTTTGGGCCAATTTTCCTTCGATAATATTAAGACCCCTTTCACACTGGGGCGGTTTACAGGCGTTATTGCGCTAAAATTACCGCCTGCAAACCGACCCAAAACAGCCGCTGCAGTTTGTTCAGTGTGAAAGCCCGAGGGCTTTCACATTGAAGCGGTGCGCTGGCAGGAGAAGAAAAAATCTCCTGCAAGCCGCATCTTTGGAGCGTTGAAGGAGCGGTGTATTCACCGCTCCTGCCCATTGAAATCAATGGGACAGCGCGGTTATACCGCGGCAATGAAATACCGCGGCTATAGCCGCGCTATACGAGTGGTTTTAACCCTTTTTTGGCCGCCAGCGAGGGGTTAAAACCGCACCGCTAGCAGCCGAATACCGCAGTAAAACAGTGCTAAAAATAGCGCTGTTTTACCGCCGACGCCCCCTACCGCCCCAGTGTGAAAGCAGCCTAATTAAAAAAAAAAATAATAAAATCAGGAGACCTCTATTACCATTTACCACCAAATAAAAAGCCCAATTTGACCTGAAAAAAAAATGCGGTATAATCCACCTGGATGCACACAGTAGTTTTGATGATATGTACCGTTTTACTAACACATGTCATGGTTGCAAAATTGGGCTTAGGCATTAGGATTTGTTTTACCCTTAGGCATGAAGGGGTTAAATAAATACGTTTCTGTATGTTTTATGAACTCCGTGGTGTTTCCTGAAATTTATTTTATTTACTGCGGTGATTTCCTACAACAGAGACACGATAAAGAGATTAGGATGATGGAAGGGCGATGGCTGGAGGTTGGATTTTCCTGGTATCAATGTTCTCCTTATAGCAGAGGAGGACTACAGACGTCGACTCCGATCTTCTGAACCGTGTCTTTTAGAACCACCACGTTATGAATGATTCATGATTCTGAATTCACTAATGCGAACAATTACCCCTCGCATGATCGCTTCACTCTGGAGGACAACATTTGTGTTTGTGATGCCCTCTTCTATTATGCAAAACGGTTGGTTGATTAATTAAACACAAATTTACAGCGCATGTTATGTAACATAGAGATGTAACAGAGATCCGTTTCCATCACTTTTACTTTGCAGAGTATTATACAGAGAAAATTGAGTACTGCCCGTGATACTTTTTTTTATTTGCACTAACATACAATAAAATAATAAAAAAATAATAATAAATAATAATAATATACAAAACATAGAAGGAACTGGGATTTTAAAGGTGCAACAGGGTGACACAGAATTTACGTAAAAAAATTCACATTTTATTTAGAAAAGTTGATAAAAGCATATTTGTAAAAAGAGTTTACATTTAATGTACTGAAACAATCTTTAAATAGTGCAACCGAAGGATTAATTTCTCAACATGTTTCACCACATGCCGTGGCTTCTTCAGGAGAGTAGTATCTATCGGGCACTGTATGCAGAAATAGTTAAGCTACTTAAATCGGGAAGCAAATCCAGCCGGAGGATCAGCTGATGACCACAGAGGGTAAGTAAAATTGCATTTTTAACTGATGGAAGAGGTCCTGTGATGAAGGACTGGCTTGAAACCAAAAGTCCAGGTTGTTTGACTACATTAATTTGTGTTCCTTCCAAGACAAAACCCCCCAAAAAGAGATGGAAGAAAAGAACAGCAAAAAAAAAAAAAGAGATCAAGCCTGATCCAGTATTTTCTTTACATATCATCTGATCCAGGTTTTTTTTTTCTTGCTGTTCTTTTCTTTTTTTTTTGCTGTTCTTTTCTTTTCTGTCAGATGCCTGGCTGTGTTGAACGGCATGGGATTCCAGGAAACAGGTCAGTTTAACCCAAGAAATGGGGCAATTTCTGCTGCTAAATTGTCTTTATTCAAGGAGAACCTGCAACTGTAATTATCATATACAAAAGAAAAGCGAAGAATAGAATTATGACATGTATTACATTTCTGTTTATATGATGAATTCTGGGTAATTCTCCCCACTTTGTATAAACAACATTTTCCGATGTCACCAATTTTTTTTTTCCCTTTATGAAAATTGTCGATAAACTAATTATTGACGACGAGGGAACAGAATTTCCTTTTGTGAAAAGTATAAATGTGTACTCATTTTCTCTGTGGGGACTATAATAAATGGTGCTCCATGTGCATCACACGGAGCACGTGCACTTTAATTATATTATATTTTATGTTTGACTTTATCACGTTTACAATATAGAATATATGTATTTAGTTATTAGTTTTATAGTTATCTAATTTATATTTTATTTATTTTAGCGCCGCACATTTGGTATATCAGTTTGTATTGTCACATTTAGGAAGTGTGGGTAGTGTTGGCAGCTATTTTTATTTATTTGTATTTTATTTTTATTTATTTTTATTTTATTTATTTGTAATTTTTATGTATTTTTATTTTATTTTTATTTGTATTTGATTTATTTTTTATTTTTTTTTTATTTCATTTTAAATTTCTTTAGTGTTTTGACTTTAGGGTAGGAGTGTGGCAGCTCACAAGGTTTTATCTACGTGTTTATTCTGTCTATAACAATTACAGAGCGCAAGTGTGTCACTTCGTAGAGGTGAAATAAGAGCAAATGTGACAATGTCTATATTTAATATAATAAACTAATCACACTTATTTGGGAGATCAAAGGCACCCACATCCCAAATAGAGAATTTATAAGAAGAACTGGAGAAGGGGATTGTTAATGGTGCCACAAATACGACAAGGTTTGTAAAAAAATATTTTATTAATATGAAAATATTTAAAAAAGAGTGAACACATGTTGACTCTCAAAAAACACACAAACATGTATAAAAATTATCACAGCATGATAGCGAACAATATAGTGAATATAAAGTTAAATAATGTGATATAAATGCCTGTTGGCTCAACATGTTTCACTAACTGCTTCTTCAGGAGCTGTAAGGCATATATTGGCTGTATTGTATCTGTATTTTTTTTGTAGCCAATATGTGCCTTATACCGGCAGACTCGATGTCCGCCAGTGGCGATCGTGCCACGGAGAGGCAGAATGGGGAGATGTCTATGTAAACAATGCATTTCCTTGTTTTGACTTGTGACATGACAGGGATCTACTGCTCCCTGTGATCTCTGTCATGTGCTAGTGAGCCTATCCCCCTACAGTTAGAACACACATAGGGAACACACTTAGCCCCTTGATCGCCTCCAAGTGTTAACCCCTTCCCTGCCAGTGACATTTATACAGTAATCAGTGGCTATTTTTAGCACTGATCGCTGTATAAATGTCAATGGTTCCAAAATATAATAAAAAAATATTGTCAAAAGTGTCCAATCTGTCCACTGCAATGTCGCAGTCACAATAAAAATTGCAGATCGCCGCCATTACTAATAAATTTTTTTAATAATAATAAAAATACCATAAATATATCCACTATTATGTAGACGCTATAACTTTTGCGCAAACCAATCAATATATGCTTATTTCGATTTTTTTTAAACCAAAAATATGTAGAAGAATACATATCGGCCTAAACGGAGTAAGAAATTTGTTTTTTTTTTATATATTTTTTAGGGATATTTATTATAGCAAAAAATTTAAAATGTTGTTTTTTTTTTCAAAATTGTCGCTCTTTTTTTGTTTATAGTGCAAAAAATAGAAACCGCAGAGGGGATCAAATACCACCAAAAGAAAGCTCTATTTGTGGGAAAAAAAGGACGTAAATTTTGTTTGTTTGGGTGCAACGTCGCACGACTGCGCAATTGTCAGTTAAAGCGATGCAGTGCCGAATCGCAAAAAATGCTCTACATTTTTCCCGGCCTGAAGTGGTTGGTTTGTTACATCCCATTTGTTTAGATGTGGCATTTATTATTTTGGGAACTTCGGATAAATTTGTATCTTTCCATTCACGAACAGCCAAATTTGAAAGGAAATTTCAATACCTATAATTTAATAGTTAGTAATAGTTATTATTATTTAGTTATTATTTCGGATTTTTTTTTTCAAATTTTTGGGTTTTTGAATTTTTTAAATTTCCATTCTTATTTTCGGATTTTCATTCTTATTTTTTCGGATTTCTGAATTTTCTGATTTTTGAATTTCCGAATTTCTAAATTTTCAAATTTTCCGATCTCGGATTTCCGAATTACCGAATTTTCGTTCTCAGAAAAATTTGTTAGACGGGTTTTCGTTAATTCTACTATTTCCGAATGAACTAATTTGTCGAATTTCGTTCCGAATATGTCGAAAAACTAATTCGGAACAAAAACGAATTGCACAAATCGGACGCCTAACTGACACTTTTTTGACACTTTTTGGGGACCAGTGACACTAATACAGCGATTAGTGCTAAAAACTGTGCCAGAGAGACCTATTGGATTTATAGTTTGGATGTCCCCTCACCAGGAGGTATTAAAGAGAGCATAGAAATAGCCACCATCCTTTGACACTCTCATTTTTCATTTTTTATTTCAATTCTTTGTCCATATCTGTTTATAGCCTTATTTATTCATAAGTTATTTGTGCTCTTCTATTCCATTATAATTAATCCATATCATTTACCATGTCTAACCAAACATCTATATATACTTTTTAGGTTGGCCATCTTATCCTTCCTTTCTTTTTTGGGTGTGGCGGGTACCTGTAAGTATGATCATACACCCCTATCCCCTTAAGAAATGGGTTGTATATATGCATGTATGTATGTGTATATATATATATATATATATATATATATATATATATATATATATATATATATATATATATATATATATATTTATTTATTTATATATATCCATACAACAACATTCCCCTCCCATTCTTCCTCCCCCCTTTAACTTTATATTAGTATTATTATCATTTATTATTTTTTATTTATTATATATATTTTTATGTAGTGTCTGTTTCACAGGTATTTTTTGAAGTATTAAAGAATTAATCTTTAGGTAGGTTAATCAGATTCTGTCCATAAATTGGCCCTAGTATGTGTATTGTATGTGTATATGTTTGTAAGCGCGTCGGGATCCTACGGGGTAAATGACCGCGCTATATCAAGATGCAACTCAACCCAACTCATTACCTTACATGTCAGTTCCATACCCTCAGTCCACGCATCACCTGTACCATGCACGTTTCAAATTTACACGCTGTATGCTGCACATGCGTTTTTTTACGCATGTCGCATGGGCGTGTTGCATGTTGAAACATGTGCGTCATGCTTTATCTCCATCTATAATGTCCCACACATATATAGCCAGACCACATCGCCCTCCTCTCTCTACCATCCCCGTTTTTTTACCTCTCATTATTCTAGTCATGATATTATATCTACATACTTTTCTTCAGTCCCACTGTGCTAATATATTCAATTTTAATTATCAATCATTCCCTACCCCCACCACTATTAATAACATCATACTAGGGATGAGCTTCGTGTTCGAGTCGAACCCATGTTCGACTCGAACATCGGCTGTTCGACCGTCCGGCGTTCGCGCCAAATTCGTGTGGCGCGTCACGGCCCATAATTCACTGCGGCATCGCAGTGCATTGCTGGCTGATGATTGGCCAAGCATGCACTATGACCCGCATGCTTGGCCAATCACAGCGCCGTCAGTAGAGAGAGCTGTAATTGGCCAAAGCCAGGGTGGCTTTGGCCAATTATGGCTCAGGGGATTTAGTACACGCCCCACACTATATAAGGCCGCCTGCACGGCGGCCCTGTGTAGTGTGTTCCGGTGTGCTGATAGAGAGAGAGACAGACAGTGTCATTTGATTTGAGTTAGCTAGATTAGGCTAGATCTGTTCCTGCTATTTACATTTAGTGCAGTGCGTCCTGCTCACAGTGTTCAGCTAGATCCGTTCCTGCTATTTACATTTAGTGCAGTGCGTCCTGCTCACAGTGTTCAGCTAGATCCGTTCCTGCTATTTACATTTAGTGCAGTCAGTGCGTCCTGCTCACAGTGTTCAGCTAGATCCGTTCCTGCTATTTACATTTAGTGCAGTCAGTGCGTCCTGCTCACAGTGTTCAGCTAGATCCATTCCTGCTATTTACATTTAGTGCAGTCAGTGCGTCCTGCTCACAGTGTTCAGCTAGATCCGTTCCTGCTATTTACATTTAGTGCAGTCAGTGCGTCCTGCTCACAGTGTTCAGCTAGATCTGTTCCTGCTATTTACATTTAGTGCAGTCAGTGCGTCCTGCTCACAGTGTTCAGCTAGATCTGTTCCTGCTATTTACATTTAGTGCAGTGCGTCCTGCTCACAGTGTTCAGCTAGATCCGTTCCTGCTATTTACATTTAGTGCAGTCAGTGCGTCCTGCTCACAGTGTTCAGCTAGATCCGTTCCTGCTATTTACATTTAGTGCAGTGCGTCCTGCTCACAGTGTTCAGCTAGATCCGTTCCTGTTATCTTCCTACTGACAGGCAGGCTTGTCTGGTTACAGTATATAAAGCTACCTGAAGAAAATTACAGGTGTTCTATCCCAGCTTAGTGCAGCTACAGGCCATTAGTATGTCTGGAAGGCCAAGAAGGAGAGGCAGACAGTCACAAGCCAATAAGAGAGGGCAAGCAGGCTCTGTGTCTAGTGCTGGTCGTGGAGACGGTGCATCCTCATCAGCCCGTGGCCATGGGACACGCTTGGCCTTTTTTTCGGCAGCTGGCCGTGTTGAGCCGCAACATGCAGAAAACTTGGTCGAGTGGATGACCAAGCCGTCCTCATCCTCCTCATCCTCTCTCACCCATGCCCAGGGTGCTTTGTCTGGCAAAGCAGCGGCCTCTTCCCTCAGCTCAATGTCATCAGTGACTCCTTCCCTAGCTCCACCATGTCCTCATGAGGATTCCCTCGAACTGTTTGACCACAGTGTTGGGTACATGCTCCAGGAGGATGCCCAGCGTTTGGAAGGCTCTGATGATGATACTGAGCTCGATGAAGGCAGTAACATGAGCACGGACAGAGGGGGTGCCCAAGAAGGACAGCAATCTGGCAGTCATGCTCCCCCTGCTGCAGCATACTGCCAGGTTTGCTCCAGTGATGAGGAGGGAGGGGATGATGAGGTCACTGACTCAACGTGGGTGCCTGATAGGAGAGAGGAGGAGGAGGCGGCACATCACCAACGAGGCAGGATGCCCTCCAGGGGCCAGCCTAAGGGCAGCACATTGACTGCATCACACCCCAAAGCTCCACATGTGCAGGGCGCTGCAGTCTCTGCGCGTTATTCAAAAAGTTCTTTGGTGTGGGCCTTTTTTGAGACGAGTGCATCAGATCGCACTGCTGCTATTTGCAACATATGTCTCAAGCGTATCTCGCGTGGCCAAAACATCTCCCGCTTGGGTACCACATGCTTGACCAGACATATGTTGACCTGCCATGCAGTTCGTTGGCAAGCATATCTAAAAGACCCACACCAAAGAACAAAGAGGATCTCTCCTTGCTCCTCATCAGCTGAGATTTCCAACCCCACTAGACCTTCAGTCCTCTCTGAGACCTGCAGTGAGAGGAATGAAGGTGTAGAATTAGGTGTGTCACAGCCAAGTACTTGTGGGCAATCTGCTTTTGGTACACCGACGTCAGATTGTACCAGGCAAATTTCCCTGCCCCAGCTGCTGCACCGCCGAAAGAAGTTTGCTCCCAGCCATCCACATGCCCAGCGGTTGAATGCTAGCTTGGCAAAATTGCTAGCACTTCAACTGCTGCCTTTTCAGTTGGTAGACTCTGCCCCCTTCCGTGAGTTTGTGGAATGTGCGGTTCCTCAGTGGCAGGTACCCAAACGCCACTTTTTCTCACGGAAGGCGATTCCGGCTCTCTACCGGCATGTGGAAGGCAATGTCCATGCCTCGCTGGACAGGGCGGTCAGCGGTAAGGTGCATATTACCGCTGACTCATGGTCCAGCAGGCATGGACAGGGACGTTACTTAAGTTTCACGGCGCATTGGGTGACTCTGCTGGCAGCTGGGAAGGATGCAGGACAAGGTGCAGTAGTGTTGGAGGTTGTTCCGCCACCACGCCTCCAAAATGCTGATTGTGACACACCTCTCTCCTCCACCCCCTCCTCTTCTTCTTCCTCCATGGCCTCTTCCTCGGAACCAGCGGTGCTCCGTAGGCGTTCAAGGGGCTACGCAAGTACGCAGGCCAAAAGATGCCATGCGGTGCTTGAGCTGGTGTGCTTGGGGGACAGGAGCCACACTGGGGCAGAGGTTCTGTCAGCTCTGCAGGGGCAGGTTCAGAGGTGGTTGACGCCACGCCAACTTAAGGCAGGAATGGTGGTTTGCGACAATGGCACCAACCTCCTCTCTGCCCTCCGACAGGGACAACTGACCCATGTGCCCTGTTTGGCTCACGTCCTTAACTTGGTGGTGCAGCGGTTCTTGGGCAGGTACCCGGGCTTACAGGATGTCCTGAGGCAGGCCAGGAAAGTCTGTGTGCATTTCCACCGGTCATATAATGCCAGTGCTCGGCTGACGGACCTCCAAAAGGAGTTTAACCTGCCCAAGAACCGCCTAATCTGTGACATGCCCACCAGGTGGAACTCGACATTGGCCATGCTGCAGCGGCTGCACACGCAGCAGAGGGCCATCAATGAGTACCTGTGTGACTATGGCACCAGGACAGGGTCAGGGGACCTTGGTTTTTTTTCCCCACGCCAGTGGGCCATGATCAGGGATGCATGCACTGTCCTGTCACCATTCGAGGAGGCCACGAGGATGGTGAGCACTGACAGTGCATGCATCAGTGACACTGTCCCCCTTGTCCACCTGTTGGAGCACACGCTGCGTGGAATAATGGACAGGGCACTTGAGGCAGAACAGAGGCAGGAAGAGGAGGACTTCCTTAGCTCTCAAGGCCCCCTTTATCCAGACAGTGTTCCTGCGTGCCCGCCGATCACACAGGAAGAGGACGAGGAGGAGGAGGAGGAGGAAGATTGTGTCAGTATGGAGGTGGAGCCTGGCACTCAGCATCAGCAGTCTTTAAGGGATCAGTCCCAAGGAACACATGGACTTGTACGTGGCTGGGAGGAGGTGGCTGCGGACGTTGTTGTCCTTAGTGACCCAGAGGACTCCGGACCGAATGCCTCAGCAAACCTACGCTGCATGGCCTCCCTGATCCTGCAAAGCCTGCGTAAGGATCCTCGTATTCGTGGTATCAAGGAGAAGGACCAATACTGGCTGGCAACCCTCCTTGATCCACGTTACAAGGGTAAGGTTGCGGACCTTATCTTGCCATCGCAGAGGGAGCAGAGGATGAAACATCTTCGGGAGGCCTTGCAGAAAGGTCTGTGCAACGCGTTCCCAGAGACTGGGAGGTTACAAACTCCTGTTTCTGGACAACGTGTTGCTGAGGCTTCGGTCAGTCAAAGAAGGAGCGGTGGAGAAGGTGGCCGTCTGACCGATGCGTTCAGACAATTTTTTGGTCCGCAGCCCCAAGGTATGATCGGTTCCAGCAACCATCGCCAGCGTCTGTTTTACATGGTGCAGGAATACCTAGGGGCAAGATCAGACTTGGACACCTTTCCCACCGAAAATCCTCTGGGTTACTGGGTCTTGAGGATGGATCACTGGCCAGAGCTTGCACAGTATGCAATTGAGCTACTGGCCTGTCCTGCATCCAGCGTTCTTTCGGAACGCACATTCAGTGCTGCTGGAGGCGTGGTAACCGATCACAGGGTGCGTCTGTCCACTGACTCGGTCGATCGGCTGACCTTCATAAAAATGAATCAGTCTTGGATCACCACCAGCTACCAAGCACCTGATGCTGATGTAACTGAATAATTTTTTTCAGATCCCTTCAAAGACTGCCTATGCTGATGCTGAGTGACTATCCCTGAGTAATTATCCTCTTCCTCCTCAATCATCACGCTGATAGCTTGTAAGAACATTTTTGGTTCTGGGCGCCACCACCAGTGCCTAAGGCACAATTTTTCAGCCCCTGTTTAACAGGGGCGTGTAATTACAATTTTTGATGTAATACTTTGCAGCAGGGCTCGTTCCTGCATTCCAACTAGAGTGTCTGTGAGGGGTTGCAGTGTTGTGGCACCAGCACCAGTGCCTAAGGCCCAATTTTTCTGCCCCTGTCTAACAGGGGCGTGTAATTACAATTTTTGATGCAATACTTTGCAGCAGGGCTCGTTCCTGCGTTCCAGCTAGAGTGTCTGTGAGGGGTTGCAGTGTTGTGGCACCAGCACCAGTGCCTAAGGCCCAATTTTTCTGCCCCTGTCTAACAGGGGCGTGTAATTACAATTTTTGATGCAATACTTTGCAGCAGGGCTCGTTCCTGCGTTCCAACTAGAGTGTCTGTGAGGGGTTGCAGTGTTGTGGCACCAGCACCAGTGCCTAAGGCCTAATTTTTCAGCTCCTGTTCAACAGGAGCATGTAATTACAATTCTTGATCTAATATTTCACAGCAGGGCCCTGTGAGGGCTTACAGTGTTTTGGCCACAGCAACACCTAAGGCCCAAATTTCTGCTGAGTATATAGGGCAGGACCCTACTTTCAAACATCTAACTTACAAACGACTCCTACTTGCAAACGGAAGGAGACAACAGGAAGTGAGATGAAATCTACCCCTAGGAAGGGAAATTCTCTCATGTAAGAGTTAATATGGGAAAACAATTTCTCCTTTCCACTGATGCTTTCCAATCCTTGTTCCACAAAAAAACCCAAATTTTCAAAAAACATTTTTCATTGGGACAAAAAAGTGAGGTGAAATCTTCTGAAGAGGAGGAAAGACGCAAAACAAATGTCACAGGGGTGATAACCCTTCCCTATGTTTTCCAAAAAGCTTAGAAAAGATTTTTTGGCTGGAGCTAAACACGTTAAAAATGTTCAAAATTACAAACAGATTCTACTTAACAACAAACCTACAGTCCCTGTCTTGTTTGCACCGCCTGTATACTGCTGTTCAGAGTATATAGGGACCTTTCCTTATTTTAATTTGGGTGCGGGGTTCCCCTTAATATCCATACAAGACCCAAAGGGCCTGGTAATGGACTGGGGGGTACCCATGCCGTTTGTCTCACTGATTTTCATCCATATTGCCAGGACCCGACATGACATTAAACCCGCAAGCAGTTTTAAATGAGATCTTTTCCTTTAAAAATGACATTTGGTGCAGGGACTGTTCTAAACATGGCAAACACGCGTCACTTTACAGGCATACTATAGACACCCCCCAGGTACGATATTTAAAGGAATATTTCACTTTTTTTTTTTTACTTTAAGCATCATTAAAATCACTGCTCCCGAAAAAACGGTCGTTTTTAAAAGTTTTTTTTGCATTGATACATGTCCCCTGGGGCAGGACCCGGGTCCCCACACCCTTTTTAGGACAATACCATGCAAATCAGCCTTTAAAATGAGCACTTTTGATTTCGAACGTTCGAGTCCCATAGACGTCAATGGGGTTCTAACGTTCGTGCGAACTTGCGGTCCGTTCGCGGGTTCTGGTGCGAACCGAACCGGGGGGTGTTCGGCTCATCCCTACATCATACTAGTGGTCCACCATATCATCCAATAAATTATATCCCACAATTATAATCATATCTCATAATTCTACTCAATTGTCATCTATTACAATTCACAGATTATATTCTCTTTTTTATTTCATCACTAATTTACATGATGTATTCATATAATTCCCTCCCCCCCGGGTGTACACGTTATACCATCATGCAAATTATCATCCAGACACCTACTCTGATCGATCGTGTACATCACAACGTCCTCATCATTGTTCATCCTGATCACCTTCACAAGGGATGTTTTTCTCTCCTTTTTCTCTGTTTTCTCTCTTTTCTGTCTCTCCTTACACTTATGTTGTTTTTATTATGTTTATATAATATTGTTTGTTTTTTAGATATATTTTGAAGCCAATTTGGTCTTGAGTATGAAGTACTTTTATGGTGGTATTTCTTTTTGAACTTATTTGCTTATTGGATATCTTGGATTGGAAGGCACCATGCATCTGTATGCACCACCCCCTGTTTGGGAGCTCTATTTCATTTTATGAACTAGTAGGTACACTTTATGTTTGACATATGTTGCTTTATTAGAGATATTTATTTTCACATTCCAAAGCCATTGTTCCATGTCAATCCGAGCTGGTTTCCAGGGCCTCATGAAAAACTGCCTCTCTTTTGTGAGCCAACTCTACTTAATTGGATAACTTTTTTCTGCATTGATATGTTGAATCAGATCTAATTCTCTGCAGGGTACTCTCTCTTTGATCGCCTTTTGTTATGCACATGTTTTTGATTGTCTTATCGGAGTGAATGTTGTCTCATGGAATTTTGGTATTCTAATCTATGAATATATGTGTGTTATCATTTTTTAGATAGTCCGACCCACTTTCTTGCAATCATCGAATCCCGAATGTGTCCTGAAGAAGCCTAACGGCGAAACGTGTTGACGCACTAGGGCTCACATTTTAGACTGTATATTTCTCTATATATATATGGTTTTTTAACCTTTTTTCTGTCTTTTCATACCATTTTGAAATATGTATGTTTCTATGTCTCAATAAATATTAATATTATTTTTCTATATCCTCATTATTTACTGTGCCGTTAAAGTACGACTTTGGGTCACTTTTTAGGACTCATTTTTTTGTATCTTCATAGTTATTTACGGGTGAGGCAATGTGAGTGCTTTCTCTATTTCTATGTCTATGTATATTTTTTTGATATCTGGGACCGTGTCTCATTGCCTTTTTAATATTCCACAATTCCGTTTTAGTCGTGTATCTATTATAGTAAATTTTTATCCCCACCTATGATTATTCTTTTGCCATACCAGCGTTTTAATTTCTGCTGGCTTTTTGCCACGATGCGTCATCCAATCACTGTGTTTCTTCACTCTGGCCACTCCCCTCCCCATACGTTACGTTATATTGTAAGCTTGCTAGCCCCATCAATCAGCTTGAAGAAGGAGCGCGGCTGCCACATCTTTTGCAGCCTGTACTCTCAGGAAACGCGTCGCTTTTCCAGTGACGTCATCTCTCCTTGCCTGGAAACCATCTGCACCTCAAGCCTCGTTCTGAGGTATCCTCCACTGCAGCCGGCTGACGACCATCCAGCGGTGTTACGAAGCAAGCAACAGAGCGCCAACACAGCCAGGACAGATCGATCGCACTGATGACACCCCTATATTGGGACAAATGCTTACTTTGACTCTATTAAGTGTGAGTTGCTTGTGTATTTTATCTTGCACATTAAAATTGTCCTATATCTGCACCCAGAGCCGCCTCTCTCCTTGAACCTTCTACGAGGCGGTGAGTTGCCATCTAGATAAAGGAAGGCCCGTAGACGTGGTATATCTGGATTTTGAAAAAGCATTTGACACAGTTCCCCATAAACGTTTACTGTACAAAATAAGGTCCGTTGGCATAGACCATAGGGTGAGTACATGGATTGAAAACTGGCTACAAGGGTGAGTTCAGAGGGTGGTGATAAATGGGGAGTACTCGGAATGGTCAGGGGTGGGTAGTGGGGTTCCCCAGGTTTCTGTGCTGGGACCAATCCTATTTATTTTGTTCATAAACGACCTGCAGGATGGGATAAACAGTTCAATCTCTGTATTTGCGGACAATACTAAGCTAAGCAGGGCAATAACTTCTCTGCAGGATGTGGAAACCTTGCAAGAAGATCTGAACAAATTAATGGGGTGGGCAACTACATGGCAAATGAGTGTAGAATGTAGAAAAATGTAAAATAATACATTTGGGTGGCAAAAATATGAATGCAATCTATAGACTGGGGGGAGAACCTCTGGGGGGATCTAGGATGGAAAAGGACCTGGGGGTCCTAGTAGATGATAGGCTCAGCAATGGCATGCAATGCCAAGCTGCTGCTAACAAAGCCAATAGAATATTGGCATTAAAAAGGGGATCAACTCCAGAGATAAAACGATAATTCTCCCGCTCTACAAGACTCTGGTCCAGCCACACCTGGGGTATGCCATCCAGTTCTGGGCACCAGTCCTCAGGAAGGATGTACTGGAAATGAAGAGAGTACAAAGAAGGGCAATAAAGCTTAAAAATGGACTGGAGGATCTCAGCTATGGGGAAAGACTACAAGAATTGAACGTATTCTCTCAGGAGAGGAGCCACTTGAGAGGGGATATGATATCAATGTACAAATACCGTACTGGTGACCCGAGCATAGGGAAAAAACTTTTTAGTGAAAGGGAATTTAAAAAGACACGCGGCCATTCACTAAAATTAGAAGAGAAGTGGTTTAACCTTAAACTGCGTAGAGGGTTCTTTACGGTAAGAGCGCTAAGGATGTGGAATTCTCTTCCACAAGCTGTGGTACCCTGTTTTTCCGAAAATAAGACCTAGCGTGACTGTCGGTGATGGCTGCAATATAAGCCGTACCCCCCAAATAAGCCCAAGTTAAAGTCCTTGTAGGTCTTATTTTCAGGGTAGGGCTTATTTTCGGGGAAACAGGGTAGGGCTTATTTGGGGGGTAGGGCTTATATTGCAGCCATCACTGACAATCACGCTAGGTCTTATTTTCGGGGAAACAGGGTATCAGTGGGGGAGGGGGGCATCGATAATTTAAAAAAACTATTAGATGTGTAACTTAACGACCGCAACATACAGGGATATACAATGTACTATTAACATAAAATCACACACATAGGTTGAACTGGATGGACTTGTTTCTTTTTTTTAACCTCACCAACTGTGCAAATATGTAACTACATGTAACTGACAATTGCGCAGTCATGCGATGCTGTACCCAAATAAAATTGATGTCCTTTTTTCCCCAAAAATAGAGCTTTTTTTTAGTGGTATTTGATCACCTCGACGTTTTTAGTTTTTGGGCTATAAACAAAAAAAAAGACTGACTTTCTGCTATGAAATATATCCCCCAAAAATGTAAAAAAATAAAATTTCTTCATAAATTTAGGCCAATATGTATTCTGCTACATATTTTTGGTAAAAAAATTACAATAAGTGTATATTAACTGGTTTTCGCCAAAGTTATAGCATCTATAAACTATGGGGATTTTTTATTTATTTATCTTTATCTGGTAATGGTAGCGGTCAGCGACCTATAGTAGGACCGCGATATTGCGGCGGACAAATCGGACACTTTTGACATTTTTTTGGGGACCAGTGACACCAATGCAGTGATCAGTGCCAAAAATATACACTGTCACTGTACTAATGACACTGGCTGGGAAGTGGTTAACATCAGGGGCAATCAAAGGGTTAAAATGTGTTCCTAGGGAGTATTTTCTAACTGTGGGGGGTGTATTTACTTTGCGAAGGCAGAAATCCGTGTTCCTTCTTAGCAGAAACACAGGATCTCTGTCTTCCCTTTTCAAAGAACAGTGATCTGCCTTGTTTACACAGGCAGACCACCGTTCCACTGATCTTCAGAATGATCAGCAGGTCCCGGCGGAACACCAGGTCCGCCGGACTCGCTGATTGGCTTCCACTGTGTCCAATCACAGGGGGGAGCGGGTTCGTCAGTGGTGCGAGCGCACCAGACCCAGAAGTGCCAGATCACATACTAGATACGTGACCTGGCACAGAGCGGCCGCTCTGCCGCAGTATACAGTGGGGACGGAAAGTATTCAGACCCCCTTAAATTTTTCACTCTTTGTTATATTGCAGCCATTTGCTAAAATCATTTAAATTAATTTTTTTTCCTCATTAATGTACACACAGCACCCCATATTGTACACACAGCACCCCATATTGTACACACAGCACCCCATATTGACAGAAAAACACAGAATTGTTGAAATTTTTGCAGATTTATTAAAAAAGAAAAACTGAAATATCACATGGTCCTAAGTATTCAGACCCTTTGCTCAGTATTTAGTAGAAGCCCCTTTTGATCTAATACAACCATGAGTCTTTTTGGGAAAGATGCAGCAAGTTTTTCACACCTGGATTTGGGGATCCTCTGCCATTCCTCCTTGCAGATCCTCTCCAGTTCTGTCAGGTTGGATGGTAAACGTTGGTGGACGGCCATTTTTAGGTCTCTCCAGAGATGCTCAATTGGGTTTAAGTCAGGACTCTGGCTGGGCCATTCAAGAACAGTCATGGAGTTGTTGTGAAGCCACTCCTTCGTTATTTTAGCTGTGTGCTTAGGGTCATTGTCTTGCTGGAAGGTAAACCTTCGGCCCAGTCTGAGATCCTGAGCACTCTGGAGAAGGTTTTCGTCCAGGATATCCCTGTACTTGGCCGCATTCATCTTTCCCTCGATTGCAACCAGTCGTCCTGTCCCTGCAGCTAAAAAACACCCCCACAGCATGATGCTGCCACCACCATGCTTCACTGTTGGGACTGTTTTGGACACGTGATGAGCAGTGCCTGTTTTTCTCCACACATACCGCTTAGAATTAAGGCCAAAAAGTTCTATCTTGGTCTCATCAGACCAGAGAATCTTATTTCTCACCATCTTGGAGTCCTTCTGGTGTTTTTTAGCAAACTCCATGCAGGCTTTCACATGTCTTGCACTGAGGAGAGGCTTCCGTCGGGCCACTCTGCCATAAAGGCCCCACTGGTGGAGGGCTGCAGTGATGGTTGACTTTCTACAACTCTCTCCCATCTCCCGACTGCATCTCTGGAGCTCAGCCACAGTGATCTTTGGGTTCTTCTTTACCTTTCTCACCAAGGCTCTTCTCCCCTGATAGCTCAGTTTGGCGGGACGACCAGCTCTAGGAAGGGTTCTGGTCATCCCAAACATCTTCCATTTAAGGATTATGGAGGCCACTGTGCTCTTAGGAACCTTAAGTGCAGCAGAAATTTTTTTGTAACCTTGGCCAGATCTGTGCCTTGCCACAATTCTGTCTCTGAGCTCTTCAGGCAGTTCCTTTGACCTCATGATTCTCATTTGTTCTGACATGCACTGTGAGCTGTAAGGTCTTATATAAACAGGTGTGTGGCTTTGCTAATCAAGTCCAATCAGTATAATCAAACACAGCTGGACTCAAATGAAGGTGTAGAACCATCTCAAGGATGATCAGAAGAAATGGACAGCACCTGAGTTAAATATATGAGTGTCACAGCAAAGGGTCTGAATACTTAGGACCATGTGATATTTCAGTTTTTCTTTTATAATAAATCTGCAAAAATGTCAACAATTTTGTGTTTTTCTGTCAATATGGGGTGCTGTGTGTACATTAATGAGGTAAAAAATGAACTTGATTTTAGCAAATGGCTGCAATATAACAAAGAGTGAAAAATGTAAGGGGGTCTCAATACTTTCCGTCCCCAATGTATCTGCGTAAGGCAGTCACTAACTGGTTAAGAAACTCAAATATTGCCTGGCGTGAGCTTCCATTTCCATGTTATTGAGATGCTAAAACCTCGCAGTCACATCGGAGGCTGTCAGCGCAGACCTCATTGCTCGCAGAGTAATTGTGCTGTTTAGTGGCTTCAAATACATTATCTTAATTGTGCGCAAATGTAATGCGTATCGACCATTGTACAATACTTCCTGTATTATGATGGCTATAATGTTCAGCACAGTCATTTTATTTCTTATGCTCTTCATTACAAAAAAAAAAATAATAATAACATTGTATTTAATTGAAACTCTCGCAGAAGTCTTTACATTATTGCCGCTCAACAAACAATTTTCTAAGAAGAGAATATATGCAAACCATCACATGGAGAAACTTAATTTTTAAAGAGACTTTGTTGCCAGACCATTCGTTTTAACAACAATCTTTAAAATTATATGCACCTTTTAATGCATTTTATGCTAATTCTTTTCCTGTAAGAGCCTCCCTTGTGTAGACATGCCAAAGCCCGGAGACTGCTGCTGGGTGCCGCCATCTTCGATGTGATGTCAGCAGCCCCCATCAGACTCAGAGCTGTCATTCTTGTGGTATGCCATAGCAGCTGTCTCCAAACTGCAGCCCGCCCACCAAATTCAAGATTTAACGTGGCCCTCTAATGGGGACCCAGATGTAAGGGGGTTCTCTGAAGGAAGTTCTCATGTAAGGGGGTTCTGTGGCGTAAGGGGTACTTTGAGGGGGACTCTGATGTAAGGAGGGTCTCTGAAAGGGACTCCAATGTAAGAGAGGCATTTGTGGGGACTCTAATGGGGACTCTTATATAAGGGGGGGACTCACATGTAAGGGGGGACTATGGTGTAAGGGACTCCAATGTAAGGGGGGCATTGATAGGGACTCTGATATATAATATATAATATACAGGGCCGGCTTTAATATTTATTGGACCCTGAGCAAACATTTTCTTGGGCCCTCCCGAATCCACTTAATAGATATTTGCAGTCAGCGGGGGCTCAAGGGGCAGCTGCTTTGAGCCCCACGACAATCACTGGGTTCGGGGCAGCTGCCCCTTTTGCCCTGCATTAAAGACAACCTTGAAACCTTGATAATATAGAGCAGTGATGGTGAACCTTGGCACCCCAGATGTTTTGGAACTACATTTCCCATAATGCTCATGCACTCTGCAGTGTACTTGAGCATCATGGGAAATGTAGTTCCAAAACAGCTGGGGTGCCAAGGTTCGCCATCACTGATATAGAGGGTCTCTGATAGTGTCTCTTATGTAGGGGGACTTTGAAGGGGACTCTGCATGTAAGGGGGAACTTTGGTGTAAGGGGGACTTTGATGGAAACTCTGATGTAGGGGGGCTCTAATGGGAACTTATGTAAGGGGGGACTCCAATATAAGGGGGTCTTTGATGGGGACTCTGATGTAGGGAGCTCTGATGGGGACACTGATGTAAGGGGCCAATGCCGGGACAAGGTTATCTAGAGCCCAGGACGAACATGCAAAATTGCACCCCCCCCCCAAAAAAATGCATTATGTGTCAGCAAATATCCTCTCCCACCCAAAAAAAAAATTGATGATTACCCCTAAGCATAAATTCCACCTCCTCCCACCAGTACAAATCTGCCCCCCCCTGCTGAAATCCTCCTCCCGAGCACAAATCTTTGCCCCCCCCCCCCCATACCCACCAGCTCAAATCCTCTCTCTCCAAAAAAAAAACAATTTCCCCCTTCTAGCACAAATCCTCAACCTTTCAAATTTCCCCTCCAAGCACCAATCGCCCCCACTCCAAAACCTCCGCCAATCCCCCATCCTAGCAAAAATCCCTCCCACAAATTTCCCTTCATAGCACAAATGCCCCAACCATCCCTACTAGCACAAATCCCCCCCTCAGAAAAAATTCCTCTACAGTTTTACTTTTATAGCACAATTCCCCCCTCATAGCACAAATCACATCCCCCATCCCTGCTCCCAAAACAAATCCCCCCAAATCACCACCGCCCTAAATGCCCTCCCCCCCACCTCACATGATACCACAGTGCCCAGGGCAGCCACCACTCACTTGTTCCGGCCCTGTAAGTGGTGACTCTGATGTAAAGAAGGACTCTGGTGGGTTTTAGTTTTGGCATATGCAGTATTAGTGATGTGAGTTTCTATTCTTTTTATTATAGGTAATGTGCGGAATGGTCAGTAATATTGCTGTTTTGTTAAGTAACAAGGTGGTTCATTAGTCTGAACAGTGACTTATGTAAAAGAGTCGCTTGTTTGCAGTTGAAGCAATATGCTTTATAAGGAAGAATATTGAATTTATCTCTAATAAATTCTCATGTCTCATGTGATAAAGGATTCACAGGGCACTATGGATTGGCTAGAAAGGAAACAGTAGTTTCTTTCTTTCAAATACATCTGTTTCTTATAAAATCTTGGTACTTTGCCCTCTGATAAGGGAATGGGTTATTTGTCATTGCATTGTGCAGAAGGCAGCTTTTATAACATGTTTATAATATACATAGATTACACCGTGCTAGATTTATATACAGTGTACGTATACAGACATTTCGTTTTGCCATTAAATGCTTAAGACATGACAAAAGTTTCCTGGGGTATTATGGACTAAGGGATGGTTGGTGCTAAAGCATAAAAATACATTTTTTACAATGGTGGTCTTCCAACCTTGTGGTAACAGTTTGGTGAAGACCCTTTTCTTTTTCAGCATGTCTATGCCCCCTGTGTACAAAGCCAGCTCCATAAAGACATGGTTTGAGTAGTTTGGTGTAGAGGAACTCAAGAAGCCCTAACCTCAACCCTACTGAACATCTTTAGAAAGAATTGAAACTCCAATTACAAGCCTTCTTGCCAATCCAAGAAAGAGGAACTCAAATATGCTTGAAATCAACCCCACTGAACATATCTGCAATTAATTGAAACTCCAACTACAGGCCTTCTTGCCAATCCAAGAAGTAGGAAATAAAGTATCCTCAGCTTTAACCCCACAGAACATTTCTGGAATGAATTAAATCTCCAGTTGCAAGCCTTCTTGTCAATCCACAAAGGAGGAACTCGAGAACCCTGATTTCAACCCTACTGAACATTTCTGGAATGAATTGAAACTCTAATTGCAAGCTTTCTTGCCATTCCAAGAAGGAGGAACTCAAGTATGCTTGAAATCAACCCTACTTAACACATCAGGAATGAATTAAAACCCCAACTGCAGGCCTTCCTTCTAATCCAAGAAGAAGGAAATCAAGTATCCTTGACCTCATCCCTACAGAACATGTCTGGAATGAAATGAAACTCTAATTGCAAGCCTTCTTGCCAATCCAAGAAGGAGGAACTCAAGTATGCTTGAAATAAACCCTACTCAACATATCAGGAATTAATTGAAACTCCAACTACAGGCCTTCTTGTTAATCCAAGAAGGAGGAAATAAGTATTCTTGACCTCAACCCTACTGAACATATCTGGAATGAATTTGAACCTCCAATTGCAAGCCTTCTTGACAATCCACAAAGGACGAACTCTAGTAGTCCTAACCACAATCCTACTGAACATTTCTGAAATGCATTGACACTCCAATTGCAAACCTTCTTGCTAATTCTCAAAAGAGGAGCTCAAGTAGTCCTGAACTCAACACTACTGAAAATCTCTGGAATGATTTAAAACTCCAATTGCAAGACTTCTCCAACTGAGGTCTTCTCATCCACTATTAGTATCTGACCTTCAAATTATTTGTTGTCTGAATAAGCACTAATTCCCACAGACACACTCCAATATCTTGTGGTAAGCCTTCCCAGAAGAGTGGGTCTGCAAAGGTGGTGGACCTGGGTTCAGAATGGGATGTCCAACATGTTGCATAGTTACAAAGTCCATCAAGTCCAACCTATGTGTGTGATTATGTGTCAGTATTACATTATATATCCCTGTATGTTGCGGTCATTCAGGTGCTTATCTAATAGTTTCTTGAAGCTATCGATGCTCCCCGCTGAGACCACCGCCTGTGGAAGGGAATTCCACATCCGTGACGCTCTTACAGTAAAGAACCCTCTACGTAGTTTAAGGTTAAACCTCTTTTCTTCTCATTTTAATGAGTGGTCTTGTTAAACTCTCTTCTGCAAAAAAGTTTTATTTCTATTGTAGGGTCACCAGTACGGTATTTGTATATCAAAATCATATCCCCTCTCAAGTGTCTCTTCTCCAGAGAGAATAAGTTCAGTGCTCGCAACCTTTCCTCATAACTAAGATCCTCCAGACCCTTTATTAGCTTTGTTGCCCTTCTTTGTACTCGCTCCATTTGCAGTACATCCTTCCTGAGGACTGGTGCCCAGAACTGGACAGCATACTCTAGGTGCGGCCGGACCAGAGTCTTGTAGAGTGGGAGAATTATTGTTTTATCTCTGGAGTTGATCCCCTTTTGAATGCATGCCAATATTCTGTTTGCTTTGTTAGCAGCAGCTTGGCATTGCATGCCATTGCTGAGCCTATCATCTACTAGGACCCCCAGGTCCTTTTCCATCCTAGATTCCCCCAGAGGTTCTCCCCCCAGTCTATAGATTGCATTCATATTTTTGCCACCCAAATGCATTATTTTACATTTTTCTACATTGAACCTCATTTTCCATGTAGTTGCCCACCCCATTAATTTGTTCAGATCTTTTTGCAAGGATTCCACATCCTGCGGAGAAGTTATTGCCCTGCTTATCTTAGTATCTGTAAAGAACATAGCACATATCATGAGGGACTCCATTTTAAGTCTAAGACACCATCTTATGTTTTACAGGAAAATTGAGAAAACTCATATTTGAGTTTCAACTGAAACCCACATTATCTTTAAGCTGTTATCTATAGAAAACCTTCTCAAGGTTACATATACATTTTTCAATATAGCTAAAATGTGGAGTTTGTCCTAGCTCATGTTTGTTCTTGATAAGATAAGTGCTTCCTTCAACACCTGTTTAAGAATACATACAGTAGGTGACCGCGATATTGTGTCAATCTCGCCGCATTTCTCGGCGAGATTTGACACCTGCGAGCCCCGTCGCAGGAGCCAGCGCCGAGATGGCTCACTCATCGGGAAAGGAAAAGTTTGCTTTCCTTCCACGATGAGTGACAGGCAGTGCTGACAGCTGTCTGGTATGAATCCTGAGGCGGGAACACCGCGCCAAATTTTAAATGAAAAAAAACGGCGTGGGTTCCCCCCCAGGGGCATACCAGGCCCTTAGGTCTGGCATGGATTGTAAGGGGAAACCCCTACGCCGAAAAATCGGCGTGGGGGTCGCCCCCCCAAATCCATACCATACCCCTATCCGAGCATGCAGCCCGGCCGGCCAGGACAGGGGGTGGGGACGAGCGAACGCCCCCCCCCCTCCTGAGCCGTACCAGGCCGCATGCCCTCAACATGGGGGGGTGGGTGCCTTGGGGGAGGGGGGCGCCCTGCGGGGCCCCCCCACCCTAAAGTACCTTGTCCCCATGTTGATGAGGACAAGGGCCTCTTCCCGACAACCCTGGCCGTTGGTTGTCGGGGTCTGCGGGCGGGGGGCTTATCGGAATCCGGGAGCCCCCTTTAATAAGGGGGCCCCCAGATCCCGGCCCCCCACCCTGTGTGAATGAGTTTGGGGTACATAATACCCCTACACATTCACCTAGGGAAAAAGTGTCAATATAAAAAAAACACAGTACACAGGTTTTAAGAGTCATTTATTAGTCAGCTCCGGGATCTTCTTCCGACTTCGGGGGGTCTCCTTCCGACTTCTCCCGGGCCCCGCCGCTATCTTCTTCCAGCTCTATTGCCAGCGAGGGGCCCGGTCTGCTGCCGCTGTCTTGCCGCCGCTGTCTCGCCGCCACGGCTGTCTTGTCGCCGCTGTCTCGCCGCATCTTCTCTTCTTCTCTTCTTCTCTTCTTCTCTTCCTCCCCGATGTTGACTCTGGGGACTCTGGGGTCACGCCCCCTTATGACGCCAGAGTCCCTGCGCATGCTGGGACAATGACGTCGTAAGGGGGCGGGGTCACCGCCTATATAAATGGCTCCGCAGCTCGCACACAGCATTCGAGCCGGAGAGAGCGTCGTGTCAACATCGGGGAAGAAGAGAAGAAGAGAAGAAGCGGCGAGACAGCGGCAGCAAGACAGCGGCAGCAGACCGGGCCCCTCGCTGGCAATAGAGCTGGAAGAAGATAGCGGCGGGGCCCGGGAGAAGAGGCCGAACACCGGGAGAAGTCGGAAGGAGACCCCCCGAAGTCGGAAGAAGATCCCGGAGCTGACTAATAAATGACTCTTAAAACCTGTGTACTGTGTTTTTTTTTATATTGACACTTTTCCCCAGGTGAATGGGTAGGGGTACCATGTACCCCAAACTCATTCACACAGGGTGGGGGGCCGGGATCTGGGGGCCCCCTTATTAAAGGGGGCTCCCGGATTCCGATAAGCCCCCCGCCCGCAGACCCCGACAACCAACGGCCAGGGTTGTCGGGAAGAGGCCCTTGTCCTCATCAACATGGGGACAAGGTGCTTTGGGGTGGGGGGCCGCAGGGTGCCCCCCTCCCCCAAAGCACCCACCCCCCCATGTTGAGGGCATGTGGCCTGGTACGGCTCAGGAGGGCCGGCCGGGCTGCATGCTCGGATAAGGGTCTGGTATGGATTTGGGGGGGAACCCCACGGCGATTTTTCGGCGTAGGGGGTTCCCCTTACAATCCATGCCAGACCTAAGGGCCTGGTATGCCCCTGGGGGGGAACCCACGCCGGTTTTTTCATTTAAAATTTGGCGCGGTGTTCCCGCCTCAGGATTCATACCAGACAGCTGTCAGCGCTGCCTGTCACTCATCGCGGAAGGAAAACAAACGTTTCCTTTCCCGATGAGTGAGCCAGCGCGACATGCACAGTACCCTGTCGCCGAGAACCAGCGCGATGCTATCGCGCTGGAAACACAATCTCGCGGTCAGGTACTGTATATAGTGAAAATGATGCAAGATTTTGTTTTATAACACCAGCTAATAGGTAAATATTAACTGAACCTATTTTCATTTCAAGGACATGTATAAGTTTAGTAAAACTCCTCTCATCCCTCAAACGACATAAATACTGTATCATTGACCACTGCTAATTAGATATCATTAAGTGGCTAAGCAAACCTGTCTCCTGTGTCACTTTATTGATATCTCCAGGCCTGGGGGTCTACGGAGGTCTTCCTGCATTACCTGAACCTATCTGGGTGGTCTTAGAAGCAGAAATTTCCTACAACTGGGGGCTCGTCGTCTGGGATAAAAGCCAAAAATCATCTGAAGGTAAGTCTTTATTTTGTCTTTATTGACAAAATATTTCTTGTCTCAGCTCTGATTAAAGCTTTTTAGACCCGTAAATTAGTAGGGGATAAGAACCACGCCAGAGGTTAATATTGGAGGGTTTTTGGGAAACCCACAAAGATAAGCAGTACTGCATACACATATATAGAGACATTCCTTTTGGGAAGGGATATGAAGTGGTTAATGAAGAAATAGACTCCGGTGACCCCAAAATCCTTTGCTTTTTCTTATCTGTCGCATTAGAAGTTATAAGATAATCTGTCGTGTGTGTGTAGATCAGAAGACTGCGTGGTAAAACAGTCGACTCCCACTGTCAATATGGGTCAGAAACAAGGTAAAGAAGATCCTCCCCCTCTTCCCAATCCAGGAGAAACGTGTAAGGATTTTGTAGCCAGAATTTGTGGTACTAATTATGAATTCATAGTCCCATGGGTTTCAAATTTAGTGGGATGGACCGAAGCCATACACAGTGTAGATCCCTTTCCCCGGGATGGCGCTAATGATGAATTTCACATAGATATGATAAAAGGATTGTGTTTAGGAGATAAGAGAGCTTTCCCTTGGTACCCCGGGGATCCTCAATGGGATATGGATTATATGGAAAAGGGAGGAGAGAACTGGTTAAAATACGCCCCATATTGGTTTCAGAGGGATAATAAGAAACAGAAAAAGCCCACCAAATGTTTAAGTAAGGAAGATTATGACCAGAAACATAGAGAAGAAGCCGATAAAAAGAGATTTGTCCCTGACCCAATAGCCCCACCCCTGCCAATAGTCAGTCATCCTCCACCTGCATATGTACATGTCTATCCGAGTTTAAGAAAGGAAGATATTGATCTTCTGGCTGGACATTATGCAACCAGACAACGGCAGGTCCCCCTCGCTCCACAACCACAACATCAGATCCCTCCTGCTCCACAACAAGATAGACAGCACCCGCAGAGGGCCCGAGTCGAGGTAGGGGAACCAGAAGATGATCAGGGAGCTATAGGAGGGGTAGTTTCACCACCTGGCCAAGAGCAGGAGGAAGAAGACGTTATAGGGGATAGAATACTTAGTCCCCCTAAAACAAAGAGTGGAACTGTATATAGTAACACTAACCTTCAAGCACCTTTCATGACCATTGGAAATGAATTATTAAAAAAGGTAATAGACATTGAGGACATTGACAGGATAGTAAAACATTGCCCCAAACCCACCGCCTCTGCAGGAGGCACTTTAACTTACTTAAAAAAGGCCTGTAAGGGTAGAAATTACACACAGGAAGACATGCGTCTTATCATTGATGGTATCATAGGACACACCAGTTCCTGGAGCTGGGCAAATGTTCCAAGTATAAACACTATTGACACTGGAAACGCGGGAGCATATGGGTTAAACACAGTACCAGGTAGGAACACCATGTGGACAGAATGAGAGTATTTAAAAATAAAAGTTCCCTCCCTACTGCCATAGCATGCAAACAAAAGTCAGGAGAAAATGTAGTTGAGTTCTGGAAAAGGTTTCATGAAAATTGGACAACAGAAGCTGGATTAGCTACAACTACTGATGTGGGAGCTTTGTTTATTCAAACTTATATGAATAATCTAAAACCCCAGTTCGCCTTGGTGGTAAAACAGATGATATCTGAATGGACCACACAGACGATTGACCAATTTCAGGAAACTTTAATACAGAAAGAAGCAGCAGGGTGTTTTGATGTAATAAAAGAGAAAGCAGTGAGTACCCTTTATCAGGGTGGAGTGCAAACTCAGCCTCCCCAAGATAATGGTGGACAATGGGGCAGTGGAAACAAAGGCAGAGGAAGAGGAAGAACAAAAGGGAGAGGGCATGGTTTTTCCAGACCACCCCAGCAGTCCCGCACATGTTGTTTTAACTGTGGACAACAGGGTCACTGGAGAAATCAATGTCCTTATTAGGGATGAGCTTCGTGTTCGAGTCGAACCCATGTTCGACTCGAACATCGGCTGTTCGACCGTCCGTCGAATTGCGAACGATATGGGCCGTTCGCGCCAAATTCGTGTGGCGCGTCACGGCCCATAATTCACTGCGGCATCGCAGTGCATTGCTGGCTGATGATTGGCCAAGCATGCACTATGACCCGCATGCTTGGCCAATCACAGCGCCGTCAGTAGAGAGAGCTGTAATTGGCCAAAGCCAGGGTGGCTTTGGCCAATTATGGCTCAGGGGATTTAGTACACACCCCACACTATATAAGGCCACCTGCACGGCGGCCCTGTGTAGTGTGTGTTCCGGTGTGCTGAGAGATAGAGAGAGAGAGAGACAGTGTCATTTGATTTGAGTTAGATAGATTAGGCAGAACAGTCAGTCAGTTAGCTGCACTTACAGTGTATTGTGTATATATATGCATCCCAGGTGTTGCATATATATATATACACTGTATTCAGTTTAGCTAGATCCGTTCCTGTTATCTTCTATCTAGACTATTTAGTGCAGTGTGTCCTGCTCACAGTGTTCAGCTAGATCCGTTCCTGCTATTTACATTCAGTGCAGTGCGTCCTGCTCACAGTGTTCAGCTAGATCCGTTCCTGCTATTTACATTCAGTGCAGTGCGTCCTGCTCACAGTGTTCAGCTAGATCCGTTCCTGCTATTTACATTCAGTGCAGTGCGTCCTGCTCACAGTGTTCAGCTAGATCCGTTCCTGCTATTTACATTCAGTGCAGTGCGTCCTGCTCACAGTGTTCAGCTAGATCCGTTCCTGCTATTTACATTCAGTGCAGTGCGTCCTGCTCACAGTGTTCAGCTAGATCCGTTCCTGCTATTTACATTCAGTGCAGTGCGTCCTGCTCACAGTGTTCAGCTAGATCCGTTCCTGCTATTTACATTCAGTGCAGTGCGTCCTGCTCACAGTGTTCAGCTAGATCCGTTCCTGCTATTTACATTCAGTGCAGTGCGTCCTGCTCACAGTGTTCAGCTAGATCCGTTCCTGCTATTTACATTCAGTGCAGTGCGTCCTGCTCACAGTGTTCAGCTAGATCCGTTCCTGCTATTTACATTCAGTGCAGTGCGTCCTGCTCACAGTGTTCAGCTAGATCCGTTCCTGCTATTTACATTCAGTGCAGTGCGTCCTGCTCACAGTGTTCAGCTAGATCCGTTCCTGCTATTTACATTCAGTGCAGTGCGTCCTGCTCACAGTGTTCAGCTAGATCCGTTCCTGCTATTTACATTCAGTGCAGTGCGTCCTGCTCACAGTGTTCAGCTAGATCCGTTCCTGCTATTTACATTCAGTGCAGTGCGTCCTGCTCACAGTGTTCAGCTAGATCCGTTCCTGCTATTTACATTCAGTGCAGTGCGTCCTGCTCACAGTGTTCAGCTAGATCCGTTCCTGCTATTTACATTCAGTGCAGTGCGTCCTGCTCACAGTGTTCAGCTAGATCCGTTCCTGCTATTTACATTCAGTGCAGTGCGTCCTGCTCACAGTGTTCAGCTAGATCCGTTCCTGCTATTTACATTCAGTGCAGTGCGTCCTGCTCACAGTGTTCAGCTAGATCCGTTCCTGCTATTTACATTCAGTGCAGTGCGTCCTGCTCACAGTGTTCAGCTAGATCCGTTCCTGCTATTTACATTCAGTGCAGTGCGTCCTGCTCACAGTGTTCAGCTAGATCCGTTCCTGCTATTTACATTCAGTGCAGTGCGTCCTGCTCACAGTGTTCAGCTAGATCCGTTCCTGCTATTTACATTCAGTGCAGTGCGTCCTGCTCACAGTGTTCAGCTAGATCCGTTCCTGCTATTTACATTCAGTGCAGTGCGTCCTGCTCACAGTGTTCAGCTAGATCCGTTCCTGCTATTTACATTCAGTGCAGTGCGTCCTGCTCACAGTGTTCAGCTAGATCCGTTCCTGTTATCTTCCTACTGACAGGCAGGCTTGTCTGGTTACAGTATATAAAGCTACCTGAAGAAAATTACAGGTGTTCTTTTTGATCCTATTAGTACCACGGTCAGGCAGCTAGACTATTTACATTTAGTACAGTGTGTCCTGCTCACAGTGTTCAGCTAGATCCGTTCCTGTTATCTTCCTACTGACAGGCAGGCTTGTCTGGTTACAGTATATAAAGCTACCTGAAGAAAATTACAGGTGTTCTATCCCAGCTTAGTGCAGCTACAGGCCATTAGTATGTCTGGAAGGCCAAGAAGGAGAGGCAGACAGTCACAAGCCAATAAGAGAGGGCAAGCAGGCTCTGTGTCTAGTGCTGGTCGTGGAGACGGTGCATCCTCATCAGCACGTGGCCATGGGACACGCTTGGCCTTTTTTTCGGCAGCTGGCCGTGTTGAGCCGCAACATGCGAGTGGATGACCAAGCCGTCCTCATCCTCCTCATCCTCTCTCACCCATGCCCAGGGTGCTTTGTCTGGCAAAGCAGCGGCCTCTTCCCTCAGCTCAATGTCATCAGTGACTCCTTCCCTAGCTCCACCATGTCCTCATGAGGATTCCCTCGAACTGTTTGACCACAGTGTTGGGTACATGCTCCAGGAGGATGCCCAGCGTTTGGAAGGCTCTGATGATGATACTGAGCTCGATGAAGGCAGTAACATGAGCACGGACAGAGGGGGTGCCCAAGAAGGACAGCAATCTGGCAGTCATGCTCCCCCTGCTGCAGCATACTGCCAGGTTTGCTCCAGTGATGAGGAGGGAGGGGATGATGAGGTCACTGACTCAACGTGGGTGCCTGATAGGAGAGAGGAGGAGGAGGAGGAGGAGGAGGCGGCACATCACCAACGAGGCAGGATGCCCTCCAGGGGCCAGCCTAAGGGCAGCACATTGACTGCATCACACCCCAAAGCTCCACATGTGCAGGGCGCTGCAGTCTCTGCGCGTTATTCAAAAAGTTCTTTGGTGTGGGCCTTTTTTGAGACGAGTGCATCAGATCGCACCGCTGCTATTTGCAACATATGTCTCAAGCGTATCTCGCGTGGCCAAAACATCTCCCGCTTGGGTACCACATGCTTGACCAGACATATGTTGACCTGCCATGCAGTTCGTTGGCAAGCGTATCTGAAAGACCCACACCAAAGAACAAAGAGGATCTCTCCTTGCTCCTCATCAGCTGAGATTTCCAACCCCACTAGACCTTCAGTCCTCTCTGAGACCTGCAGTGAGAGGAATGAAGGTGTAGAATTAGGTGTGTCACAGCCAAGTACTTGTGGGCAATCTGCTTTTGGTACACCGACGTCAGATTGTACCAGGCAAATTTCCCTGCCCCAGCTGCTGCACCGCCGAAAGAAGTTTGCTCCCAGCCATCCACATGCCCAGCGGTTGAATGCTAGCTTGGCAAAATTGCTAGCACTTCAACTGCTGCCTTTTCAGTTGGTAGACTCTGCCCCCTTCCGTGAGTTTGTGGAATGTGCGGTTCCTCAGTGGCAGGTACCCAAACGCCACTTTTTCTCACGGAAGGCGATTCCGGCTCTCTACCGGCATGTGGAAGGCAATGTCCATGCCTCGCTGGACAGGGCGGTCAGCGGTAAGGTGCATATTACCGCTGACTCATGGTCCAGCAGGCATGGACAGGGACGTTACTTAAGTTTCACGGCGCATTGGGCGACTCTGCTGGCAGCTGGGAAGGATGCAGGACAAGGTGCAGTAGTGTTGGAGGTTGTTCCGCCACCACGCCTCCAAAATGCTGATTGTGACACACCTCTCTCCTCCACCCCCTCCTCTTCTTCTTCCTCCATGGCCTCTTCCTCGGAACCAGCGGTGCTCCGTAGGCGTTCAAGGGGCTACGCAAGTACGCAGGCCAAAAGATGCCATGCGGTGCTTGAGCTGGTGTGCTTGGGGGACAGGAGCCACACTGGGGCAGAGGTTCTGTCAGCTCTGCAGGGGCAGGTTCAGAGGTGGTTGACGCCACGCCAACTTAAGGCAGGAATGGTGGTTTGCGACAATGGCACCAACCTCCTCTCTGCCCTCCGACAGGGACAACTGACCCATGTGCCCTGTTTGGCTCACGTCCTTAACTTGGTGGTGCAGCGGTTCTTGGGCAGGTACCCGGGCTTACAGGATGTCCTGAGGCAGGCCAGGAAAGTCTGTGTGCATTTCCGCCGGTCATATAATGCCAGTGCTCGGCTGACGGACCTCCAAAAGGAGTTTAACCTGCCCAAGAACCGCCTAATCTGTGACATGCCCACCAGGTGGAACTCGACGTTGGCCATGCTGCAGCGGCTGCACACGCAGCAGAGGGCCATCAATGAGTACCTGTGCGACTATGGCACCAGGACAGGGTCAGGGGACCTTGGTTTTTTTTCCCCACGCCAGTGGGCCATGATCAGGGATGCATGCACTGTCCTGTCACCATTCGAGGAGGCCACGAGGATGGTGAGCACTGACAGTGCATGCATCAGTGACACTGTCCCCCTTGTCCACCTGTTGGAGCACACGCTGCGTGGAATAATGGACAGGGCACTTGAGGCAGAACAGAGGCAGGAAGAGGAGGACTTCCTTAGCTCTCAAGGCCCCCTTTATCCAGACAGTGTTCCTGCGTGCCCGCCGATCACACAGGAAGAGGACGAGGAGGAGGAGGAGGAGGAGGAGGAAGATTGTGTCAGTATGGAGGTGGAGCCTGGCACTCAGCATCAGCAGTCTTTAAGGGATCAGTCCCAAGGAACACATGGACTTGTACGTGGCTGGGAGGAGGTGGCTGCGGACGTTGTTGTCCTTAGTGACCCAGAGGACTCCGGACCGAATGCCTCAGCAAACCTACGCTGCATGGCCTCCCTGATCCTGCAAAGCCTGCGTAAGGATCCTCGTATTCGTGGTATCAAGGAGAAGGACCAATACTGGCTGGCAACCCTCCTTGATCCACGTTACAAGGGTAAGGTTGCGGACCTTATCTTGCCATCGCAGAGGGAGCAGAGGATGAAACATCTTCGGGAGGCCTTGCAGAAAGGTCTGTGCAACGCGTTCCCAGAGACTGGGAGGTTACAAACTCCTGTTTCTGGACAACGTGTTGCTGAGGCTTCGGTCAGTCAAAGAAGGAGCGGTGGAGAAGGTGGCCGTCTGACCGATGCGTTCAGACAATTTTTTGGTCCGCAGCCCCAAGGTATGATCGGTTCCAGCAACCATCGCCAGCGTCTGTTTTACATGGTGCAGGAATACCTAGGGGCAAGATCAGACTTGGACACCTTTCCCACCGAAAATCCTCTGGGTTACTGGGTCTTGAGGATGGATCACTGGCCAGAGCTTGCACAGTATGCAATTGAGCTACTGGCCTGTCCTGCATCCAGCGTTCTTTCGGAACGTACATTCAGTGCTGCTGGAGGCGTGGTAACCGATCACAGGGTGCGTCTGTCCACTGACTCGGTCGATCGGCTGACCTTCATAAAAATGAATCAGTCTTGGATCACCACCAGCTACCAAGCACCTGATGCTGATGTAACTGAATAATTTTTTTCAGATCCCTTCAAAGACTGCCTATGCTGATGCTGAGTGATTATCCCTGAGTAATTATCCTCTTCCTCCTCAATCATCACGCTGATAGCTTGTAAGAACATTTTTGGTTCTGGGCGCCACCACCAGTGCCTAAGGCACAATTTTTCAGCCCCTGTATAACAGGGGCGTGTAATTACAATTTTTGATGTAATACTTTGCAGCACGGCTCGTTCCTGCATTCCAACTAGAGTGTCTGTGAGGGGTTGCAGTGTTGTGGCACCAGCACCAGTGCCTAAGGCCCAATTTTTCTGCCCCTGTCTAACAGGGGCGTGTAATTACAATTTTTGATGCAATACTTTGCAGCAGTGCTCGTTCCTGCGTTCCAACTAGAGTGTCTGTGAGGGGTTGCAGTGTTGTGGCACCAGCACCAGTGCCTAAGGCCCAATTTTTCTGCCCCTGTCTAACAGGGGCGTGTAATTACAATTTTTGATGCAATACTTTGCAGCAGTGCTCGTTCCTGCGTTCCAACTAGAGTGTCTGTGAGGGGTTGCAGTGTTGTGGCACCAGCACCAGTGCCTAAGGCCCAATTTTTCTGCCCCTGTCTAACAGGGGCGTGTAATTACAATTTTTGATGCAATACTTTGCAGCAGTGCTCGTTCCTGCGTTCCAACTAGAGTGTCTGTGAGGGGTTGCAGTGTTGTGGCACCAGCACCAGTGCCTAAGGCCCAATTTTTCTGCCCCTGTCTAACAGGGGCGTGTAATTACAATTTTTGATGCAATACTTTGCAGCAGTGCTCGTTCCTGCGTTCCAACTAGAGTGTCTGTGAGGGGTTGCAGTGTTGTGGCACCAGCACCAGTGCCTAAGGCCCAATTTTTCTGCCCCTGTCTAACAGGGGCGTGTAATTACAATTTTTGATGCAATACTTTGCAGCAGTGCTCGTTCCTGCGTTCCAACTAGAGTGTCTGTGAGGGGTTGCAGTGTTGTGGCACCAGCACCAGTGCCTAAGGCCCAATTTTTCTGCCCCTGTCTAACAGGGGCGTGTAATTACAATTTTTGATGCAATACTTTGCAGCAGTGCTCGTTCCTGCGTTCCAACTAGAGTGTCTGTGAGGGGTTGCAGTGTTGTGGCACCAGCACCAGTGCCTAAGGCCTAATTTTTCAGCTCCTGTTCAACAGGGGCATGTAATTACAATTCTTGATCTAATATTTCACAGCAGGGCCCTGTGAGGGCTTACAGTGTTTTGGCCACAGCAACACCTAAGGCCCAAATTTCTGCTGAGTATATAGGGCAGGACCCTACTTTCAAACATCTAACTTACAAACGACTCCTACTTGCAAACGGAAGGAGACAACAGGAAGTGAGATGAAATCTACCCATAGGAAGGGAAATTCTCTCATGTAAGAGTTAATATGGGAAAACAATTTCTCCTTTCCACTGATGCTTTCCAATCCTTGTTCCACAAAAAAACCCAAATTTTCAAAAAACATTTTTCATTGGGACAAAAAAGTGAGGTGAAATCTTCTGAAGAGGAGGAAAGACGCAAAACAAATGTCACAGGGGTGATAACCCTTCCCTATGTTTTCCAAAAAGCTTAGAAAAGATTTTTTGGCTGGAGCTAAACACATTAAAAATGTTCAAAATTACAAAGAGATTCTACTTAACAACAAACCTACAGTCCCTGTCTTGTTTGCACCGCCTGTATACTGCTGTTCAGAGTATATAGGGACCTTTCCTTATTTTAATTTGGGTGCGGGGTTCCCCTTAATATCCATACAAGACCCAAAGGGCCTGGTAATGGACTGGGGGGTACCCATGCCGTTTGTCTCACTGATTTTCATCCATATTGCCAGGACCCGACATGACATTAAACCCGCAAGCAGTTTTAAATGAGATTTTTTCCTTTAAAAATGACATTTGGTGCAGGGACTGTTCTAAACATGGGAAACACGCGTCACTTTACAGGCATACTATAGACACCCCCCAGGTACGATATTTAAAGGAATATTTCACTTTTTTTTTTTTACTTTAAGCATCATTAAAATCACTGCTCCCGAAAAAACGGCCGTTTTTAAAAGTTTTTTTTGCATTGATACATGTCCCCTGGGGTAGGACCCGGGTCCCCAAACCCTTTTTAGGACAATACCATGCAAATTAGCCTTTAAAATGAGCACTTTTGATTTCGAACGTTCGAGTCCCATAGACGTCAATGGGGTTCTAACGTTCGTGCGAACTTGCGGTCCGTTCGCGGGTTCTGGTGCGAACCGAACCGGGGGGTGTTCGGCTCATCCCTAGTCCTTATGAATGGAATAACCCAAATACTCAAGATCAAGATCAAATGCATACACAGGGACCCCAATCTAACCAACCGAATCAAGTTGCCCCAAAGCAACAGGGTCCCCGATTCCCTATACAGTGGAATCAACAGCAACTAAAATGAAGCCCAAGGTGGGGAGATCAACTCTGACAATGGTCCTGCATTTGTGGCCAAAGTTTGTCAAGACCTGGTAAAAACACTGAAAATAGAATGGAAGTTTCATATTCCTTACCACCCCCAGAGTTCAGGTATAGTGGAAAGGATGAACAGAACCATTAAAGATAAGATCAGGAAGGCCACTGGAGGTACGTATGCAAATTGGAAGAAGGTCCTACCAGCTGTACTAGCCGAGGTAAGAATGACACCCTCTAAAAAGACAGGATACTCTCCTTTTGAAGTCTTAATGGGTAGGCCATTCCCCACCCCATGGGCCAGACAGCCACTTATGTTAGAAAGAGGGGACCTAGATCTTCTTCAGGAAGAATATGTAAAAAAAACTTATTGAAACTTTGGATAAAGTTGAAAGGAATGTTGCTCGCACCTCTCCTTCTTCTTCACAGGAACCTACACACCCTTTCCAGGTGGGTGACACCATGGTGGTCCAGAGATTGAACCGCACCAAGAAACAAGAGTTTCCCTTCGGACCCCCAACCACAGTGATTGCAGTCACCCGCACAGCTATTTTGGTAGAAGGACAACAGGCCTGGATTCATGCAAGTCGCGTAAAGAAGGTCAACCAGGACCCTAATGCCGCGTACACACGGTCGGACTTTTCAGCTACAAAAGTCCAACGGACGCTGACGGACTAAAGCTGGCTGGTAATCCGATCGTGTGTGGGCTTCTCCGGACTTTCAACGTACTTTTTTAGCCTCAAATCCGACGTACTTTAGATTTGAAACATGCTTCAAATCTTTACGTCGTAACTACGACGGACCCCGAAGTCCGCTCGTCTGTATGCTAGTCCTACGGACAAAAACCCACGCTAGGGCAGCTATTGGCTACTGGCTATCAACTTCCTTATTTTAGTCCGGTGTACGTCATCACGTACGAATCCGTCGGACTTTTGTGTGGTCGTGTGTAGGCAAGTCTGTTCGTTAGAAAGTCTGCCGCAAGTCCGCCGCAAGTCCGCCGAAAGTCCGCCGAAAGTCTGTCGGACAGGCTGTCGGACTTTTGTAGATGAAAAGTCCGACCGTGTGTACGCGGCATAAGAAGTAAGGCAAAGATAAAGCACAGAGAGGTGAAGCAAGTGATATAAATCCTCGAACACTGAGTGAAGCAGGTGGTCAAGACTCTGAACAAGATGACGTCGCTTATTTCACCACGGACTTCTGGGAAGGCCTTGTGCCTCCTATGCTGGGCCGCCCTGATTGTGTTCCTGCCAACTTGGCTGATAACTAACTGTATTTATCATTCTGAAGATTTGGGACTCATAAAGGGTATTTGTGGGGCCTCTAACACTCTACAACAGAATAATACACATGACAGACACAAGAGAAATGAAAACTCAGAAAGTTTTACAGATAAAATGTTATTGTTGAAGTTTAAATATAGCTACGCCCAGAAATCTGGATTTGAAAAATGTTGGATATGTAGTAAACTCCATCCTAGCACTGCTAGAATCCCCTTAATGGCAGTACCTCTAAACTTCACCCCACTCCTTAATGGCACACCTCCTGCCGTCCTTACAGAAGTCATAAGAACACTTTCAAATAATACCCTTACTTTCCAAATTACTGGTAGAAGTCCTTCCCCAGACTGGTGTTTTAGGTTGGGAAACTCCACAAACGGAGCTGAAGTTTGCCAACAAGCTAATATTAACTTTTCAATGACTTCAATTGAAAGCCCTTTCTTTCATAATTCAGAACCTGCCCTAAACACCACTCTAATAAACTTTCTTAACTCCAGTTCCACTTCCACAGTAGGACAATTATTGTCGAGTTTAACTTTTTCCAGTTTTTCTGATGAAATGATGACAATATTCAACAAACGATCCTTAGCTCTAGGAAACAGTATTTATATTTGTTGTGGAAAAATCTGTCACCCTTGGATCCCCACCGAACCCCAAGGATGGTGTTATCTTGCATCCCTAGTTCCCATCATGGGCGTAGTAGGAGATAGCAAGGGAAGACACCTCCTTGAAGCTAGCATGCATCCTAGGTACCCCCTCAAACACCGCAATAAAAGGGAGTTATTTCTTACAAAAGATATGGCATGGGCTTGGTTCCCCTCATGGACTGGGTGGGGAATAGACTTAATGAAAAGGTTGAATAATTACACTGGAATCATTGATGAAATAATGGAAAAGAATTCTGATGATATTACTAAATTAAATATAGAAACTAGGGCAATTAGAAAACAATTAGAACTACACGAGTTAGCCATAGAAAGCATGAGTGCTGCTTTAACTGGGTTATGTGAAAACACAGAAGATTATGAGTGTTGTACCTGGTTTCATAACACAAGTATTGAAGTACCAGATTATTATGATATAATTGCACAACACCGGAAAGAAGTAAGCAAATTACAAGATGAAGCTAGAAACATTGCTAAGACATGGGATCCTTTTGCAAACCTAAGTTCTGGGATAGGAATTTTGGCATGGATAAAAAGTGCTGCCATAACTATAATTATGATTGTTCTTTTTGTTTTGTTCCTATATGCCTGTTATAAGCTTATAATGTGTATAATTGTTAAGGCATCCCGAACCCCTGATCCTGCTGCTGCGAATAGGATTTATCTGAGTATGTATTATGATAGAAGAAAATTTACATAACTGTGAAAGATAGTGAGCCATATAATAATGTCTCAAAGAGGGGATTGTAAAGAACATAGCACATATCATGAGGGACTCCATTTTAAGTCTAAGACACCATCTTATGTTTTACAGGAAAATTGAGAAAACTCATATTTGAGTTTCAACTGAAACCCACATTATCTTTAAGCTGTTATCTATAGAAAACCTTCTCAAGGTTACATATACATTTTTCAATATAGCTAGAATGTGGAGTTTGTCCTAGCTCATGTTTGTTCTTGATAAGATAAGTGCTTCCTTCAACACCTGTTTAAGAATACATATATAGTGAAAATGATGCAAGATTTTGTTTTATAACACCAGCTAATAGGTAAATATTAACTGAACCTATTTTCATTTCAAGGACATGTATAAGTTTAGTAAAACTCCTCCCATCCCTCAAACGACATAAATACTGTATCATTGACCACTGCTAATTAGATATCATTAAGTGGCTAAGCAAACCTGTCTCCTGTGTCACTTTATTGATATCTCCAGGCCTGGGGGTCTACGGAGGTCTTCCTGCATTACCTGAACCTATCTGGGTGGTCTTAGAAGCAGAAATTTCCTACAGTATCGTCTGCAAATACAGAGATTGAACTGTTTATCCCATCCTCCAGGTCGTTTATGAACAAATTAAATAGGATTGGTCCCAGCACAGAACCCTGGGGAACCCCACTACCCACCCCTGACCATTCCGAGTACTCTCCATTTATCATCACCCTCTGAACTCGCCCTTGTAGCCAGTTTTCAATCCATGTACTCACCCTATGGTCCATGCCAACTGACATTATTTTGTACAGTAAACGTTTATGGGGAACTGTGTCAAATGCTTTTGCAAAATCCAGATACACCACGTCAACGGGCCTTCCTTTATCTAGATGGCAACTCACCTCCTCATAGAAGGTTAGTAGATTGGTTTGGCAAGAACGATTCTTCATGAATCCATGCTGATTACTGCTAATGATACCGTTCTTATTACTAAAATCTTGTATATAGTCCCTTATCATCCCCTCCAAGAGTTTACATACTATTGATGTTAGGCTAACTGCTCTGTAATTTCCAGGGATGTATTTTGGGCCCTTTTTAAATATTGGTGCTACTGGGGCTTTTCTCCAATCAGCTGGTACCATTCCAGTCAGTAGACTGTCTGTAAAAATTAGGAACAACGGTCTGGCAATCACTTGACTGAGTTCCCTAAGTACCCTTGGATGCAAGCCATCTGGTCCCGGTGATTTATTAATGTTAAATTTCTCAAGTCTAATTTTAATTCTGTCCTCTGTTAACCATGGAGGTGCTTCCTGTGTTGTGTCATGAGGATAAACACTGCAGTTTTGGTTACTGAAGCCCCCCGATTCACTCGTGAAGACTGAGGAGAAGAATAAATTCAATACCTTCGCCATCTCCCCATCCTTTGTAACCAGATGTCCTTCCTCATTCTTTATGGGGCCAATATGGTCTGTCCTCCCTTTTTTACTGTTTACATACTTAAAGAATTTCTTGGGATTTTTTTTGCTCTCCTCCGCTATGTGTCTTTCATGTTCTATCTTAGCCGTCCTAATTGCACCCTTACATTTCTTGTTGCATTCTTTATAAAGTCTAAATGCTGAGGATGATCCAATCAACCTTGTATTTTTTGAAGGCCTTCTTCTTTGCTTTTATATGCATTTTTACATTGGAGTTAAGCCATCCAGGGCTTTTGTTCGCTCTTTTTAATTTATTACCCAATGGGATACATTGGCTAATGCCCTTATTTAATATGCTCTTAAATCAAACCCATCTCTCCTCCGTATTCTTTTTTCCTAATATTTTATCCCAATTTATGCCTTTTAGCAAGGTTTGTAGTTTAGGGAAGTTGGCTCTTTTGAAATTCAGTGTCTTTGTATTCTTATGTTTCCTATTTGTGTGATTTATACTGAAACTAACTGACCTGTGATCGCTGTTACCTAAATTGCCCCATATTTCCACATCTGTGATCAGGTCTGTATTGTTGGTAATCAGTAGGTCCAGTAATGTTTTATTTCTAGTTGGTGCGTCTACCATCTGACCCATAAAATTGTCCTGCAAGACATTAAGGAACTGGCGAGCCTTAAATGAATGCGCGGTTCCCTCCGTCCAGTCTATGTCTGGATAATTAAAATCCCCCATTATGATAACACTTCTCATCCTTGCTGCTAATATAAATTGTGATAGGAGATCTGTCTCCACTTCCTCCTTCAGGTTAGGGGGCCTATAGCATACTCCCAGTATTATTTTCCCCTTAGCTTCATCCCTTTGGAGCTCTACCCATAAGGATTCCACCTCCCCCCTAGCTCCCTTAGTGATGTCATCTCTCACATTCACTTGTACATTATTCTTGATATATAGGCATACCCCTCCCCCTTTTTTACCCTATGTTCATATAGCTGTTATAGTCAGGCGTTCACAATTTTTGGCCATATAGCATATGTACAAAATCACAACATATTTAGTTTTATCTTAAAAAAAAACAAAAAACTTTTTAATAGGAGTAAAGTTTGTCAAGGTGAAATTTGGTAAAAATAACAATAAACAACAATCATTACTGCATATTTTCAGGTATATAATTATAACATTTGTTAGTCCCAAAACCAAAATGATTTGACGTCTAAAGTTCTTTAAGCCAACCATCAAAAGTGTGCAGCAAATTAAACTTTGCAATCATATCTGGGTAAAAATAGTAGACGTACTCCAGCTGAGCAAATCAAGAATCAGTGTTCCAAGTATGTAAAATATACAGTTTAAAGGAAATGTTTCCTCTTAAAATGGAACTAAACAAATCAATTTACCGGTTTCCAAAAACAGTTACTGTAGCAAAAAATTTTTTTATAATTTTTTATATGGGAGGGGGATTTGAAACTTAGCCTTTAATTTTAAGCATCTGAATAAAATTGCATCTGAATTTCATTTGTTTTCCTTTTGGCACTTTCCTCCTTGAACATTTAAGCCTTGTACACACGATCAGATTGTGGGCCAACAAAACCGTGGACTTTTGTCCAAAGGGCGATGGCCCAAACTTATCTTACATGCACACGGCCAGGGCCGGACTGGGAATAAAAACCAGCCCTGGAAATAATTTCATACCAGCCCCAGGGACGTAGCGTGGGTTGTCAGCACCCAAGGTAGGCAAGTAAATTGCACCCCTAACCGGCGGACATTTAGCGCTCCCCGAGTCTCTTCCACTCATAATGTATTAAACGCCTTATGGTACATTTTAGGAGTTTACCACTCCTTCTCTTTGTTCTCCTTTCTTTCCCCTTTATTTCTCTCTATCATAATTTCTTGTTTTTTTCCCCATCTCTCTCTCTCTCTCTATCCATCTTTCTTGTTCTCTCTCTTATTATGTCTCTCCCCCTCTTTTCCATGCATTCTCTCTCCCCCCCTCCTCTCATTTCCTTTCTTGCCCCCTTTCCTCTCCCTCTTTCCGGAAAGTAAATGGCTACATGCCCATTTATTGCATAAAATGATAGATAGATATATATATAGAGATATAGAGATATATTATACACACACACACACACACACACACGATGTGAGTTCTGTATGTGTAAAAAAACAAAATCATACTTGGGGGGCACACCCTACAATGCGTTTACATTCAAGATGGTGCTGATAAGACCAACAAACAGTAAAAATATTACAGTGCACACATACAAAAGGACATTAAAATCCTGCAAGGATATTTAAAAAAACCCGAACATATTAAAAAAAAATGGGGATTTGGTCACACTATATGGCAGCCCACTTACTGCATCAAAGTACTCCTTAATTAGTGGGTCCTACACTAATAAAAGAATGAAAGATCCTGCGTCTCAACCATTGGAGATACACTCCCCTTTATGGGAGAACTCCACCCCCCCCCCCCCCCCCCATTACCTCTTATTAGTGTCCACTAGTTCATAGGAGGAGTCCCTTCAGTTCTCCCATAAAAGAGGAGTGTATCTCCCATGGTTGAGACGCAGGACCTTTCATTCTTTTACTAGTGTAGGACCCACTAATAATGGGGTACTTTGACACAGTAAGTGGGCTGCCATATAGTGTGACCAAATCCACATATTTTTTGAATATGTTCAGGTGTTTTTAAATAGCCTTGCAGGAATTAAATGTCATTTTTGTATGTGTGTAAGACACACTACAATAGATGGTCAGAGATTGTGAACATGATACAAGAGAGATGGTCAGAGATTGTGAACATGATACAAGAGAGATGGTCAGAGATTGTGAACATGATACAAGAGAGATGGTCAGAGACTGCGAACATGATACAAGAGAGATGGTCAGCGACTGCGAACATGATACAAGAGAGATGGTCAGAGACTGCAGACATGATACAAGAGAGATGGTCAGAGACTGCAGACATGATACAAGAGAGATGGTCAGAGACTGCAGACATGATACAAGAGAGATGGTCAGAGACTGAAGACATGATACAAGAGAGATGGTCAGAGACTGCAGACATGATACAAGAGAGATGGTCAGAGACTGCAGACATGATACAAGAGAGATGGTCAGAGACTGCAGACATGATACAAGAGAGATGGTCAGAGACTGCAGACATGATACAGGAGATGGTCAGAGACTGCAGATATGATACAGGAGATGGTCAGAGACTGCAGACATGATACAGGAGATGGTCAGAGACTGCAGACATGATACAGGAGATGGTCTGGGATTGCAGACACATTAGAGGAGATGGTCATAGACTGCAGACTAAGGATGAGCTCCGGCGTGTTTGCACAGCCCATGGGCAGAGCCGGCCAGGAAGTTGGCACTGTGCTGTGCTAATAACAGGCAGTGAGACATTTCCCGATCTCTGCAGCTGCGCACTGTGATTAGCGCAGCGCCGACTTCCTGGTGGGCTCTGCACATGGGCTGTGCGAACACACCGGAGCTCATCCTTACTGCAGATGATACAGGGGATGGTCAGAGACTGCAGACATGATACAAGAGAAGGTCAGAGACTGCAGACATGATACAGGGGATGGTCAGAGACTGCAGACATGATACAGGGGATGGTCAGAGACTGCAGACATGATACAAGAGATGGTCAGAGACTGCAGACATGATACAAGAGATGGTCAGAGACTGCAGACATGATACAAGAGATGGTCAGAGACTGCAGACATGATACAAGAGATGGTCAGAGACTGCAAACATGATACAAGAGATGGTCAGAGACTGCAGACATGATACAAGAGATGGTCAGAGACTGCAGACATGATACAAGAGATGGTCAGAGACTGCAGACATGATAGAGGAGATGGTCAGAGAATGTGGACACATTAGAGGAGATGGTCAGAGACTGCAAACTAAGGATGAGCTCCAGCGTGTTTGCACAGCCCATGTGCAGAGCCCGCCAGGAAGTCGGCACTGCGCTGTGCTAATCACAGGCAGTGAGACATTTCCCGATCTCTGCAGCCGCGCACTGTGATTAGCGCAGTGCCGACTTCCTGGCGGGCTCTGCACGTGGGCTGTGCGAACACGCTGGAGCTCCTCCTTACTGCAGACATGATACAGGGGATGGTCAGAGACTGCAGACATAGTACAGGAGATGGGCAGGGAATGCATGTATGGCTGAACTCAGTGTAAAAGCGTATAGTAGGGCTGCGCCACTCTACTTAAACCAGCTCTTCAAGATCAAGTTAGTAATCCTCCTTTTAAAGTACAACTAAGTAGGCATGTGCAAAATGAAAAAATTCGTTTCGTTTCGTTTCGTTTTAATTCGTTATTTAATTAATTTAGTTTAGTTAGATTTGTTAAATTCATTAAATTCGTTTTTCAAATCAGTTTCGTTTTCGACCGAATTCGAAAATCGGTCGAATTCGAAAATATTTCAACCGGATTCGATATTATTTCAACCGCATTCGAAAATATTTCAACAGCATTCGAAATTATTTCAACTGTATTAGAAATTATTTCAATCGTATTCGATAATATTTCAATCGCATTCGAAAATATTTCTACCAAATTTGATAATATTTCAACCGCATTCGAAATTATTTCAACTTTATTCAAAATTATTTCAATCAGATTCGATAATATTTCAACCGCATTCGAAAATATTTCAACAGCATTCGAAATTATTTCAACTGTATTAGAAATTATTTCAATCGCATTCGAAAATATTTCTATTTTCGAATTTGATAATATTCAGATAATATTCAGATAATATTCCTCTTCAGCAAACCAGAAGAACGCTGCATGGTTTTGCGGCACCATGGCAGTAAAAGCTGTGAGAGGGATTGAGCGCACCCCAGACTGCATCCGTCATTGGTAAATAAAAATGATTACATTCTCTTTCTCTCTCTCTCTCTGTGTCTCCCAGAGGCATATCTAGTGAAAATGGCACCTATGGCAAGCACTGAAACTGCGCCCCTGTCAAAAAAAAAAAAACAGCTAATAAAACTACAAGTCTTTAACCACTTCAGCCCCGGAAGAATTTACCCCCTTCCTGATCAGAGCACTTTTTGCGATTCGGCACTGCATCGTTTTAACTGAAAATTGCGCGGTTGTTCGACGTGGCTCCCAAACAAAATTGAAGTCCTTTTTTTCCCATAAATAGAGCTTTCTTTTGGTGGTATTTGATCACCCCTGCGGTTTTTATTTTTTGCGCTATAAACAAAATAAGAGCGACAATTTTGAAAAAAACGCATTATTTTTTAGATTTTGCTATAATAAATATCCCCCAAAAATATATAAAAAAACATTTTTTTCCCTCAGTTTAGGCCGATACGTATTCTTCTACATATTTTTGTTAAAAAAAAATCGCAATAAGCGTTTATTGATTGCTTTGCGCAAAAGTTATAGTGTTTACAAAAAAAAAAATAATAAATATATATATATATATATATATATATATATTATTTTTTATTCTATTCTGTTCTATTGTTACTCTATTCTATTCTATTCTATTTTTTTCTATTCAAATTTGAATAGTAAAGAATAGTAAAGAATAGAATAGAATAACAATAGAACAGAATAGAATAATATATATATATATATATATATATATATATATATATATATATATATAATATTTTATTCTATTCTGTACTATTTTTTTTCTAATATATATATTGTAAGGAGATTCCATATTACATTACATTATTGGTTATTGATTTTAATTACTGATTTTACCCTGAGGATAAAAGTTCAGGAATGCTTATCTGCTTAGTGATTTAAAAAGATTGTTTTTGGTACATTTTAGTGAATGTGACAAACTGTCTTATGATTATCTCATTCCAATATCACCCTGTCTGTTTTTTCCTCTTTTAATGTCTTCATCTTAGGAAACATCTGTCTGTGGTTTTTATCTCTGTACACTGTTGCTGGCCAACAGCAGCTAGAATTAGTATTTAGGGAAGCTGTGGTTGGACACCTCACGGTCAAGCAGACGGTGACAGGAAATAAGGAAACTTTTGACCTATTAACTTGAACTTAGGGGTTAACATTTTAAGATCACAAGATGTAGGCATTATTAATGTTTGGAAAATCACAAGATTAAGAAATTACTAATATGCTAATGAACTTTGTTGTGTATTATTTTGATTGGCCCCCAAATTGGGGCAGAGTCTTGTAAAGACAGCATAAAACAGCGAATCCTGAAATAAAGAATTGTAATCATTCAGCACGTACCTGGTGTGTGTATGTGTAATTGATTATCCGCCGGCGAGGACCTCCACTGAGCCATCTCCAAGAGCCTAGGCCACAAGGAGAAGACGAGCGCCTAACAGTTTTTGGTACCAGGAAGTGGTGGGGTGTTTTGAACAGGTAAGTCACCTCCTTTTTACCTATTTTTTGGTAACTGGTGTTGATGCTTGCCTTGTTCAAATAACCTTGTATGTCCACCCACTTACATAACTGTGCCTTCGCAACGGGCTAGGCTGGCCCCTTGGAGGGTTAAAAAGAAAGGGCTCGCAGGTTTTTTGGTTTTTAGAGTCTGACTAGGTTGGTCTGACTGTGTTGAGTAGATATATGTGTGTTTAAAACTCGGGAAGTATAGAATACGCCCGTAGTAGAAGGAGTGGCTAAGTGGACGCCCAATTTTTGGGGAAAATATTGAAAAGTGCACTTATTATAACATGTTCATATAATGTAACTTTATTTGGCCACTGTATATATAAGATTTTGCTTGTTTTTCTCTTAGGTACCACCAAGTATTTAGAGTGTATAGAGTATTAGAGAATTAGAGATAAGTGTATGATATATATGTGTATGACAACTGAATGTAAAGTACTGTATTGATTTAGAGGATTTTTTTGTTAAGATATTGTATTACACATATATGCACTAAATGAACGACCTAAGACAGGAGCCTGACTGTAGTGAGATAGCGCCCGCCTGCCCACATTGCACCTTTGGTTTACTGTTCCTTAATGTTGACAGGACGTGGATCCTGCTTACCACTAGACCAACCGGATTTTCATACCGACTTGGTGCAAGGGGGGTCTTTCCTGCCACAAGAAGGGGTACTCTATACCGGGTACTAAGAGTTAACCTCCATAGCTATTTCAGCCCCACTGCCATAAGAGACCAAGGGACTTACTCCCAAGTCAGGGAACAGATTATAGCACAAACAGGTTGCTTTCATCTCTGTCCCTGTACTAGACACACACTACCAAGGTTATTGGATGGGGAATTCTGCGGCAACCCAGACCATGGCCAATCCATCTCCCTATGAGTATGTTAAAAACACACTACCGGGGCCACAGGTAGAACCGTTTTGGACACAGGTCAGAGAGAGGTGCCAACAGCTGGGGATACATGACCCAGGGCCAGTGGGACCCTGTTCTGAGGATGATTGGGAGGAAGTGAGCAAGGTGTGTCAGGTACACAAGCACTCCTACCCACCTGGGAAATGGGAAGACACCCAGTATATGAAAAATTGTTACAAAATATGGAATAAATGCTTAGCCAAATATAAAACAAAGTATGTAACTAAAGCCCCCACACCAAAACCTGTAAATTCACCCGCCCTATCACAGCAACCCGAAGCACCCCCCCTTATGTGATGGTTAAACAGGAGGATGGAACATTGGGTCCATGTCCTCAGCTGTATCCATCTTTGGATCCAGCAGTATTGGCTACCATGGTATATGGAGCAGCTGATCAGGCACAAGTTACACGATGGGAAAACGAAAGTAGAAGCAGGGAAGAGGAAGTCCGGGCAGAAGGTATACGTAGGAGAGAAGAAGAGAGGATAAGCAGGTTGGATCCGAAGGAAAGGGAAGTAGAAGAAAAGTTAAAAGAGCTTAAGAAGAGAAAGGAGGAATTAGAGGAGAAAATGTCTAGGAGGGAGGAAGAGCTAGACCATTACAAAAGAGAGCTAGATAAGAGGGAAGGTGAGATAAGAGAGTATTCTGCGATAACTAAGGAAGAAAGGGATGGAATGTCCCTAGAAAAGGGAGAAGAGGAAGGAGTCAGGAAGTTAAGCCCCAGGGAAAAGGAATGGGAGGAGAAACAGAACGAGTTTAATAAGAGACAGCAGGAAGAAGAAGAAAGGATACAAAGGAAAAGGGAAGATTTAGAGGCGTACGAGAAGAAACTAGAGAAAAAGGCAAGAAGTATTAAGGAAGCTGAGGAAAAGATAATTTCACAGCCATCCACTACACTCAGAAGCCAAACTAAACCGGCCATAAGCCAGAAACCCCCACAGGAGGAAAGGGAGCAGGGTGAATCCTCTACTGAGGAAAGAGAAATGGAAGTGGAACAGGAAACTTTAGGTGCCACCTTTAAAGCACCACTCATGCATATAGGGGAGACGGTAGTGCATATTCCCCTACCCCTAGGCACACTGTCAAAAATAAAGGAGTTATGCCCCAGCCCAAAGAAAAGCCCTAGGGAGGCTGGAGCTTTCCTTGCAAAATACAGTGCAGGGACAAGCCTGGATAAAGAAGATATAGCAGGGATTCTTAGTATAGTTGACCCTGACAGCCCAGAAGGGCATCCCGTAGATGCCTTATGGACAGCCCACATAGAAGAAAATAAAGATTGGGTGTCATTTTGGAAAGGTATGGGGAATCATTGGTCTGCTATATACAAGGGTTCATCTGCACTTCAGGAACTTGTCCTAGCAAAACAGGGACCGAAGGAAAAGTTCTATGAATTTTGTACCCGGGTATATGGTCTGTGGAAAGCAGTAGATAACGCCAACCCCCAATTGTTCACCACCACCATTATGGCTGGTGGCGATACGAAGGTGACACAGTTGCTTAAATTCACTAATCCAAAGTGGGCAGAACAACCCCCAGATGAATTTATGAAAGATGCTAGGTCACGAGAAACATCAGGGGTATTTGAACAAAAGGGTGGCATTTTTCCCTCCCTGACACCAACCCAGACTCTGCCAACTGGTGGGACTCCGCCCACCCACATAATGACAATGCAACCTTATCCACCAATGCAATCTTATCCCCCAGACCAGGCTTACCCACCAGACCAGGGGTGCTTTAACTGTGGGGAACTGGGGCACTGGAAGTCCCAATGTCCCTACAAAATTAGAACAAATGCCCAGAGAGGGAGAGGTAGGAATCTTAACACCACCCCCCGTCGCCTTCAGGATATCAGGTATCCTCACCCACCACAACCCCAACCACCCCCACCACAACCCCAATACCAGCCTCAGCCTAACAGACCACCTCCACGCATCCCGATGCAGTGGCCATCCGCTCGGCGGACACCACAATAGGGATGCCAAGAGTATGTCCCGTCCCTCAGCCTTGTGTGTTACAATCCATCATGGAAAAGTCTTCCGCAGGTACTATTGCGGGTAGACAATCACCTGATATGTCTACTTTTGGATTCAGGGGCTACATTCAGTAGTTTGAATGATGCCATATATGACACACCGCACTGCACTGAGGGAAACTCTATTGGTATAAATGGGACATCAGTTACCCACCCCATCACTCCACCATTGCCCGTGGCTACTCCAGAAGGGCAGGAACTGTGCACTCAGAGTTTTGCTGTCCTTGTGGATTGCCCAGTATCTTTAATGGGGAGGGACCTACTCTCAAAACTGAATATCACCATTAAATTTGACAGAGGGGGCTCCCTCACTGCCAGCTCACCGTTCTGCGATTTACATGCTCCAAAGAGACACACTTTCAGGGGACTCTTTGCATCATTGCCACCCACTCTAGAAACACATGCTATATGGGCAGACAACAAAGGGAGTGTGGGTTTTATTAACTGTACACCTTACACACCACAAATGCGTCCAGACGCTGTAGTACAATATCACAAGCAATACCCCCTGCCACTTGAAAAAATTGAAGGCATCACACCATTAATCAATGATTACATAGCAAAAGGGATTCTGAAACACATTATAAGCCCCTGGAATACACCAATCTACCCTGTGAAAAAGGCAAATGGGGAATGGAGGCTTGTACAGGACCTAAGGGCCGTGAACAAGCAGGTTATACCTCTGCCACCTTTGGTAGCAGATATTTCTTTCATCTTTTTGAAAATACCTGCTGATTCCCTTTGCTACACAGTAGTAGACCTGGCGAACGCATTCTTTAGCATCCCGATCGATGATGGGGTATTGCCCATGTTTTCATTTTCATGGGGGAGGGGAAAACAGTTGACCTGGTCAAGATTACCGCAGGGGTATGTGGACAGTCCCGCAGCCTTCTCCATGGTCCTTAATGAGACAATTAAGTCATGGACTGCTGAGCGCGGGTCGGTGCTAATGCAGTCGATCTGCTGAAGATTGTGCGGTCGATTCCAAATCTCTGTTACATCACCTGGCCAGGTCTGGCCACCTTGCATCGCGAAAGAAGATACAATGGTGTCAAAGTCAGGTAGAATACCTGGGATGCATTCTGAAGGAGGGAACCAGGCTGGTATCCCCCAAACGTGCCGCAGCCCTGCAGGCTCTCAGTCCTCCAAGAGACAAAGCAACTTTGCTCTCATTCTTGGGCGCAATTGTATATTGCCGCCAATGGATCCCAGATTGTTCATATTATGATGGCATTCTGAGGGAGGCTACCTTGTCCACCGCCCCAAAGACAGTAGATTGGACAACAGAAAGGCTCTGTGCTTTTCAGGCCTTGTTACAAAGTCTGACTCAGGCCCCCGCCCTGGGATTGGTAGAATATGGCAAACCCTTTCAATTATACTGTGTGGTATCAGGAAATTCTTTTGCTGCGGTTTTGACACAGCAACATGGAACCGGGTACCGACCAGTCTCCTATCTCTCAAAAAAGTTGCCTACCCAAGTACAAGGGATGCCATCTTGTCTACAAAACCTTGCTGCTTGTGCTATGGCAGTTCAGGAGGCTAACAAATCAGTATTAGGCCATGAACTGACTCTCTACACTACTCATTCAGTAACTCACCTTCTGCAAAACATGAACACACAACATATGACAGCACAAAGCCTTAGTGGGTATGAGATCACACTTCTGAATACTGATAACCTCACCCTCAAACACGCACCACCAAGTAATCCCACTGTCCGTCTTTTACATTCTTTGCTCAAGCTGCCACGAGACCCTGATCAGAAGCACAATTGTGTTGAACAGGTTGCAGCAATAACCAGCCCTCGCCCAGATCTCACTGACATTCCCCTACCAGGAGTACAGGACGTCTTCATAGACGGCAGTTGTTCTCGCCCCTCTGATACAACATTCCTGACAGGGTATGCCATTGTCCAACTACCTGATGTGGTGTTGGAAGCAAAAGTCTTACCACCCTCCTCGGCACAGGTAGCAGAATTGGAGGCACTCACAAGAGCTTGCATACTTTTCTCTGATGAGGAGGTAAACATCTACACAGATAGTAGGTACGCTTTTGGCGTAACGCATGACTATGGCGTAATCTGGGCGAATAGAGGATTTAAAACCGCTGACAACAAACCAATCGCTAACTCTACGCAAATTAAAGCACTCCTGCAAGCGATTCTTCTCCCAAAGAGGATAGCGGTCATCAAAGTAAAGGCACATTCATCAGATAACAGCAGAGTTTCCAAAGGAAACGCGCTGGCAGACAGAGAAGCAAAAAAAGCCGCTGCCCTGTACATTGGTCAGCAAGCCCCCACAACAATGTTCTTCAAGGAACATTTTACATCACCCAACTTTAAAACCGTTGTGGCACAAATACAGGGATTAGCTACAGAGGAGGATGTTTCTTTTTGGGTCAAGGATGGCTTGACCAAGGACCAAGAAGGTCTTTGGTCAAAAGAGGGGAAGATATTGGGCATACCAGAATCAAGCAGTGTTCTCATACTTTCCTATCTCCATGGTCCAGGACATATAGGTACCACCGCCCTAACAAACATATACACAAAGTCTTTCTGCACAAACAACTTAAGTAAACAGGCAAAACTCCTCACCAGCAGTTGTCTGACCTGTGCACAAAACAATGTCCAAGGGAAAAATCATGGATTACATGGCCACCTGCCCTCACCCCTGGGTCCCCTAACAGATTTGCAAATAGACTTCACACACATGCCCAAACAAAAAGGCAATTTGAAATGCCTTTGCGTGATCGTATGCAAATGGTCAGGTTGGGTTGAAGGTATTCCGTGTACAGGTGAGACTGCTAAAATTGCTGCCAAATGCCTGCTGAACCATTGGGTTTGTAGGTTCGGAATACCAACGGCCATATGGTCAGACAGAGGGCCTGCCTTCAGCTCCTCTGTTACACAGACTTTAGCTAAGCTACTAGGCTTACAGTGGAAACTGCACATCCCTTACCACCCACAAAGTGCAGGAGTAGTGGAAAGAATGAATAGGAACATTAAGGACAAGTTAAAAAAGGCTACGGGGGGCACCATGAAAGGATGGTTGGATTACCTTCCTTCTGTCCTATTTCAGATCAGAACAACACCACATGCTAGAACAAAACTCTCGCCCTTTGAGATTTTGATGGGAGTTCCTGCAAACATAGAGCTGCCCCTCTTAGATCAAAACACTGACATTAACATCTATTCTCAACAGGAAATGTACGTGAAAAATCTGGTAAGTATGCTACAGGAAATGAACGAACAAGTCTCTGTCACCTTTTCTCCTCTTTCAACAGAACCTACTCATCCCTTCATCCCAGGAGACAAAGTACTGGTGAAACAACTGGCACACAAAAAGAAGGTTGGACCCATTTTCTCTGGACCTTGGAAAATAGAGAAGGTTTCCAGAACTGCTGTACTGACCGATCTAGGAAACACCTGGATCCACGCCAGCCGGTTAAAGAAGTGTCCACAGCAACCCCAGACCCCTGACCCTCCACCAGCATCCCAAGACTTCTCTTTTCAGGAACAGCGACCAGATTTGGAGGACATTCAAGAAGGCATAAAACAAATCTCTCTGGACGACGAGACGAATCCCCCACCAACAGGAAGAAACGAGTAACAGAACTTTGCACACAGTACCTGACAAAATGATTTCTACTTTTGTGTCAGGAAAAGCATTATGCTTCTGGACATGTCTGATTCTGATAGTATTCATACCTACTTGGTTAATAACAAATTGTGTGTACCATCCAGAAGATTTAGGGTCACTAGAAGGGATATGAATCCTTAAGGCATGACGAAAAGGTAGCCGAGGAATACGACTCCTTGAGGCGTGACGAAAAGGTAGAATGACCATTTCGATGATATCGAATGGTCAAAGGGAGGATTGTAAGGAGATTCCATATTACATTACATTATTGGTTATTGATTTTAATTACTGATTTTACCCTGAGGATAAAAGTTCAGGAATGCTTATCTGCTTAGTGATTTAAAAAGATTGTTTTTGGTACATTTTAGTGAATGTGACAAACTGTCTTATGATTATCTCATTCCAATATCACCCTGTCTGTTTTTTCCTCTTTTAATGTCTTCATCTTAGGAAACATCTGTCTGTGGTTTTTATCTCTGTACACTGTTGCTGGCCAACAGCAGCTAGAATTAGTATTTAGGGAAGCTGTGGTTGGACACCTCACGGTCAAGCAGACGGTGACAGGAAATAAGGAAACTTTTGACCTATTAACTTGAACTTAGGGGTTAACATTTTAAGATCACAAGATGTAGGCATTATTAATGTTTGGAAAATCACAAGATTAAGAAATTACTAATATGCTAATGAACTTTGTTGTGTATTATTTTGATTGGCCCCCAAATTGGGGCAGAGTCTTGTAAAGACAGCATAAAACAGCGAATCCTGAAATAAAGAATTGTAATCATTCAGCACGTACCTGGTGTGTGTATGTGTAATTGATTATCCGCCGGCGAGGACCTCCACTGAGCCATCTCCAAGAGCCTAGGCCACAAGGAGAAGACGAGCGCCTAACATATATATATATATATATATATATATATATATATATATATATATATATATATTTATACATATATATATATATATATATATATAAATATATATATATATATATATATATATATATATATATATATATATATATATATATATATATATATATATATATATATATATATATATATATATATATATATATATTTTCTGATCTGATCTATTGTTTTTCTAAGATATTATTTTCTATTCTATTTCAATTCAATTTCATTCTATATGAAATTCGAATTTCGGATATTTTATATATATATATATATATATCATAGAAAAACAATAGAACAGATCAGGGAAAAAAAATTATATACATCTTTTGAAATTCGAAATTCATATAAAATGAATTCAAATTTGAATAGAAAAGATTAGAATAGAAAAACAATAGAACAGAAAATAATCTAATATATATATATTATATTTTATTCTATTCTGTTCTATTGTTTTTCTAGTCTATTTTCTTTTCTATTCGAATTTGAATTCATTCTATATGAATTTCTAATTTCAAAAGATGGTTATATATATAAATATTTTATTTATATATATATATATATATATATATATATATATAACCATTTTCCGAAATTCGAATTTCATATAGAATGAATTCGAATTCGAATTGAAAAGATTAGACTAGAAATAGAAAATAGACTAGAAAAACAATAGAACACAATTGAGTAAAATATTGTTTTTCTAGTCTATTTTCTTTTCTATTCGAATTCGAATTCATTCTATATGAAATTCGAATTTCGGAAAATGGTTATATATATATATATATATATATATATAACCATTTTCCGAAATTCGAATTTCATATAGAATGAATTCGAATTCGAATAGAAAAGAAAATAGACTAGAAAAATAATAGAACAGAATAGAATAAAATATAATATATATATTAGATTATTTTCTGTTCTATTGTATTCCTATTCTAATCTTTTCTATTCGAATTTGAATTCATTCTATATGAATTTCGAATTTCAAAAGATGGTTATATATATAAATACTTTTTCTGCAGCAAACAAAAAAAGTGGAACTGGTACCATAATATATCCAAGGCTGGGGTTCCTAGCACTAAGTGGCCCCGAGATATGGGGCCCCAAACTGGTTCGGAAAATGTCATTCTCTGCTGCAGAAAAGTGCTTGACATTTTCTGAACTGATTTTTGGGGCCCGGTATCTCGGGGCCACTTGGTGCTAGAAACCTCAGCTTTGGAAATTTTATGGTGCTAGTTCCACTGGGTTTGCACACCAAATTTGGGGTTCTTAGCACTAAGTGGCCCCAAGATATGGGGCCCCAAATTCGGTCAACTGTGTCCATCTGCAGCAATGTCATTTTGGGACCCTTTGGGTTCAGAGACCCCAAATTTTGGCTGCAGCTTCTATTCTAATCTTTTCTATTCAAATTTGAATTCATTCTATATGAATTTCAAACCATCCAATAGATGGTTATATATCAATAAATAACTAATATATATATATATATATACATATATATATATATATATATATATATATATATATATATATATATATACCGTATATACTCGAGTATAAGTCGTTCTGAGTATAAGTCGAGGCCCTAATTTACCACAAAAAATGGGAAAAACTTATTGACCCGAGTATAAGACGAGGGTGAGAAATGCACAGCTACTGTAGGTGGAAAAGAGGGTCAACAATGCCCATTTGCAGCATCACTGTGACAATTTGCAGCCATAGGTCCCCTGAACTTCAAACTCGTTAGTTAAGGGTTCCTAGATGCCCCCTAGCTGCAGCCAAAATTTGGGGTCTCTGAACCCAAAGGGTCCCAAAATGACATTGCTGCAGATGGACACAGTTGACCGAATTTGGGGCCCCATATCTTATATCATATAATAAGTCGAGGCCCTAATTTACCACAAAAAAATGGGAAAAACCTATTGACCCAAGTATAAGACGAGGGTGAGAAATGCACAGCTACTGTAGGTGGAAAAGAGGGTCAACAATGCCCATTTGCAGCATCACTGTGCCCATTTGCAGCCATACGTCCCCTGAACTTCAAACTCGTTAGTTAAGGGTTCCTAGATGCCCCCTAGCTGCAGCCAAAATTTGGGGTCTCTGAACCCAAAGGGTCCCAAAATGACATTGCTGCAGATGGACACAGTTGACCGAATTTGGGGCCCCATATCTTAGGGCCACTTAGTGCTCAGAACCCCAAATTTGGTGTGCAAACCCAGTGGAACTAGCACCATAAAAGTTCCAAAGCTGAGGTTTCTAGCACCAAGTGGCCCCGAGATACAGGGCCCCAAAAATCAGTTCAGAAAATGTCAAGCACTTTTCTGCAGCAGAGAATGACATTTTCCGAACTGGTTTTGGGGCCCGTATCTCGGGGCCACTTAGTGCTAGGAACTTCAGCTTTGGATATGTTGTAGTACCAGTTCCACTGGGTTTGCACACCAAATTTGGGGTTCCTAGCACCCTGAGATACGGGGCCCCAAAATCGGTTCGGAAAATGAAATTTTTTGCTGCAGAAAAAGTATTTATATATATAACCATCTTTTGAAATTCGAAATTCATATAGAATGAATTCAAATTCGAATAGAAAAGATTAGAATAGGAATACAATAGAACAGAAAATAATCTAATATATATATTATATTTTATTCTATTCTGTTCTATTGTTTTTCTAGTCTATTTTCTTTTCTATTCGAATTCGAATTCATTCTATATGAAATTCGAATTTTGGAAAATGGTTTTATATATATATATATATATATATATATATATATATAAAACCATTTTCCGAAATTCGAATTTCATATAGAATGAATTTGAATTCGAATAGAAAAGAAAATAGACTAGAAAAACAATATTTTACTCAATTGTGTTCTATTGTTTTTCTAGTCTATTTCCTATTTCTAGTCTAATCTTTTCAATTCGAATTCGAATTCATTCTATATAAAATTCGAATTTCGGAAAATGGTTATATATATATATATATATATATATATATATATATATATATATATATATATATATATAAAACCATTTTCCGAAATTCGAATTTCATATAGAATGAATTCGAATAGAAAAGAAAATAGACTAGAAAAACAATAGAACAGAATAGAATAAAATATAATATATATATTAGATTATTTTCTGTTCTATTGTATTCCCATTCTAATCTTTTCTATTTGAATTTGAATTCATTCTATATGAATTTCGAATTTCAAAAGATGGTTATATATATAAATACTTTTTCTGCAGCAAAAAATATCATTTTCCGAACCGATTTTGGGGCCCCGTATCTCAGGGCCACTTGGTGCTAGGAACCCCAAATTTGGTGTGCAAACCCAGTGGAACTGTTACCACAACATATCCAAAGCTGAAGTTCCTAGCACTAAGTGGCCCCGAGATACGGGGCCCCAAAATCGGTTCAGAAAATGTCATTCTCTGCTGCAGAAAAGTGCTTGACATTTTCTGAACCGAGTTTGGGGCCCCATAGCTCAGGGCTACTTGGAGCTAAGAACCTCAAATTTGGTGTGCTAACCCAGTGGAACTGGTACCATAACATATCCAAAGCTGGGGTTCCTAGCACTAAGTGGAACCGAGATACAGGGCCCAAAATCGGTTCAGAAAATGTCATTCTCTGCTGCAGAAGTGCTTGACATTTTCCGAACCGACTTTGGGGCCCGTATCTCAGGGCCACTTAGTGCTAGGAACCCCAAATTTGGTGTGCTAACCCAGTGGAACTGGTAGCATAATATATCCAAGGCTGGGGTTCCTAGCACTAAGTGGCCCCGAGATACGGGGCCCCAAACCGGTTCGGAAAATGTCATTCTCTGCTGCAGAAAAGTGCTTGACATTTTCTGAACTGATTTTTGGGGCCCTGTATCTCGGGGCCACTTGGTGCTAGAAACCTCAGCTTTGGAAATTTTATGGTGCTAGTTCCACTGGGTTTGCACATCAAATTTGGGGTTCTTAGCACTAAGTGGCCCCAAGTTATGGGGCCCCAAATTCGGTCAACTGTGTCCATCAGCAATGTCATTTTGGGACCCTTTGGGTTCAGAGACCCCAAATTTTGGCTAATTTTCTAATCTATTCTAATCTTTTATATTCAAATTCGATTTCATTCTATATGAAATTCGAATTTCAGAAAATGGTTATTTATATATATATATATATATATATATATATATATATATATATATATATATATATATATATATATATATATATATATTTTTTTTTTTTTTTCTGATCTGATCTATTGTTTTTCTAAGATATTATTTTCTATTCTATTTAAATTCAATTTCATTCTATATGAAATTCGAATTTTGGAAAATGGTTTTATATATATATATATATATATATATATATATATATATATATATATATATATATTAGATATTTATTTATATATAACCATCTATTGAAATTCGAAATTCATTTAGAATGAATTCAAATTCGAATAGAAATGATTAGAATAGAAAAAAATAGAACAGAATAGAATAAAATATAATATATATACACATTATATTTTACTCAATTCTGTTCTATTGTTTTTCTAGTCTATTTCCTATTTCTAGTCTAATCTTTTCTATTCGAATTCGAATTCATTCTATATGAAATTCGAATTTCGGAAAATGGTTTTATATATATATATATATATATATATATATATATATATATATATATATATATATATATATATATAAATATATATTTATATTTATATATAAGTATATATTTATATATATATAACCATTTTCCAAAATTCGAATTTCATATAGAATGAATTCGAATATATATATATATATATATATATATATATATATATATATATATATATATATATATATATATATGTAAATTGTTATTTTCCAATCTATTTTCGAATTCGAATTGATACTATTCGAAATTCGAATTTCAGAAGATGGTCATATTCTGTTGTATTTTATTAAATTCTATTAAATTCTGTTCTATTCTTTACGATTCTTTTATGTTTATTCTATTGTTTTATTATTTTATATTCTATTTTATTGTATTTTTTTTTAGAAATCAATTTATATTTTTTCTAATTCGATTCGAATTTGTTTTCGAATTCGAGTCGAATAGATTTCGAATTTGTTTTTCGAATCGAATATATTTCGAATTTGGTTTCGAATTCGATTCGAATTCGATTCGAATTTCGGCCGTGGGTTTTCGATTCGAAACATTTCGGATTCGTTTAAATTCGTTAGTATTGTAATTCGGTATTTCGGATGCATCCGAATGTCTGAATAATGAAAATTTCGTCCGAATTTCGATTCGGAACTAAACGAAATGCACATGTCTACAACTAAGTGCCAGAAGACAGCAACACATCCAATTTCCAAAATTCTAATTGTCTTACAGTGAACTGGTCAGGATTAGTGGAGAACTTTAAACAGTTAATGAGTCTGAAGCTTCCAGCCTGAATCAGCAGTAAATCATCCAAAAAAAACATCAAACTGTGCAGAACACACAGAGCTCTGGCTAAAAAGCTGAGCTGAAATGGTTAACAGATAGCCATGTGTGACCCCTCACTGGACACAGAATACTGGCTGCAGCATCTCCCAGAGATCTTATCAGTTTGCAGGTCAGGAAGCAAAACAAAAGAGTACAGAGCCAGACAAGAGGGAGGGGAGGCTGATAGTAACCTGCACACTGCCCGAAGGCAGAGATTTCTGGATGACACCGGCCAGCATTACATATAATATTGCTCCAGACGATCTTGTTTCCATTGATTCAGCCAGAGCTCTTGTGTGCTGCAGGATTCGTTTGGCTGTGACCATACCTTCCTCTATCTCCTCGGCTTCAGGTACTGTGTATCTCCCTCCCGACGGCCCCATTCATCCCCGATGCACCACCTCGGCACTTTTAAATGTGGCGGGCTGGAGAGGGAGGGGGGTACACTGCCTGCTGCACATGGTCACTTGCTCCTCCCCCCCTCCCTGCTACATATTTCCTCAGCCAGCCCCGCCTCCTGATCACAGCACAGCCGCTTCTCTCTCAGCTGTTCTTTAAAAAAAAGTTACAAAGCTCCTAGCTGACAGCGGCCTCGGAGCAGGCAGCCTACCGGGATATTTCCCGCTATCCCGGTAGGCCAGTCCAGCCCTGCACACGGCACACAATTGTTGGCCAACAATCATGAACATAGTGATGTACTACGTGTTTTTTCAGCTCTTTAGTTCCTGGGGTATTATGGGCTAAGGGACAGTGCAGCAATCCTGCTTGAAAACCAAAAACCTAGACCATAATAGGTAAGTATTCATATATTCATATTTCACTAAATTGCTAAAGGTATGTGGACGTCCCTCCAAATTATTGACTGCAGGTGTTTCCAGTGAGGGGTACAGTTGGTGCTACAGCATAAAAAATACATTTTTGACAATAGTGCTTGTACAACCTTATGGTAACAGTTTGGTGAAGACCCTTTTCTGTTTCAAGCATGACTGTGCCCCCCTGTGTACAAAGCCAGCACCATAAAGACATGCCGTAACTAGTTTGATGTGGAGAAACTAAAGAAGCCCTGACCTCAACCCAATAAATATGAAAAATGGACAATAATATAACTAAAATTCTCCAAACAAAAGTCCAAAGTGAACAAAGTGAGTGAAAGTCCATATCATGGATCAAGTGTAGGTCTTCTACTTGTGCAAACGACCAAGGGAAACTTCAACAGTGATGGATCCAAAAAAGTGAAATGAGATGGGGTACTCTTACCAGAGTTGGTGGACCCGATGTCAGCAACACCAGGTCATAAAGACTGAGATAATCAGATCGATGGTTTTCTCTGAAGAAAGTGGAAGTCCGGGATCTCCACAGATGTCTCCAAACAACCTCATGGAACTCTGCCAGACTGGACGCGCGATGTATCCAAAAAGGAACGCTGCAACAACTCTCCTCACAATCAATGTATGTAAAAAGAAGAGAGAGGAGGCTCCAATGGTGCAGGTCAAAAAGGATGGGTTTATTAAAACTAATGGTACATAAAAAGTGATCACGGTATAAAAGCAATGTGGGGAGCAGTAAGCGTAGCCCGATGCGTTTCATCCAAATAGGACATCTACAGGGGCACTTGGACTTTGGACTTTTGTTTGGAGAATTTTGGTTATTTTATTGTCAATTTTTCATATTTATTGGGTTTAATTCGTCATATTATTTTTGCACTGAATCACGGGTCATATATTTCGTTAGCGCTACATCTTTTCCACAATCCTTAAATAATTTGTCACTTTTGTGTAGCAGCTGTTGTATTTAGCTACATATTTGCGCAGTATTATTTCACCTTCCTGACCTCAACCCCACTAAACATCTTTGGAAGGAATGAAAACTCCAATTACAAGCCTTCTTGCCAATCTAAGGAGAAAATCAAGTATCCTCGACCTCAACGCTACTGAACATGTCTAGAATGAATTGAAACTCTAATTGCAAGCTTTCTTGCCAATCCAAGAAGGAGGAAATCAAGTGTGCTTAAAATCAACCCTAGTGAACATATCTGGAATGAATTGAAACTCCAACTATAGGCCTTCTTGCCAATCCAAGAAGAAGGAAATCAAGTATCCTTGACCTCAACCCTACTGAACATTTCTGGAATTCATCCAAAATGTAATTGCAAGCTTTCTTGCTAATCCAAGAAAGAGGAAAACAGGTATGCTTGAAATGAACTCTACTGAACATATCTGAAATAAATTGAAACTCCAACTACAGGCCTTCTTTTCAATCCAAGAAGAAGGAAATCAAGTATCCTTGACCTCAACCCTACTGAACATTTCTGGAATGAATTGAACCTCCAATTGCAAGCCTTCTTGCCAATCCACAAAGGAGGGACTCAAGTAGCCCTGACCTGAACCCCACTGAATATTTCTGGAATGGATTGAAACTCCAATTGCAAACCTTCTTGCTAATCCACGAAGAAGGAACTCAAGTAGTCCTGATCTCAACACTGCTGAAAATCTCTGCATTGATTTAAAACTCCAATTGCAAGACTTCTTTAACTGAGGTCTTCTCATCCACTATTAGTATCTGAACTTCTAATTCTTTCTCGTCTGAATGAGCACTAATTCCCACAGGCACACTCCAATATCTTGTGGTAAGCCTTCCCAGAGGAGTGGATATACAAAGGGGGTGGTGGCCGTGGTCAGGTGTTGTTCACAAGTTCTTGGCCATACAAAATCACAGCATATTTCCTTTTTTTTTTTTTTTAACTTTTTAATACAAGTAAAGTTTGTCAAGCTGAAAGTTGGTAAAGAGAAATCGCAGCAATCATTACTGTATATCTTCAGATATAAAACAGGACATTTAATACTCCAAAACCAAAGCAATTTGAGTTCTAAGCCACCCATTAAAACTGTGCAGCAAATTAAACTTTGCAATCATGTCTTGGAAAAAATAGCAGATGTGCTCCAACTGAGCAAATCAAGAATCAATGTTCCAAGTAAATAAATTATACAGTTAAAAGGAAAAGTCTTCTCTTAAATGGAACTAAACCCAACAATTTAATGGTTTAAAAAAACGGTTACTGTAGCCAAAACTTTTTTTACAACTTTTGAATGGGGGGGGGGGGGGGGCACTAAGCCTTTATGCATCTGAATAAAATAGCATTACACTGCTTTAACAGATCCAGTACCCCATACCTTTCTTCTACTTTCGGAAGTTTTTTGTTGTTCCCCGTGTCCCCACTGGGAAGATACACACATTATTTATTATTTATTGTTATGTTGCGCTACCCAGGGGCATATGCTGCGAGGCAAACAAGGCGCTTGCCCTGGACTTTTTTTGGGGGGGAGCGGCACCGTCCTCCATGGGGACCAGCGGTCATCCAGTTCTGGGGGGGGGGATCTATTGATGTCCTCCCAGAACTGTGCCCCCCCCTCACGCCCGCTGCGGTGCACACTCATCGCGATCTGTGATCGCTGTGTTCTATGGACACAGCTGATCATAGATCGGGGGAGAAGAGCCAATCACAGGGGCTCTTTGCCATGTGTCCAATCACATCTGATAACCAGCTAAACACACTTGCTGGACTGTCACAGCGTGAGGAGATGAGAGAGCCCAGTTCTCTAACAAACCTCTGAGGGCTTCACAGAACAGCTGTATTTATACTGAGATTAAATTACACACAGGTGGACTCTGTTTACTAATTAGGTGACTTCTGAAGGCAATTGGTTCCACTAGATTTTAGTTAGGGGTATCGGAGTAATAGGGGCTGAATACAAATGCACGCCACACTTTTCACATACCATATTTATCGGCGTATAACACGCGCCGGCGTATAACACGCACCCCAAGTTTAGCAGGGAATTTTAAGGAAAAAAAACTTTTTAAGAAAAAAAAACTTACATTTAAATGCCCATCAATGCAGTCTTTCAGTGTCATTTGCAGCCTTGTAGTGTCATTTGCAGCCTTTCAGTGTCATCTGCAGCCTTGTAGTGTCATTTGCAGCCTGGCCCAGTGACACGGCAGACTTGTCAGTGTCACTGCAGTTTTTAAATATGGCGACGCCGAGAGACACAGAGCCGTTCCTGTGTTTCTCGGCGGCTCTCTGCGGCTCTCGGCTGCTTTCGCCTCCTCTCGTAGTCCTGTGGGCGGAGTTGAGCGCCGCCGATATACATACATAGCCGAGTTTACTCGGCTAGGTTCGGCTAGCTCCGCTCACAGTCATGCCCAGTCCCTGTGTTATGTCCATCTTAGGGCGGGACTGAGCGTGACTGTGAGCGGAGCTAGCCGAACCTAGCCGAACCTAGCCGAGTACACTCGGCTATGTATGTATGTCAGCGGCACTCGCTCCTCCACTCACAGTCAGCAGGGGATCAGCGGGGATCAGCGTATAACAAGCACCCGCGATTTTCCCCTGATTTTAAGGGGAAAAAATGCGTGTTATACGCCAATAAATACAGCATTTATTTGTAAAAAGAAATTGAAAACCATTTATCATTTTCCTTCCACTTCACAATTATGTGCCACTTTGTGTTGGTCCATCACATAAAATCCCAATAAAATACATCTACGTCTTTGATTGTAACATGACAAAATGTACAAAAAGTGATGTTACTGGCCATGTTCACTTACATGTAAGCAAAGGAGCCTGAGATAGATTGAAAAAATTGCGCGGGCCCCCATGCCCAAATTCATACCAGGCCCTTCAGGTCTGGTATAAATTTTAAAAGGGCCCCCTCACAGAAAAAAAAACTGTGTGAGTTCCCCCTAAATTCTATACCATATCCATTGAGTGTGGTATAGATTTTAAACGGATGACCCGTGCAAAAATCAAGAATAAAAATGCGTGGGTCCCACCCAAAAATCCATACCAGCCTCTTCTCCGAGCATTCAACCTGGTTGGCTATAAAAAAAGGGGGGGCACACGCATTCCCCCCTAATAAACCATACTAGGCCACATGTTCTCAACCTTGCCAAGGGGACTTACCTAGCACAGCCACTTGTACTCATATTGGTGAGGACAAGGGCCTCTTCCCCACAACCCTGGCCAGGTGGTTGTGGGGGTCGGCAGGTGGGGGGGCTTATCTGAGTCTGGAAGCCCCTTTTACAATACCAGATTACAAATACCACACCCCTGTACTAAAAAAGTAAACAGTAAAAAATGAAACAGTTTTGAACAAATCCTTAAAAAATGACCCACAGTATCCACTGTCAGTCATATTGTCCAGCAATATACACTCACTGGCCACTTTATTAGGTACACCTTTCTAGTACCCCCCCTTGGACCCCCTTTTGCCTTCAGAACTGCCTTCATTCTGTGTGGCATAGATTCAACAAGGTGTTGGAAACATTCCTCAGAGATTTTTGTCCATAGTGACTTGATAGCATCACGCAGTTGCTTCACATCCATGGTGCCAATCTCCCATTCCACTACACCCCAAAGGTGCTCTATCGGATTAAGATCTGATGAGTGTGGAGGCCATTGGAGTACAGTGACCTCATTGTCCAGTGGTGAGATGATTGGAGCTTTGTGACATGGTGCATTATCCTGCTGGAAGGAGCCATCAGAAGATGGGGATACTGTAGTCATAAATGGGTGGACATGGTCAGCATGAAATACTCAGGTAGGCCGTGGCATTTAAACTAAGGGACCCAAAGGGTGCCAAGAAAATATCTCCCACACAATTACACCACCAGCCTGAACCAGTGATACAAGGCAGGATGGATCCATGCGCCAAATTATGACCCTACTATCTGAATGTCGCCGCTGAAATCGAGACTCATCAGACCAGGCAACATTTTTCCAATCTTCTATCGTCCAATTTTGGTGATCCTGTGTGAATTGTAGCCTCAGTTTCCTGTTCTTAGCTGTCAGGAGTGGCACCCGGTGTGGTCTTCTGCTGCTGTAGTACATTTGCTTCAAGCATCGATGTATTGTGTATTCAGAGATGGTATTCTGCATACCTTGGGTGTAACGAGTGGTTATTTGAGGTACTGTTGCCTTTCTATCATCTGGAACCTGTCTACCCATTCTCCTCTGACCTCTGACATCAACAAGGCATATTCCTCCACACAACTGCCGCTCACTGGACACAACCGAGAGATGGTTGTGTGTGAAAATCCCAGTAGATCAGCAGTTTTTGAAACACTCAGACCAGCCTGTCTGGCACCAACAACCATACCACGTTCAAAGTCACTTAAATCCCCTTTCTTCACATTTCTAGTTTGGTTTAAACTTCACATCTAGATGCCTAAATGCATTGAGTTGCTGCCATGTGATTGGCTAATTAGAAATTTGGGTTACCAAGCAATTGAACAGATGTCCCTAATAATGCCTAAACATGTAATTATGAATGGCCTTCAAAACTGCAAGCAGGAAATCTTACAATATATTCGCTATCAGAGAATTTCCTCGTTGGTGCATTGGGAAACTAAAAAGTATGTTGAAATTTCTTGTGAAAAAAAAAAAAAAAAGTATGTTGAATATTTTCACTTAATCCATTTACATGTTTGCACTTTGTAAGTTTATTTTTGGATTTATAAAGCTTTTTCTGTCTCTGGAGGAAGAAAGACAGAAGAAACTTGTTCTATCTCAAAACTGGCAAAAAAAAGAAAAAGAAAAAAACCCTTCCAACATTTTTTGTCTTTGTTCATGTCTATCAATCATTATATATCTAGGTCAGATTACCCAAAATTCCCTTCAACACCCACACAATTAAAACTTCTGCCAAACTCTTAGTCACCCTGAATTGGCTGGCCCTGTCACATACATCACAATTTCCATAACAGCCTGGGCACCGTGCTTAAAATTCGAGGGATATTTATTTACCGGTATATATTTTTATACATTAAAAACCAACACCGTTTCTGAAAAATGAGAAAAATCGTCCCAGCATGCCAAAGGGGCAGTAGCAAATTACAATAAATCCACATTACTGCAAGTTAAAAGTACTTCTGGGCTTCTTTACTGAAAAAGTCTATTTTTACTCTCCAGACCTGTTTTCAGATATTATAGCATATGTACAGCGAAAACTTTTTTTGCTCTCTTTTAGATCTAGTAAAAAGGGTTAAAACTACTGCTTATTTTTCTTCCGTCCTTTTCCCTTTCAATAGATTTCCCTTCCCTTCCTGTCCTGGAGGCACAGCAAGAAGTGAAGTGAAAGGAAATGTCCACAAAGTGATGGAAATGTCTGTCTTAGTCAGTTATAACCAGGGCATTTTTTCTCAGAGAATAGGTTCAGGAACTCTTCCTTTCTGAGTCACCCCTTTTCTCCCCCCCTACCTACCTCCGAGTACCGTTCTGTGGTTCCGCCCCCTACCCACCTCTGAGCACCGTTCTGTGGTTCCGCCCCCTACCCACCTCCTAGCACCGTTCTTTGGTTCCACCCCTATCCACCTCTGAGCACCGTTCTGTGGTTCCACCCCTACCCACCTCTGAGCACAGTTCTGTAGTTCCACCCCCTACCCACCTCCGAGCACCATTCTGTGGTTCCGCCCCTACCCACCTCCGAGCAACGTTCTGTGGTTCCGCCCCCTACCCACCTCCGAGCACCATTCTGTAGTTCCACCCCCTACCCACCTCTGAGCACCGTTCTGTGGTTCCACCCCTACCCACCTCTGAGCACCGTTCTGTAGTTCCGCCCCCTACCCACCTCCGAGCACCGTTCTGTGGTTCCACCCCCTCCCCACCTCCGAGCACTGTTCTGTGGTTCCACCCTCTACCCACCTCCGAGCACCATTCTGTAGTTCCACCCCCTACCCACCTCCAAGCACCATTCTGTAGTTCCACCCCCTACCCACCTCCGAGCACCGTTCTGTGGTTCCACCCCCTACCCAACTCCGAGCACCATTCTGTGGTTCTGCCCCCTACCCACATCCGAGCACCGTTCTGTGGTTCTACCCTCTACCCAACTCCGAGCACCATTCTCTAGTTCTGTCCCCTACCCACCTCCAAGGACCGTTCTGCGGTTCCACCCCCTAACCACCTCCGAGCACCGTTCTGTGGTTCCACCCCCTACCCACCTCCGAGCGCCGTTCTGTGGTTCTACCCTCTACCCAACTCTGAGCACTATTCTGTAGTTCTGTCCCCTAACCCCCTCCGAGCACCGTTCTGTGGTTCCACCCCCTACCCACCTCCAAGCACCATTCTGTGGTTCCACCCCCTACTCACCTCCGAGCACCGTTCTGTGGTTCCGCCCCTTACCCACCTCCACTTACTGCCCTTTTAGAGAGTACAGAATCAAGTATGATTTTGTAGTGATAAGTAGACATGTGCAGTATGAAAAAATGTGTTGTGTTTTCGTTTCAATTTGTTATTTATATAAATTAGTTTCGATAAATTCGTTTAATCCATTTAATTCATTTTCAGAATTTGTTTAGTTTATTTGAATCAATTTGAATTTTCGAAATTCGAATTAGGATCGATTTGAAAATTTTTCAAATCAATTTCAAATAGTTTTTGAATTCGAAAAGTTTTCGAATCAATTTCAATCTGCTGCTTTCAAACTGCTGTCAATCAAAATCATTCAGCCAATCAGGAGAGAGAGGGGGGCGGTGCCGAGTTGCGGCTTCGTATCTGAATGGACAAAGGGAGCCGTGACTCGGATCGGGTGCCCCATAGCAAGCTGCTTGCTGTGGGTGCACTCAACAGGAGGGAGGGGCCAGGACCACAGAAGACCCGAGAGGAGGAGGATCGGGGCTGTTCTGTGCAAAACCAACTGCATAGGGCAGGTAACTATAAAATGCTTGTTATTTTTTTTTTAAACGAGACTTTACAATCACTTTAACCACTCCAGCCCTGGAAGGATTTGCCCCTTTAATGACCAGGCCAATTTTTGCGATTCGGCACTGCGTCGCTTTAACTGACAACTGCGCGGTCGTGCAACGTTGTACCCAAACAAAATTGACGTCCTTTTTTCTCACAAATAGAGCTTGCTTTTGGTGGTATTTGTACCTCTGCGTTACTTTTTGCTACAATATAAATATCAAGAAAAAAAAAGTCTTCATCAGTTTAGGCCAATATGTATTCTTCTACATATTTTTGGTAAAAAAATTGTAATAAGCATATATTGATTAGTTTGCGCAAAAGTTATATCATCTACAAATTAGGAGATATATTTATGGCATTTTTATTATAATTTTTGTTTATCGGGACTGCAACATTGCGGCGGACAGATCGGACAATTTTGACCAGTGACATTTATACAGCGATCAGTGCTATAAAAATGCACTGATTACTGTATAAATGTCACTGGCAGGGAAGGGGATAACACTAGGGGGCGATCAAGTTGTTAAGTGTTCCCTAGGGAGGTGTTTCTAACTGTAGGGGGAGGGAACTGACTGGGAGTAGAGAGATCAATGTTCCTGATCACTAGGAACAGCAGATCTCGCTCTACTCCCCTGACAGAACGGGGATCTGTCTATTTACACTGACAGATCCCCATTCTGGCTCTCTGAGGAGCGATCGCGGTTCGCCGGCGGACATCGCAGCCGCCTGCCACGTGCACCTGCTCTGGCATTGCGCCGCGGGCTCACGTGCCCCCTATAGCACTTAAAGCTGCCAACATACACCTACGGCAGTTTCGCAGCCATGCCAACCTGCTGCATTATAATAACGGCGGCTGGGCAGCAAGCAGTTAAATCAGAGGCTACAACAGCGATCAGGTTACCTGGAATGGGGAGCTCTGAGTCCCGATCGTTAGTATGGGGCCCGGGCTCTGAGTAAATTTCCCGGTCTCTGTGCTGGGAACGCGCCGGGCGGTGCGATGCACTGCCAGCACAACAGGAGAAACACATGTATGCAGGCCCTAAGGGAAAAAGCCCAGTTCCGTGAGGCCTCATATATGTGTTACATTGGCATGAAGGGGTTAGGGTAGATGTTATGGCAAAAAGCATTTTTTTTTTTCATATAGTAAGTAGCTCAGTGACAGGACTCAGGAGACAAGCAAGTAAAAAAAATCCAGCGCTCAATCCAAAGAACTTCCCAAAAGGAATATGGCGGGCAATGATTTCAATGATGCAGCATTCCTCAGACTGGACGATCTGTAGGATACTGTAAAAACATACAGAAGAGGGCGCAAACGCCTAGTGCATTACCACCAAAAGTATTTATTAAAAACAGACAACAGTGTTATACTCACAAAATTATTATCAAGTGAACAGCTCCAGCAGGTGTGACAGGTATCTGATGCCACACGGTGGAAAAACGTACGCGTTTCGGGGGACAGACCTTCCTTAGAGCTAACCCAGCCAGAACTCAGGAGGCAAAAGAAATTAGAATGGGCGGGTACACACACGTGAAATTGACTCACACAGTCCAGTACAGTAGCACAGATGATGATGATACCTCACCGACACAACACGTCCCCCCCCGAGTCACAGTGACAGTCTCTCACAGCCATATTATTAACTGGCAACCTTTTCCTGTCACTGGCATTTACTGACAGGAGAAAAGTACACATTTTTTACTGGCTTCCAAGTAAAAAATACTGAGGGTTGGCAACACTGATCTAGCACGGTGCACAAGCGCAGCAGATCTCTCCCCTCTCTCTCCTCAAACACAGCAGCGGGAGCCTTTGGCTCTAACCCTAAGTGTACCCTAACTCTAACCCTATCTCTATTCTTACTCTAGCCCTCACTGTACACTTACTCTAACCCTAAATCTACCCTTACTCTACCCTAACTGTAACCCTAACTCTACCTTCATTCTGCCTTGACTCTAACCTTAACTCTACCCTAAAGCTAGCATAATTTTATCCTAACTGTAAACCTAACTTCACCCTAACTCTACCCTCTCTCTAACCCTAACTCTACCCTAAAGCTGGCATAATGTTATTTATAGAAATCCAACCGAGAGGACCCAATATGTTGCCAACATCCCAAATTGCACAATATTGTTATAGAGAGAGTACCCCCACAAGGAATACTAAGGGACTTTTGAGGCAACTGATCAACAATTGATGAAAAAAGACATAGAAATGTATTAATATAAAAATATGTGGTGCATACAACACCAAAAAAGGATTTGCATTTACAACGTAGACAAAGTCATATAACAGATATGAATATAAAATGCAGGTCCTTCAATACTAATCCCAGAGCGTTGCTGGACCTGTGTAGAGTCCTTTCTTCAGGGGCATATCATCACATTGCCATTTCTGCCGCACCGCTACGGGGTTGTGCTGCAAACTGTACTGTCTGCGCTGCTCAGCCTTTCCAAGGGTCTTCGCTCTTCCCTAGGGGTAGTGGTCGATATCACCACACAGCAGCATTGCTTGGATCCCCAGTGTGGATGCAATAGTGTTTTTTTCCGCCTATCATTTCTTATAAACGTCCTCCCTCTCCTCTGGAGGACCAACATTTTCTTAGGTCTTGCACCCATCGTTACCCCCCTGTATCACCCGTACGTGTTTTCACGTTTGGCCACACCAATTTTGGCAGTTCTTCTATCTTGTATTCTGTCTACTTGACTGAATACCAATATAGCAGTATTAATTTGTATGATATGCCCCTGAAAGAAGGACTCTACACAGGTCCAGAAACGCGCTGGGATTAGTATTGAAGGACCTGCATTTTATATTCATATCTGTTATATGACTTTGTCTATGTTGTATATGCAAATCCTTTTTTTGTGTTGTATGCACCTCATATTTTTATAGTAATACATTTTTATGTCTTTTTTCATCAATTGTTGATCAGTTGCCTCAAATGTCCCTTAGTATTCCTTGGGGGGGGGGGGGGGGTACTCTCTCTATAACAATAGTATACTTTTATCCTACCTGTAACCCTAACTCCACCCTAACTCTAGCCCTAAATCTACCCTAACTGTACCATAACTTAACACTAACCCTCAGACCCCTTTCACACCGAGGGCGTATTGCAGGCGCTATATCGTTAAAAATAGCGCCTGCAATCCACCCTCAAACAGCTGCAGCATTGTCTCCAGTGTGAAAGCCCAAGGGCTTTCACACTGGAGCGCTGCGCTGGCAGGACGTCGGGAAAAGTCCTGCCAGCAGCTTCTTTGGAGCGGTGAAGGAGCAGTGTGTTTACCGCTCCTCCACCGCTGCTCCCCATTGAAATCAATGGGGCAGCGCTGGGATACCGCCGGCAAAACACTGCTATTGCGGCGCATTGTGGGCGGTTTTAACCCTTTCTCGGCTGCTAGCGGGGGGTAAAAGCACCCCCGCTAGCGGCCAAAATGCGCCGCTAATCCGACGGTAAAACACCGCTAAAAATAGCAGCGTTTTACTGCCGACGCTAAAGTCCGTCAGATTTTCGACTGGAAGAGTCCGCTGCAGGTCCGATGAAGCCCACACACGATCGGATTGTCCGTCGGACCAGTCTGGTTGAAAAGTCCGCCCGTGTGCACGCGGCATCACTCTACCCTAACTAAAAACTCTAGCTATAACCATATACAATATAGCCATCAATTTAAATATGTAAAAATATGTAAAAATTTCAGCAAAGTAATGGTTGCTGCCTCTGCTTGCAGAGATGGAAGGGTATGGGATCTCTTCTCTGAATCCTTCACCTCTATATTTAGCATAGCGGCTTCTTAAAACAATGTAATTTCATATTTACCTTATAAACACATTATTTTAGTTGTATGCTTTTAGTATTTAGCAAAATAAGTAAAAAAAAAAAAAAATACTTCCCCTTTAAAGAATTAATAAATTAATAAAATTTGTAACCCCTTTGTTCACCTATCCCACGGACAACACACTGTTTACAGAGGTGCAGATTGTGGAATGCTTTTTTTGCCAATAAAAATATCTCACTAATATGTTATCTTTAAATGGGACATGTATTTTATAGAGATGCAGTAAAATCTGTCTAGGCAGAATGTGCTGTTTTATTTAAGAAATGCCCTCTCGAGATTGAAATCAAAGCCGTTCTATGGAACATATTTAGTCACTGTCAGGTAGCTGTTGCTCCCTCTAGATACATGTCCAAAGGTATAATATTAGGAGAGGTAATTGAATGGGAGAAAATAGTTTTCTGCAGGCTTGACATTAATAAATTGTTATTTGAGACTTGAAAATCAGCTAAATTAGATCTCCAGGGGAATATACTTCAGTAATTCCTTGGATAGAGTAGTGCTATGCAAATTTGACAGTAAATTAGCTAATGCTGGTTATGCATTGTAGAAGCCACCTAAGAGAAATGTACAAGTGCCAAGTTTAGACATTTATGGTTGGCTTTGAGTTTCATATGGCAATGTTTTAAAGGGGAACTCTGTCCACAAGCGAAAGCCAGAGTAAAATTGGTCACATGCAGCCCAGTTCTGGATGACTTGATTTCAAATGATGCTTTTGATTTGCCAAGACATGTTTCTCTGGATGCCAAAAAGTCAGTTAAAATTGGCAACTCCACCGGATCCTATAGGGTGATCAAAGATCACCCACAAGAATGGTAAATCATTCACCCTTCTAGACATTCACCCTTCTAGACATTCTAGTTCAAGTGGATCCCTTTGGTGCACTCCTTCCCCTTTGGATCACATTTTGCTCAATTTCCTTATACAGCCAAGCAAATCAAATACTAACCTGGAGTGTATGATGATATTTACTTTGCACAATCACTATTGAAATAGATTTTGATTCAATTTGGGTGTCTCCAGGAGATTGTAGATAGCCTATCACTGAGCCTGGGCAGAATGACCCTAGCCACACTTGGGCATGGTAAGAATAGTGAATATACCAGCAATCCAGGGACCGCATATGATGTGGTAGGTAGGGATAAGGAAAGTTAAAAGAATTTTTTTTTCCCCTGAAATTTCAGCATATATGGTAAATTTTTTGTAAGATGGATTGGACTCAATGGGGATAGCTAATTTTATTTTTTGTGGTTTGTAGGGGTGTATTGAAAGGTAAATTGCTGCAGAGGGTTACAAAAGCTCATTTTAACTATTCTGGACTAATAATAAACCAAACATACAGTATCTCACAAAATTGAGTACACCCCTCACATTTTTGTAAATATTTTATTGTATCTTTTCATGTGACAACACTGAAGAAATGACACTTTGCTACAATGTAAAGTAGTGAGTGTACAGCTTGTATAACAGTGTAAATTTGCTGTCCCCTCAAAATAACTCAACATACAGCCATTAATGTCTAAACCGCTGGCAACAAAAGTGGGTACACCCCTAAGTGAAAATGTCCAAATTGGGCCCAATTAGCCATTTGCCCTCCCCTGTGTCATGTGACTCATTAGTGTAACAAGGCCTCATGTGTTAATGGGGCATACAGCGATTTAACAAGACAGGTTCCACTCAGAACAGACCTCGCCATGGTCCACCAAAGAAGTTGAGTGCATGTGCTTAGCGTCATATCCAGAGGTTGTCTTTGAGAAATAGACATATGAGTGCTGCCAGCATTGCTGCAGAGGTTTAAGGAGTGGGGGGGTCAGCCTGTCAGTGCTCAGACCATACGCCGCACACTACATCAAATTGGTCTGCATGGCTGTCATCCCAGAAGGAAGCCTCTTCTAAAGATAATGCACAAGTAAGCCTGCAAACAGTTTGCTGAAGACAAGCAGACCTCAAAATAACTCAACACACAGCCATTAATGTCGAAACCGCTGGCAACAAAAGTGAGTACACCCCTAAGTGAAAATGTCCAAATTGGGCCCAAAGTGTCAATATTTTATGTGGCCACCATTATTTTCCAGCACTTCCTTAACCCTCTTGGGCATGGAGGTCACCAGAGCTTCCCAGGTTGTCACTGGAGTCCTTCCACTCCTCCATGATGACATCACAGAGCTGGTGGAAGTTAGAGACCTTGTATTCCTCCACCTTCCATTGGAGGATGCCCCACAGATGCTCAATAGGGTTTAGGTCTTGAGGCATACTTGGCCAGTCCATCACCTTTACCCTCAGCTTTTTTAACAAGGCAGTGGTGGTCTTGGAGGTGTGCTTGGGGTCGTTATCATGTTGGAATACTGCCCTGCGGCCCAGTCTCTGAAGGGAGGGGATCATGCTCTGCATCAGTATGTCACAGTACATGTTGGCATTCATGGTTCCCTCAATGAACTGTAGCTCCCCAGCCCCAGACCATGACACTCCCACCACCATGCTTAACTGTAGGTAAGACACACTTGTCTTTGTACTCCTCACCTGGTTGCCACCACACATGCTTGACACCATCTGAACCAAATAAGTTTATCTTTATCTCATCAGACAACAGGCCATGGTTACAGTAATCTATGTCCTCAGTCTGCTTGTCTTCAGCATACAGTACAAAGATAAAAATATAACATCATAACAATGGGGGTTCAAATATGACAAGTATGTCTTAGAGTCATATCTCTAAGAGCCCTTGTGAAAGGGAAGTGTTACATAGAGATAGGAAATCCCTATTAGGGGATCCTCACACAAGTACTTAGGGTCATCAAAATTGTGGTTTTCACCAGACAGAAGTCTAAGGTCTGCATGAAGATCTTCCCTGTGGGATAGCAATGACCATTTTGTAGGGTAATAAGCAAAGAATTGTAAGAAAGAAAAAAAATGACGTAGGGGACTGGGCACTTCCATGGGGATATGTTTCAAAGCAAAAAAAAAAAGTAAAAATGCAATGCAAAAAGTTTGCATTGCTCCCATATTTCTCTGTGAACTGCAGGACACCTCACCCCTAAATTTTAATGAGGGGTTTTCTGTAGTTCTAACTGGAATGAACCAATGCTTCAGTCCAACCAAGCAGCCCCCTGTTAGGTGAGAGGCAAAAGAGGCAGAAGTGTTATTTCTACCACTTCAATATATGACAACTTCCTGGTGTCATTGGTTTCAAGGAAATACTACTACCCCCATGTGAATGAGTAAGAGGCACCCTTACTCATTCACATGGGGGGTTGGTATCTGGGGGCCCCCTTATTGTTAATTATTCCGATTCTGATAAGCCCACCTGCTTGCAGACCACCACAAACACTGGGCCAGGATTGTCGGGAAGAGGTCTTTGTCCTCATTAACATGATACCCCCATGTTGCATGGTTGGATAAGGGTCTGGAATGAATTTTTCTGAGGAACCTTACTGAGGAAGATCTGGTTCAGGTAAGTATTGGGGGGGCTGTTGCACAGAAAAGTTTTTTTACCTTCATGCATGGAATGCATGAAGGTAAATAACCTTGAACCTTTAGAACTACTTTAAATTTAAAGGGGCGAAAACTGCAGCATGGAGGCCCATTTTTTGGATATATGATGCTTAGTTCCCTATATTTCACATGGGATGGAAAAGAAAGGCTGAACAAAGATGGGTTAAGCCTTGTTCCACCCGTTCTTTCCGGAGAAATTACTTTGAATTGAACTAACAAGTGTTTTGTTCTTCTACATTTTGTTCTTCTATATATATCCAGCTATTGCAAGACTCATAATACGAGGGCTGTACTGAACATATTCCATAACTTTTTTATTAACTTACGTAGGTCTTTCAATATTTCAAATGTTGGTAGAGTAATGCCTCGCACACATAGTCGCAATTCGCATTCCGACAACAAATGTTCGATGTGAGCTTGTTGTCGGAAACTCTGACCGTGCGTAGGCTCCATTGAACATTTGCTGTCGGAATTTCCGACAACAAATGTTTGCGAGCAGGTTCTCAAATTTTCCGTCAACAAAAACTTGTTGTCGGAAATTCCGATCGTGTGTACACAATTCCGACGCACAAAATTCCACGAAGGCTCGGAATCAAGCAGAAGAGCCGCACTGGCTATTGAACTTCATTTTTCTCGGCTCATCGTACGTGTTGTACATCACCGCGTTCTTGACGTTTGGAATTTCCGACAACATTTGTGTGACCGTGTGTATGCAAGACAAGTTTGAGCCAACATCCGTCGAAAAAAAATCCACGGTTTAGTTGTCGGAATGTCCTATCTTCTGTACTCGGCATAATGCCGTGCACACACGAGCGGAATGTCCGACAGAAAAAGTCCGACGGAAGCTTTTCAACGTATATACCAATTGTGTGTAGGCCTCATCTGACTTTTTTTTTTTCGAAAAATCTGATGGACCTAGAAATAGAACATGTTCTAAATCTTTCCGTCGGACCCAATTCCTATCGGGAAAACCGCTCGTCTGTATGCTGTTCCGACGGACCAAAAAAGACGCATGCTCTGAAACAAGAACGAGACGGAAGCTGTTGGCTACCGGCTATTGAACTTCCTTTTTCTAGTCCCGTTGTAAGTGTTGTATGTCACCGCGTTCTGGACGGTCGGACTTTGGTTGGACCTTGGGTTGACCGTGTGTAGGCAAGACCGCTTGAATGGAATTCCGTCAGAGTTCTGTCGGAGAAACTGTCTGAGTTTATTACGACGGCTAAACCGGTCGTGTGTACCCGGCATAACTCTTCCTCTATAGTAACTCTTCTTCTTCTTCTTTTTCATTGCAGGTTAATAATGGATTCTAAGCAGAAGTAAAACGCTATCGTTGAGTTCTTGATGGAGGAGGGGTACAGGCTTTGACTGTCTACTGGCCTTCCTAGCCTCCTCCCGCGAAGACTCCACCAGGACGTGCCAAATCTTTCACCTTGCCGATATTCATAGAACAGGTTTTGGTTGGATATTAGAACATATAAATTTGTTCCCAATTGGAACCATTGTGTGACAAGTGGGCCCATTTAGTATTCACCTCTCGCAGCTGTATCTACACAGCAAACTGAGATGGTTCTCCATACTCCAGAGGAATGCAAATAATTCAAACATTTCATTTCTTTGTTCAGACAAAAGCAGATTGGATTTGCATTGTCTAGGAATGAAAAAAAGCAGAAAGAGACACGTTTTCACCGTTTTTACCTCCTTACAAAGGGCACGTTGTCCCTAAAGTGCCAGGAATCTGTCATCCTCAGATACTGACAGTGTGAAAACAGCTCTTTAATGTCAAACAAAGGCTTCGGCTTTCCCATTTACACCGGTGAATTAGATTAAATGAATCCTGGAGAAAGGAGCACAATGTAGAAGGGTCTGCACAGACACTGTGCGGTCTTAAAGGTATTCGCAATAATAATAACAGTTATGATTATTAATTAAGCCTTTTTTGTTCTGTAACTGCTCATCATTCCAAGATGGTAAACTCTGAAACTACAACATGCAATCCGTGGCCTCGGTTAAGATCTCATATGGGGATGCATGCAACAAAATAATAGGATTTAGTGAGTACAAAACAACAAATTACTTGTGAGATGTAATTAAAACCCTTTTTAGTTACATAGTTACATATATATAGTTACATAGTAGGTGAGGTAAAAAAAAGATACAAGTCCATCAAGTCCAACCTATGTGTGTGATTATGTGTCAGTATTACATTGTATATCCCTGTATGTTGCAGTCCTTCAGGTGCTTATCTAATAGTTTTTTGAAACTATCGATGCCCCCCGCTGAGACCACCGCCTGTGGAAGGGAATTTTTTACATCCTTGCCGCTTTTATAGTAAAGAACCCTCTACGTAGTTTAAGGTTAAACCTCTTTTCTTCTCATTTTAATGAGTGGCTACGAGTCTTGTTAAACTCCCTTATGCGAAAAAGTTTTCTCCCTATTGTGGGGTCACCAGTACGGTATTTGTATATTGAAATCATATCCCCTCTCAAGCGTCTCTTCTCCAGAGAGAATAAGTTCAGTGCTCGCAACCTTTCCTCATTACTAATAAACTCCAAGACCCTTTATTAGCTTTGTTTTCCTTCTTTGTACTTATCCCCTCCAAGAGTTTACATACTATTGATGTTAGGCTAACTGGTCTGGAATTCCCAGGGATGTATTTTGAGCCCTTTTTAAATATTGGTACTAAAGAGGATGTAAGGGGTTCACTTAGTAGTGATCCCCATTTTCATTTATTTTTGCTTTTTCCCTTCATTGCCCAGTTGGTATGCCACATCCAAGTAAGAGAGCCCCTTGCATATGTCTCTGTCTCATGTATCCAGGTTCTTCTCTTCACTACAGGGTTGCCCGTCCTCTTCCTGCTGCTAAACTTACAGCGATGTGGAGGTTAGTAATACTAAAAATGTGCGCTACAATGTAAACTGCGCACTCAAATTTTGTAGGCATTAACCACTGGCCGACCAGTCACCGTCATTATACGGCGGCAGGTTGGCTCTTTCCTGCAAATCACCATAGCTGTACGTCGGCCCTCTAAAACAGCTATAGCAGGCGCATGCTCACTGCACGACAGGGGACCCGATGCGTTTGTTGCTGGCGGGCGCAATCGCAGGCACGAGAGGAGAGACAGATCGTCTGTTCCTACTAAGTAGGAATAGCGATATGTCTCCTCCTCTAGTCAGTCCCGTCCCCCCCACAGTTAGAAACACTCATGAGGGAACACAGTTAACCCCTTGATCGCCCCCTAGTGTTAACCCCTTCCCTGCCAGTGACATTTACACAGTAATCAGTGCAATTTTTATAGCACTGATTGCTGTATGAATGTCAATGGGCCAAAAATGTGTCAAAAGTGTCCGATCTCTCCGCCGCCATGCCTCAGTCCAGCTAAAAATCGCAGATCAGCGCTATTACTAGTAAGAAAATAAATATTAATTAAAAAATGCCATAAATCTATTCCCCATTTTGTAGGTATAAACTATATAAACTTTAGCTTTTGCGCAATCCAATCAATATACGCTTATTATGATTTTTTTTTTACCAAAATTATGTAGCAGAATATATATCGGCCTAAACTGATGAAGAATTTTCTTTTTTTACATATTTTTGGGGGATATTTATTATAGCAAAAAGTATAAAATTTTGTTATTTTTTTTTTAATTGTTGCTCTTTTTTATGAAGAAATTAGATTTTTAAAAAAAATTTTGGGATATGTTTCATAGCAGAAAGTTGCTTTGTTTTTGTTTATAGCGCATGAGGTGATCAAACCGCAGAGGTGATCAAAGAAAGCTCTATTTGTGGGAAAAAAAGGACGCCAATTTTGATTGGGTACAACGTCACACGACCACGCATTTTCTGCCAGTGACATTTATACAGTAATCAGTGGCTATTTTTATACTGTAAATGACAATGGTCCCAAAATAGTGTCAAAAGTGTCCGATGTTTCTGCCGCAATGTCGCAGTCATGATAAAAATTGCAGATCACCGACATTACTAATTAAAAAAAAATAATAATAAAAATGCCATAAACATATCCCCTATTTTGTAGACACTATAACTTTTGCGCAAACCAATCAATATACACTTATACACAATATACACTTTGCAATTTTTTTTACCAAAAATATTTAGAAGAATACATATCAGCCTAAACTGAGGAAGAAATTAGTTTTTTTTTATATTTTGTTGGGATATGTATTATAGCAAAAAGTAAAAAATATTGTTTTTTTTTAAACTGTCGGCCTTTTTTTGTTTATAGTGCAAAAAATAGAAACCGCAGCGGTGATCAAATAACACCAAAAGAAATCTCTATTTGTGGGAAAAAATGGACATCAATTTTGTTTGTGTACAGCATCGCACGATCGCACAATTGTCAGTTAAAGTGACGCAGTGCCGTATTGCAAAAAATGGCCTGGTCATTAAGGGGGCAAATCCTTCCAGGGCTGAAGTGGTTAATGTGATGCAATTGATTATAATTAATGTATTTACTATTTAATTTTGCATAGTTAGTGGCATGTTACACATATTTGAGGTTTCTTTAGTATAGCACTTGTAGGAAGGTGCAGTCTATTTTGTCTACTGCAGGTGGCGCTCATCCGTAGCAGCAATGCAGGTGGAGAAGGAAGTCGAGAGGAGCCTCGTTTCTCTATGATCTCCTCGTTCATAGAGAGGCAGCATCCAACTGGATACCAAAGAAAAAGCATAAGCTATTGCGCTGACTGGAACCCAACCGTCATTAAATGGGGCACATAAAGGGCCAGGAGGGTAGTAGGGAACACCAGGTAAAGTGGATGCAGCTCCTCTCAGATTAGGTCTTGAGATCCTAATGCGCACATAAAAAACAAACACAAGAGGATGCCTCCATCAAGGTGTAAAAGATAAAAGTGGATGAAGGCTTGTCATAGACCCATATAGACCTCCATGGGATCACCGTGAGGCTGCAGAGCTCAGCAGGCATGTGGACCAACTGGATGCTGGCATTCCATGTGACTTTGGTGGCCATATTGGTTCAGGCTGACTCTATTTAAGACCCTGCCTGGGTTTCACGTGCATTTTGCGTGTTTCTAGAGTAAGGACAGGTCCTTAATCTGTCAGGGATCCCCCTGTGAGGCAGGTGTGGGAAACACCAGGGGTGATCTCATTCATCTGCTCTGGTGATGCCCAAAGCTCCACCGTTACTGGAACGCGGTACTTGGGACGCTTAATCGAGTGTTCCAAATGACCGTTCTCCTAGACCCAATTCACTGTATCTTGGGATACCTCTGGAGGAGGTTATTCCCGAGGAGAAGGTTAGACTAGCATTCTCTAGGGCACTCTTTCAAGCCCGAAAACTCATCCTAATGGGATGGAAATCGATCTCACCGCCCACAGTTGCTTCATGGATAGCGCACATGGCAAACACCTTGGTCATGGAAAGGTATATCTATCAACACAGGGGAAGCCCAGGTAGATTCAAAAAAATCTGGTCACCATGGCTGGATACCCCTGAGCTAAGTCCCAGGGAACTGGTGATGTCCAGAATCTTACAGTGCCCTATGGGTGGACCCTAACGAGCTAGCGTAGCTCAATACCAGATGTAATGTATATGTATATGGGCTTCAACATATTGTGGACTTGAAGGTCATGATGATTGGATTGAAATTAAAAGGCACCAGGATAACCACGAAATGTAACTATAGATATATGCAAATGCATTGTTTGTACATTGGAGAAGGGGGAGGAGGAAGCAATGCGGAGCAGAGAGTGAGCCCAGAAGGAACGAAGGGGGAATGATCTTGCATTTACACGGATGGAATTTGGAATATTCGCTTAAACCCTCCTGTGAGGTTTATCACGCTTGTTTGCCGAACACGAGAGTGTGGGGCATATCTTTTTGGTGAGTGTTTCATCCGACGGGAGAGGAATCATGGACACTTGGGTGTGGTGGATAATTTGAGGAACCCTGCACGGGAATCAACGTTCTTATCAAGTTTTTTGGACTTTATGTACACATTTTATATATTTCTTTCACTATTGGCACAGGGTGATTTACGTGATATTATTGCAATCTATTTATGTTGTAGGTCTGTGCAAACAGGCATTCACTTTATCACATTTTAAGTGTCACTTTAGCGCCGCTTATATTAATTTTCTCTGACACTATTGCAAATTATTATACTATTTTACAGTTTATTTATTTAAAGTGGCAGCTTCATTATAATACATTATCTATAAGCGCAGTGGTGGGAACCCAAGAGGGGCGGAATTTGCTTGGTTACCATTGTTTTCATAGCATGTTTGTTGTTAAAAAGAAGAATTCAGAACTTTTTACCATCACTTTCATTTAAAAGCGTTCCATGTTTTTATCTAGTTACTCAACACAATCTCATCTTTTATATTTTGTCAGAAAAAAATGGGTACTATATTGTGGTAGTGTGACCAAAATTAACTTTAGTCTATTCTTAACTGAAAATATGGGATTGATAGAGGATTGCGCTAATTTTATGTGGCATGAAAAATTGCAACTACCAGCACTATATTCTCCTGGGCAGCTGATTTCAAAAATGATATGTTTGGGGGGTTTTAACTAACCTTTAAGCATAAAATGGCTCTGGCAGGTAAAGGTTAGCTGAACTAAAAATGTTAAAACTGTTCTTGTCCCAACAGCCTCTGAAGTAATGTCAGTATGTTGGCTTAACTTCCTATTTCCAGCAAGGCTGCTTACAGCATCTGGGTTCTGAGTAAGAACTAGCTAAGAATGGGTTAAAGGAAAACTGTCACGTGATAGGAGGTGACTGGATCAGCTGCATCCGTGGAATTCCCTGCCCAGCAGCCACACGTAACAAAGGGGCAAGGATACTGGTGACATCATTGACCTAATATGGCCCCATGGCCAAATGTGGTCAATAGTGTCCCTAGCATGCCTGCTCCACTGTTTTCTGTGGCTGCAGGGTGGGGAGTTCTATGGACGCAGCTGGTTGGGCTGGCGGCCTGTTATCATGTGACAGCTTCCCCCCAAGGTTGGGTCAAACTAAAGACTCGTACACACGATCGGATTTTCAGACGGGAAATGTTCGATGACAGGCTGTTAGCGGAAAATCCGACTGTGTGTAAGCTCCATCGGACAATTGTTGTTGGATTTTCCGCCCACAAATGTTGGATGGCAGGTTTTAAAATTTTCCGCGGACAAATGTCTGTTGTCGGACTTTCCAAGCATGTGTACACAAGTCCGTCGGACGAAAGTCCAAAGTACAAACGCGCATGCTTGGAAGCAAGGACAAGCCGGAAGCAGTCGGTCTTGTAAACTAGCGTTCGTAATGGAGAATTAACATTCGTGATGCGGCAAATTATGAAATCTGGAAATGCAGCGCACAATTCTCTTCTTCTTTAATGTGATAACAATAAAGCTGCTTTGCTGGTGATACTGATGGAGTTATTGCAAACAAATTTTCAAAGGTTTTTTTTTCTACTGATATCAAGAATAATATTATTATTATTTTTTTTTTTTAATTTGGGCAAGTTATCACAACACCATTATCCCGTAGTTTTTAAGATCAAAGATACAACTATGTTGGTGTCCCTTGTTAATGTTACATTGTATTTTTTTAAATGTAACTGCCTACTCCTAAACTGTCATTTGAAGTAAAACACATAGCCAAATATTATTCTACACAATTTTTTTATTGTGCATTAAAAAAATAAAAAATAAATACAATTAGACATGCTATCTGCCAATAGAATTTAAACAAAAAGTGCATTCTATGCATCCAAAAATATAGAAAATGCACCAAATCAAATCATTATTATTCAACCAAAAAAATAATGTCAAACCAATAACTCCAAGGCCAATAATAAATAACACGTTATCTCCTCCGATTCCTCAACATGGCTGGTGGACGAAAGGCCGTTCAGAAACTGAAAAGCGCGAAATGGAAAGCGCTAAATGAAAAACGTGAAAAGAAAAGCGTGAATCAACACTCACCAAACTTCTACTAGCACTAAATTAGCAGAAGGAGCCCAAAGGGTGGTGCTAAAGAGCTGAAAACCACACAGTACGTCACTCAGTTCGTGATTGTTGGCCAACAATTGTGTGCTGTGTGTATGCAAGACAAGTTTGGGCCAATGCCCATCGGACAAAATTCCACGATTTTGTTGGCCAACAATCCAATAGTGGCTTTAGTTTGGCACAAACCTTAGATAATTTTTACTTAGGAAATTCTTGAGCGGGACTGATAGAAGGGCTGTGAAAACACAACCCAAAATTACTAACACAGATATTGGGGAAGGGGAACTCATGGAGAGCAGGTGTCTCATGTTCAGACAGTACTGTCTGGATGATTTTGGGATCTACCCAACTTCACACCACAGTGGTCACTCTGTTACTTCCTAGTTTTGCTTGATTACTCCCCTGATTCACTACCTGAGAGGGCCAGGACCTGAACCCAGGATCTCTGCTGTTTCTGGCAGCAGCTCTTCTCACTAAGCCACCTGAGATGCTGGACAGCTCCTTGCCTGATTGCTTAGACCAGGGGTAGGCAAACTCAGCCTTCCAGATGTGGTGAGACTACAAGCCCCATGAGACATTGCAAGACCCTGAAAATCACAGGCATGACTCCTAGAGGCAGAGGCATGATGGTGATTTGTAGTTTCACCAGAGCTGGATTGCCGAGGTTGCCTACCCCTGGCTTAGACAATCTTGGCATATGTTTTGTTTCTTGTGACCCTTTAACTAGGGTTGTCACATCATCCCTTTAATCCAGGACACACATTAATTATACAGGTTCTGTGGCTGATTAAGGTGGTAATTAAACTCACTTGGTGCCTTATCTGCATTAAATCAGCCTCAGAACCTGTGTAATTAATATGTGTCCTGGATTAAAGGGATGATGTGGCAACCCTACCTTTAACTCTTTGCTACTCCCATGAACATCCTGATTTAAAGTGGATGTAAACCCTCACATATACCCAGTGAAGTGAACAGCCTCAGATGATACACAGGAATGAAACAAATCTCCCTACAAAAGTTTTACATGTCTATCTGCTGTCGTCAGCTTTATATACTGTTTAGAAAGTGCATGTCCTGTTAGAATTTTCTCTTCCTGTTCCAGCAGGGGGAGGGGAGTATTGCCATACATTGTGAGACAGCTGATTGGAAGAAAAGGCACACACCCCCTCCCCTCATAGACAGAGACTTGCAGAGTTGTGCTGTGAATTGACCAGCTCTTTGCTAATCTTTTTTTTAGCCCCCCCCCCACCCTGACACAAATTTCAGCCTGGTTTTATCACAGTTGACAGAGAACTTGTCAGAAGTTATAATGCTGATAACAGCAGAACGAAGCAGGAGACAGTTATGGGACTTAGGGCTTTGAAGAGAGATAAGAAAACACTACGGATATATGTGCCCAGCTCAAATCTCATGAATCGTGTTTACATCCACTTTAAGCCACGTCTCTGCGCTTCCTGTTTGCCAGATTATTGTGCTCCTTCCAGCCAATATCTCCCTCTTGTCACACCTGCTGCCGTCCGTATCTTTGCTACTACTTACCGACCTTTGACTTGTTCCTTGACTACTCTTCTGCTTAATCCCAACCGGCAACCACTTGTTACTGACCTTTGGCTTGTTACCGACCTTTGACTTGTTCCTCAACTACTCTTCTGCTTGATCCCTACCTGCAACCACTTGTTAGGGACCTTTGGCTTGTTACCAACCTTTGACTTGTTTACTGACTACACTTCTGCTTGATTCCTACCTGCTATATCTGCTACTGGACCACCCCCCCGGCTTGCTCACCACCTGATGGGGCGATCCTGAGAACCACAACCTGATACAGCAAAACCCATATCCGCCATCAAGAGCTCTGGTAAACACCGGCTAAGACTTAGACCCTGCACCTCAGGTGCTTCCCACGTCATCTGCCAGGGTAGCCTGCTTGTATACTTATCCAGCTGGTCAGAGGGAGCCTCTCTACTGCGATAGCCAGTGGTCTCCAAGCCTGGCCCCTGACCGTGACCCTACTTGTCAATTGGATATAATCAATATTAATGTATTGTCTAAAAAAAAAAATAATAGTGGAGGCAGAAAGATGAAATGGGAAGATAAAATGCTGAACCAGTTTGTCACCAACTTGGAGATTCCATTTGGCACATATGTGTAAATCCTAAGACTGGCTATAAAGAATTTCAAAAGCCTTTGGCAAGTGAAACAGTAAACATATGTATTTCTATTTGCGTCTTTTGGCCAAAGTTCTGCTTTAAGGAACTGTGAAGCTGTTACTTTTGCCTTCTCCGTAGTGTTTGTTCATGTCAGATCAATATTAGCTTACTTGGTCATGACCTTTAAGGCGGCGGCGCACTTGTCACTTCCTATCCGCGGTTTTGTGAGACAATATCTGCTGATATTGAAGTGCTATGAAAGCGAATGGATGTACGGTAAATTAGAGAGCGGCGTGACGGCTATGACAGGCCTGTTTTATTGACCTCTTCAGGGAGTAAAAATTGAAGCCTCAAATGTGGAGCAGTAGTTAAAAAGCCGCAGGCAGAATTTACAGGGAAGATTTCTCATATCTCATAAAAATAAACTCCTGTGGATATTCTTTGCAGTGCTAAGTTTTTATTTACATTTTTTTTAACTAGATCAAATAATTCCCTTTCTCAGTCCCTGTGTGCAGATAATAAGTTATATGCCAACCCTAAAATAAGAGTCTATTATTATTATTATTGTTATTATTATCTTCATTATGGTCTGTTAAATATATCAGTGAATGTATTTTAAAATGTAAACTTCAAATGTGGAGTAGTAGCTAAAAAGCCACAGGCAGAATTTACATCGAAGATTTTTCATATCTCATTATAAAAATAAAAAAAAAACTTGTATGGATGGTCATTGCAGTGCTAATTGTTTTTTTTTTTCTTTTTTAACTAGATAAAATAATTCCCTTTCTCAGTCCCTATGCAGATATTAAATAATATGCCAACCCCAAAATAAGTGTCTATTATTATTGTTATTAATATCTTTGTTTTGGTCTGTTAAATATACCAGTGAATGCATTTTAAAATTGAAGCTTCAAATGTGGAGTGATAGCTAAAAAAAAACACAGGCAGAATTTACACTGAAGATTTTTTATATCTTATAAAAAAAATAAATCTTGTGGATGATCTATGCAGTGCTATTTTTTTAATTTTTTTTTATAACTAGATAAAATGATTCCCTTTCTCATTCCCGGTGTGCAGATATTAACAGTAACATACATTTTTTTTTACTATTATTATTATTATCTTCCTTTTGGTCTGTTAAGTATACCAGTAAATCCATTTTAAAATTGAAGCTTCAAATGTGAAGTAGTAGTTAAAAAGCCACAGGGAGATTTTTTTTCTGAAGATGTAGAACAAAAAAACTCTCGTGGATGATCTTTGCAGTGCTAATTTTTTTAGCTAGATAAAATGATTCCCCTTCTCATTCCCTGTGTCCAGATTTTTAATTATATGCAAACCCTAAAATAAGTGTTTATTATTATTATTATTATTATCTTCCCTTTGGTCTGTTAAATATACCAGTAAATGCATTTTAAAAATGAAGCTTTTAATGGCTAAAAAGCCACAGGCAGAATTTACTGTAAGTAGAAAAAAAAGAACTCTTGTGGATGATCTTTGCGGTGCAAATTTTTTTTCTTTTAACTAGATAAAATTACTCTTTTCATTCCCTGTGTGCAACCCCTAACAAGTACTTCCTTTATTATTATTATTATTATTATTATTTTACACTTATTTTATTAATTATTTATTGCACATTATTATTTGCTAATTTTATAGAAAGTAAATGAAGAGAAGAGAAATCTAACTCAAATCAATATTTGGGGTGATCCCCCCTTCTTCTAGGTAGACTTGCACACAGTTTTTGAAGAAACTCGGCAGGTAGGTTGTTCCAAACATCTTGGAGAACTAAGCACAGATCTTCTGTGGATGTCGGCTGTCTCAAATCCTTCTGTCTCTTCATGTCATCCCAGACAGACTCCATGATGGTGAGATCAGGGCTCTGTGGGGGCCAAACCATCACTTCCAGGACTCCTTGTTCTTCTTTACACTGAAGATAGTTCTTAATGGCATTGGCTGTATGTTTGGGGTGGTTGTCCTGCTGCGGAATACATTTGGGGCCAATCACACCCCTTACTAATGGTATGGCATGATGGAGAAGTATCTGCCTGTATTTCTCAGCATTGAGGAGACCATCGATCCTGATCAAGCTTCATTTGCATAAATGCAGCCCCAAACTTGCAAGGAACCTCCACCATGCTTCACAGTTGGCTGCAGACACTCATTATTGTACCGCTCTCCAGCCCTTCCCCCCAACAAACTGCCTCCTGCTACAGCCAAATATTTCACATTTTCACTCATCAGTCCAGAGTACCTGCTGCCATTTTTCAATTTTTCTGCACCCCAGTTCCTATGTTTTCACGCATAGTTGAGTCACTTAGCCTTTTTTTTTCCATGTCCTATGCAGCGTTTTTGAAACCCCTGTCAGAATTGTGTGCATTGCAGCGCCCAGTGTTGTTCACGTGGTTGTGTTAGCGTTGCGTCGAATTGTGTTGTGTGAAAATGGAGTCATTTGCCAGGCTTTGCCGCTCCCCAAACACTTGCAAATGCTCTGCAAAGTCATCAGAAACACCCCTATGGAATGAACTGTGATTAGAAAGTGTTACTAGCCAAAATAATACAAAAAATTCATACAAAAAAAAAAAAAACACACAGGGGATTCCTGGCAAGAGTTTTTTAATGTGAGACAAACACATCAAAAACTTGTCAAAAACTGATCCACATCCCGTGGAGCTGCTCTAAACTAAGAATGCTTGGGTCCCAGACTGAAATAATCATGACTACTATTACACAACTTAACCAACCATTAAAACCAGGAATGGCAACACTTTCATTAGAACTGGACTCCATACCATCCCTCCACAGAACTGTAATATCTCTTATTATGCTATATACCAGACTAACGATTCTTATGCTGCATACACACGAGCGGACTTTACGGCAGACTTTGCCCGGCGGACGGGATTTCGTCGGACAATTCGATTGTGTGTGGGCTCCAGCGGACTTTGTTTTCTCAAAAGTTGGAGGGACTTAGATTTGAAACATGTATGCTAGTTCGACGGACAAAAAGCCACGCTAGGGCAGCTATTGGCTACTGGCTATGAGCTTCCTTGTTTTAGTCCGGTCGTACGTCATCACGTACAAATTCAACGGACTTTGGTTGATTGTGTGTAGGCAAGTCCGTTCATTCAGAAAGTCCGTCGTAAAGTCAGTCGAAAAGTCCGCCGGGCAAAGTCTGCCGTAAAGTCCGCTCGCGTGTACGCGGCATTAGACATTAGAAGGACGTAGAGGCTCCAACAATCTCGGAAGTAATTAACACCACCACACACACTCATGGCACCTATGAGGTCCTACATTCCTCAGCAATGGGAAATTATGAAAAAGTGTCCAAACCATGGGCTCCATGGTACGATTGGTACTCAAAACGAGTAAAACCCTAGCAGTCTGAAGGACTAACAATAAGGGTTGACCACAATGGGACCTTAAACAAGATAATAGGCATCACAGTGACTAAATTCTGTTTCTGTTTTTTGTTACGTTGTTAAAAAGTATTCTATATCATCTACACAGCCATTAAACCTCTTCAGATAGTTGAATTGAATGCATAAGCTAGAAGGGATTCATAATCACGGCTTAAAGCCGGCCACTGCGACCAAATAGAGAGATCGCGAAGGGCCGAGCTTACAGTTAAATCTCTACACCAGAGTAACACTCAATATTGCCAATACCATAATAGTTAACGCCCAATATAACTAGGAAATGTTATGAATGCTGTATAACCGAGAAAAAATGGAATGTGTTTTATTATGAATATCTATGTACTGCAACTCCCTCCTCATTGGCTTACCTTTAAATAGACTATCCCCCCTTCAGTCGATCATGAATGCTGCTGCCAGACTCATCCACCTTACAAACCGCTCAGTGCCTGCTACCCCTCTCTGCCAATCCCTCTATTGGCTGCCACTCGCCCAACTAATTAAATTCAAAGTACTAACAATAAGTTACAAAGCCATCCACAACTCTGCCCCCAGCTACATCACTAGCCTAGTCTCAAAATACCAACCTAATCGCCCTCTCCATTCCTCCCAAGACCTCCTGCTCTCTAGCTCCCTCATCACCTCCTCCCATATCCGCCTCCAGGACTTCTCCCGAGCCTCGCCATCCTCTGGAATTCCCTACCCCAATCTGTCAGACTGTCTCCAAATGTATCCACTTTTAGGCGATCCCTGAAAACTTTCCTCTTCAGAGAAGCCTATCCTGCCTCCATCTAACAGCTGCACTATTTTCTCCATTAGCTCATCCCCCACAGCTATTACCCTTTTGTATAACTTGACCCTCCCTCCTAGATTGTAAACTCTAACGAGCAGGGCCCTCTGATCCCTCCTGTATTGAATTGTATTGTAATTGTACTGTCTGCCCTAATGTTGTAAAGTGCTGCGTAAACTGCCGGCGCTATATAAATCCTGTATAATAATAATATTTAGGTACCACATATGGAAGTACAGAAACCACCACACCGGTGTGCATAAAAAGGAAGCAATCTAAATACAAGACAAAATAAACAAACACCACATTGTAGTAGAACATGGTCCAACATCTCAGAGATAACAACCCTGGACTTCCGGGTCTAGGGAGTCTCTGCAGCCCGCATGACGTTTTTTTTTTTTGCATGGCAAACACCGTGTTCCATATTTATAAGTAGAAAAAAAAGCAGAGGTGACCCTAAAGGCTCTAGTAGCGATAAGAAAAGGAAAGTGGGGGGGGGGGAAAGGGTGGGGGGACAAAGAGGGAAAGGGATGCCACAAACCAGACCAGTCTCCCAACCATGACCGGGGGTGGGGTGGGGGGCTGTAATGGCTCTCCTCCAGGGAACTAAGCCACTCCTTAGAACAGACAAATTCATGCCAATAGAACCATTTTGTGAGGAATTTCTCCCCTTTCTGTGACCACCAACACTGCGCTACTTTAACCACTTACAGACCGGAAGATTTTTCCCCGTTAATGACCAGGCCATTTTTTTTTTCGATTCGGCACTGCGCGGTCGTGCAATGTTGCAACAAAACAAAATTGATGTCCTTTTTTCCCCACAAATAGAGCTTTCTTTTGGTGGTATTTGATCACCTCTGCGGTTTTTATTTTTTGCGCTATTAACAAAAAAAGAGGCGTATGTATTTTGTTTAAGTTTGTACAAATGACTTACGGATTGTAAATTTGCTTCTTGTCTGAAATAAATAAAATCTTTATTGTAAAAAAAAAAAAAAAAAAAGAGCTACAATTTAAAAAAAATATATTTTTTTTTTACTTTTTCCTATAATAAATATCCAAAAAAAATAAAAAATGAATTTCTTCATCAGTTTAGGCCGATATATATTCTTCTACATATTTTTGGTAAAAACAAATCACATTAAACGTATATTGATTGGTTTGCGCAAAAGTTATAGTGTCTACAAAATAGGGGATACATTTATGGCATTATTATTACTATTTTTTTTACTAGTAATGGCGGTGATCCGCGATATTTAGCGGGACTGCGACATTGCGGCGGACAGATCGGACACTTTCGACACTATTTTGGGACTAGTGACATTTACACAGCGATCAGAGCTAAAAATAGCCACTGATTACTGTGTAAATGTCACTGACAGGGAGGGGGTTAACACTAGGGGGCGATCAAGGGGTTAAGTGTGTTCCCTGGAAGGTGTTTCTAACTGTGTGGGGGCTGGGCTGACTGGAGAAGGAGAGAGATTGGCGTTCCTAATCAGTAGGAACAGCAGATCTCTCTCTAACTCCCCTGTCAGAACGGGGATCTGTTTGTTTACATTGACAGATCCCCGTTCTGGCTCTCATTACAAAGGATCGCGGGTGGCCGGCGGACATCGCGGCCGCGGCCACGCGCATTGGGTCCCAATTATAAAATTCCTAAAGCGCTGAAGTGGAATAAAGTTTTGTATTAATTGTGAAAAGGTAATACAGCTGCAATCAATTAGTGACACCCCACAGTTTTGTATAAAAATAAATAAAATAAAGTGATGCGCTTGTATTATCTATTTGGTGTAATACTGCCTCTCGTGCCTATCTTATACTTCTAAAGTAAGCATTGGGTCCCCCCCTGCCTTAAAGAAGCCGACATACACCTACAGCGATTTGCGGGGACGTGCAGACCTGCCGCCGCATAGCGACGGCGGCTGGTCGGCAAGTGGTTAACTGGCAGTTGCTTGGTCATGCAACACCGTACTCAAATTAATTTTTTTATAATTTTTTTCACACAAATAGAGCTTTGTTTTTGGTGGTATTTGATCACCACTGTTTTCTTGGGGTTTTTTTGCGATAAAAGTGAAAAAAGACTGAAATTTTTGAAAAAAATATACAGTGGCTTGCGAAAGTATTCGGCCCCCTTGAACTTTTCAACCTTTTGCCACATTTCAGGCTTCAAACATAAAGATATAAAATTTTTATTTTTTGTGAAGAATCACCAACAAGTGGGACACAATTGTGAAATGGAACTAAATCTATTGGATTTTTGAAACTTTTTTAACTAATAAAAAAATGAAAAGTGGGGCGTGCAAAATTATTCGGCCCCCTTGCGTTAATACTTTGTAGAGCCACCTTTTGCTGTGATTACAGCTGCAAGTCACTTGGGGTATGTCTCTATCAGTTTTGCACATCGAGAGACTGAAATTCTTGCCCATTCTTCCTTGCAAAACAGCTCGAGCTCAGTGAGGTTGGATGGAGAGCGTTTGTGAACAGCAGTTTTCAGCTCTTTCCACAGATTCTCGATTGGATTCAGGTCTGGACTTTGACTTGGCCATTCTAACACCTGGATACGTTTATTTGTGAACCATTCCTTTGTAGATTTTGCTGTATGTTTGGGATCATTGTCTTGTTGGAAGATAAATCTCCGTCCCAGTTTCAGGTCTTTTGCAGACTCCAACAGGTTTTCATCCAGAATGCTCCTGTATTTGGCTGCATCCATCTTCCCCTCAATTTTAACCATCTTCCCTGCTGAAGAAAAGCAGGCCCAAACCATGATGCTGCCACCACCATGTTTCACGGTGGGGATGGTGTGTTGAGTGTGATGAGCTGTGTTGCTTTTACGCCAAACATATCGTTTTGCATTGTGGCCAAAAAGTTCGATTTTGGTTTCATCGGACCAGAGCACCTTCTTCCACATGTTTGGTGTGTCTCCCAGGTGGCTTGTGGCAAACTTTAGACGAGACTTTTTATGGATATCTTTGAGAAATGGCTTTCTTCTTGCCACTCTTCCATAAAGGCCAGATTTGTGCAGTGTACGACTGATTGTTGTCCTATGGACAGACTCTCCCACCTCAGCTGTAGTTCTCTGCAGTTCATCCAGAGTGATCATGGGCCTCTTGGCTGCATCTCTGCTCAGTCTTCTCCTTGTCTGAGCTGAAAGTTTAGAGGGACAGCCAGGTCTTGGTAGATTTGCAGTGGTCTGATACTCCTTCCATTTCAAAATGATCGCTTGCACAGTGCTCCTTGGGATGTTTAAAGCTTGGGAAATCTTTTTGTATCCAAATCCGGCTTTAAACTTCTCCACAACAGTATTACGGACCTGCCTGGTGTGTTCCCTGGTCTTCATGATGCTCTCTGCGCTTTCAACAGAACCCTGAGACTATCACAGAGCAGGTGCATTTATACAGAGACTTGATTACACACAGGTGGATTTTATTTATCACCATCAGTCATTTAGGACAACATTGGATCATTCAGAGATCCTCGCTGAACTTCGGGAGTGAGTTTGCTGCACTGAAAGTAAAGGGGCCGAATAATTTTGCACGCACCACTTTTCAGTTTTTTATTGCTAAAAAAGTTTAAAATATCCAATAGATTTCGTTCCACTTCACAATTGTGTCCCACTTGTTGGTGATTCTTCACAAAAAATTAAAATTTTATATCTTTATGTTTGAAGCCTGAAATGTGGCAAAAGGTTGAAAAGTTCAAGGGGGCCGAATACTTTCGCAAGCCACTGTATATATATTTTTTACTTTCTGTTATAAAACATATCCAATAAAATCAAATTTCTTCATACATTTGGGCCAAAATGTCTTTGGTAAAAAAAAAAAAAAAATCACAATAAGTTTATATTAATTGTTTTTTTGTGAAAGTTATGAAGTCAACAAATGATGGGATATATTTTAAAATTGCTCAATCCTGATGTACTGATGGCCGATCTCAATTCTTGCGGTCCTAAAATGCCAGCTCAGTACTATTACCCCCCAAATCACCCCTTTTTTTGGAAAGTAGACAGTGTGAAGTATTCAGTAAGAGGCATGGCGAGTTTTTTGAAGAAGTAATTTTTTGTCACAATTTTTTTGAAAATGAAGAAATTGAATTTTTTTTTTGTTTGTTTTACATACTGTCACCAGTGTAGTACAGGGTTATCGTATGATTGGTGTGGCGGCAATCAGGAACACTTACTTAAAAAAAAAAATACATAATTTTTTTATTCAATCTTTTTTTTAAAAAAAAAAATACTTTTTTAACTTTTTTTTTTTCATTTCTTTTCCCCATAAATGTTTTTTATTGAAAACATGAACAGTAGGATACAAAGTAGAGTCATGGTGAACAGTCCGCCCATAGAACAATATAATATAACAGTTTTGAAAGCAGAAACCAATACAAAGCAGCAAAAATTTGGAATTGCCTGAAAAGACGTGTCTATCAACAAGAAATGCTCCTAACTTGTCTAGAAGTCATGCTTCGTTAGAGGCTCATTTACGTGACTACAAGGCGTAAATGGAATGATAGGCGGGATAGGAGAATAAGAGAAAAAATGCGGAGAAGATTTTTTTTCTTTTTCTTTTTTTAAATTTTTTTAAAATTTATTTTTAATTTTTATTTAATTTTTATTCATTTTTTTACATATTTTCTTCAGAGTAGTTCAGGTTCACCATAGTAACACTGTAATACTCTGAAGAGGTGATCAGGAATTTTAGTTTTTATTTATTTATTTTTACACTTTGCTGTTACAATGAAGATCATTATAACAGCAACTGTCACGAATGGGTTACATTCATATATGAACCATGGACTTAGGACTGGAGGCTCAATCCCACCCAATACTGCACTTCTGGGCCTCTAGGCTCCAGGACCCAATCCAGGATCTACAAATCCCAGAGGAAACTGAAAATCCCTGTCTTGGTATAGGTGAGAACCAAAGCTGTCTAGGTGCCTTCAAATGCTCTGCTTTTTAACAATATACACTATATTGTCAAAAGTATTGGGACACCTGCCTTTACACGCACGTGAACTTTAGTGGCATCCCAGTCTTAGTCCGTAGGGTTCAATATTGAGTTGGCCCGCCCTTTGCAGCTATAACAGCTTCAACTCTTCTGGGAAGGCCGTCCACAAGGTTTAGGAGTGTGTCTACGGGAATGTTTGACCATTCTTCCAGAAGCACATTTGTGAGGTCAGGCACTGATGTTGGACGAGAAGGCCTGGCTTGTAGTCTCCACTCTAATTCATCCCAAAGGTGTTCTATCGGGTTGAGGTCAGGACTCTGTGCAGGCCAGTTAAGTTCCTCCACCCCAAACTCACTCATCCGTGTCTTTATGGACCTTGCTTTGCTTTGCACTGGTCCAAATCATTTGGTGGAGGGGGGGATTATGGTGTGGGGGTTGTTTTTCAGGGGTTGGGCTTGGCCCCTTAGTTCCAGTCAAGGGAACTCTTAAGGCGTCAGCATACCAAGACACTTTGGACAATTTCATGCTCCCAACTTTGTGGAAACAGTTTGGGGATGGCCCCTTCCTGTTCCAACATGACTGTGCACAAAGCAAGGTCCATAAAGACATGGATGAGCGAGTTTGGGGTGGAGGAACTTGAATGGCCTGCACAGAGTCCTGACCTCAACCCGATAGAACACCTTTGGGATGAATTAGAGCGGAGACTGTGAGCCAGGCCTTCTCGTCCAACATCAGTGCCTGACCTCACAAATGCGCTTCTGGAAGAATGGTCAAACATTCCCATAGACAACCTTGTGGACAGCCTTCCAAGAAGAGTTGAAGCTGTTATAGCTGCAAAGGGTGTGGCCCACTCAATATTGAACCCTATGGACTAAGACTGGGATGCCATTAAAGTTCATGTGCGTGTAAAAGCAGGTGTCCCAATACTTTTGACAATATAGTGTATATTTTTTATATATACAGTAATTGTATTATATTCGACTTTTTAAAATAATACAGTAATAAGGAGAGCCGGCAAAACTGTAATCCTTGAAGTGTCGTTTATTGGTACATCAGAGTGACAATAAAACAATAAAGCTGACGCGTTTCGGCAATAGCCTTAGTCGTAGCTAGTTTGAAACTAGCTACGACTAGCCGAAACGCGTCAGTTTATTGTTTTATTGTCACTCTGATGTACCAATAAACGACACTTCAAGGATTACAGTTTTGCCGGCTCTCCTTATTACTGTTGCATTAGAGTGTGTTGGGACACATCGAGCCTCGGCACCTGTGAGTGGACCTGGTGTATGGATTGAGTTGTCCCTGCAGAGAGCGCTGTTACCTTTCTTCTTTTTAAAATAATAGCATGAATTCATTTATTTTCATGAATGAAATATCATGAATAAATTAAATTTCGGCCACCCAAAGGTTGCTTTCACCCTGAACAATTTTTGAAGCGCTTTTGCATTAAAATAAAGGCGCAAGAAAAGCTCAAGAAAAATACATCACTTTAAATTCCATGTATGTCTTCACGCTGGTACGTTGCGCTTCCATTATACTGGTAAAAATCCCACTTGCTGCTCTTTTGGTGCATATTTGGTCAGTTAAAAAAATTAAAAAAATAAAAAAACCACACCAAAAACCACACCTCCCTATTGAAATGCATTAAAATGGAAGCAAGAACGCATCAAAAACGCACCTGTGTTGCATTTTTTAATGCTGTTTTTTTAGTCACATGACCTATGAAAAATCCACTATAAGCGTGATAAAATCGCGGGAAAAAATCACGAACGTTTTCGGTAGCCATTATTGCCGGTAACCCTGTTTTTTTGGACGATAATTTTGCCTGGACGTACCGGCCCGTCGCAGTATATGTACCGTGGCGGGTCGTTATACGGGTTGTGGGTGGGAAGGGGTTAAACAACCTTGTAACAAAACCTGCCAGCTCCCTGCGTCTTGTCATCCATCCTCACATTATCCTCGCCCGTGTACTGCATAAAAGAGAAACATGAAAAAAAAAAAGAATAGAGCGACAGAAAGAGCGATGCATCATGTATAAAGTAGATAAGTGAGGCGCCTTCTTTCTACTTACTAATGACCCAAATGAGCTATCATTTCACACTACTTTTCTGTATCAAAATTATAGGAAAAAATGAGGGCTCAGATAGTTGTATCTCCTCCGATTCTCCAGGAAGAGAGAACGAGAGAACAAAAAGTCCGGCACTTTGCATGATGGAGGATTGCTGCTACTAATTGATCCTTTAAAGTAAATTCCCTATAATGTGAAGAAGTGAGCCGTAATAAGGATGTTCTTTGGAAATGTCACACAACGGGTCTCCATCAGGAACATCCAATGCCTCACATTCCATTTCCATCATCAAGAAAAAGTAACTTGTATGAACAGAGTTTTCTCGAATCTATTGCCTTGTAAAAATTATTTTGGTGGTATTTGATCACCTCTGCCTTTTAAAAACTGAAATATCACATGGTCCTAAGTATTCAGACCCTTTGCTCAGTATTTAGTAGAAGCCCCTTTTGATCTAATACAGCCATGTAAAGATGCAACAAGTTTTTCACACCTGGATTTGGGGATCCTCTGCCATTCCTCCTTGCAGATCCTCTCCAGTTCTGTCAGCTTGGATGGTAAACGTTGGTGGACGGCCATTTTTAGGTCTCTCCAGAGATGCTCAATTGGGTTTAAGTCAGGGCTCTGGCTGGGCCATTCAAGAACAGTCACGGGGTTGTTGTGAAGCTTCAGCCCAGTCTGAGGTCCTGAGCACTCTGGAGAAGGTTTTCATCCAGGATATCCCTGTACTTGGCCGCATTCATCTTTCCCTCGATTGCAACCAGTCGTCCTGTCCCTGCAGCTGAAAAACACCCCCACAGCATGATGCTGCCACCACCATGCTTCACTGTTGGGACTGTATTGTACAGGTGATGAGCAGTGCCTGGTTTTCTCCACACACACCTCTTAGAATTAAGGCCAAAAAGTTCTATCTTGGTCTCATCAGACCAGAGAATCTTATTTCTCACCATCTTGGAGTCCTTCGGGTGTTTTTTTAGCAAACTCCATGTGAGCTTCCATGTTTCTTGCACTGAGGAGAGGCTTCCGTCAGGCCACTCTGCCATAAAGCCCCGACTGGTGGAGGGCTGCAGTGATGGTTGACTTTTTACAACTTTCTCCCATCTCCCGACTGCATCTCTGGAGCTCAGCCACAGTGATCTTTGGGTTCTTCTTTACCTCTCTCACCAAGGCTCTTCTGCCCCGATAGGTCAGTTTGGCCGGACGGCCAGCTCTAGGAAGGGTTCTGGTCGTCCCAAACGTCTTCCATTTAAGGATTATGGAGGCCACTGTGCTCTTAGGAACCTTAAGTGCAGCAGAATTTTTTTTGTAACCTTGGCCAGGTCTGTGCCTTGCCACAATTCTGTCTCTGAGCTCTTAAGGCAGTTCCTTTGACCTCACGATTCTCATTTGCACTGACATGCACTGTGAGCTGTAAGGTCTTATATAGACAGGTGTGTGGCTTTCCTAATCAAGTCCAATCAGTATAATCAAACACAGCTGGACTCAAATGAAGGTTTAGAACCATCTCAAGGATGATCAGAAGAAATGGACAGCATCTGAGTTATATATATGAGTGTCACAGCAAAGGGTCTGAATACTTAGGACCATGTGACATTTCAGTTTTTCTTTTTTAATAAATCTGCAAAAATGTCAACAATTCTGTGTTTTTCTATCAATATGGGGTGCTGTGTGTACAATATGGGGCGCTGTGTGTACATTAATGAGGAAAAAAAAATTAACTTAAATGATTTTATCAAATGGCTGCAATATAACAAAGAGTGAAAAATTTAAGGGGGTCTGAATACTTTCCGTCCCCACTGTATATATATAAAGTTTACTTTCTGCTATACAACAAATCTGATAAAAAAAAAAAAAAATCTTCCTTAGTTTAGGCCATTATGTACTCTACTACATATTTTTGGCTGCAAATTTTTGTTAAAAAAAATCCCAATAAGTGTATACTGATTGGTTTGCACAAAATGTATAGTATCTACAAACTATGGGATATATTTATGTAACTTTAATTTATTTTTATTTTTTACTTTCTGCTATAAAACAAAATGTAATTTCCTCATTAGTTTAGGCCAATATGTATTCTGCTACATATTTTTGTTAAAAAAAATCCCAATAAGCGTATATTGATTGGTTTGCGCAAAAGTTATAGCATCTACAAACTATGGGATATATTTATGGAATTTTATTTTTTTTATTTTTTTTTCAATAAAATAGAGCTTTCTTTTGGTGGCAGTTGATGACCTCTATGTTTTATTTATAAATACATATATATATAAATATATACAATACAAGACCAACAGTTTTGAGAAATAAATAAATTTTACCTTCTACTATAAAACACATCCGATAAAAAATCTAATTTCTTCATTCATTTAGGCCAATATGTTTTCTGCTACATATTTTTGGTAAAAAAAAAATCCCAATAAGCGTATATTGATTGGTTTGCGCAAAAGTTATAGAGACATATATATTGTAGACAGGGGTACAGGCATGGTGTCTTCCCCAGGGTTGAGACGGGGAAACTCCCTCCAAGGACGGAGAACAGCGCCCGGAGCCCAACACGGTGTTCACAGCATGATCCAATAAACTATGTGTGCACAAAAAGTGCATAGTGTTCCTAGAAAAAATATCAAAGGGATTAATTTAATGTGTAAAAGTGTAAAAATAATGTGGCAAATATCTATGTGTCCCCACAAGGGGACTGCATGAGGGGGTGTATGTGAAATAAAGCCAAGTAGAGGGTAGAAAAAAACATACCCAAAGAGGATGATTGATGATCTCCCAGCGAAGAGGGTAACCTGTGTGTGGGATGAGTGTGTGCTTCCTTGTGATTGAGTCAAGGCTACTATATACTCCCATTCCCAGGAAGGGGCCCCATCAACGTCATGCCCGTTTATCCAAACTGCACAAGAGAGGTGGGGAGGGGATTCCCAGCTGCATGTGGAGGAGCCATCAGCAGTGGGTCTCCACCCATCTCGTGCATGGCTAAGGATGGAAAAAGGACTTGGAATCAACGTCGATAACATCGCCGATAGCAGCGTCAAAGCATGACGCCGATGAGTAGGAGGCCAAGCCTCGCCCCCACCAAATATATTTATTATGTCTAATTCCTATTTGTATTGCATGCTATGTACTGTAGCAGCATATTTAGTGTAAGTCATGTGACTACCTATCTATTTGATACAATATTTTTCTTCACTGTAACAATAAATCTACTGTACTGTAACTGCAGCTTTATGTTGTGTTTGTCTATATCTGACATGGCGGTCGCCTCATTCAAAGTCCCACAGCTCTCCTTTTCTATAAACTAATTTAGGGATGGAGGTCGCCATGTGTGCTATAATGTGCTATAATGTGTGTGTGCCAGGTCACATCCAATTCACTGTTTGAAAAAATGGAATATAATCTTAGGTGTGCGCAAGGGGTGTGTAAAAAAAACATCTTATAAAAATAACACAAATGTTAATTGAAGAATTCACATCATGTCCCAGGGAAACAATCCAAAACGTGGAGTGGGACATTAACGATTTCATTAATGCAGCATGAGACCCTTTTTTTCATTTATATTTTTAATTTTGAATTGTTTCCCTGGGACATGATGTGAATTCTTCTAGTTTACATTTGTGTTATTTTTTTAGCATGTTATTTCTATATATCTTGTTTTATTGCTTTCACGAGTGGATATTTATGATTTTTATGACAGTATTTATTTATCTATTTTTTTTTCTGGTATTATTATGCACTATTTACTATTTTTATGAATATCATATTCTGTGATATTCACGTGGATTGGCTTTTCATATTTTGTATGTTTTATTTCCCATGGCTTCTCTGCACTTTGTCCATTTTTAGTGGGAAATGAAGTTTTCTTCCCCTAACATAGTCAATGGTAGATTTTAATTCTTTAAAATAGCAGCCTGGAGCAGGTTTAACAGCGACACTCGGGGCATTTGCTTTGCCGAAAAGTCACTTTCCAAAGGGAGGCTTGGTGTACATGCCGGATGCCATCCCTGATTACGGCGCATGGTCAGTCTCGCCCTGGGGCTGATCTCCGTGGAGAGGCTTGGAGGCCATCCCCAGCTATAGCGCATGCCCAGTTGTATTGACGGCTGTGAAAGTGAGGCTCGGAACGCACACCTGAAGACATTTTTATTTTGTGTCGGCAACCATTATAATAAGAGATTATTTTATATTCAAACAGGTACCCGAATTTCCATTAATTGATTTAAACGCAATGACCTTGCACCTTAGCTGTGGGAGCGGGAGTAGTGCTGGAATAAAATGTAGCATACGGTCACGAAGGCCAAGCGCCTTAACCATTTCAGTCATATAGTCCCAGGCCACTCTAGTGAAAGCCTTGTCTTTATCCAGGGATAAGAAAAAAACCTTGTTGGTGGGTGGAGGTAAGCCAACGATGTATGTTGGGTGTTATGCCTTGCCCATCTTCCTGGTATGAAGCCCACTTGGTCCCGAGATATTAGCTGTGGAAGTAAAGGAAGAAGGTGAGAATTACGAGAATTATAGCAAACAATTTGATATCCACGTTTAATAGTGATATTGGCTTGTAATTTGTGACTAAAGAGGGGTCTTTGCCCCGTTTGGAAATTATTGTTTTGTGGCCTTCTAATAGGTTCCCGGAGGAATGGGTGTGGGAAACCTTATGTGATTTGAAATCACTTCAGCTTTGTTGACTCTCTGCCTAACGGCATTTGAGTCCAAATTTTCTGGTAAGCGTGCCTGCACCATTTTTGGTAGTGGACTACCACACCACGGTGGAATTCAGACTGATGATTCATATACACTTATTGGTGGTCACCTATATGGACCCCTAGATTTGGGGATACATCTTGGTGCCCCCCCAAAGTTGAGACTCTATCGTTCAAGTTTTTTTGGACTTTCTGTATTATTATTTGCACTTTGGCACTTTTTATCACAATATATATTTGATTATCATTCGCACCATATTTCAGGGCAGCACTTGTTTACCGAATCACATCTTTGAGTATAAAGAATAATCTGCGCTCACCCAAAACACTCATAAAAATACCTAAAATAAAAAAGGTGAAAAAAATGGCAAACCTGTGTAAATGCTGCTATCTCCTGATAACATTAAATACTTAATTCCCACATAGATATATAAACAAAAAAGGAGATGCGCAAACTTTATAAATAAATTGTGATCAATAAAAAAAAAACACCAAACTACCAATAAGTGATAATGAAACCAACATGAAATGTCAAGAAACGTGAATAAATTGTGAAGGATGAATAAAAAACGTGTTCACAAAAACATTATTTGGATTATTCTGTCAAAAAAAGTCCAAACAGAAACAAAGTAACAAGTGAAAAAACAACAGAAGATTAGTGATGCTGCTTTTCACACTCAAAGGAAACTTGATCTTCTGTTGTTTTTTTCACTTGTTACTTTGTTTCTGTTTGAACTTTTTTTTGACACAATCATTCAAATAATGTTTTTGTGAACACGTTTTTTATTCATCCTTCATGATTTATTCACATTTCTTGATATTTCATGTTGGTTATCACTTATTGGTAGTTTGGTGATTTTTTTTTTTATTGATCACAATTTATTTATAATGTTTGCACATCTCCTTTTTGTTTACATATCACATCTTTACCTGGCAGTTAGAATGTTAAAAGGACATTACCATCATTTTCCCTTTTAGCATTGCAATCTCATAATCCTGACATTGGATAACACATGGTCAGTGAAATGAAATAAAAGGAGCCCATCACTGAATTTGAATTTCCTTAGGTATTGAAGAGCTTAGCATTTTTCTTGTAGTAGAAGACAGAAGCCATGAATAAATGTAGCACCCTGGTAGCATGACCCTAGTTAGGAAGTCAGTTAGAGTGACGTAGGAGATTTAGTCCGCAGCAATATGTTGCTACAGTATGAGTTTTATGTCTCCCTGGCTGACATAGAACTGTCATAAAGTATATTGAATGCTGAGAGCACAGGACATCCTACCATTGCCGAAATGTTTCATTCCGCTTGTCTAGTTTACTGCAAGTAATAAGGAAAAACAAACTGTTGTGTATCAAGCTGCAGACCTGTGGGTCAGTCCGGGGAGCCGATCTCTTGTTAATCAGAACACTGAGTCTTCATGTCTTCTGTCCGTCACCAGATACTCATACCAAGGGATTTAGTGACGTTTTACAGTTTGGAAGGGGATGTGCATTAATAAATATCCACTCCAGCTCCGGAAGATTTTCCATCTCTTCATGACCAGGCCATATTTTGCTTGTGTCTTGTAGACATGTGCAATTCATTTCGTTCCGAATTTATTTTTCAATGAATTTCGACAAATTTGTTAATTTTGGAAATATCCTAATTTACGAAAACCCGTTTAACATATTTTTCAGAATATTCGTAAATTCGAATATTCGAAAATTTGTAAATTCGTACATTCGTAAATTAGTAAGTTTGTAAGTTTGTGAATTCTGAAATTTGGAAATCTGAAATAATAATAACTTAACTATTACTAACTATTAAATTATAAGTATTGTAATTTCCTTTCAAATTTGGCTGTTAGTGAACGTAACACATACAAATTTATCCGAAGTTACGAATTATCCGAAATAACGAATGCCGTATCCAAACGAATGGAACGTAATGAATTAATAATAATAAATAACAATAATAATAATAATAAAAACTTTTTATTATTATTATTTATTATCAATTTGTTCCATTCCATTTGTTTAGATGCAGCATTCGTTATCTCGCATAATTCGTAACTTCGGATAAATTTGTATTTGTTACGTTCACTAACAGCCAAATTTGAAAGGAAATTACAATACTTATAATTTAATAGTTAGTTACTATTTCAGATTTTCGAATTTTCAGGTTTTTGGATTTTCAAATTTCAAAATTACAAATTTACGAATTTTCTAATTTCCAAATGTACAAATTTACGAATATACAAATTTTCTGATTTACAAATTTCCGAATGTAAGAATGTGCAAATATACGAATTTATGAATGTACGAATTTACGAATGTACGAATGTATGAATTTACGAATCGCGATCAAAACGAATGACCCGAAATTTTTTTTACAAGTGGCTTGCTATGGTGGGAACTCGGCAGGTAGAGGAGCTAGGAGAGCCGGTGAGGACATGAGAAGAGGAGGATCAGGGCTGCTCTGTGCAAAACCAACTGCACAAAGCAGGTAAGTATAACATGTTTGTTATGTTTAAACCAAGGACCGGAAGGATTTGCCCACTTCCTGACCAGGCCATTTTTTGCGACACTGCGTCGCTTTAACTGACAATTGCGACGCTGTACCCAAATAAAATGTATGTCCTTTTTTTCCCACAAATAGAGCTTTCTTTTGGTGGTGTTTGATCGCCTCTGCGGTTTTTTTATTTTCTTGCACTATAAACAAAAAAAGAGCGACAATTTTGAAAAAAAAAATGTATTTTTACTTTCTGCTATAATACATAGCCATATATATATATATATATATATATATATATATATATATATATAAAAATGTATGGCATGGATGGCAATCCAAGGGGGGTTGCCACTCAGGACATTCATGCATGCCAGAAACCTGTGCAGATACAGGCACTGCCCCTTTTGCATCATCCAGGAGGAAACTGCTCTGCATGTTTTCTGGGAGTGCCCCTTTGCACAGGACCTGTTGAGGGCCCTGGAACCTGAACTCAAAGGCTTTGTACCACAGACTGCTATCACACACTTTGGTGTGTTGAACGGACTCTTCTGTGGAACTCATTCACAGGAGGACATTGACAGTGCCTGGCGGGTGTTGTGTTGCTTTAAGGACGCTTTGTGGTGCACCAGAAAGCGCCTCATCCACCTGTGGGAGAGGATGTTCATCGAGGACTGTCGCAGACTGGTCCACAGTCTGCTCAGAGACTACCACTTGATGGACCTCAAGGAGGAAGAGAAGGTCTGAAGAATCCCCCCCCCCCCCCCCCCCCCGTGTATCCTTTGGCAGTTCAAATAAAGCTTCGGACCTGTGAACTCTTTTCTCCCTCCCCTACCCCACCTTCTCCACCCTCCCCAGCACACCCGTTGCCCATTTGAATGATATTAGACTGTATGACCTGACTGTTGTGACGTTTTTGAAATAATGCTTTCATGGTAATGCGGCGTCATGCATGATGTGATGTTTCGGGGTATTATCACTCTGCACAACACATTAGGCATCATACCGCAGGATGAATGTCATTTATTTGTATGCTTGGCAATGTATTGTTATGTAGTGTATTCATGTGCTGCGTCGCAGTACAGATTGGAATGTACCCTGTTTAAGTACTTGTTTTTTTGTATATTTTCTTGCAAAATAAAGTATACATTTTCAATCAAAAAATTCCCTTATCTCTCTACTTTTTCCCTAACCTTTTCTGTCCTAGAATTTGTCTTAAAATATTGATAGCCTGTGTATGCCCATTGTAACCACGTCTGAGTTTGGCCTAAATTATCTGTGTAGCTTGGCAACACTGTACCTGCAACATCACTTGAGATATTTGATCATTTCTAATTATTCTAACGTTTCTTTTCTGTATGAATAAATGTAATTGTTTATCTTTTCGCACCGTTATCGATCGCTTTCTTCTTATATAGACAAAGGTTTAATCACTTATTTTATGTATCGTTAATCAGTTAAGTCGGGGGGCTTCAGTAACCAAAACTGCAGTGTTTATCCTCATGACACAACACAGGAAGCACCTACATGGTTAACAGAGGATGGAATTAAAATTAGACTTGAGAAACTTAACATTAATAAATCACCGGGACCAGATGGCTTGCATCCGAGGGTACTTAGGGAACTCAGTCAGGTGATTGCCAGACCGTTGTTCCTAATTTTTACAGACAGTCTATTGACTGGAATGGTACCAGCTGATTGGAGAAAAGCCAATGTAGCACCAATATTTAAAAAGGGCCTCAAAAACATCCCTGGGAATTACAGACCAGTTAGCCTAACATCAATAGTATGTAAACTCTTGGAGGGGATGATAAGGGACTATATACAAGATTTTAGTAATAAATATGATATCATTAGCAGTAATCAGCATGGATTCATGAAGAATCGTTCTTGCCAAACCAATCTATTAACCTTCTATGAGGAGGTGAGTTGCCATCTAGATAAAGGAAGGCCCGTAGACGTGGTGTATCTGGATTTTGCAAAAGCATTTGACACAGTTCCCCATAAACGTTTACTGTACAAAATAAGGTGCGTTGGCATGGACCATAGTGTGAGTACACGGATTGAAAACTGGCTACAAGGGCGTGTTCAGAGGGTGGTGATAAATGGGGAGTACTCAGAATGGTCAGGGGTGGGTAGTGGGGTCCCCCAGGGTTCTGTGCTGGGACCAATCCTATTTAATTTGTTCATAAACGACCTGGAGGATGGGATAAACAGTTCCATCTCTGTATTTGCAGATGATACTAAGCTAAGCAGGGCAATAACTTCTCCGCAGGATGTGGAAATCTTGCAAAAAGACCTGAACAAATTAATGGGGTGGGCGACTACATGGCAAATGAGGTTCAATGTAGAAAAATGTAAAATAATGCATTTGGGTGTCAAAAATATGAATGCAATCTATACACTGGGGGGAGAACCTCTGGGGGAATCTAGGATGGAAAAGGACTTGGGGGTCCTAGTGGATGATAGGCCCAGCAACGGCATGCAATGCCAAGCTGCTGCTAATAAAGCAAACAGAATATTGGCATGCATTAAAAGGGGGATCAACTGCAGAGATAAAACGATAATTCTCCCGCTCTACAAGACTCTGGTCCGCCCGCACCTGGAGTATGCTGTCCAGTTCTGGGCACCAGTCCTCAGGAGGGACGTACTGGAAATGGAGCGAGTACAAAGAAGGGCAACAAAGCTAATAAAGGGTCTGGAGGATCTTAGTTATGAGGAAAGGTTGCGAGCACTGAACTTATTCTCTCTGGAGAAGAGACGCTTGAGAGGGGATATGATTTCAATTTACAAATACTGTACTGGTGACCCCACAATAGGGATAAAACTTTTTCGCAGAAGAGAGTTTAATAAGACTCGTGGCCACTCATTACAATTAGAAGAAAAGAGGTTTAACCTTAAACTACGTAGAGGGTTCTTTACTGTAAGAGCGGCAAGGATGTGGAATTCCCTTCCACAGGCGGTGGTCTCAGCGGGGAGCATTGATAGCTTCAAGAAACTATTAGATAATCACCTGAATGACCGCAATATACAGGGATATGTAATGTAATACTGACACATAATCACACACATAGGTTAGACTTGATGGACTTGTGTCTTTTTTCAACCTCACCTACTATGTAACTATGTAACTATGTAAGTGAGGTATAAACATTGCCAACACAATGACCAACCTCATCTGCAGATATCACCCAAATCGTCCCCTCCCATTACCTCCTGTTCTCTAACTCCCTTGTTACCTCCTCCCATGCTTGCCTTTAGGATGTCTCCAGAGCCTCTCCCATCCTCTGGAATTCCCTGCCCCCGTATATCCGATCAGCCCCTAGCCTGTCCACCTTTAGGAGATCCTTGAAAACTCACTTATTTAGGGAAGCCAATCCCACACCCACCTAACAACCCCATCGAATTATTCCCCACATCTATTACCTTTTGTACCACCACCCCCCTCCCTTTAGAATGTAAGCTCTACGAGCCGGGCCCTTCCATCCCTTCTGTATTGAACTGTACTGTAATTATGCTGTCCCCCTCTACATTGTAAAGCGCTGCGTAAACTGTTGGCGCTATATAAAATCAAGTCCAACACATTATTTTGCTAACACCAATTCCTAGCAAAAGTATGGTTTCACTGGCATGATAGCATACCTCCCAACCCAAGTTTGAGAAGGGAATGAGGGACACCTATCAGCAAAAGTATTCAGGCATAGGACACACCCCTTGCCACGCCCCCTTAAAGGAGAATTTAAACAAGATTGGTTAAACCAGGGATCCTCAAACTACGGCCCTCCAGCTGTTGAAGAACTACACATCCCATGAGGCAATGTAAAACTCTGACATTCACAGACATGACTAGGCATGATGGGAATTGTAGTTCCTGAACACCTGGAGGGCCGCAGTTTGAAGACCCCTGGGTTAAACCCACAAGTGCTTTTTTTACCACTACTATTCCTTTATATCGGCTTTTGGAATTTACAAATGCAGCAATTTAGAAATCAGATGAAAGGTTTAGGGCTGGAAAAAAAAAACTTTTGATAGATAAAAAGTGCACTTTATTATCAACTCTAAAGATCAGACCAAAATGAGGGACAAATGAGGAAGAATGAGGGACAGAGGGACATTTCTCCAAATCAGGGACAGTCTCTCGAAATCAGGGACAGTTAGGAGCTGTGTGATAATCTGGTAGTAGGACAATACAAAAACTTTCAAGTTCGGGCCCCTTATTTCACAACATAACAGACCCCCCACAGCTGAGATGAGACAGCCCCGTGTGCACCACAACCAATGCGCCCAAACTAATTACCCAGGCTTTGTGCCTACAGCCCACAAACGAAAATACACTCGGGGACCTCAGCGTGATTCATTCCTACAATTCAATCCAACATAAATTTTTGATTCTCGCCCTTGCCACTCAGATCAATACAGAGAATCCTCATAAGCAAGATATAAAGTGAAACATTTTGATTGTCACTTAAAAGTTAAAAGTTGAACGGCAAAGTCATTTCTGCAACGTTTGCACTTCAAATCTGACTCGGAGCTCTTCAGCAGACTTGACACAAGAAACACAACAGAGAATGCCCTTTGATAAAAGAACCACAAAGTTGAAGCCCGGAGGAGATTATTATTGCTAAAATAGGAAATAAAATATAGATAGAACAAAAAAAAAAAAAAAAAACTCCTGAAAGCTTTCACAGATAAGAATTGCAATTGTTGCGAAAGAACATTTATTCATCTTGGAAAGTGAATTATCAAATGAAAAGTTTAAGTTCCTTCTGTGCGGCTCTGAAAGTCCCACAATCATTTTCTTTTTTTTTTTTGCACTTTTTCTTCCCCACCACTTCACAAGAACATTTATTGAAAAGGAACGCTCAACTGCCTGTTCTTGTCCCAACGCTTACCTAAGGATGGAAAGGTCTCACGTCTTCTACGTCTTCTTTTCACGTCCGTTCTGAAGTATCTCTGCATTCAAACCAACTCAACTTTGGATGATGATGTTTTTCTAAAAATTATTTCGACACAAAGTGACATTTATGACTCAAAGTTCTACTCCTGGAACACTAAAGAAAAACACTACAACTACCCTTGTCACAACTGTTTAGATACAATCAAATTATGTCTTATCTAATGGAACCATGCCACCCAACCTCTGTCACTGGCATGGAATAAAGTTGCATTTTGTGAGTACTCACTTTTATACATCGTTTCTTAGTATTAAATTATCTCTGGTAATGCACTAGGTGTGCGCGCCTTCCATTTCTGTTTTTCTTGTAGTTTCTTTCAGATTACCCCATCTGAGGAAGGCAGCATCCACCTAGCTCTGGGATACCATTATATACCTTTCACACCACCATTTTATCTGACATCTGTTACTCCTCACCTTCGAAGACCTATTAGCACTGGAACTGACTGTTTTTTTTTTGTAATTCTCACCGTCTGCTAACCCCCAAATTCCCTCTCCCAACACAAACCCCCCCCCCCCCCCCCCCATCTCCCTGCAGCGTCCCCGCACCTCACGTGATACCACAGTGCCCAGGGCAGTTCCCCCTTCTGCCCACCTCTTGTCCCGGCCCTGATTTGCATCTTAATAGCATCAATTGCCCCTGGGCAAAGTAATGCTCTGGGGCCCCTACAATGGAGACAGTGCAGGTAAACAGACATCAAGTAGGTAGGAGGCAGACAAGCGGAGATTTCCCTTTTGGGTGGAGCTCCGCATTAACTACATGAACAATCATTCTGTACAGCAAAGAAACAGTGGGAAAATATTGCTGTCCTGTGCATATAATATATCTGCTAGATTGATGCCTCCCCAGCACTCTGACCCCTCTACACCCCAGATATCCCCCCAGCACTCTGACCCCTCTACACCCAGATATCCCCCCCAGCACTATGATCCCTCTACACCCCAGATATCCCCCAGCACTCTGACCCCTTCACCCCAGATATCCCCCCAGCACTCTGACCCCTCTACACCCAGATATCCCCCCAGCACTCTGACCCCACTACATCCCAGATATCCCCCCAGCACTCTGACCCCTCTACACCCCAGATATCCCCCCAGCACTCTGACCACTCTACACCCTAGATATCCCCCAGCACTTTGACCCCTCTTCACCCCAGATATCCCCCCAGCACTCTGACCCCTCTACACCCCATATATCCCCCAGCACTCTGACCCCTCTACACCCTAGATATCCCCCCAGCACTCTGACCCCTCTACACCCCAGATATCCCCCAGCACTCTGACCCCCCTTCACCCCAGATATTCCCCCAGCACTCTGACCCCTCTACACCCTAGATATCCCCCCCAGTACGCTGAACCCTCTACACCCCAGATATCCCCCCAGCACTCTGACCCCTCTACACCCAATATATCCCCCCAGCACTCTGATCCCTCTACACCCCAGATATACCCCCAGCACTATGACCCCTCTACATCCCAGATATCCCCTCAGCACTCTGACCCCTCTACATCCCAGATATCCCCCCAGCACTATGACCCCTCTACATCTCAGATATCCCCCCAGCACTCTGACCCCTTAACACCCTAGATATCCCCCCAACACTCTGACCCCTCTACACCCCAGATATCCCCCAGCACTCTGACCCCTCTACACCCCAGATATCCCACCAGCATTCTGACCCCTCTACACCCTAGATATCCCCCCCCCCCCAGCTCTCTGACTCCTCTACACCAAGATATCCCCCCAGCACTCTGACCCCTCTACATCCCAGATATCCCCCCAGCACTCTGACCCCTCTACACTCCAGATATCCCCCCAGAACTCTGACCCCTCTACACCCCAGATATCCCCCAGCACTTTGACCACTCTTCACCCCAGATATCCCCCCAGCACTCTGACCCCTCTACACCCCAGATATCCCACCAGCACTCTGACCCCTCTACACCCTAGATATCCCCCCAGCTCTCTGACTCCTCTACACCAAGATATCCCCCAACACTCTGACCCCTCTACAGCCAGATATCCCCCCAGCACTCTGACCCCTCTACATCCCAGATATCCCCCAGCACTCTGACCCCTCTACACCCCAGATATCCCCCCAGCACTCTGACCCCTCTACACCCCGGATATCCCCCAGCACTTTGACCCCTCTTCACCCCAGATATCCCCCCAGCACTCTGACCCCTCTACACCCCAGATATCCCCCCAGTACTCTGACCCCTCTACACCCTAGATAACCCCCCAGCACTCTGACCCCTCTACATCCCAGATATCCCCCAGCACTCTGACCCCTCTTCACCCCAGATACCCCCCCAGCACTCTGACCCCTCTATACCCTAGATATCCCCCCAGTACTCTGACCCCTCTACACCCCAGATATCCCCCTAGCACTCTGACCCCTCTACACCCCACATATCCCCCCCAGCACTCTGACCCCTCTACACCTTAGATATCCCCCCCAGTACTCTGAACCCTCTACATCCCAGATATTCCCCCAGCACTCTGACCCCTCTACACCCTAGATATTCCCTCCAGCACTGTAACCATATACCATAAGATACCCCTTGTATTGTGACCCCACTACATCCCTGATACCCCCTACACCGTGACCTCTCTACATCCCTGATACCTCTAGCACTATAGCCACCCAAGCTACCCCAAGCATTGCTACCCTATACACCCCAGATTCCCCCTCAGCATTGTTTTCCCCCATACACCCTTGATATCCCCCAGCACCATTATTCCATCCATGGAGTACCCCTTTTTCCAGTGGAGATACAGTGCATGTAAACTTTTGGCTCTGTGCCCACCTCCAGCACTGGACTCACCTATACCAATCAAGCAGGCAGAAGGAAGGGTGGAGGAGGGAGCATCCCTCCAGGCATTCCAAGCCTTTCGGTGCAAACAGTGCTGGACAGCTGGGCTCACCATGACACCATCCACAATGCTACTTCCACAGGTGGGCTCTCAGTGCTGCCGACTCATCAGCTCCCACTCCAGCTCCTACTCCAGCCTTCGAGTCCCGAGCATTCAAGCTGCATGGGGTGGGGTCAGAGCATCACTGGCACTTATTCCAATGGGCAGGGGCAGTTTAGGAGTGCTGTATACAGATGCTGCTTGCAGGACTTTTTGTAACATCCCTCGGGCTTTCACACTAGGGAGGCATTAAAGGCGGCTTTCAAGAGCTTTACAAGGGTGCTATTTCTAGCGCTAAAACGTCTGAAAAACGCGCTCAGTGTGAAAGCAGCCTTATAGCTGCAAAGAATGGGCCATCTCAATATTGAACCCTATGGACTAAGACTGGGATGCCATTAAATTTCATGTGCGTGCAAAGGCAGGCGTCCCAATACTTTTGGTAATATAGTGTGTGTGTGTATATATATATATATATATATATATATATATATATATATATATATATATATATATTGTATAGATAGATAGAAATATTGATATACACTCCCGGGTCTGGGGCATGCATGCGCGCCGCCGGTGACCCACTCCCACTGTGATTACACATAGCCATCCTCCACACTGGAGTAGGGAAGGGATACAACTTTTTACAATGGTTTTCTTGCAGTCTTAAGCCTCGTACACACGATCAGATTGTTGGCCAACCAAACCGTGGACTTTTGTCTGAAGGGCGTTGGCCCAAACTTGTCTTACATACAAACGGCAAGGAATTGACGGCCAACAAATACGAATGTAGTGACATACTATGCTGTTTTTCAGCTCTTTAGCGCCACCCTTTGGGGTCCTTCTGCTAATTTTGTGTTAAGTAGAACTTTGGTGAGTGTTGATTCGCACTTTTCATTTTGCACTTTTCATTTTGCACTTTTCATTTCATGCTTTTCTTTTCGCGCTTTTCAGTTCGTGCTTTTCAATTAGTTTCTGAACGGCCGTTCGTCAACCAGCCATGTATCAGTATCGGAAGAGATAACGTGTTATTTATTATTGGCTTTGGAGTTATTGCTTTGACCCAAGTCCAGTCCAGGAACAGGAGGAGGAGGATTTCTTGGACCAAAAATTGGTTGCTTTATTAATCGTGACCAATGATGTCATATGCCTTTGCTGCGGGAGCTCCAGGACAATAATCCGGATGATTTTCGGAATTATCTCCGGATGACGGACCCCTGCTTTCACCAACTATTGGCATTGCTGACCCCCCTATATTAAGAAGCAGGAAACATGCATGAGGCTTTTATTTTTTGGTTGAATAATAATGATTTGATTTGGTATATTTTCTATATTTTTTCACTAGAAAAAAAAAAAGCCTTTGAAAATTATGCCGCGTACACACGGGCGGACTTTTCGACCGGACTGGTCCGACGGACCGAATGCGGCGGACAATCCGACCGTGTATGCGCTCCATCTGACTTTTTCGGTCAAAAATCTGACGGACTTCAGATTTGAAATGTTTCAAATCTTTCCGACGAACTCGAGTCCGGTTGAAAAATCCGCTCATCTGTATGCTAGTCCGACGGACGAAAACCCACGCTAGGGCAGCTATTGGCTACTGGCTATCAACTTCCTTATTTTAGTCCGGTCGTACGTCATCACGTACGAATCCGTCGGACTTTGGTGTGATCGTGTGTAGGCAAGTCCGTTTGTTTGAAAGTCCGGTCGAAATGTCCGCCTTAGTTTGCAATAACTCCATCATCATCACCAGCAAAGCAGCTTCATTATTATCCCATTATAGAAGAAGAGAATTGTGCGCTGCATTTCAAGATTTCATTATTTGCCGCGTCACAAATGTTAATTCTCCATTACGAACGCTGGATTACAAGACCGACCGCTTCCGGCTCGTCCTTGCTTTCGATAATGTGTGTTTGTACTTTGGGCTTTTGTCCGAGGGACTTGTGTACACACGCTCGGAAAAATCTGACAACAGACATTTGCCCACGGAAAATTTTAACATTTGTCCGCGGAAAATCCGACAACATTTGTCCGACGGAGCGTACACACGGTCGGATTTTCCACCAACAGCCTGTCATCGAGCATTTCCCGTCGGAAAATCCGATCGTGTGTACGAGGTTTAAGCCTTACTGACCCATTTCTTGCAATGGGTGCCACTGTGGCATCAAGCCAGCAAAAATCTCCCCGCTCTTCCCCGCACCAGACAAGAAAAAAAAAATAGCTGGAGCTCGGCTTTGATACTTATTTGACACTTGCCCGCCACAGGTCTTTGTTCAATTTTTTTTTTTCTTTTCTAGCAATTTGTGCTATAACCAGGATGCTATGAACACTGTGCTTGTTACTTACTACAGATGACACCCAAGGTCATGTTTTATTTACGCTCCTTTCAAAGCTGGATGTCTCCTCTCGATCTCTTTCTTGCATGACAGTGAACTGCATCAGCTATCTGAACACAGGGGAAAAAAAAGAATGAAAGAATGCTGGCCGGCCTCCAAAGACTTTAACCGTATGTTACACAAGGAAAATAAGACAAATTACAGATATTAAAAGGAAAAAAAAAAAGGATCACAAAGCCTGTATGAATGGCTGTAATTTTCCCCATATGGAAGTCAATTAAACCCATTATACGTTAGACGTTATTATGGAGCTGTGTATAAAAAGAAAACATTAGGCACATTCATTACATGAAAAAAAAAAAAAACAGCTTTCCGGCATCATGGCGGTAGGTGGTCAACAGTTTTGTAATTATAAATGAATAAGATACTTGGGGATTATTGTTTGGGAGGTGTTCCCGGGAATACATAATTGTAGGTTCTTTGTGTTACTTGCATCGGCCTGTCACTTTAAAACAATAGGCTCACGGCCAAGGGCCGAGCCAATTACAACATTCTAAATTCTTTGTTTAATTTATCAACCGAAAGGAGGCAGTGAGAGATTCAAGAAGCTTTTGCTTGTTTGTGGCCGATGTTGGGATTTTTCAACTGTTATGTATATGTCCGTGGAGCTCAAGATAACAAGGGTGGCCTCCTGCACAGATGTGGGCCATACACGCGATAGGATTTTCCGACAACAAATGTTCGATGGGAGCCTGTTGTCGGAAATTGCGACCGCGTGTATGCTCCATCGGACATTGGCTGTCGGAATATCCGGCAACAGCTGTTTGAGGGCAGGTTCTCAAATTTTTCGACGAGAAGGCTCGCTGACGGAAATTCCGAGCGTGTGTAGACAATTCCGACGCACAAAAGTCCACGCATGCTTGGAAATCAAGCAGAAGGAGCCGCACTGGCTATTGAACTTCATTTTTCTCAGCTCGTCCGCACGTGTTGTACGTCACTGCGTTCCTGGCGATCGGAATTTCCGACAAGATTTGTGCGACCGTGTGTATGCAAGACAAGTTTGAGCCAACATCCGTCGGGAAAAAATCCACTGTTTTGTTGTCGGAATGTCCGATCGTGTTTACGGGCATTCCAGTTCAAGCACCCCTGGAAGTGGAGACGGGGACTGCTAAGGCACACAAAGAAGTCACATGATTGAGTGACATAAAGTGTAGGAAGGAGCTGACCCCAACTGTAAATTAGCGGAACGCCATCTCGGAGAAAGGTACCAACAGGCTTTACATCAGTGGCGGCCCATCCATTAGGGGCACATGGGCGCTGCCCCCCCCCCCCTATTAATGCGTCTGGCCCCATAATCTACATGGGGGCCAGACGCATGGATTCCAATGTTTTTTTTTTTTAAGCACATGATTAGAGCCAGAGGCTTTAATAGGCTTCAAAAAAGGGTGGGCTCGGGGCACAGAGCACAGCGCCCTGAGAGGGCACAGCACCCAAATGTGTGAAAATAGCAAATGAATATTCGCCATTGTCACACTGATTCTCCTCCCAGCCAATCAGGAAGCGGGTCCTGAGACCCGTGTCCCAATTGGCCAAAAGGAGAAGCAAGCCCGTTGGCCTAGGAGGATTAGGGAGGAGGAGGGTGAGGACGGTATGGCGGTGGGCTTTGGAGCTGCTGGAGAGTTTTGTAGCCATGGAGCTGTACAGAGGAGGAGCTGCTGATCAGAGCCGGGCAGAATATCCGGTTCCCGACTGGCGCACACCGATGTACATCGGCAGAATGGCACAGCTGCGCAAATGGGCGTACCTGTACGTCCCTTTGAATTTGCTGCCGTACCATCGCGTGCGTCCACCCGCCGCAAGCTCCATGAGTAGGATCACGGGTCCCGCGGACTCGATGTCCGTGGGGATACCTGCGATCGTCTCACGGAGAGAAAGTGCCTAGTGACAGTGTCACTGATCACAGCTCCCTGTAATCGGGAGCTATGATCAGTGATGTGTCATACGTAGCCCCTCCCCCCCCACAGTTAGAATCACTCCCTAGGACACACTTAACCACTACAGCACCACCTAGGGTTAACCCCTTCACTGCCAGTGATATATACACAGTAATCAATGCAATTTTAATCGCACTGATCGCTGTATAAATGTGAATGGTCTCAAAATCGCACCAAAAGTGTCCGACGTGTCCGCCATAATGTCGCAGTCATGATAAAAATTGCTGAATTCCGCCATTACTAGTAAAAAAAAAAAAATTTAAAAAAAAGCAATAAAACTATCCCCTATTTTGTAGGCGCTATACCAATCAATAAATGCTTATTGCGATTTTTTTTTTTACCAAAAATATGTAGAAGAATACATATAGGCCTAAACTGAAAGAAAAACATTTTTTTTTAATATTTTTTGGGGATATTTATTATAGCAAAAAGCAAAAAATATTGCTTTTTTTTCAAAATTGTCGCTCTTTTTTTGTTTATAGCGCAAAAAAAAACAAAACGCAGGGGTGATCAAATACCACCAAAAGAAAGCTCTATTTGTGGGGAAAAAAGGATGTCAATTTTGTTTGGGAGACACGTCGCACGATGCAGGGCCGAATCGCAAAAAGTGCTCTGGTCTTTGGCCAGCCAAATGGTCTGGGGGGCTGAAGTGGATTTGGGCAGAGAGGAGTCCCCAGTGTGAGTACTGTATTGAGCCTGACCTGACAGATGTTTGACTGAATGACCCATGGGGTGGGGCTGTGGGTGCATTGTTTTCCGCCCCCCCCCCCAACAAAAAAAATATATACCACCACCTGCCACTGCCTTACCTTGACCAATCCCTTACTGCGCTATAACCGAAAGATGGCTACAGTGCAGTTCTGTTGTTCTGGGAGGGTGTCCAGGGATGTCCTCAGTGCCCTGACTATCAGTGCAGCCCCATCAGTGCCAATCAATGCCCATCAGTGCCACCTATCAGTCCCCATCAGTGCTGCCTATTAGTGCCTATCCTTGCCGCCTATCAGTGCCAATCAGTACCGCATATCAGTGCAGCCTCATCCTTGCCCACTGCCCATCAGTGCCACCTCATAAGTGTCCATCAGTGCAGCCTGTCTGTGCACATCAAAGAAGGGGAAAAATTACTTGTTTGCAAACTTTTATAACAGAAACTAAAATAAGTTTGCTTTTTTTTTCAAAATTTTCAGTCTTTTTTCATTTGTTTGGCAAAAAATAAAAACACTGATATCAAGGGAATAAGCTGAAGATCCTTCAGAGACAATCTCACGCCGGCTTCATGTTTAAATAGGCCATCGGGTGCCAGGATATGTAGAGAACGTGCATGTGGGCACTCTGTGGTGCATGCCTTTTCTGATGGCTGACATGAGGTTCCTGAAAGCAACCGATCATCCATGAGTGACAATGCCTCTTGTTAGCCTACCTTCCCAGCAAGGTATATTCACCTAAATGCTCTTCTTTGCCACATACCCGCTCTGTTTGAGCCATCACTCCTGTGCTCTAATAGAACAAAATATTCCACCAGCTGCCACTGCCTTACATTGACCAATTCCTTACTGCGCAATAGCCGAAAGACTGGACGTCCTCAGTGCCCTGACTATCAGGGTATAGGGAACATGTGACCTTCTTGATGTGTCAGTACTTAGGCTTGTGAGGCCAATTGACAAACCCCAACAAGGTCATTTGAAGGAGACAGTAACATCATCCACTCAGTTATGTTTCAGCACCACCGCAAAACCAGCTATTACTCAAGGTGGACTCTTGCAGCAGGGAGGTGGCAAAGGAATGTGGATAGATAAAGTTGCTTTTTCTGGGGGAATATCAGTAGACTGTCACTTTGCCCCAAATAGGTAAAGTGACAATGTCTCTTTGAAGTAGAAATTTAGTTTTTGATAGAGAAGGAAAAGGTTGGCACAACTGTCAAGTGTCTATTTCAAAACACATAGAATCCAAAGATAGCACCAAACAAACGTCCAAGGTAATTTAATGATAAAATTGAATGACATCAGAGTATAAGCGACGCGTTTCGGCAGCCAAACACACGCCCCCTTCATCACGGCTACACAACAAGGCCCTTCAAATATGATCCAACGCTCATATCATTCTAGGTGAAAAGTTTTCAGCTCTAGATCTGTGCTAGCTTCCAGTGCTCTTGTATATGTCTTTATAACCAGGCACCTGGGTCCACACAGGGTTTACTTTCACTTGGCACCTAGAAGGAAATGAGTTAATAAAGGCAAACAGCCTTTTTTATTTATTTATTTTACATACTGTCACCAGTCAGTGTCCCTGATCACCACCCCCACCAATTATATGATGATGTTGTACTGCACTGGTGACAGTATATAGAAAAAAAAATCTTCATTTTCCAAAAAATTGTAATAAAAAATTTAAAAAACTCACTATGCCTCTTCCTAAATACCTTGGACTGTATACTTTCCAAAAAGAGCTCATTTGGTCGGTATTTGTACTGTTCTGATATTTTTGGGCCTCAAGAAATGAGACAGGCCTTCAGTACATCAGAATTGATCAATTTACACACACACACACACACACACACACACACACACACACACATATATATATATATATATATATATATATATATATATATATATATACACACACACACACAATCTGGTATTCATGGGGGGGACCCCATGCTGTTTTCTTTTCATAATTTTTAATTGCCATGATGTGTTCATTACATTCACCTGTCAGCTTATGAGTCATTCGTTGTTAAGGCTGGGTTCACACTGGTGCGACACGACAGCCGTCCTACTTTGGATCCGACTTTGCCCTGCGACATGAAGCCGGCATGTGTCCGACTTTCAATGAACGGGGATCCGACTTGGATCCCCGCTAATGCCCGGCACTGTGTTTTGTATGAATCTTTAGGGGGAACTCCGCGCCAAATTTTAAATAAAAAAACCGGCATGGGTTCCCCCTCCAAGAGCATACCAGGCCCTTGGGTCTGGTATGGACCTTAAGGGGAACCCCCTGTGCCGAAAAAACGGCGTGGGGGTCCCCCCAATCCATACCAGACCCTTATCCGAGCACGCAGCCCGGCCGGACAGGAATGGGGACGAGCGAGCGCCCCCCCGCTCCTGAACCGTACCAGGCCGCATGCCCTCAACATGGGGGGGTTGGTACCTTAGGGGAGAGGGGGGCGCGCTGCGGCCCCCCCCACCCCAAAGCACCTTGTCCCCATGTTGATGAGGACAAGGGCCTCTTCCCGACAACCCTGGCCGTTGGTTGTCGGGGTCTGCGGGCGGGGGGCTTATTGGAATCCGGGAGCCCCCTTTAATAAGGGGGCCCCCAGATCCCGGCCCCCCACCCTATGTGAATGAGTATGGGGTACATGGTACCCCTACCCATTCACCTAGGGAAAAGTGTAAAAAAAAAACAAAAACACAGTACACAGGTTTCAAGATTAATTTATTGGGCAGCTCCGGTATCTTCTTCCAACTTCAGGGGGGAGGGGGTGTCTTCTTCCAACTTCTCCTGGTGTTCCGCCTCTTCTCCCGGGCCCCGCCGCTATCTTCTTCCAGCTCTATTGCCAGCGAGGGGCCCGGTCTGCTGCCGCTGTCTTGTCGCCGCTGTCTTGTCGCCGCTGTCTCGCCGCTTCTTCTCTTCATCTCTTCTTCCGATGTTGACACGACGCTCTCTCCGGCTAGAATGCTCTCTGTGCGCTCTGCTCTGACTTATATAGGCGGTGACCCCGCCCCCTTATGCCGTCACAGTCCCAGGGCATGCTGGGACTGTGACGGCATAAGGGGGCGGGGTCACCGCCTATATAAGTCAGAGCGGAGAGCCCAGAGTGCATTCCAGCCCCAGAGAGTGTCGTGTCAACATCAGGAGAAGAGGGCAGAAGGCAGAAGATTGAAGACCGGGCTCCTCCGCTTTAGCAAAAGAGCGGCAAAAGAGCAGAAAATAGCGGAGGAGCCCGGCAGAAGATCCGGAGAGCGCGGAGAAGAACCGGAGAGACCCCCGAAGAGAAGAAGGCAGCAGACCGGGCTCCTCTGCTATAGCAAAAGAGCGGCAAAAGAGCAGAAGATGGCAGAGGAGCCCGGCAGAAGACCCGGAGAGCGCGGAGAAGAACCGGAGAGACCCCCGAAGTCGGAAGAAGACCCCCGGAGCTGTCTAATAAATTACTTTAAAAATCTGTGTAGTGTTTTCTTTTTTTAATTGAAACTTTTTCCTAGGTGAATGGGTAGGGGTACCATGTACCCCATACTCATTCACATAGGGTGGGGGGCCGGGATCTGGGGGCCCGCTTATTAAAGGGGGCTCCCGGATTCCGATAAGCCCCCCGCCCGCAGACCCCGACAACCAACGGCCAGGGTTGTCGGGAAGAGGCCCTTGTCCTCGTCAACATGGGGACAAGGTGCTTTGGGGTGGGGGGGCCGCAGCGCGCCCCCTCTCCCCTAAGGCACCAACCCCCCCATGTTGAGGGCATGCGGCCTGGTACGGTTCAGGAGGGGGGGGCGCTCGCTCGTCCCCACCCCCATTCCTGTCCGGCCGGGCTGCGTGCTCGGATAAGGGTCTGGTATGGATTGGGGGGGACCCCCATGCCGCTTTTTCGGCGTAGGGGGTTTCCCCTCAAGGTCCATACCAGACCTAAGGGCCTGGTATGCTCTTGGGGGGGAACCCATGCCGGTTTTTATTTAAAATTTGGCGCGGAGTTCCCCCTCAAGATCATCTGAGCACAAGTCGCGTGCCGAAGTCGGATCATGCAAGACGGAAACCGACTTTGATCCGACTTCAATGATAGTCAATAGGCTGAAGTAGGATCAAAGTCGGATCAAAGTAGTACAGGGAGCATTTCTAAAGTCAGAACGACTTGTGTCGGACCAGTTAGGACGGCTCCCATAGGGAAACATTGGATTTCACACGTCATGCGTCATGAGCTCCCAATGTCGGAGCGTTTGTCGGACCAGTGTGAACCCAGCCTAAGGACGCAGCGGATGGCTTCCCTGTCCACTCCTTAGCAACCAGCAAATGCGATTGCATTTTTTTTTACTCTCTTTTTCGTCTCTGAATTGGACTTAAGAGCTTACCCCATGTTTTTTTTTTGGTGATATTTACTGGCGCATTTTTCATTTTGTGGTAAATACCGCATAATCGTTATTCTTTTTGTGAATTGGACTTTACCGCATGCAATAATTTATGCGAATAGGTCATGTGACCGTGTTATCGAATGTGGTAAATGTTAGTGGATTGACCCCATAGTTATATCGTCCCTCCCGTTCAAAAAACAAAGAAAAAAAAAAAGAAAACCAACAGACTCAAATTGAAAACCTTCATATACACTATTCAATACACACAGTTGATCCAGAAGAAATTAAAAAAAAAGCCCAATAAAGCATGAACCAATTTGCTCCAGTGGAGGTAAAAATTCCTTCCTGATCCCCAAATAGGCAATTGGATATTGCAAGGGGGACCCAATGCGCGTGGCCGGCGGCCGCGGTGTCCGCCGGCCACCCGCCATCTCGGGCACGAGAGACAAAACGGGGATCTGTCAATGTAAACACACAGATCCCCGTTCTGACAGGGAGCATCGACAGATCTGCTGTTCCTAGTGATTAGAAACAGCAAAATGTCTCCTCCTCCAGTCAGTCCCCTCCCCCCCACAGTTAGAAACACTCACGGAGGAACACATTTAACCCCTTGGTCACCCCCTAGTGTTTAACCCCTTCCCTGTCAGTGACATTTATACAGTAATCAGTGCATTTTTATAGCACTGATCGCTGTATAAATATCAATGGTCCCAAAAAAGTGTCAAAAGCGTCCGATCTGTCCGCCCCATTGTCACAGTCCCACTAAAAATAGCAGATCGCCGCCATTACTAGTAAAAAAAATATTATAATAAAAATGCCATAAATCTATCCCCTATTTTGTAGATGCTATAACTTTCGCGCTAACTAATCAATATACGCCTGTTGTGATTTTTTTTTTGCCAAAAATATGTAGAAAAACATATATCGGCCTAACTGAGGAAGAAATTTGTTTTTTTACTATTTTTTTTTTTGGATATAAGTAAAAAATATTGTTTTTTCTTTTTTCAAAATTGTCACTCTTTTTTGTTTATAAATGGTAAAAAAGCAGGAGTAGTATGGCGCTGCCCTTATGGAGACAAAAAGATATTTTTCTTCTTGGTAGTAAATGTGTTACCTAGTGACCTTATTCCTAAAGAATTGCTTCTAAAACCGGATTTTTCTTTCCCCTGCAGGGGTATGCGCGGTCACAGTGTCTGCCACTGTGCAGCAATCAAGGATATCCCCCAAACCTTACTTGCATATTGTGGTGTAGTAATTACATGTAAAGGAAAGAAGGTATGCCCATCGCGTAAAACCATAAGAGAACTTTAATTAAAGCTTAATAAACTATATGTACTCACATTTCAAATGAAAAAATCAAGCATAGAAAAAGTTAACAAATTCCCTTTGTTAGAGGTGCTGCAAGACGTCCGTAGCCCGCCCTATGCGCGTTTCGTCGTCAGACTTCTACTGGGGCGTTCATAGTTCATGGTTGAGAAAGGCTGAATTTGCTGGGGGAGGGGGGGGGGGCTGCTACACACAGGTTTTTATTTTAATGCACCTTCTGTCATTACAACTCCTTTAAGAAAGCATACAGCAAATCTCCGAAGACCAGCAAATGGCCTTGGACAGCCTATTTCTGTGCGATACGTCGCCATTTCCCAAACCTCGCCGCCGTACATTTCATTCCCATTCCGCAATGACATCCGGAGAGATTAACAGCTCTGCCAGGCTAAGCTGCGAGTCTATGACCAATCAATCCGCTCACGGCAAGATGAAAGCAAAATATACCTCTCGTGATTTAAATTGGGGCTGTCAACGTGTCCTGCCCATCTCAAGTCATGTCACATGAAAGATGATTGGGAGCGGGACGGATTCCATCACATCGGCCTGGACTAGATGGAGGAATTACAAGACATGGCTTTGAAAAATGGAGCCGATCCATCTGTGGAGAGCATGCATGAGGCAGTTTAATTCCGCAAGGGAAAAGGGTTTTCCTAGAAAGTATAGAAACCTGAGATAGCGACTGAAGAGAACTGACACCTTTAAATGTAAAAAAAAAAGAACCGTAGGACCAGAGAGAAATGAAAAGGAGGTAAGAGAGGGAGAGAAAGTAAGAGCTGGAGAGGAGGAGAGAAATAAAGGGAAGGGGGAAAGAGGGAGAAAGAAAGAGACCTAGAGAGAGTTTTGGGGGAAAAAAATGTAAGATGTAAAAGGAGAGCTTCAGGAAAAATGCTAATTACACAGTTGAGATACAAATGGCACACAATCGTTTACCAGCCTAAAGTGGAACTAAACTGCATCTGATACCAATGGAGAATCTCCCAAGGGACTTAAGAGGTAATATCATAAATATAGATTTAAAGTGGTATTAAAGCTTTGGACCTTTGTACATTAAAGAGGAAGTAAACCCTGATGGGTTTTACTTCCTCTTATTCTCGCTGCTGCAGCCTGCAAATGAAAAGCACAATGGGCTAGTATGCATCGGATACTAGCCCATTATGTGCCACTTACCTGCAAAAGAATCCAGCGATGTCCCCTGTGTGGGCAGCGTCCATCTTCTGGCCCTCTTCCTTCCGGGGCCGAGGCCTCCGGCTCTGTGATTCGCCGGAGCCGCGTGACGTCACTCCCGTGCATGCGCACGGGAGCCGCGACTAATGGAAGAAACGGCACTTAGTTTAGTTTCTTCCCCGCGGATGCGCCGTTGGAATTTCCAGTGGACTACAAGTGAAATATCTCCTAAACGACGCACGTTTAGGAGATATTTCCACTACCTATAGGTAAGCCTTATGCCGCGTACACACGAGCGGACTTTACGGCAGACTTTGCCCGGTGGACCTTTCGACGGACTTTATGACGGACTTTCCGAATGAACGGACTTGCCTACACACAATCCACCAAAGTCCGTCAAATTTGTATGTGATGACGTACGACCGGACTAAAACAAGGAAGTTCATAGCCAGTAGCCAATAGCTGCCCTAGCGTGGCTTTTTGTCCGTCGAACTAGCATACAGACGAGCGGACTTTTCGACCGGACTCGAGTTTGACGGATAGATTTAAAACATGTTTCAAATCTAAGTCCGTCCAACTTTTGAAGAAAATAAAGTTTGCTGGAGCCCACACACGATCGAATTGTCGGACGAAATCCCGTCCGCAGGGCAAAGTCTGCCGTAAAATGTTAAACTTATATACTGGGGTATGGCGCTCCCTTTGGGATAATGGGGTAATGTGGTAGGGGGGGTTTTTGTATAACTCCTTGTACCTAAAACCAGTTTTGACTTCAATAATACCCCTATTGGTGGTACAGAATACCATCAACCCTATAAAGTGCAGAAACTTAATGTGCAATAGTGCAATCTTCAGTGAACCAATTCATAACTCGTACATGTGATCACATTTAAAAAATATATAACCAAACTAATATTTAAGGGTTATGTGCTGAACCCCTAATTAAATATTAGATTTTCACCAACAAGCCAGCATAAATACTGACTTATCCGCAAAAAACATACATACACCTTAAACCAAGTTAAATTAATAGTGTACCAATAATCGTAGTCCTAGATGTGCTAAAACAATGATTTCCTGCAAACCCCTATATCACATGAACTCATTGCAGGTGTGAGCAAAACAATTAGTAATACGTAGTAAGTGATAATAAAAATTATAGTCCATATAATAATCAGTCAAAATGTTCAAATCCGATGTTCAAAATTATCTCCAAAGCTGTGACTGGGGTGCTCTCAGATGATATTAGTGACTTGTTGTGCTCCCCCTCACGGGTCCCCACTCACCGACTCCCGCAACCCCAAAAGGGGCAAACAGCGTAGGGTATCACGGCCACAGACTCCTCTCCACCGCGATCATCTGGGGTATCCGGAATGGTCTCCGCTCACCGTGTTCTATTTAGGGTATGTTCTCAATGGCTCCCTCATGGAAAAAAGGAATAGAATGCTCCCATAGTGTAGTAGAGTAAAAAATTTTATTCCATAAGTCTCGAAATGATTAAACAATAAGGATAATAAATGACTGAAAAAACAGCCAAAAACTAAAAACTAAAAGCTAAATTAAAACAAAAACTAAATTAAATTAAAATCATCCAGTAAGTCAAGTGTACCACCCCGGGTGCGTATACTAAATACTGAGTGGAGCGTGCCTGAAATCAGGCTGATGTGGATGCAGCAGCGTGGGCTAGTAGCGAGGTGTTTGCGTTCCACCTGCGTTCCACACAAAGTCCACACCCGGAAGTGACGTAGCGTGCGTGGCGCCATCGTACGCGTTTCGTCATTGACGTCCTCAGATTTGACACAATAGGCATAACAAGCATTAAAGATGGTAAAGCATTGTTATGCTAGACATAATAAAACTGGGAACATGGCATGGGAATGTATATGTAGGTCTATGAGGGCCGTATCCTGGCAGCTTCTAGTTCTTAAACTGGAACGTAAAATATTTTGTAAATAAAATCAATTTGTGGAGGAATCCAAGGTCAACCAATTACTATTTGTCCGTTAGGAATATAATACAGCTTTATGGTGTTTTTAGGGGAAGACCGTCACTGTTCCACCTCTGCTGACACCATATTCTAGGTGAGGATGCCTATTCCGCCCTATCGTGGTGGGATTGGACGTCCTATATGAAAGGGGTGTGTTTCAGATGCCGGCCCTGTACAAAGGGATGTAGCGCGTGGCGTGCTGGCACCGTCGCTGAGGACGTCAATGACGAAGCGCGTACGACGGCGCCACGCACGCTACGTCACTTCCGGGTGTGGACTTTGTGTGGAACGCAGGTGGAATGCAAACACCTCGCTACTAGCCCACGCTGCTGCATCCACATCAGCCTGATTTCAGGCACGCTCCACTCAGTATTTAGTATACGCACCCGGGGTGGTACACTTGACTTACTGGATGATTTTAATTTAATTTAGTTTTTGTTTTAATTTAGCTTTTAGTTTTTAGTTTTTGGCTGTTTTTTCAGTCATTTATTATCCTTATTGTTTAATCATTTTGAGACTTATGGAATAAAATTTTTTACTCTACTACACTATGGGAGCATTCTATTCCTTTTTTCCATGAGGGAGCCATTGAGAACATACCCTAAATAGAACACGGTGAGCGGAGACCAATCCGGATACCCCAGATGATCGCGGTGGAGAGGAGTCTGTGGCCGTGATACCCTACGCTGTTTGCCCCTTTTGGGGTTGCGGGAGTCGGTGAGTGGGGACCCGTGAGGGGAAACACAACAAGTCACTAATATCATCTGAGAGCACCCCAGTCACAGCTTTGGAGATAATTTTGAACATCGGATTTGAACATTTTGACTGATTATTATATGGACTATAATTTTTATTATCACTTACTACGTATTACTAATTGTTTTGCTCACACCTGCACTGAGTTCATGTGATATAGGGGTTTGCAGGAAATCATTGTTTTAGCACATCTAGGACTACGATTATTGGTACACTATTAATTAATTTAACTTGGTTTAAGGTGTATGTATGGTTTTTGTGGATAAGTCAGTATTTATGCTGGCTTGTTGGTGAAAATCTAATATTTAATTAGGGGTTCAGTACATAACCCCCAAAAAAATGCCATAAATCTACTTTTGCGCAAACCAATCAATATACTGTACGCCTATTGCGATTTTTTTTTTACCAAAAATATGTAGAAGAACATACATCTGCCTAAAGTGAGGAAGAAATTCATTTTTTTTTTTACCTTTTTTTGGGGGGATATTTATTATAGCAAAAAGTAAAAAATATTGTTTTTATTTACAAAATTGTCCCTCTTTTTTGTTTATAGCGCAAGAAATAAAAACCACAGAGGGGATCAAATACCACCAAAAGAAAGCTCTATTGCCAGTTAAAGTGACGCAGTGCCGTATCGCAAAAAATGGCCTGGTCATTAAGGGGTAAAATCTTCCGGTCTGTTAGTGTTTAAAATACTAAATATGTCATACTTACCTGCTCTGTGCAGGGGTTTTTCTTCCTCTTCTCAGTTTCCCCACCAGTGCTCCTAGCCCCACCCTCCTGCCGAGTGCCCCCAGAGCAAGCATTTGCTATTGGGCTTCCCAGGCAGGCTCACTCCTGAGCTGCTGCTCTGCATGTCCATTCCCACTCATGAAGCCATGGCTCAGACCTGCCCCTCTCTCTCCTCATTGGCTCACTGGCTGTGATTCACAGTAGAATAGCCAGTGGCTGTCTCAGCCAATGAGGAAGCAGAGACCCTGGAGATCCGCTGCTCTCATGCACATCGCTGGATCAAGATGGGGCTCAAGGGGGGCTGTACCCCAAAGGCCATTGGCTCCCACCGCTGTCTCAGCCAATGAGGAGGGAGAGTCCCTGGAGAGCTGAGGCTCTCATGCACAGTGCTGGAGAAAGATCGGGCTCAGGTAAGTATTGGGGGGGCTGCATAGAGGAGGGTTTTTACCAAGAAGGTAAAAATCCTTGAGCCCTTAGAACCACTTTAAAAGCAAATACCAATCTTTATTACAAACATAGTAAAAAAAAAAAAAAATAGGTCAGCAAAATTTCACCAAAAGATAGAAAATTGGGACATAAAAGTACAACATATTACAATGTATAGTCAGGGATACCCTTCTCGTCCAAAATATACCAAAGGAAACTGCCAACAACCATTCAACTTGGTGAGTCAAAGTATGATCAATAGGGATGAGCCCGATGCTTGAGTGAAGGGTATGGTATGGATTTTTAGGGGGACCCCCACGCCATTTTTTTTTTATTTTGGCGCGGGGTTCCCCTTAAAAGCCATACCAGACCTGAAGGGCCTGGTATGGAATTTGGGGGGACCCCCACGCCATTTTTAAAAAAAAATGTTGGTTCGGGGTTCCCCTGTGGGGGAATCCCATGCCTTTTTTATCAATGAACTTTTATGTGTATTGTCGGGACTGACAATTCATTAATAGCCGCGAGTAGTTTTAAATGACTTTTTTTCCTTTAGAAATGTAATTTTGCTCTCGGACTGTTCTAAACACGGGAAACATGTGCCCCTTTACCGGCATACTATAGACACCCCCCAGGTACAAAATTTAAAGGAATATTTCACTTTTATTGTTTCACTTTAAGCATTATTAAAATCACTGCTCCTGAAAAAAACGTCAGTTTTTAAAACTTTTTTTTGCATTGATACATGTCCCCTGGGGCAGGACCCGGGTCCCCAAACACTTTTTATGACAATAACTTGCAAATAAGCCTTTAAAATTAGCACTTTTGATTTTTCATGTTCGAGTCCCATAGACTTTAACGGTGTTCGAACAAATTTTTTGCCTATTCACATGTTCTGGTGCAAATCGAACCGGGGGGTGTTTGGCTCATCCCTAATGATCATCAGGACAAGTCCCGATGCCTTTCATAAAATAATTCCTTCTTCAGGAGAAGAGAGGGGTATGCCAAATCTATAATACAATTAAAGCAGTGAGTACATTGTACACAGTGTCGAGAAAAATTACAGACTGTTAACATGGTAGGCTGATCTGAGATCATACCCACATTGTACAAGGATACGGAAATCATGCAAAAATAAAACCATATATCAGTCAGAATTGGCTGGCGTTTGTTGGCCCAGAAGGCAATTCTTAAAGAGGGGTTGTCTCATGGTACACCAAAACCGCATCTGAGCACCACAAACTGAAAACACTATTTCGATCATTTTTAATATACAAACCAAACTCCCCCATCCATCCATGTCTCCATGCTTTATTTTACAAAGGACCAGGCATCTTAAGCAAATTGGAAGATTTTTCAGCTCCAATCCCAGGCAGTTGCCATATATAAACATTTGCATATTAGCTCAATAACTTAAGAATTTAAACAAGCAACATATACTGTACAGTGCCTTGAAAAAGTATTCATCCCCCTTGACATTTTCCACATTTTCTCATGTTACATCCAAAAATGTAAATGTGTTTTATTGGGATTTTATGTGATAGACCAACACAAAGTGGCACATAATTGGGAAGTGGAAGGAAAATGATAAATGTTTTTCACTTTTTTGTTTACAAATAAATATGTGAAAAGTTTGGTGTGCATTTGTATTCAGTCTCCTTTACTCTGATACCCCTAATTAAAATCTAGTGGAACCAATTGTCTTCAGAAGTCACCTAATTAGAAAATACAGTTCACCTGCGTGTAATTTAATTTCAGTATAAATACAGCTGTTCTGTGAAGCCCTCAGGGGTTTGTTAGAGAACCTTAGTGAACAAACAGCATCATGAAGGCCAAGGAACACACTAGACAGGTGAAAGTCAGGGAAAGAGTTGTGGAGAAGTTTAAAGCAGGGTTAGGTTATAAAAAAAAATATCCCAAGCTTTGAACATCTCATGGAGCTCTGTTCAATCCATCATCCGAAAATGGAAAGAGTATGGCGCAACTGCAAACCTACCAAGACATGGCCGTCCACCTAAACTGACAGGAGAACATTCATCAGAGAAGCAGCCAAGAGGCCCATGGTAACTCTGGAGGAGCTGCAGAGATCCACAGCTCAGGTGGGAGAATCTGTCCACAGGACAACTATTAGTCGTGCTCTCCACAAATCTGCCCTTTATGAGGACACAGCAAACATGTGGAAGAAGGTGCTCTGGTCAGATGAGACCAAAATTTTACTTTTTTGCCTAAAAGCAAAACGCTATGTCTGGCAGGAAAACTAACACTGCACATCACCCTGAACACACCATCCCCACTGTGAAACATGGTGGTGGCAGCATCATGATGTGGGGATGCTTTTCTTCAGCAGGGACAGGGAAGCTGGTCAGAGTTGATTGGAAGATGGATGAAGCCAAATACAGGGCAATCATGGAAGAAAACCTGCAAAAGACTTGAGACTGGGGCGGAGGTTCACCTTCTAGCAGGACACCGACTCTAAACATACAGCCAGAGCTACATTGGAATGGTTTAGATCAAAGCATATCCATGTGTTAGAATAGCCCAGTCAAAGTTCAGACCTAAATCCAATTGAGAATCTGTGGCAAGACTTGAAAAATTGCTGTTCACAGATGCTCTGCATCCAATCTGACAGAGCTTGAGATATTTTGCAAAGAAGAATGGGCAAAAATGTTCCTCTCTAGATGTGCAAAGCTGGTAGAGACATCCCCAAAAAGACTTGCAGCTGTAATTGCAGTGAAAGGCAGTTCTACAAAGTATTGACTCAGGGGGGCGCTATACAATTGCCCTCCACACTTTTCACATATTTATTTGTGAAAAATTTTGAAAACCATTAAACATTTTCCTACCACTTCACAATTATGTGCCACTTTGTGTTGGTCTATCACATAAAATCCCCACAAAATACATTTTACATTTTTGGTTGTAAAATGACAAAATGTGGACAATTTCAAGGGGTATGAATACTTTTTGAAGGCACCGTATATACTACTGGCAATATGTTTTTAAACTATATGTGCTAAATAAAATTTGTCCCGTGGGCATCTTGGTTGTATGCTTGAAATCCAGTACTTCATGTGTATGGGTCTGTGGTGGCTTGACCCATAGATGGTTCTTGTTTTATGGGTCTCTTTAAAATATGTGAAGATTGTGGAGGTAGGTGAGGTAGACCTTATCAGTGACAGGTGGTTCAAATCATTTATGGTCCTTAAAAATATAGGTCCCTTCAAACAAGATTATAGAGATAGTGCTGTGTATAAATAGAAAGTCTTGAAAACACAAGCCGGTTGAAAAACAATGATAAAATAATGAGTGTGTGACAAAAGAACCAACGTGCTTCGGGGGTTGTGGATTCCTCTTCTTTAGGACTTTGATACTGTTAAATCTGTTGGTCATATGCACTGCAGTTTATGTGGTAGTATGATAAATGTAAAAAATTTGAAGGGTACAAATACTTTTTCAGGGCACTGTAAGCACCTAATGTTGTCACTTGGTCATTAGAAAATTGTATATAATTATTTTTGTTTATCAAGTAACCATAATCTTTTTTTTTCTTTCCTGAACTCAGTTCTCCTTAAAGTCTATGGTGGTTAGACATTGTATTTTACTTCTTTTTTAGTTCTCCTTGCGCATTCAGTTTCTTTTGCAGTTTTATTGTCTTGTAACATTTTATCACACCACACATTACATTGTTTCCCTTGCTAGCACAATGCCTGGCAATTTTTAACAAAATGTTTATCACCAACAAGATCTAAAGTGTAAAGTATGTTCTCCAGAGCAGTGATGTATGCTTCTGATCGAAGTTTGAGAAAACAAGACAAATATGTAATTACATCTCGACCTGATCTTGTTCTTGTGCCAGGCGTCTTTATTTGCTTTTATACTCAAATGACGATAGGATAGCATACTTGATATTCATTTATGCAACGCTCTGTAATCTATATTTAATAGAGTACCAGACTGTGACATAAACATGGTTTAAAAATGTGTATCCAGCCAAAACTCTTCTTAGTTGTGAAGGAATAGAACCCCTACTGGGATTTTATTGGGGTCCATTAAAGAGGTTTTCCCTCACTTCCTGTCTTGCTGACAACTGTTTCACCCTAGAGGAATTGAGAATAAATCTCCAACAGAAACTCAGACGAAAAATAAAAACACCTTTTTAGTAAAACAGGGAAAGCGTAGCAGTTTTATTGCTTTGTAGCATATGGGTAAGGTGGTGCTACACCTTTTCAGTGGTGGGTGGGTCTGTGGTGGTTCGATCCATGGACAGTCCTTGAAAAATAGATCCCGTTGAACTTGAGAAGATTGTGTAGGTAGGTGAGGAAGACCTTGCTGGTGGGTAGTGGGTCTGTGGTGGCTCATACAACAAAGGTGCCCATTGGACTTTTAACAAGGTAAGCCAGAGCGCTGGGCACAGGACGGCATAATACCCAGAGTGCTGGGCACAGGACTGCATAATACACAGAGTGCTGGGCACAGGAGTGCATAATACACAGAGTGCTGGGCACAGGACTGCATAATACACAGAGCACTGGGCACAGGAATACATAATATACAGAGCACTGGGCACAGGACTGCATAATACACAGAGTGCTGGGCACAGGACTGCATAATACACAGAGTGCTGGGCACAGGACTGCATAATACACAGAGTGCTGGGCACAGGACTGCATAATACACAGAGCACTGGGCACAGGAATACATAATATACAGAGCACTGGGCACAGGACTGCATAATACACAGAGCGCTGGACACAGGACTACATAATATACAGAGCGCTGAGCACAGGACTACATAATATGCATGAGGGTGTTAGGCATAAAGTGCAGGGTTCCAAGGTTTGCTATGCACAGAGGACACTTCTGCTCCCACATCCATAGCTCACCTCTGCACCCTTCTCTCACAGATTATCTCTGCAGCCACCTCTTAGCCCTCCCCCCACAACAGCTAAAATCCCCATCTCTCCATGCAGCTGCATCAGCTCTGACCCCTGCTCCCCCATTGCCCTCGCCTGTGTACAAACAGACTCCCCCATCTGCTCACCTCCCGATCTCAGCCCTCCACACAGTCAATTTTTGGCTCTGTCTCTCCTCCACTGAACAGCAGCCAGAGCGGCAGCGAGATCGTCCAGCAGGGGGCATTGGCATCTAAGCCACTAGGCTGTTTTTCAGCCAGCATGGGATGCCCTGTCTACTTTAATCCGCCTCTGAATTCAGGGAAAAAACTGGGGACAGACTTGGACTGGGGACAGTGTCCCCAGTCTGGGGATTGGCCCCGGAAACTGGGAATGTCTGATCGCTGTAACCTATAGACTGTTCCAGTCTAGCTACCCTTGTTCTGCAAACTATCTCATGGTTCCTATTGGTGAATGAAGGACTGTGTTGCTGCTGTTTAGAGAGAGAGATAATTGTCCTCTGCAGAATTGTGCTCAAGTTCCTACAAGCAATAAAATACAGAAAAGACAAAACCCTAGACTGTTCAATGAGCCAAAGTGATTGGACTGTTGCTGTGTGCCTGGCTGCCTCTTTACTGAGTTGGGAAAGAACCATTTCAATCTAAGCGGCTCCTACAGGGGTGGCGCTACATAACATTTTGACTGTTGCCTCCATTCTCCTGAAGAAGTGATACTTCCCACGAAACATGTCAAGGAATTGCTAAATATTTGGGTTCCCTCACTGTCCACAGTTATGGTATCCTATTTTGTGATTGGCGTTTTTTTCTGTTTCAATATTTTAATTGGCGTTTCAGAAATCGTAACAAGCCATGGTTTGCCCGGGCAGGGGCGACATTAAACAGATATGTAAGGAAGTAGCACGTGAACGCGTAATGAATAACATTGCAATAAACTGTAACCAGGGCCATTGTCAGGGCTGGGCTCAGCCCTTCCTTCCCTGAGCTGGCTGCTCAGCTGTCGGCTAATTGCCAGCTCCCATCTCTCTCCACAGTTACTCAGCTGTTGATGATCTGCTCGTCAGTCCTGCTTACTTAAGCCGTCCAGTCCAGAGGAGCTCTGCCTTCGCCTTGGTCAACATCACAGGAAACATCTCCTGCGTTCCTGTTTAAAGACTGGCTTTGCTGACATCCCTTCTGGCTCCAGATCCTGCTTGCTGTTCCACTACTTTATCCCTGACTTCTGGCTTAGCTGACTATCCTTTCCGATTACTGAACTTTGGCTATGTTTTGACTATGTTTGTTCTTTTTACTTTTATTATTAAACAAGTGTGATTTAACCAGGGGCAGACTGATAACTCATAGGGCAATAGGAGATTATGGGGCCCCCAGGCAATCAGAGATTATGGGGCCACACAGTATACACACACACAGTATACAATCACACAGTATACACATACATGTACACACAGTATACACAGACAGATGTAAAAAAAACACAGATTTATACGTACTGTCCCTGGTTTTACTGAGGCTGGCAACCCTGATGGGGCCCCCTAGTGGCCCAGGGCCCTCTGGCAGTGCCCACAGACACGGTACCTGCTGACACAAGGTTTAAAGCTGACCATAAATTATCCACAGTTCCCAGATTTTCAAAAATTTTGCATGCGAATCCTTCAATATACTGGACATCTGCTCATCAATCATCAAAGATGTCATTCTGGTTCTCACCCCCTGGAAAGCAACAGACGGAGTCTTCCAGGCCTGGGCAATGGCTCTCTTGGCGGAAATAGAAAGGTATGTGGCCAATTTCTGCTGGGGTGTAAAGAGGCCCAGTATAGGGCAATGTAAGAGAGCCAGTCGGGCATCCTTGCGGATTGTCACATGAAATAACGCCTGCAACAGGCCAAAGACCCTGGACCAGAAGCCGATCAAGCGTGGGCAAGAGATTGGTGTTTTTTTTTTAACCAGTGAAGGAAATCCTGTGAAGCGTTGTAATGAGGCACATTGTTGATTCTACACAATTTTAAAATGTCTTGGATCCTGGTTGTATATGTTGTTATTTTATATATTGTGATTAGAAAAATAAATGCTTAATAAAAAAGTCTAGTAAAATGAAACAATTACAGCGCTCACAAAAGTGTATACATCACAAAAGAATCTGATAATAAGTGAAAAAATCTATCAAAATATGAAGTGAATAAAAAACATCCATATACAATGTGCATCTGTGCTCCAATCATTAAAGTGCAGTTGTGCTCCAAACTTCAAGGTGTACCACACACCCCTCCAGTGTCCCCACTCACCAAATAGAATGGACCCCTAGCTTTTTAGTCTAAGGCTATGTACACACGATAGAATTTTCCGACAACAAAACCGTGGATTTTTTTCCGAAGGGTGTTGGTTCAAACTTGCCTTGAATACACACGGTCACATAAATGTTGTCGGAAATTTCAAACGTCAAGAATGCGGTGGCGTACAAGATCTACGACGAGCCGAGAAAAATGAAGTTCAATAGCCAGTGCGGCTCTTCTGCTTGATTCCGAGCATGCGTGGACTTTTGTGCATTGGAATTGTGTAGACACGATCGGAAATTTCTGACAACAAGTCTTGTTGTCGGAAAATTTGAGAACCTGCTCTCAAACAGTTGTTGCAAATGTCCGATGGAGCATACACACGGTTGGAATTTTTGACAACAAGCTCACATCAAACATTTCCTGTCGGAAAATCCGATCATGTGTACGGCTCATAAGGGTCATTCAGTCTAAAACACTGGCCATGAATTGCAATTCACAGAAGGGTCCAATGAAGATCTCCCCCCAATCATGATGGTCAAAAAATGGTAATGACACCAAAAATGAAAAGAAGGGACTGAAGTTGGCAGGTGTTTATTGCACAAAAACGTAGGTTGGTACCTACAAATTAGAGAATTTAAACACGCATATCACAGGTATAAAACCCAGGAAAGGCCGCATACAGTGTACGTTCCACCAAAACAAGAAGAAACATCATTTAGACTCGGCACCGGATGACGCCTTGTGGGAGGGCGAAGCGCGTTGACGTCATTTGACACACGTTGAGTCCAAACGACGTCACTTTAGGTTTCAGTGGAACACACCCTGGATGCAGCGTTTCCTGGATTTTATCCCTGCAACATGAAATGCGTGTTTAACTTCTCTATTTTGTAAGTACCAACCTACAATGACCCCTAGACAAAAAAGCTAGGAGTCCGATCTATTTGGTGAGTGGGGACACTGGAGGGGTGTGTGGTACACCTTGAAGTTTGGAGCACAACTGCACTTTAATGATTGGAGCACAGATTCACATTGTATATGGACGTTTTTTTATTCACTTTATATTTTGATAGATTTTTTTCACTTATTATCAGATTCTTTTGTGATGTATATACACTTTTGTGAGCGCTGTAATTATTTCATTTTATTTAGTCAAGTGAACAGCACTTTGTGTACAGAAGCTGCAATTATTATGATTTAATATTAGTGATTTTTCACTTCTAGCGCAAGCATAATTTAAAAAAAAAAAAAATTCCCAAAAAAGTCTAGTAGTTCAATACAATATTTTTTATGTGCAAATGGCTGAATATACACTTTAAAGGTAGATGCTTTGACAAATGACACAGCAGATGAGTTTTAAGAGAAAAAAAAAATCATCCAGTACACCCAAAATAGTTAAAAAAAAAAAAAAGAATAAAACAAAACAAAAACTTCTGAAAAGAAGTAAACAGCCAAAACATAAAATAATGAGGTCTGGCCTGTGGTCTTTGTTCTGGAGATCAGAACGTTAATTATACAGAACTTGCGGAGCGTTATATAGCTGAATTCACTTGTGGCTCATTGTTTACAAGGAAAATGTTTTTATTTTTATTTTTTTATCACAAAATACTGATCTGGCTTTTATTGTTAATTGTTGAAATTTAGGGGGAAAAAAACATAGAGCTTGTATTGTGCATCACCTGCTAGGACAAGGCTTTTACTAAACAGTTTTAAACCTTTAGTTTTACTCATGGAGACCCAGCTTGCCAAAAGCCTCTCTACCAATGCCTGGACAGATCTGGAAGTTCCATTTTGCAAGGGAATTTGCCCCAGAGCTTAGTGAATGTGGTAAAGTTTGTAATGAATACCCAATAATGCAGAAGGAAAATGTTAAAACAGCACTTTTGCACGCACGTGATTGGATGATGGAAGTCAGCAGGGCTTCAATTCATTCACTATGCACTGTAAAGTGCAATTTCCCTTGCAAAGTGAGCAGCCTATATGTTAATCAACCCCACTGGATGAATGCATGCTGCAATCACAGTGATAAACACTAGGGGTTAAACACTACCACCTGCCCCACCCTATTAGATTGTAAGCTCTTCTGAGCAGGGCCCTCTTAATCCTCCTGTATTTTATTGTATTATAATAACTGTATTGTCTCCCTTTTATATTGTAAATCGCTGCGTAAACTGTTGGCTCTATATAAATCCTGTATAATAATAATAATAATAATAATAATAATAATAATAATAACATAATGGGGTTGATTTACTAAAGGCAAATAGACAGTTGCTCCAGAGCTTAGTAAATGAGGTAAAGCTCCACTTTGCAAAGAATACCTGATCACGTGCAAGGAGAATAAAAAAACAGCATTTTTGCTCACATACAGTTGTGGCTGGTGGGTTCTTTATTTGGGGGGGGGACAAACAACACCCCCCCCCCCTCGGCGGCGCGGCACTGAGACGTGGCTCTGACAGCACCCCAAACACCCCCCTGGTCCGGCACTTACCTGCTTGTGTAGCGGGGCTGTGGTGTCCCCTCCTCCTCTCATGGAATGGAGCGGCGGCTCTGGTGTCCGCTCCTCAAGCTTCCTCCACCGTGTGTCTCCTCTTCCTGCCAAAGTGCTAGGCATCCAATAGGGTCACCTGATGCTTTGGCCAATCGGGAAACAGGTTTCACAACCTGCCTACTGATTGGCGGGGGGGAACTTTAGTGTAAAAATAGTGAAAATTAATTCGCTATGGTCACAAAACTGGGTGGGCTCTGCGCTCCAAGGCCACCTTTTTTTGAAGCATATTAGAGCCTCTGGCTCTAATCAGGTGGTTCAAAAATACACCCCTCCCCCCCCCCCGCATTGGAATCCATGGTCCGGCACCACTGATATGTAGATGTCCGGGGGGCGGACGCATGGATAGGGGACAAAGCGCCCTTGCGCCCTCTATGAATGGGCCGCCACTGCTCGCATATGATTGGATGATGGAAGACAGTAGAGCTTCTGCTCATTTACTAAGCTCTGGAGCAACTGCACTTTGCAAAGTTCACAGTCTATTTGCCTTTAGTAAATCAACCCCAGTGATTCACATGGAAAAATGTTGCAAGCAGTGATATGGAGGGTCCCAAGACAGCTGCATCAGATATCTGTCAATGATAACTGGTTATTAGTTAAAACTCTTTCCTACTTGCTCTGAATAAGATGGGTATGTAGGCAGGTAGCCTACTGTATGTGTAGTTAGCATCCGGCTGCCCAGGTCAGGGGGGAAGGGGTTAATGTTTTTTGCCGCCTTTCCCTGATATGTTTGTGTGCATTTGCTGGGGTCCATCCTCCACCCCAAGTTCTATAAAAGGGAAGGGGCCCGGAACAGGTTTAAAAAAACCTCTGCGCAAACTGTTGACACTATAGAAATCCTGTGTAATAATCCTAAGGGGCTTTGTGGGACACTTGGGAAACGCATGGGCAATCTCCACAAAAAACTTGCTGGGACCCATGGTTGGACTGGATCACTGATTCACCAGAAGAAACCTGGAACATGGACTTTGGCCAAGTTTGGACTTTCCTCTAATGCTGCGTACACACGGCCGGACTTCCCGATAGAAAAAGTCCGATGGGAGCTTTTAGTCGGACATTCCCGACCGTGTGTATGCCCCATCGGACTTTTTCTGTCGGCATTTCCGGCGGACTCAGATATATGTTCTAAATCTTTCTGTCGGAAATGTCGACGGAGTTTAGCCCGTTGGCAAGTCCGGCCGTGTGTACGCTGCATAAGAAACTTCCTATGCAGGTAACTAGGGGCAGCCGCTAGACATGTGCCCGCCAAAAAATGTGTTTATTTTCATTTTCGTTTCATTCGTTTTTTTGTGTTTTTTTTCGTTTAATCGGATCATACGTTATGATCGGCATTTGTTACTTTGGATTGTTCGTAACTTCTGATGCGTTTGTATTCGTTACGTTCCATTAGTTTAGATGCGGCATTCGTTACTTTGGGTAATTCATAACTTAGGATGCATTCGTATTCGTTACATTCACTTACAGTTACTTAAGCCAAATTTGAAAGGAAATTCCCATACCTATAATTTATTTAGTTTATAATAATAATATTACTAAATTGGCTCACTGGCTTCGATTGACAGCAGCATGAGCCAATGATGCTTCGCTGTTGTCCCAGCCAATGAGGATGGAGAGCCGAGTCTGTCGTGCAACATCGCTGGATTGAGATGGGGCTCAGTTAAGTATTAGGAGGGGCAGAGGGGGGCTGCTGCACACAGAAGGCTTTTTATCTTAATTCATAGAATGCTTTAGGATAAAAAAAGCTTCTGCCTTCACAACCACTTTAAAGGCATGGTACACTTTCAAGTGTTGTCTAGGTATTCGTGTAGTTATACTCCCTGTGTGGTTTGTTTGCCTTACCTTGTAATGATGGGCTCAAATATTGTGGCTGCAGTTTGTAGTGGTATGGCTGATCATGTCCATGTATTCATTCACCTAACTTGTTCCTATTTAATAGGAATAGTCAACTTTCTGATCACTCAACATCCAAAAGCATTGCCTCTAACATAATCCGCTAGAGAGATTTCTTTTGCGAAGTGAGAGTTGAGCAGGTCTCTTCCTGAATATTTTTTTTTAAACTTCCTACCTGCACCTTGTGAGTTTCACCTGTGAATCGATTGTGTATTCTCATTATTATTATTATCGATTTATATAGCGCCAACAGTTTACGCAGCGCTTTACAATGTAGAGGGGGGACAGCACAATTACAGTACAATACAGAAGGGACAGGAGGGCCCGGCTCGTAGAGCTTACATTCTAAAGAGAGGAGGGTGGTGGTACAAAAGGTCATAGATGCAGGGAATAATTCGATGGGGTTGTTAGGTGGGTGTGGGATAGGCTTCCCTGAATAAGTGAGTTTTCAGGGATCTCCTAAAGGTGGACAGGTTAGGGGGTTAGGGGCTCTTGGTGTCATTTCTCATGGTGTCATTTGTTGCCCTGTATGTACAACCTGTAGTATAGTAAATCGGTGTCAGCAACTTTTGTTTTTGCTCAACCACAAAGCATTTGGCATGGAACTACATCAACATCTATAGTTTAAGATAGCAATACCAAAAGGATAACCTTGCAGGTCCAGCACTTTTTTCTACTTTGTTTAAAATCAACCTGCAATAATGGCCCCATTGTCGTTATCAGATAGGTAGCAGCCCCAGACCCCAATATCACCTACCACCTACAATTGGGATACAACCCATTGGAAGCCATTCCCTCTATACTCTCCACCTGTCGCCAGGCAGCCTCCAGCTCTGTCCACCCAATCTTGATAACCATATTTGAAGAAGGAATAATGGCGCGTACACACAATCGGACTTTCCGACAACAAATGTTGGATGTGAGATTATTGGCGGAAAGTCTGACCATGTTGGATGTGAGCTTGTTGGCGGAAAGTCCGAAATTAATTGTCAGACATTACGCCAAGAAATGTTGGCTGGCAGGTTCTCAAATTTTCCGCCAACAAATTTTTGCTGTCGGACTTTCCGATCGTGTGTACACAAGACCTTTGCACAAAAGTCGACGCATGCTCGGAATCAAGTACGAGCCGGAAGCATTCGGTCTTGTAAAACTAACGTTCGCAATGGAGATATCACATGGCTATTGAACTTCCTTTTTATCGGCTCGCCGTACGTCTTGTACGTCACTACGTTCGTAATTGTTGGCCAACATTTCTGTGGCCGTGTGTATACAAGACAAGTTGGAGCCAACAACCTTCCAACAAAATTCCACGGTTTTGTTGTCGGAAAGTCCGATCGTGTATACGGGGCATTAGAAGAACATGTGAGGAGGACAAGCGACACCTGAATGGTGTCTGGAGAAGTAAGAAGATTTGAAGAGGAAAAGCAACAGCAGAATTATGTCTGGAAAACACATGAGAAGAAGATGCAAGGACAAGCAAAATCTATATTATGACTGAAGGAGAACATTTGAGGAGGGTAAGGGACACCTAAACATGTCTAGAGTAGGAAAAGAAGATTTGAAGAGGACAATCGAAGCCTGAGTCATGTCTGCAGAAAAAGAGCATTTAAGGAAGACAATTGACACCTAAACCATGTCTAGAGGAGAAGAATAAGATTCGAAGACAACAAGCGACACCTCAACCATGTCTGGAGAAGGGGAAATGGCTATGGTATAGAGTAGGGTGGACAAGAGCGAGAATATATGAGAAGGACAAGCAAAACCTGAATCGTGTCTGGAGGAGAAGAAGATTTCAAGAGAACAAGCAACCCTTGAACCATGTCTAGAGGTGAAGAAGAAGATGTGAGGAGGACAAGCAACAGCAGAATCATGTCTAGAGAAAATTTGGGAAGAAGATGTAAAGAAGGATAAGTGAAACCTGAACTATGTCTACAGGAGGAAAAGAACATTCAAGGAGGACAAGCAAAACCTGAAATTAGATCTAGGAGGAAAAGAGCATTTGAGGAGGGTAAGCAGCACCTAGACCATGTCTAGATGGGAATCAGAAGTAGAAATGACTAAGGAATAGTGAAGGATCGAATAGAGTGAGAAGATGCGAGGAGGACAATTGAAACCTGAATCGTGTCTGGAGGAAAAGAGCATTTTAGGAGGACAAGTAACAGCTGAACCAGAGGAGGAGAAGAAGATCTGTAGAGGACAAGGGATACCTGAACTACATCTGGAGGAGGAGAAAGCACTATTATGGAGGAGAAGTGACACCTGAACAATGTCTAGAGGAGGAGGAGAAAATTTGAGGAGGACAAGCTACTCCTGAACCATGTCTAGAGGAGAAGATGTGAGGAGATCAGGCAACAGCAGATTAATGTCTAGAGAAAATGTGAGAAGATGTAAAGCAGTACAAGTGAAACCTGAATTATGTCTAGAGGAGGAAAAGAAGATTCAAGGAGGGCAAGCGAAACCTGAATTAAATCTGGAGGAAAAGAGCATATGAGGAGGACAAGCGGCACCTACACCATGTCTAGATGGGAAGAAGAATTGAGGAAGACAGGTGGCAAATGAATAATGTCTGGAGAAGGAGAAATGACTCAGAAATAGTGAAGGATTGAAAAAGCAAGAAGATGTGAGGAGGACAAGTGAAATTTGAGGCTGCATTCACACCTGAGCTTTCAAAGTTGCATGTTTTACCACGTTTTTACCGTCATTTTGCCGCGGTTTTACCACATTTTGTACTGCGATCTTGCCGCGTTTTGCTACGATTTTGTTCAAGTCACCAATGTAAAAGGCAGAAAAACGCCTGTAATCTTCCCCAAAAAAGCTCATGTTTTTTTTTTTTTTTGAGCTTAGGACGTTTTTCAGGCGTTTTGCTTCAGGTGACCAAACGCTCAGATGTGAACAGGTGCCATTGAAATGAATGGGATTTTGCTTGTTGGGCATTTTTCATGAGTTTTTTTGGGCGTTTTAGGAACGTTTTTAAGGTGTGAATGCAGCCTGTCAAATTGTGTCTAGAGGAGAAGAAGATTTGATTAGGATAAGAAACACCTTAACCATGTCAAGAGGAGGAGAAAAGACTAAATAATAGAGAAGGTATTGACAAGAGTTTAGGAGGAGGAAAAAGTATTGGAAGAGCTGCAAAGAGGCTAAGGAGGTCCTAAAATATCCACTATACATATACTAATATTGCCCGAAGACAGTAAAGTGCCAAAACTAGCTTAAGCACAGTTTCTTTATCGAGTAGAAAAAATGAGAATATGTTCTATGGTCAATGCTAATAGAACAGAACCACTGTTGCCAATTAGTAATTGTGGATCAGGTGGATTTGTGCAACGGAGAAAATTGAGAGATAACACTTTAAAAGTTCTCAGCTTCATTTATCTTTCAGAAATCAATAAAACTGAATACCTGCTCTTGCTCAGTGTGGAGAAGGCATTAGACTGCATCGATTGGTTGTTTCTAAAGAAAACTCTTCAAACTTTTGTGTTTCCTCCATCAGTAATAGGATGTTTTTTTTTATGCTCCTTCCTCTAGCAAGAACAAAAAGAGCAGGATTAATGTCTAATCCAGTCTTTATTAGCAAGGGCAGAAGGCAGAGGAGCTTGCCGCCTCTCTTAATATTTGTTCTAGCCATCAAAAATATGAGTGCAGCGGATCAGAGAAAACATAGGCTCATGTAGAATAAATGTGGTCAAGAAATGTATCAAATGCTGCCTGTGCTGAGAAAATATGGAGGCCACCATTGCTGACCACTGCTGATGACTTTACCAGTTTCTTTGATGTCACCACTGGCTTTAAAGCTGAACTCCAGGCAAACAGCAAATTCGGGTACCTACACTGCTTGCATTTAAAGACTGCATTTAATTATGTATTAATGAATACAGAGAGGCAGTGATTTGTGTCTTTTATATCCGCATAAAGTTCAGCTTTAATACTCTATTAAGCCTCGTACACACGATCGGATTTTCTGACGGGAAATGTTGTATGTCGGTCTGTTGGCGGAAAATCCGAACCGTGTGTACGCTTCATTGGACAATTTTTGTCGGCTTTTCCGCGGACAAATGTTGGATGGGAGGTTTTAGAATTTTCCACGGACAAATGTGTGTTGTCGGATTCTCCGAGCGTGTGCACACAAGTCCGTCGGACAAAAGTCCAAAGTACAAACAAGCATGCTCGGAAGCAAGGAACGAGCCGGAAGCGGTCGGTCTTGTAAACTAGCGATCGTAATGGAGAATTAACATTCGTGACGCGGCAAATTATGAAATCTTGAAATGCAGCGCACAATTCTCTTCTTCTTTAATGGGATAATAATGAAGCTGCTTTGCTGGTGATACTGATGGAGTTATTGCAAACTAATTTCCAAAGGCTTTTCTTTCTAGTGATATCAAGAATAATATTATTATGCTTTTATTTTTATTTTATTTAATTTGGGCAAGTTACCACAACACCTGTAGTTTTGAAGATCAAAGATACAACTATGTTGGTTTCCCTTGTTAATTTTACATTGTATTTTTTTTAAATGTAACTGCCGACTCCCAAACTGTCATTTGAAGTAAAACACATAGCCAAGTATTATTCTACACAATTGTTTTTTATTGTGTATTAAAAAAAGAAAACACATAAAATTAGACATGATATCTGCCAATAGAACTTAACCAAGAAGTGCATTCTATGCATCCAAAAATATAGAAAATATACCGAATCAAATAATTATTATTCAACCAAAAAATAATGTCAAAGCAATAACTCCAAGGCCAATAATAAATAACACGTTGTCTCCTCCAATTCCGCAAAATGTCTGGTAACGAACGGCTGTTCAGAAACTAACTGACAAGCACGAAATGAAAAGAGTGAATCAACACTCACCAAACTTCTACTAACACGAAATTAGCAGAAGGAGCCCAAGGGGTGGTGCTAAAGAGCTGAAAAAACACGTAGTAGGTCAGTGCGTTTGTGACTGTTGGCCAACAATTGTATGCAAGACAAGTTTGGGCCAACGCCTTTTGGACAAAAGTCCACGGTTTTGTTGGCCAACAATCCGATCGTGTGTACGAGGCTTTAGTCTCAGACCTGGAGCATATATGATAATTAAGAGTTTTGACTTCACTATTACCATCCTGATCTGCATGCTTTCTCCAGGGCAAAGGATTGACACCAAGAACAACCAGACAACTGGCATTTTTAAAAGAATGTCGGCAATGGTAGTCCCGTATTTATACCAGCATATCTAAAGCCAAACCATTTCTGAAGCTGGAATTTTTTTCTGAATACTGTTTCACCAACAAGTTAAGGCCAGAGCGGGCTGCTAGGGCACAGCGTTACCTCCAGCAGGGGAATTTTCTTCTGGGTTGGCACACACAAAGGAAATGAAAATTGTGTGGCATTGTAAGAGGGAACTTTGTTAGAGCATGTACATGGGGAAGTAAAGCTACTGCACACTAGGGATGAGCCGAACACCCCCCTGTTCGGTTCGCACCAGAACACGCAAACAGGAAAAAAGTTCACTCGAACACGCGAACACCGTTAAAGTCTATGGGACACGAACATTAATATTTAAAAGTGCTCATTTTAAAGGCTTATATGCAAGTTATTGTCATAAAAAGTGTTTGGGGACCTGGGTCCTGCCCCAGGGGACATGTATCAATGCAAAAAAAAGTTTTAAAAACGGCCGTTTTTTCAGGAGCAGTGATTTTAATAATGCTTAAAGTCAAACAATAAAAGTGTAATATCCCTTTAAATTTCGTACCTGGGGGGTGTCTATAGTATGCCTGTAAAGGGGCGCATGTTTCCTGTGTTTAGAACAGTCTGACAGCAAAATGACATTTCGAAGGAAAAAAAGCCATTTAAAACTACCCGCGGCTATTGCATTGCCGACAATACACATAGAAGTTCATTGATAAAAACGGCATGGGAATTCCCCACAGGGCAACCCCGAACCAATATTAAAAAAAAAAAAATGACGTGGGAGACCCCCTAAATTCCATACCAGGCCCTTCAGGTCTGGTATGGATATTAAGGGGAACCCCCGGCCAAATTTTTTTTAAAAAATGACGTGGGGTTTCCCCTAAATTCCATACCAGACCCTTCAGGTCTGGTATGGATTTTAAGGGGAACCCCGCGCCAAAAAAAAAAAAAAAAACGGCGTGGGGTCCCCCCAAAACACCCTCCCAATGTTGAGGGCATGTGGTCTGGTACGGTTCAGAAGGCACTCTCGTCCCCCCCTCTTTTCCTGCGGCCTGCCAGGTTGCGTGCTCGGATAAGGGTCTGGTATGGATTTTTGGGGGGGTCCCACGCCGTTTTTTTTGTTTGGCGCGGGGTTCCCCTTAAAATCCATACCAGACCTGAAGGGTCTGGTATGGAATCTAGGGGGAACCCCACGTCATTTTTTTTTTAAATTTTGGCCGGGGTTCCCCTTAATATCCATACCAGACCTGAAGGGCCTGGTATGGAATTTAGGGGGTCTCCCACGTCATTTTTTTTTTTTTTTTAATTTTGGTTTGGGGTTGCCCTGTGGGGAATTCCCATGCCGTTTTTATCAATGAACTTCTATGTGTATTGTCAGCAATGCAATAGCCGCGGGTAGTTTTAAATGGCTTTTTTTCCTTCGAAATGTCATTTTGCTGTCAGACTGTTCTAAACACAGGAAACATGCGCCCCTTTACAGGCATACTATAGACACCCCCCAGGTACGAAATTTAAAGGGATATTACACTTTTATTGTTTGACTTTAAGCATTATTAAAATCACTGCTCCTGAAAAAACGGCCGTTTTTAAAACTTTTTTTTGCATTGATCCATGTCCCCTGGGGCAGGACCCGGGTCCCCAAACACTTTTTATGACAATAACTTGCATATTAGCCTTTAAAATGAGCACTTTTGATTTCTCCCATAGACTTTTAAAGGGTGTTCCGCGGCTTTCGAATTTGCCGCGAACACCCCAAATTATTCGCTGTTCGGCGAACTTGCGAACAGCCAATGTTCGAGTCGAACATGAGTTCGACTCAAACTCGAAGCTCATCCCTACTGCACACTAATGCTAGGGGGTCATTATTATCTGGTGCTGGGGGGTATTACTGTGCAGTGCTGGGGGTTATTTCTTGCCCTGACACTTGCTGGAGGTTATTGCTGGGAGTTGGGGTCTTGACATAGAAAATTTTTTACTTCCTGCTGCCGCTCCCCCCCAAATCCCCCCTTCCAACCCAAATCTCCCCAAAATCTCCTTGAGGTGCCCCCCTCCAAACCTCACATTATACCACAGAGCCCAGGGCAGTCGTCCCTCCTGCCCACTCCTTGTCCCAGCCCGGCTGGGGGTTATTATTTTCTGGTGAGGGAAAGTCATTGTTTATAGTGATTAAGGTCATTTTTATCTGGTCCTGGGGGTCATTATTATCTAGTGCTGGGGGTTGTTATTGTGCAGTGCTGGGGGATATTGCTTGCCCTGACACTTGCCGGTGGTTATTGCTGGGAGTTGGGGTCTCGAGATATGCCCAGCTCCTCCTGCTAATCTCAGACTCAGACATTTCCAGAAGGCCAAAGTATTAAAACCTAGGGCAGCCAAATAACTAGCATTTTCCTCTGGGCTATCACACACAAAGGAAGTAAAAAGAAGAACTTGTGGCATTGTAAGATGGAACTTGATGGAAGCAGGTGTGCATGTAAGTAAAACTACTCAACACCAATGCTGGGTGTCACTGGTGCTGGGGGTCAGTGCCGGGACAAGGTTATCTAGAGCCCAGAGCGAACATGCAAAATTGCGCCCCCCCCAGATGTATGAGCACTGTGTGTCAGCAAAGATCCCCTCCCCCCAAAAAAGTGCCAATCTGCATGCTTAGCTGAAATCCACTCATTCCACATATGCTCCCAGCACAGTCCCCCCAAAAGAAAAATAAATCCCTTGCTCCTATCACAAATCGTCTACTCCACAAATTTCCCTTCCAAGCACAACTCATCTTCCCCCCACTCCAAAGCCCCCTCCCAGCACAAATTTCCCTACCCCAATCTCCCATTCTAGCCCCTCTCCCCTCCTAGCACACATGCTCACCAATCATCCCTACTAGCACAAGTCTCCATGCCAAAAAGAATCCCCTCTTAGCACAAACTCCCCCCACCATATTACCTTTTCTAGCGCAAACCCCCGAATCCCCCATCCTTGCACAAATCCTCTTCCTTCATCTCCCCTCCCAACACAAATCCCCACTCCTAGCACACCTCTCCTAGTAGAGCAAATCTTACTTCCTGCTGCCCCCCCAACCCAAATCCTCTTCCTGCAATCTTCTTGTGGTGCCCCCAGAACCTCACATGATACCACAGTGCCCAGGGCAACCGTCCCTCCTGCCCACTCCTTGTCCCAGCCCTGGTGGGGGTTATTATTGTCTGGTGAGGGGAAGTCATTATTTCTAGTGCTTGAGGTCATTATTATCTGGTCCTGGGGGTCATTATTATCTAGTGCTGGGGGGTTATTATTGTGCAGTGCTGGAGGTTATTATTTTGCAGTGCTGGGCGATATTGCTTGCCCTGACACTTGCTGGGAGTTAGTGGGAGTTGGGGCCTTGACATATGCCCAACCCTTCTTCTAATCTCAAGCTCAGCCACCTCCAAAAGTTTCCAGGTTCTGTATGCCTATGGGATAAGAAGCAGGAAGCCCACTGACTTTCTAAACTGAGGGCACCAGGAAGTGACCTGTTAAAGCGTTCTTTTATCAGTTCGCTAAAGAGCTGACCTTGGGCATTACTATCTTTGCTAAGATTTCCCTTCATTTCTTGTCCAAGAAACATCTCTCAAAGCTTTGCACGGTGGCTATACTCTGCAAAACAAAATCTGAACATACTGTGGAAACAAACCAAATAGGAGAATTCATGCTGCAAGCCTGGCTGTTTACAGTCTTCAAAATATCATAGATGCTGACATTTCCGACACATACGGAACATCTGAGTAGAGATTTCACTCGATTATCATCCACAAAGGTAGAAATGTCTTTTTTGATCATAGCCCCCAGCGAAATCTGCTGTCAAGACAACACTTTTTGCCACACGCCGAGATCATATGCCGGGAAATGGCGAAGGATCAGACTCTTCCTCGAATAGACGAGTACAGATTGAGAGAGACAAACTTCACAAGGCTGCACTGCGTGTCTCTTTCTTGTCTTTCTTTAAACTTGAATATATTTATGTCTGCCATTTAAGCATCCTGCCTCATTGCCAGCCTCAGATGTGCAGCCGGGCTGCCTTTGTCTAGGAAGATACTTTGAATTCTACTGGCGAAACGGGGAAATCAAGAGGCACATTTCAAGGTTAACTTTACTTGACTGGTAACAAGAAGGATGGATTGACAGCTCAGAGGATGTGAATCAAATTAATCTCAGGATCAGAGTGGGCCTTGTAGATGTCACCCAACAGGTCAAATAAAGCCCTCGGGAATTGGTCTTATTTTTGGTTTTCAAAGAGTTAGTACAGAAAGTTATAGATATAGCACCCTGATGTTTAGGCAGGGTTGCTAGTCTGAGGGCCTATCCAGAAGCAAGAGAGCAGCATAGGGTTGGGATTGCGGCTTGCAGTCCAACCAGAAGTGACGGTTCTGCTGGCCGGAGAACCTGTCATGATGGGAGGTAGAGGGGAATCTGTCGCCACTAAGGGACCATCCCCCTTATTACCAGGGACCACTGTGAGCAGCTGAAGCAAGTACCTGAGCAGTATTCTCACTGACCAGCAATGGTGAAGAATTGGGAAACTTCAGCAGAGGTCAAGCCAGGGACCCAGCCAGTGTAGGTGACGCTTGCAAAGCATTATTGTGTGTCAAGCCAGGGACTGAGCAGGCCAGTGGGGTGAAGCTTGAAGATTATCTGTGAGTGCCAAGTTAGGGACTCAGCAGAGACGCGGGGGTGACGCTTGAGGAACATACTCAGTGAGAAGATTAGAAGAGCTCAGGACATCCAGTAGCAGTGGATCAGCGAGTCTAAGTGATAGACTGGGAGCTCCCTTGAGTGAAGATCTAAAAAGGAGATTGTGGAGGAAGTGAAATGCCACGTACACACGGTCGGAATTTCTGACAACGAACGTTCGATGTGAGCTTGTTGTTGGAAATTCCGACCATGTGTAGGCTCCATCGGACATTTGTTGTTGGAGTTTTCCGACAACAAAAATTTGAGAGCTGGTTCTCAAATTTTCCGACAACAAAATCCGTTGTCGTAAATTCAGAGCATGTGTAGACAATTCCGACGCACAAAATTCCACGCATGCGTGGAATCAAGCAGAAGAGCCGCACTGGCTATTGAACTTAATTTTTCTCGGCCCGTCGTACGTGTTGTACGTCACCGCGTTCTTGGCGATCGGAATTTCCGACAACATTTGTGCGACCGTGTGTATGCAAGACAAGTTTGAGCCAACATCCGTCGGAAATAAATCCAGGATTTTGTTGTTGGAATGTCCGATCGTGTGTACGCGGCATAAGAGTTCGTTACAACCTTTATTAGAAACTATTCAAGATTGTTGCCATAGGAGACAGCTTATCTACACATGCAGATGTGGTGTCCGGCTGGGTGCCTTTCCCAGCATGGCTGTCCACCTATAGAAGTCTTGGATGTCTGTTAATGAACATTGCAACTACTAAAGGGTGTCCTGGCCCTAACCCCTTTTCCACAGTTCCGTTTAAGAGAAAATAAATCTCTTTGCATTCAAGAAATGTCTGGCGCCCATTAAGCTACCTTGCATTACACCCACCATGCCTCGTAACCCACTCTACACAGAAGGATGTCGGCTGTCCCTAGCTCTGGAGGTCCCCATTGGGTTTGGAGAGGCTGGGCACTCGGCTACCTATATTTATCTTGTATGTGTTTCAACATTATTATTATGTTCCAGGGATGGTGGAATGCAAACCCTTCAGACCCAGTCATTTTAAGTTGTCAGATCCAGAGAAAGGCAAGGAAATGATTTTGTTGGTAGAACATTCATGGTAGGCACCTAATGGGTTACACGGCCCACTTGGAAAGACATATACAGTACATTTAGGGAGGGGAGGGGGTCAATGGCTGGCATTCAGCAGAACATTGATAAGGAGAATAATATGGTTTCTACATTCCAGCTTGGGTCTAGCATAGGTAGATACGAGAGCTGTACCGAAAGTATTGCAAAAGTGGGCATAACTTTTTTACTGACTTACATAGGTCAAACTTCACATGTTGGTAGAGTAACTCTTCCTCTATAGTAACTACTTTTCTTTTTCTTTTTAATTGGAGGTAAAAAAAAATGGATTCCAAGCATAAGAAATGTTCTGTCATTGAGTTCTTTATGAAGGAGGGGTGCAGGCTCTCAGACATCCACAGAAGAACGGAAAAATTGTCATCAGTTCACCAAGGATTCCTCAGAAGGCTCCAAAGCTTTATTTACATTGTCACACGATACACATACGGCAATGTTTCAGAGCCACGCAGGGCCCCTTCGTCAGGCAGGTGACAAAGTGCAACACACACCACCAAGTATTTATTTAGACAATCCACCAATCAGTGCAAACTTTTGCGGCCTAACCTCGCCCCCCCCCCATGTCAAAATGAGGCCATTAAGTCTGCCATTACGCTCAGTTTAAATATATAACATAACTGTCAAAAGTGAAAATACAATCAGTACACTCAGCCTCCAATGCTGCGCACGCTGCAGCGCATGCGCGATGGCAGCAAATCACTCTGGTCGGGTCTTTGCCACAGCGGCCACCAGATAACTGCAGGTTGGGACGACACCGAGAGGAGGCTGGAGCCATCTAGTGGGTAAAGAAAAAAGTGCAAGTGCTAGGTAGTGAAGATAAAGAAATACAGTAAAACCTTGGTTTGAGAGCGTTTTGCAAGACAAGCAAAATTTTCAAATAAATTTTGACTTGATATACAAGCGATGTCTTGATATACAAGTAGCATCACGTCACAACTGAGTATAAAAGAGGAGAGAGTTGCCTCTAAGTGTAGCAATATGGTTACATTTAAAGAAATTACAACATTTAGCAACTCACATGGTTGATGATTAAATAAGACACATCTAAGTATGCAGGTATCCGGGGTAAAGCTGTCCACATAGACCGCCCTCCGCACCCCCATCGACCTCATCCCTTCTACGCTGCTCTCCACGACTGGTTCAAGCCTCTCTTTCAAATCGCTCTACTGCAGGGTAGTCTTCCCGGTCACGATTGCAGACTGACAGCGTTGAGAGCCGGAGGTGCGGAGGATGGTCTATGTGGACAAATTTACCCCTGATGCCTGCATACTTATGCCCCGTACACACGGTCGGACTTTGTTCGGACATTCCGACAACAAAATCCTAGGATTTTTTCTGACGGATGTTGGCTCAAACTTGTCTTGCATACACACGGTCACACAAAGTCGTCGGAAAATCCGATCGTTCTAAACGCGGTGCAGTAAAACATGTACGTCGGGACTATAAACGGGGCAGTGGCCAATAGCTTTCATCCCTTTATTTATTCTGAGCATGCGTGGCACTTTGTCCGTTGAATTTGTGTACACACGATCGGAATTTCCAACAACGGATTTTGTTGTCGGAAAATTTTATATCCTGCTCTCAAACTTTGTGTATCGGAAATTCCGATGGAAAATGTGTGATTGAGCCTACACACGGTCGGAATTTCCGACAACAAGGTCCTATCACACATTTTCCATTGGAAAATCCGACCGTGTGTACGGGGCATTAGATGTGCTTCTTTTAATCATCAACCATGTGAGTTGCTAAATGTTGTACCTTCATTACATGTAACCATATTGCTACACTTATGCCACGTACACACGACCGGACTTTCCGTCAGAATAGACTCCAACGATCTTTCCGACGGAGTTCCGCTGAAACGGATTTGCCTACACACGATCACACCAAAGTCCGATCGTTTAGAACGCGATGACGTACGATGGGACTAGAAAAAGGAAGTTCAATAGCCAGTAGCCAATAGCTGCCCTTGCGTCGTTTTTGGTCCATCGGAATAACATACCGATGAGAGGTTTTGCCAATAGAAACTGATTCCGTCTGCAAAATTTGAAAGCATGTTCTATTTCTAGGTCCGTCAGAATTTTAGAAAGAAAAAGTCAGATGAAGCCCACACACCATCGGAATGTCCGACGGAATTATTCCGTATGACCTTTTCTGACGGAAAGTCCGGCCGTGTGTACGTGGCATGAGAGGCGCCTGTCTTCTCTTTTATACTCTGGAGCTCCTGCTGGATTTTGCTTCTAATCCCCTGGTGGAGGCTTCCATTTGTGGATAGACATTTTATGATTACACAACCTGGTCACATGGCTATAATCTTTTTATATGGACTATAAACTGAAGGACTTATGAATAAATGGTTGTGGAACGAATCATTTGAGTTTCCATTATTCCTTACGGGAAATTTGCTTTGACATACAAGTGCTTTGGATTACAAGCTTGTCTCCGGAACAATTATGCTCGCAATTCAAGGTTTTACTGAACATATAGAGACAAAAGAAATGGAAGAGGAGGAGAGCAAGGGGGGAAAGAAGAAATGAGTAGGCAAATAAAGAAAAACAAGCAGGTAGCCAAGGACGATTAAAGTGGATGTAAACCCGAAATGTTTTTTTTTTTTTATGTCATACTGTAGAGTATAAGATTTCCTATCATTTGAGCCCAGTCTTGCCACCCAGAGTTAATCCATCTCTGAGCAATCCTCTTTTATTGTTCAGTGAGACATTTCTTGACAAACCGAGAAAAACTTTGTCAAATCCTCCCCCTTGCTGTGAGTGACAGGTGATTTACATCTCGGGCACTAGCCTAAGACACAGGCATTATTTTTTAATTCTCTCCCCCACTCCTTTCTTCAGCCTCTCTGCCTCTTTGGGTGGAGGAGTCCTCTGACGTCACGACTCCGCACACCAAGCGCCGGAAAACACACATGCCCACAAAATCGGCAATATTGCGGGGCTCAGGACAGCTGAGGGGGTGAGTAAAAAAAAATAAGGATACATGCAGGAGGCGTGTATATCCTTATGCCGCGTACACACGGTCTACAAAAGTCTGACGGACGCCGACGGACTAAAGCTGGCTGACAATCCGATCGTGTGTGGGCTTCCCCGGACTTTCAGCGGACTTTCAGCAGACTTTTCCAGCCGCAAATCTGACGGACTTTAGATTTGGAACATGCTTCAAATCTTTACGTCGTAACTACGCCGGACCCAGAAATCCGCTCGTCTGTGTGCTTGTCCGACGGGCAAAAACCCACGCTAGGGCAGCTATTGGCTACTGGCTATCAACTTCCTTATTTTAGTCCGGAGTACGTCATCACGTACGAATCTGTCGGACTTTTGTGTGATCGTATGTAGGCAAGTCCGTTCATAATAAAGTCTGCCACAAGTCCGCCAAAAGTACGCCAAAAGTCCGACAAAAGTCCGTCGAAAGTCTGTCGGACAGGCTGTCGGACTTTTGTAGACGAAAAGTCCGACCGTGTGTACGCGGCATTACAGATATACCCAGTGTTATTAGATTGAAAATGATGACAGTGGGTTTACATCCACTTTAAGAAGGAGAAAGAAGAAAGGAATAATGAATGAGTGACGGATAGAAAAAGGAAAAAGAAAAAAGTATTTGAGGCCGAGTCACACACCTCCCTGCAGCGAGGCAACGCAGATACACAATATCAAGGGACGGCACGGCCCGCTGCTTGGCACAGCCAGATGGCAAATTTTTACACTGGCACAATTTTGACTCTAAAAAGTGATCAGTATCTCTGTACATATGTTTAATGATTACTGCAGTGGTTGATGACTATTATGTTACAGATTGTATTTTCACTTTTGACAGTTATGTCATACATGTAAACTGAGTGTAATGGCGGGCTTATGGCGTTATTTTGACGTCAGGGGGCGGTGGTTAGGCCGCAAAAGTTTACACTGATTGGTGGATTGTCTAAATAAATACTTGGTGGTGTGTGTTGCCCTTTGTCACTTGCCTAGCCCTGCGTGGCTCCGCAACGTTGCCTTCCGTGTACCGTGTGACCACGTAAATAAAGCTTTGGACCCTTCTGAGGAATCCTTGGTGTGCCGATGACATTTTTCCATTCAGATTGTCGAAGGTGTCCAGCCTGTCATCATTACAACACCCAGCACCATTACAGCCATTTCTAGGAACGTGTGCGTAGGGAATATTATTATTATTATACAGGATTTATATAGCGCCAACAGTTTACGTAGCGCTTTACAACTTGAGGGTAGACAGTACAAATACAATACACTTTAATACAGTAGGAATCAGAGGGCCCTGCTCCTTAGAGCTTACAATCTAAGAGGGAAGGTCAAGAGATACAAGAGGTGGGTGATGTGCTGATTGAGAAGATAAATGTACAGTTGTTAGGTGGGGGCCAGATAGGCTTCTCTGAAGAGATGAGTTTTCAGGGATCGTCTGAAAGTGGATAAAGTAGGAGAAAATCGGACGGATTGAGGTAGAGCATTCCGGAGGATGGGAGAGGCTCTGGAGAAGTCCTGAAGGCGAGCATGGGAGGAGGGTGACAAGGGCGTGTGAGAGCAGGAGGTCTTGGGAGGAGCGAAGAGAACGATTTGGTTGGTATTTTGAGACCAGGTTAGAGATGTAGCTAGGGGCCAGGTTGTGGATGGCTTTGTAAGTTATAGTTAGTATCTTGAATTTACTTCGGTGACTAAGTGGCAGCCAATGGAGGTATTGGCAGAGGGGTATAGCAGACGCTGAGTGGTTTGTGAGGTGGATGAGCCTGGCAGCAGCGTTCGTGATGGATTGAAGTGGGGATAGCCTATTTAGAGGTAAACCAAGGAGGAGGGAGTACAGAATGTTTACGAAGATGATACCATTGACAAGAGCAATGTGCACGGATGGATGAAGAATTTTATATGGTTTTTCATAACCATAATTTCCATAAACATTCTGTAGCCTTCTGTGGATGTCGGACAGCCTGCACCCCTCCTTCATCTAGAACTCAATGACGGCACGTTGCTTCTGCTTGGAATCATTGCTTTTCCAAAATGTGAAATATGAATGACCTATGGAAGTTAATAAAAAGTTATGTCCACTGTTGCATTACTTTTGGTACATCCCTCGTAAGTTTCAAATTTGATCCACTTATATTTTTATTTAAAAAAAAAAAAAGAACCTTGGTAATTTTTTTTTATTTTTATCGTACTTACCTAGATGCTGCATCTGCCCCCTGCCACCGATTGCTCTGCTCTCAGGGCTGTCAGTCACCACTGTCTACTCCCCCCGCATTCACAGGAGTGCTGGGCTGTGGAGGGGCTGAGAGCAGCTGGCTCAAGCTCTCAGCAGAACAAGCTGCACTCCTGTGATCCACATGAGAAGTACAGCCAACCAGCTTTCCCCCGTACTTCTCCTTTAGGGCCCAACTCCAGTATCCCCTTCCCTGAAGCCCCCACACTCAATACATTAACAAAAATATACAATACACATACAGTATCTTACTCCCAAGAGTTTTCCAGCTGATCACATGACACCATGGGTCCTTCTTTTTGCCTGATAATGAATGTGAGCAGGTCCTCACTACTACAGAGAACACCATGAGGTTGAATTACTAAAGGCAAATAGACGTTTCAATTTGAAAGAGCTTAGTGAATGAGGTAAAGCTCTGCTGACTTTCCTCGTCCAATCATACACAAAAAAAATGCTGCTTTTGAAATTTTTAATGGCTAGGTTTTATAGCAGAGAGTAAAAAATATAATTTTTTTGAAATTGTCTGTGTTTTTTGTTTATAGCGAAAAAAACTCCCAAAAAATGCAGAGGTGACCAAATACCATCAAAAGAAAGCTCTATTTGTGAGAAAGAAAGGATCAATTTCTATTTTTGTACAGCGTTGCACGACCGCGCAATTGTCAGATAAAGTAACTCAGTGTCTGGCTTGGTCATGAGGGGGGGTGGGGTAAAATTTTCCAGAGGTGGTTAAAGAGGAATTTTGGCATAAATATTTTACACATAGTTATTGTATGTTGGCCCAGCTTGGACCATTGTAACTATGCATATACCATACTAGGCCGGATTGTACAAGGTGGAAAAAGTGACATCATCGCAAAGCATTCTCTGAATGGTGGCGATGCAGCTGACCTCCTGTGTTCAGAATACAGCAGAGCAGCTGTTCGATGCGCGATCCAGAAGCAAATAAAGATTACTAGAGCTGCAGTGTCTACTACAGAGGTTTCCAGCTTCTAGAGGGATCCCACAGGTATAGCTCTTTACATAATTACACTGATCCAAGCTGGACCAATGTAACTATTAGAGATGGGCTGAACATCCCTCTGTGCGGTTCGCACCAGAACTCCCAGAGAAAAAGTTCTAAACCAAACAGCGAACCCCATTGAAATCTATGGGACCCGAACTTGAAAAATCAAAAGTTACCATTTTAAAGGCTTATATTCAACTAATTGGCCATAAAAAGTGTATGGGGGTCTGGGTACTGCCCTGGGGGACATGCAGGGCTTTTTTTCTGCCGGAACACGGCGGAACGGCGTTCCGCCACCTCTGGCAGCCCAGTCCTCTCCATCCAGTCACTGAACACAGAAGGCGGTAGAGGAGGTTTTTGCACTACTCGCATCCTCCACCGGCTTCTGTGTCCTATTGTCAGGACATGTTTATATGTCAGTCAGTGCCCCGAGTCCCACGCCGCGACCGCTGCATTTCGTTTTACTTTTCCTGACCTTCGGGAGTTGTTGTTCCCGTCCCGCCCTGCCCAGCGGCTCTTGCCCAGTGGCTCCTGTCCTGCCGAGCAGCTCCCGTCCTGCCCATCGGCTCCCAGCCTGCCCTACCTCCCTGTAAGACTTGTGCAGCTCAGAGCCGAGTGAAGTGTTCGGCCGGAACTGCAGTGTGGAAAAAAGCCTGGAGAGGAGGTGGGTGCACTGGAAACTATGGAGGGGAGGGAAGCGGGGCGAGTGGCACTTGCAGGGGGAGGTGACAGCTGTGGACCGCAGTGGGGGTGAATTTGTGAAGAGGGGGGTGAAGTTGTTGGAGCTGAAAAGGGGGAGAGTTTGTGCAAAGTGCTGAGTAGTGAGGAGGGGGGGCGGGTGGTACAGTGGCAACAGCTGATAAGGGGGGGTTGGCAGGTTGTTTGAAGGTGACAAGGGGTGAAGAGGTGAAAGTTGGAGAGCTGAAGAGGTGAAAGCTGTGGATTGGGGTAATCTGTAGATGGGGGTGCAGTAGTGAAATGTGGAAGGGGGGTAGAGGCAAGCTGTAGTTGTGGACTGGGAGTGTAAGCTGTAGATGTGGGTGCTGCAGAGTTGAGTTGTTGACAGGGGGTATAAAGGTGAGTTGTGGGGGTGCTAAGATGACATGTGGATAGGGGTGCAGAATTGAGGAGGGACAGGGGAAAAAAGAGGTGTGTTGTGGACGGAGGGAAGAAGTGGTGAGTAGCGAATGGGAGGAAGAAGTGGTGAGCTGTGGACCGAGGGAAGAAGAGGTGAGCTGTGGACAGGAGGGAAGAAGAGGTGAGCCGTGGACAGGAGGGAAGAAGAGGTGAGCCGGGGACAGGAGGGAAGAAGAGGTGAGCCGGGGACAGGAGGGAAGAAGAGGTGAGGCGTGGACAGGAGGGAAGAAGAGGTTAGCCATGGACAGGAGGGAAGAAGAGGTGAGGCATGGACAGGAGGGAAGAGAAGGTGAGCCGTGAACAGGAGGGAAAAAGAGGTGAGCCGTGGACAGGAGGGAAGAAGTGGTGAGCCATGGACAGGAGGGAAGAAGAGATGAGCCGTGGACAGGAGGGAAGAAGAGATGAGCCATGGACAGGAGGGAAGAGGAGGTGAGCCATGGACAGGAGGGAAGAAGAGATGAGCCGTGGACAGGAGGGAAGAAGAGGTGAGGCATGGACAGGAGGGAAGAAGAGGTGAGCCGTGAACAGGAGGGAAAAAGAGGTGAGCCGTGGACAGGAGGGAAAAAGAGGTGAGCCGTGGACAGGAGGGAAGAAGAGATGAGCTGTGGACAGGAGGGAAGAAGAGGTGAGCCGTGGACAGGAGGGAAGAAGAGGTAAGCCGTGGACAGGAGGGAAGAAGAAGTGAGCCGTGGACAGGAGGGAAGAAGAAGTGAGCCGTGGACAGGAGGGAAGAAGAGGTGAGCCGTGGACAAGAGGGAAGAAGAGGTGAGCTGTGGACAGGGGAAAGAAGAGGTGAGCTGTGGATGGGGGGGAAGAAGAAGTTAGCTGCAGACAGGGGGAAGAAGAGGTGAGCTGTGGAAGAGAGCATAGGTCAGCTGTGGACAAGGTGAGGTTTGAATGGAGGGCACAGAGGTGAGCAATAGATAGTTACATTGGGGGAGATATGTAAGTGCTGTCCGCCGATTTTTTTTTTTCTGTGCCCTGTGTGAAACACACACCTCATCACTGCAGAGTACACTTTCCTGAGTCCTGTGTGTTATGCGCTCCTAAGTGCCGCACTCTGTCCCTTTTGGACCTACGCAGATTTGGTGCCGCTTTATTCCCTTCCCATGGAATGACAGAATTGGGTGTGGAGAGTTGGCTGGGGAGGATAAGTTCCTGCACCTATTTTCTGGGGACATGTATCAATGGAAATTTTTTTTAAACTATCGTTTTTAGGAGTAGTGATTTTAATGGTGCTTAAAGTGCATCAATAAAAATGAACAATTCCGTAATGAAATAAAAAATATAGTGCCTAGGGGGTCCCCTTAGTTTGCCTGCAAAGTGGCGCATCTGTACCATGTATAGAACCTGCTGCAGCAAAAAATGAGGAAAAAAAAGTCAAATCACATTTGCAGTGCCTTGAAAAAGTATTAAAACCCCTTAAATTTTCCAAATTATCCCACAGGTCAGGGATAAAGTTGTGGAGAAGTTTAAAGCAGGGTTAGGCTATTAAAAAATATCCCAAGCTTTGAACATCTCACAGAGCTTTGTTCAACCCATCATCCGAAAATGGAAAGAGTATGGCACAACTGCAAACCTACCAAGACATGGACCGGCTGGGCAAGGAGAGCATTCATCAAAGAAGCAGCCAAGAGGTCCATGGTAACTCTGGAGGAGCTGCAGAGATCCACAGCTCAGGTGGGAGAATCTGTCCACAGAACAACTATTATGCCGCGTACACACGGTCGTACTTTTCGTCTACAAAAGTCGGACAGCCTGTCCGACAGACTTCCGGCAGACTTTCGGCGGACTTGCGGCGGACTTGCTGCAGACTTTCTAACGAACAGACTTGCCCACACACGACCACACAAAAGTACGAAAGCTTAGTACGCGGTGACGTACACCAAGTCCGACGAGACTATAAAACGGAAGTTCAATAGCCCGTACGACACCCTTTGGGCTCCTTCTGCTAATCTCGTGTTTATCTCGTGTTAGTAGAAGTTTGGTGAGAGACGATTCGCGCTTGTGAGACTCGTATTTTTCAGTTCGTTTTAACTGTTGTTCAGTCTGTGCTTGTGAGGTTTGTATCTGCTTTTCAGTGCGTTTGGTCAGTTGGCATTGAGAAATCTTTGTTTTATTGGCCGCTCGTTCCTGATTTTCAGGTCGCTCTTCACAGGCCTTGCTGTTCTTCAGTGCGTTCTGTTTAGTGCGTTCTGACCAGCCGACCGTTTTGAAGCCATGTTACCTGTACGTACTCGTCGTCGAGCTCGTGCATTGTATGTGCTTGGTGCTGTAGTTTATTCTTCAGACCAAGACCAGTCCATGAACAGGGCGAGGAGGAGTTCATGGACCAAGAATTGGTTGCTTCAGCGTGACCAGTTCTCTCATATGCCTTTGCTCCGTGAGATCCGTGAGAATAATCCTGAGGATTTCAGGAACTTTCTCCGGATGACGGACCCCGTTTTTGATCGTTTGGTGGCTTTGCTGACCCCCTATATCAGCAGGCAGGATACCTGCATGAGGCAAGCCATCACTCCGGAGCAGAGGCTGGTCGCTACCTTGCGGTATTTGGCCACAGGGAGAAGCCTGCAGGACCTTAAGTTCTCGACAGGCATCTCCCCCCAGGCTCTGGGGATCATTATCCCAGAGACCTGTTCTGCCATCATACAGGTCCTGCAGAAGGACTATATTAAGGTAAGATATTTTTCTTTTATTAGCATCACATGTTCTTTTATGTAATCTTTGATAATGTAATGTATTTCTTGCTTCAAACACTACTTACCATCATTGCAATATAGTGTGAATGTCCCCTTTTTATCCTCACACATGCTGGAATTTTTTCCTGTTATTTTTTGTCATGCATGTATATTTTCCTTTAATAACCTTCCCAGCATGAAGTGATGGGAACATATCCACCTAGTCTACTAATTTTGAATGTATTTTGTTGGAGTGTATTTAGTGTGCTTATAATTAGCAATTATCTAGATTTCACAACCCCCCCCCCCCCCACCTAAACTCAATCCAAATAGTGTGCTGCTAATGAGCAATTATCTAGATTTCACAACCCCCCCCCCCCCCCCACCTAAACTCAATCCAAATAGTGTGCTGCTAATGAGCAATTATCTAGATTTCACAACCCCCCCCCCCCCCCCACCTAAACTCAATCCAAATAGTGTGCTGCTAATGAGCAATTATCTAGATTTCACAACCCCCCCCCCCCCCCCCACCTAAACTCAATCCAAATAGTGTGCTGCTAATGAGCAATTATCTAGATTTCACAACCCCCCCCCCCCCCCACCTAAACTCAATCCAAATAGTGTGCTGCTAATGAGCAATTATCTAGATTTCACAACCCCCCCCCCCCCCCCACCTAAACTCAATCCAAATAGTGTGCTGCTAATGAGCAATTATCTAGATTTCACAACCCCCCCACCCCCACCCTCGTTAAAATTTGCTTGAATGTTCTGTGGTCTTGATTTGTCTAAAGCAAATATATGTTTCAGTTTGCAAAATGCATGTGCACTCTACAAGTGCATTTGTTCCAGTGCTTTAGTAAATGAGCAGAAGCTCTGCTGATTTCCATCATCAAATCATATGCAAGCCTCAAAGTGTTTTCATTAATTGCCCTTGCCTGTGATTGTGTACTCCTTTCAACATGAATGCCTTTTTACATTACCTCATTTACTGTAAGCTGGTTAGCAACTGCACCTGCAGAGTGCCACAACTGCAGTCTTGTAGCCTTTTTAGTCCCTAAATTCCTGCGTGTCCTAAAATAAATATTTTTTAGGGATTTCACAACCCCCTAAAATGTAATCAATGTTCCATCAGAGGGGGTGAGCAATCTGATAAGTGTGCCTTTCCATATTAGTTATTCCAGAGGAATTAAATTATTGAATGTTATACTGATGCTGGGGAATAATGTTTTTAATTGTCAAATTTTCTTGCAATGTTAGCTTCCAAATTAATTGATTTTGGTTTTCTTGTTTGATTCCCCAGTTTCCTTCAACGCCACAGGAATGGCAGACTGTGGCATCCCATTTTGCCAGCCGTTGGGACTTTCCCAATTGTGGAGGGGCTATAGATGGGAAACATGTCCACATTGTGCCACCACCCCATTCGGGGTCATATTATTTTAATTATAAGGGGTTCCACAGTATTGTTTTAATGGCGGTGGTGTCGGCACACTATGATTTTTTATATGTGGACGTGGGGAAGAATGGCCGGATGTCGGATGGAGGAGTATTTGCCCAGACGGAGTTCTGCCAGCGTCTCCAGAGTGGTGGGCTGGGATTGCCACCTGATGAGGATAACGTGGAAGGACTCCCCTTTGTCTTCATTGCGGATGAAGCCTTCGCTCTCAGCAACCACCTCATGAGGCCATTCCCCCAAAGAACCCTCACCCCAGAGAGGAGGGTTTTTAATTACCGGCTGGCCAGAGCTAGAAGAGTGGTTGAGAATGCGTTTGGAATTCTGGCCAGCCGGTTCCGCCTGTTTCAAACAGCCATTAATTTGGCGGAATACAAACTGAATTTTATCATTTTAACCTGCTGCATTCTGCACAACTTTTTAAACAAACATTCTGCCAATTATATAGGCACAGTTGGGCCTGAGGCCGGACAAATAGAAGCCAACCTTACAGGCCTGGATACTGTCCGTACTGGCTTGGCCCCCCAAAGTTCCCGTCAAGTTAGACAGCAATATGTTAATTATTTTATGGGTAGGGGGGCCATTGCAATGGGCCAGGATATATAATTTTTTAGAATAAAAAAAAATATTGCTGAAATCTGGCATTATATTTATTGCTTGCCTTTCTTTTGGGCTGTCTCCTAGGTTATGGTCGAGCAGTTGTAGTGCCAACTGTATTAGAATTTTAAAAATGTCTAAATAAGCTCCATTGCCACTGTAAACAACTTTTTTACAATTATAACCAAACTGATACTGAGCCTTGAAATAACAAACCACACATTTTTTAAAATACTATAAGGAGATGTTTTTATTAATGGTTGTTATGCATTCAGTTCTGCATTTAGTAGAAAATGTTCATAGACAAAAATATAATGATATCTTAATAATGTAGCAAAATATAATTATATTTAAATATTTCTACACAATCCACAAAAAAATATTTTTTGTTTTTTGATTTTCGCAAACAGGCTTTTTTTTTTTTTGGGAAAATCAAGTTTTTTTTTTTTTTTGTTTAAAAGCAATTTTTTTTTTTTTTTTTTTTTTTTTTAATAAAGTTTTTTTAATTTTTTTTTTTGGTTTTTTAATCTAGTTTTTTATTTTTTGTGTTTTTTAAAATCAAATTTTTAATTTTTTTGGTTTTTTCTAATCAATTTTTTTGATTTTTTTGGTTTTTTAAAATCAATTTATTTATTTTTTTGGTTTTTTAAAATCAATTATTTTTATTTTTTTGGTTTTTTAAAATCAATTATTTTTATTTTTTGGGTTTTTTAAAATCAATTTATATTTTTTTTTATTTTTTGAAAATCATTTTGTTAATTTTTTGGTTTTTTTCAAATAAATTTTTGTGATTTTTTTGGTTTTTTAAAATTAATTTTTTGGTTTTTTTTTTGGTTATTTAAAATCACTTTTTTTTTTAATTTGTGTTTTTTAGAAAATCAAGTTTTATTTTTTTGTGGATTTTTGAGCTATATACGAGAAACAGCCCTCCTTTTTGACATTAGGTTAAACAGCCATTTATGTTCTGCCAAAACAAGAAAGAGAAGGCCCAGAATGGGGTCAGCAAAACAGGAAATGAAGGACATGATTGATGTTTTGGGGTTTAAAAAAGGGCATTTAGATTCTACCCAAAACATCAATCATGTCCTTCATTTCCTGCTGCATACGATCCAGCCGATTACGCATTTCATCAATGTCTTTATTCCAGGCCATTATTTGACCAATTAGCCGTTGGGCACTTTCAGAGGTGAAATAGTCACTTGTTGTTGTTGTACCTAAAGTGGAATGAAACCAAAAAATGTCTTTAGAAATATGCACACATACATAGTTTACCTTACCATAAATAAAGCTGTTGTCTCAGACACTGACCTGGTGGGGTGCCCATGTAGCCTAATTCCTCCACATCCTCGGGGGTGGCACTGTTGCTTGAATGAAGCACAACCAGATCCCCTAAAATAGAGTAGACAAATTAAATTAAACAAAAGGCAGCCATGCATAGATTAACGTAAGCTGGTGTGTCAGACACTCACCTGGTGGGGTGCCCATGTCACCCACCTCTCCTTCCTCAACATCCTCAATGGGACTTGGGCTGATTGCCCAATCAGGTTTTGCTTGGGGTGGACTGTCTTCTTGTTCTTGGCTGAGTGATTTTTCCCCTATGTGAAACCCAAAATTATTATTAATCTAATTAGCACACAGATATTTTAGGACATAGTAATTTTCCTACATTTGTAGTGAAGTGGTTTGTGTAGAGTTCCTATTTTACCTCAATATTTAACATTATAAAGACATATTGGATAGATAGATATCAATATCTCAAAATATAGTTAATAATCTTTTGATCTCTCTCTATATCTGGAACAAAATCTCTAAATATCTAACTAAATGTCAATCCCAAAAAATAAGATAACTTCAAATATTCAAAAAGAATGTTTTACATTTCTATATCTATCTATCTATCTACCTATCTATATATATCTCGCTCTCTCTATATATATATATCTATATCTATATATATCTATATATATATATATATATATATATCTATATATGATATATAGAAATATATAGATATAGATATAGATATAGATATAGATATAGATATAGATATAGATATAGATATAGATATAGATATAGATATATAGATATAAATATATATATATAAATATATATATATATATATATATATAGATATAAATATATATATATAAATATATAGATATAAATATATATATATAAATATATAGATATAAATATATATATATAAATATATATATATATATATATATATAAATATAAATATATATATATAAATATAAATATATATATATATATATATATAAATATAAATATATATATATAAATATATATATATATATATATATATATATATATATATATATATATATATATATATATATATATATATATATATATAAATATATATATAAATATATATAAATATATATATATATATATATATTTAAATATATATATATATATATATCTCGAGATATATGGATATGTAACGAGGTTTATTAAAAGATCGTTTAAAACGATGAACAAAAATTCATATAGGAAGGAAAAGCACATGGAGCAGTATACAAGGTAATAAACACAAGAGAAAAACACGACAAGTACTTACTTTTTTTAAGAACTTTCCGGATACGTCGGTATTGATCCGGCTCCCTGAGTTTCAGGTCAGACCATCTTTTTCGCAATTGATCTTTGGAGCGCTGGACCCCAAAAGATGCCTGCAAAGTCTCCACGACCTTCGCCATGATTTTGGCCTTGCGCAAATTTGGCCGTACGTACGGCCCATAATTGCCATCATAGTCGTCTTTGTGAAGAATGGCCACCATCTCCACCATCTCTTTAAAACTCATATTAGAGGCCTTAAATCTAGGCCTCATAGATTTCGTTGACGTTCCAGCCTCCGGGCTGTCTCCACTACCTGAGGTCGTCAACATTTCAGGTGACTCCGCCATTCTTTAACTCCACTACGCGCCGTAACAAAAAATGGGCGGAGAACATGAGTTAATTTCGAACGTCAGGGGCGGGCGACGCAGGCGGAGTTTCACACATGCGTAGTGTATAAAGAGGGGCCTTGTGCACGTGTCGTACGTACGTTCTGTGCGTCGAATTAGGGGGCGGAGAACATGAGTTAATTTCGAACGTCAGGGGCGGGCGACGCAGGCGGAGTTTCACACATGCGTAGTGTATAAAGAGGGGCCTTGTGCACGTGTCGTACGTACGTTCTGTGCGTCGAATTAGGGGGCGGAGAACATGAGTTAATTTCGAACGTCAGGGGCGGGCGACGCAGGCGGAGTTTCACACATGCGTAGTGTATAAAGAGGGGCCTTGTGCACGTGTCGTACGTACGTACTGTGCGTAGGTGATAGTGGACCAGGACGTTACAAAACGAAGGTAATTTTAATTTCATTTTTATTTGTTTTTTTTTTGGGGGGGGGGGGTTTTATGGTCATGACTTTCGAGCAAGCGGCCTATATGGCTTGATAGATTGATGAGGCCTACATAGGGAGAAGATGATGAGGGGTTAGCAGAAACCTAATAAGTGTTTTTTGTCTTGTGACTTTATATTTTCCAGATATAATGAATCCCCTATTTAAGGATCCAGAGTTCCTTACTGCTTTCATCACGAAATATCGAGAGATGAGGAATTTGTGGGAGGTAAAACACCCTCAGTATTATGCTAAGCATGTGAGGAAGTCAACGCTGGAGAGACTTCTGTCCTTTGTCCAGGCGACCATCCCGGACGCAACAATGGAGATATTGCTCAAGAAAATTGGGGGCTTGAGGAATATGTATAAGAGGGAGCATAAGAAGATCCAGGAATCTATGAGATCAGGAGCATCAGCAGATGATGTTTATGTACCCAGGCTGTGGTACTACAATCAGCTACGTTTTCTTGATGACCAGACTGAAGCCAGGGCATCACTTTCAACCCTTCCCTCCACCCTTCCCTCCACCCTTCCCTCCACCCCAGCAGAGGCTGATGAGGAGCAAGCTGGGTCTTCCATCCTGGATGAACCAGATATGACCATCTGGAGTCAGGTAAATTAGTTTAAACAATATTTACTGTACTAATATTAATGAGGTTAACTGGATGTTAGAATTTTCTCACAGATTTTTGCACTCAAAATTGTGTAGACATATCAATTGACAGGAGTAGCTAAATATGTTTGGCACCTGCTAGAAAAAATTAGGGTGTCTGATTAGACTCTTTTCTTAAAGAGATGTATTCACATTAAATTTGCTAGTCATGAGAAATAAATTGTGTGTCATTGATGAACCCCAAAAAATATACTAAAACTATGTCCTTTTTTTATACACAGGATGAGTCCATCCAGGAGGAATGTGGGGAAAGTGGCAGGCAGGAGGAGACCGGGCCCATGGACAGCCTGGAGGAGGCCAGATTCCCCATCATCCTGGAGGAGGCTGGGCCCAGTGTCAGGCAGGAGGTGGCTGGTCCCAGTGAGGTGGCTGGGCCAAGTGAGGTGGCTGCTCCCAGTGAGGTGGCTGGGCCCAGTAGGAGCATGACCCAATCCCAAGTGCCTCCCCTCCGCCTTCCCAAAAAAAGGGCCAGGAAGGGGGCCGTCACACAAGAGGCATCCCTGCGCCTCATGCAAGAGGCCACACGTTTTCTGAGGAGCCCCCCCGAAGCAGAAGAGGCCTATGGCTGCTACTTAGCCAGCAGGCTTCTACAAATGGACTGGGAGCAGCGTCTCATTTGCGAGCGCCTATTTGGGGAAACTATACAGAAGGGGCTGCAGGGCACGCTAACCCGAAACACCCAACTACATGAGGCAGCCCCCCCTCCTCCTCCTCCTCCTCCTCCTCCTCCTCCTCCTCCTCCTCCTCCTCCTCCTGCCACAACTGAAACACCACAGCCACAGCCTCCAAAGAAGGCTACAGGGAAGGCTGCAGGGAAGGGTGCAGGGCAGCGTGGAGGGAAGGCTGCAGGGAAGAGAAGAAAGTGATGACCTGGGTTCAGTCTGGTCTGACAGAAGACGCAGGCTGTTGTAGTACCACAGTCTGGGGACATCTATATCATCTGCTGGTGCTGTTGATCTCTGGGATTCTTGGACCAGATTGTGCTCCCTCTTATATGGACTCCTCAAGATCCCAATTTTCTGGTACACAGACTTTTTCCAGCGTTGACTTCCTCTTTTTTTTTATTTTGACCATGAATAAATGGATCTTTTTTTGAGTTTAGCAAAAGATTTTATGTGTTTTCTTTTAAATCATTGATTTTACACACAATGTTAAATTATCAAGGGACAACAATCTCATTGAGTTTGCAAAAACACAACAAAAATACATTACTAATGTTAATAATGTTCGAGTGGTAAGTCTGGGAAAGAACAAAAATATACATAACCAAAAACGGTGCTTTGGGTTAACTTTATCTTTAAAATAACAAATAATCACTAGAAAAAAAAAACATTATAATGGGTTCTTTGTAGTAACTTTACAAACCTAAAAAATAAAAAAAAAAAAAAAAAAAATAAATAAAATACAAATGGGTTATTTGTGGTAACTTTACAAACCTAAAAAAGATAAAAAAATAAAGTAACAAATAAAAATAAAAAAAAAAAAATACAAATGGGTTATTTGTGGTAACTTTACAAAACTAAAAAATATAAAAAAATAAAGTAACAAATAAAACTAAAAAATAAAAATACAAATGGGTTATTTGTGGTAACTTTACAAACACCAAAAAATGAAAATTAAAAATCTAGAGATAAACATATAAAAAAGTTCAACACCAATCATAAAATAAATATCTGGATAAAAATTACAAGAAAATATGATTCCACACAAAAAAAAAAACAAAAAAAAACAAAAGGTACAAAGTATTATATTAGTATGGAAACATTGTTTTTAAAAAGCATACTATATCATTCATGAGATCAAAGAGAAAAAGAATCCAGAAATCAGTTTGGGAGAACTCTGAATATGAACAGCAAAACACCTTCGTTCTTTATAGAGCATTCGTAATGAAGAAATAAAATGCGCTGCATTCAACGATCACAGATTTTGCAGCGTGATGAATGTGCTACCTACAATACGAACACTAGTTTTACTAGACCGAGTGCTTCCGTTTAGTTTTTGCTTATGAGCATGCGTCGTATTTTTGTCCGTCCGACTAGCATACAGACGAGCGGACTTCGGGGTCCGTCGTAGGTACGAAGTAAAAGTTTTGAAGCATGTTTCAAATCTAAAGTACGTCGGATTTGAGGCTAAAAAAGTCAGTTGAAAGTTCGGAGAAGCCCACACACGATCGGATTACCAGCCAGCTTTAGTCCATCAGCGTCTGTTGGACTTTTGTAGACGAAAAGTAGGACCGTGTGTACGCGGCATTAGTCGTGCTCTCCACAAATCTGACCTTTATGGAAGAGTGGCAAGAAGAAAGTCATTGTTGAGAGAAAACCATAATAAGGTTTGTTTGCAGTTTGCGAGAAGCCATTGGGGGGGACACAGCAAACATGTGGAAGAAGGTGCTCTGGTCAGATGAGAGCAAAATTGTTTTTTTTTGGCTTAAAAGCAAAATGCTATGTGTGGCGGAATATTAACACTGCACATCACCCTGAATACGCCATCCCCACCTTTGCCCAATCAGGGGGCAGAAAGCACCGTGCAACATGCAGGGCCAAACACCCTGCAAATTCGGGTGTTCCCTGAACAGGGCGGTCAATGTTCGGCCCGAACTCATGCATGGGCCAAACTGTTCGCCCAACACTGATAGCTATGTATAAAATATCCACACCTGTAATTATTCTTTAAACTATAAGGATGGATTCACACCTATGCAGTTTTAGTGCTTTTTGCATTTTGCAGATTTCCACTACAGAACATGTTCCATAGGAAACCATGTTAAATGGACTCTAGTGCAAATCTGCAAAATGCAAAAAGCACTAAAAATGCATAGGTGTGAATCCAGCCTTACTTCATTTTCCCATAATCATGTGTTAGTAAAAGCATTGAGTGGATGATATTCAAGTTTAATATCTTAACTGTCTCTGTGATCAAAAAGAAGACCGTCCAATATACCAAAAAAAAAAAAATGCGGATTTATTTTAAGTTATTCTCTGGCATCTCTTCATTATTAGTGATTACATCTATTTTTTTAATTTTTTTTTTACTTTCTAATGGCTTGAAAAGAAAATTAATCATTAACATTTAATGAAACCAGTACATGGCCTCCGGTAAAGTAAAGTTGTCACTGTGTATATAAAAATGATAATTAGCAGAAAGCTGAAAACTGTTTCATGTTTTTGTTCCAATGATTATTGCAAAATCTGCATGAAATGTGAATTTTTGATTGGGGGACAAATTAATCATTTACGTGTTCTAAATGTATCCACCTGAGATTGGCCAATTTAATATGGTTTGTGATTAATGGTAAACAGTCTTACCTAATATGAATTGATTAGATGGGCAGAAGAGATGTAATATTGTTTTATTACATTAAGAAGACTAAATTATAGCAATAAATATGGGAGAGAGAAAGCGAGATAGAGAGTGAGAGAGAGAAAGATAGAAAGGACACTAAAGTGTCTTTTCTAGGTTCATACATAGAAGTGGTGGGATGGAGAAGGCCCCACACCGAAGTAAAGGTCATAGAGACAGGCGTCAAGCATTAGAAAGAAGGCTGTATCTCAAGGTTCCAAAGTCATAGGGCTCATTTAAACTTCAGCATGGTGTTACCATGTACGTTACCACAATGTGGCACCATTCATTTTTTATAGCACCCCCTTGCACTGTGGCAATGCACCTGAGTTGTGGCATTCAACAATGCATTATACATTGCAGTGCAAGTGTTAACAAAAAGGGTCATGCTTGGTTTTCCACACCTTAGGGTCTGCTGGCAACCCATCTGTTTCAATGTAAAAAAAATTGACCCATGAGGTCCAAGCTAGGAGGTCATAAACATGGCATTGGGTGAACTAGATTAGCTCACACTCAACAGACTGATTGGAGCAATGGTGTATTTTGGTTTTGTGCCCCTCAGCAAGAGTAAAATTGGGCACCCCCCCCCCCCACATCCCATGCAAGGTGACCAGGCCGGTGAGGGGTATAGTGTTCTATGAGGTGGGGGCAGGGTTTATAGTAAGGGGTGCAGTGTTCTATGAGGTGGGGGCTGGGGTGTATAGTGAGGGGTACAGTGTTCTATGAGGTGGGGCAGGGTGAACAGTGAGGGATGCAGTGTTCTGTGAGATCGGAGCTGGGTTGTATAGTGAGAGTGCAGTGTTCTATGAGGTAGGGGCAGGGTGTATAATGAGGAATGCAGTGTTCAATGAGGTGGGGGTGGGGTGTATAGTGATGGGTGCAGTGTTCTATGAGGTGGGGGCAGGGTTTATAGTGATGGGTGCAGTGTTCTATGAGGTCGGAGCTGGGGTGTATAGTGAGGGGTGCAGTGTTCTATGAGGTGGGGGCTGGGTTTATAGCGATGGGTGCAGTGTTCTATGTGGTCTGAGCTGGGGTGTATAATGAGGAATGCAGTGTTCTATGAGGTGGGGGCGGGGTGCATAGTGAGGGGTGCAGTGTTCTATGAGGTGGGGGCGGGGTCTATAGTAGTGAGCGGTGCAGTGTTCTATGAGGTGGGGGCTGGGTTTATAGTGATGGGTGCAGTGTTCTATGAGGTCGGAGCTGGGGTGTATAGTGAGGGGTGCAGTGTTCTATGAGGTGGGGGCTGGGGGTGTATAATGAGGAGTGCAGTGTTCTATAAGGTGGGGGCAGGGTGAACAGTGAGGGGTGCAGTGTTCTATGAGGTCAGAGCTGGGGTGTATAGTGAGGGGTGCAGTGTTCTATGGGGTGGGGGCAGGGTGAACATTGAGGGTTGCAGTGTTCTATCAGGTGGAAGCTGGGGTGTATAGTGAGGGGTGCGGTGTTCTATGGGGTGGGGGCAGGGTGAACAGTGAGAAGTGCAGTGTTCCATGAGGTCAGAGCTGGGGTGTATAGTGAGGGGTACAGTGTTCTATGGGGTGGGGGTAGGGTGAACAGTGAGGGGTGCAGTGTTCTATCAGGTGGGAGCTTGGGTGTATAGTAAGGGGTGCGTTGTTCTGTGAGGTCGGAGCTGGGTTGTATAGTGAGGGGTACAGTGTTCTATGAGATGGGAGCGGGGTGTATAATGAGGGGTGCAGTGTTCTATGAGGTGGGGCGGGGTGTATAGTAGTGAGGAGTGCAGTGTTCTATGAGGTGGGGGCTGGGGGTGTATAATGAGGAGTACAGTGTTCTATTAGCTGGGGGCAGGGTGAACAGAGCTGGGGTGTATAGTGAGGGGTGCAGTGTTCTATGGGGTGGGGGCAGGGTGAACAGTGAGGGGTGCAGTGTTCTATCAGGTGGGAGCTGAGGTGTATAGTGAGGGGTGCGGTGTTCTGTGAGGTGGGTGCAGGGTTTATAGTGAGGGTGCAGTGTTCTGATGAGGTGGGGCTGGGTGAACAGTGAGAGGTACAGTGTTCTATGGGGTGATTCTGTAGAGTAGATCCGTATGGGGTGAGGGGTGCAGGGAGAGGGCTCCCTCATAAGGTCAGGAGAGTAGTAAAGGGCAGAGGTCAGTGTCGGAGGGGACCCCAGATAGCCTGGTATGGTCAGAGGGAACGTAGATCAGAGCCCTCTGTACTAATCAGAGCCGGGAGGTGCCGGGCAGAGAGGGGGCAGCTCACGATTTGGGCATCAGTGGAGCCCGGTCTCTTCCTGTAGACACCGCGAGGGAGGGACCTGGGGAGCCAGGACCCACGTGAGGAATCCAGGGACACAGACACGGCCAGCCACACGCTGCACTTGCACCTCATCCCCCCATTTACTTCTGATCTGCTGCCGATGCTCCATGTCAGTCACCGAGACCTGGGCTCGACCTGATAGGAGTGGATCCCAGGGAGCCCCAAGAGTTTCCAGCAGGCAGGACTGGGGGAGCCATGCGGGGGCAGTGACTGCAGAACCGGGGACAACCCCAGGCAGCAGCCACCGCTACCTACCTTCTTACCCACCCTTCCCAACCAACAATTTATCTATTATCACAACACACAGTGCACCCCTGTTCATAGCCCAGTGTGCATGCACAAGCAGCCTCTCCTCCTTCAGGGATCCTGGAGGACCTGATGGTAGCTCACCTGCAGATCTCCAACCCGTTCGGTTCTGGTTTGATTCTGGGCTGTTCCGCCCCCCTGGAAAATGCCACCCAAGGCAAACGCTTTGTATGCCTTGCGGCAGATACGCCTCTGGATTAGAGTGACATGTAGCGCCTGCCATAGTTATAGTGTTCCTCTATGACAGGGGTGTCCAAACATTTTTCAAACAGGGCCAGATTTTATGAAGTGAACATGCGTGAGGGCCGGCCATTTTGCCTGACATTCTTTGAACCATTAAAATTCGGTCTAAGTGTGTTCATCCGAGCACTAATACACGGCCCAACAAGAATTCTCTTGCCTTGCTGTGTGTGGTGAAGAGATGAGCTTGGGCGTGTTATTTTGGATATATATATATATTTTGTGGCCCCAACGAATCCCCAAGCGCTGCTCAGGACTAAGGAAGAGCTTGGGCGTGTTATTTGGATATTCATCCAAATAACTTTATTTGGTATTTATCCGCATATAACACGTACCTTCACTTTAAGAGGGAAGTTTCAGGAAAAAAAATTACATTTTAAATAAAGAACTGTGAAGTAAAATAAGGGTAAGTGCCCATCAATGCAGCCTCACCATTGCCATGAATGCAGTCTCACCATTGACATAAATGCAGCCTCACCATTGACATGAATGTAGCCTCACCATTGACATGAATGCAGCCTCACCATTGCCATGAATGCAGCCTCACAAGTGCCATGAATGCAGCCTCACAAGTGCCATGAATTCAGCCTCACAAGTGCCATGAATTCAGCCTCACCATTGCCATGAATGCAGCCTCACCATTGCCATGAATGCAGCCTCACCATTTCCATCAGTGCAGCCTGATCGATGCTCATCTGCAGCCTCAGAAGGGACAGGGAGGGGGGTGGTACAGATTACATACAGGAGAATCTCCTGTCTTCTCAGTGGCCTCTTTAATACAAAGTCCCGTCACATATGATAGACAGAACAGTTGTCCAATGGCAGCCCAGGAGATGGGACTTCCTATTACAGATGCCGCCGAGTAAACAAGAGATTCTCCTGTATGTAATCTGTCGGCACTCGTCCCATCCCCTCTCTGTCCCCTCTGAAGCAGCCACAATATAGGTCTTTTGTGGCCCTGGCACTCTGGGATTCGTGGGGGGGGCACAAAAGATATATATGTCCAAATTACCAGGGGGGCCGTATGAGACTGGAACGTGGGCCGCAATTGGCCCACAGGCCAGGCTTTGGACATGCCTGCTCCTTGAGATAGATATAAGCAACAGTTATTATTTCCCCGAAATTTCTGTGATAACTGAGATATTTTTTAAGATTCGCCATTTTACTGGAATGCACTGAAGTCAGTGGGGGCGGTAATTTTGAGGTGTTTTTTTCATTCTTAAAGCGGAGTTCCACACAAAAATGGAACTTCCGCTTTTCGGAACCCTCCCCCCCTCCGGTGTCACATTTGGCACCTTTCAGGGGGGAGGGGGGTGCAGATACCTCTCTAAGACAGGTATTTGCACCCACTTCCGGCATAGACTCCCATGGGAGTCTATGCCTCTTCCTGTCCCTCCGCGCTGTCTCCTGGGAAACACATAGGTTCCAGGAGACAGCGGGGACCAGTTACGACACGCAGCGTGACTCGCGCATGCGCAGTAGGGAACCGGGAAGTGAAGCCGCAATGCTTCACTTCCTGATTCCCTCACCTAGGATGGCGGTGGCAGCTGCCGAGAGTCGAGCGATTCATCGGCGTCGGCTGCCGACATCGCTGGACCCTGGGACAGGTAAGTGACCATGTATTAAATGCCAGCAGCTGCAGTATTTGTAGCTGCTGGCTTTTAATATTTTTTTTTTGGGTGGACTCCCTCTTTAAGGTGAAGTGGGCTTGAAGTGGCTTCTGAGAGTGAGGTGAAGCACTTATTTTGAAACTGTCCTTGTGCCAAAAGATAACCCTTCATTAGCCTCATTGTTTCTTTTCCACAGAAAGAGAAAATGTTACATACAAAATTCAAATTGACAGGACACAAAGAATGGTCACCTCTTACTGCTGTGTACAAAATTGTATATATACAGGATACATTATATAATACATTGTATACATACAGGATATATTATATAATACATTGTATACATACAGGATATATTATATAATACATTGCATACATACAAGATACATTGTATAATATATTGCATGCATACAGGATTAGTTATATAATACATTGTATACATACAGGATATATTATATAATACATTGTATACATACAGAATATACTATATAATATATTGTATACACACAGTACACATTATACACATTATTTAATACATTATATGTATACAGGATCCATTATATAATACATTGTATACATACAGGATATACAGTATCTCACAAAAGTGAGTACACCCCTCACATTTTTGTAAATATTTTTTTCTATCTTTTCATGTGACAACACTGAAGAAATGTCACTTTGCTACAATGTAAAGTAGTGAGTGTACAGCTTGTATAACAGTGTAAATTTGCTGTCCCCTCAAAATAACTCAACACACAGCCAGGGGCGTAACTAGAAATAGCAGGGCCCCATAGCAAAATGTTGTATGGGGCCCCCCTGCAAACAGCCCCCCCCCCCACAGCTGCCCTAGTGTCAATGCAGCGTGACCTGTGCCACATACAGCGTGACCTGTGCCCAATGCAGCGTGACCTGTGCCCAATACAGCGTGACCTGTGTCCAATACAGCCTGGTCTGCCTGTGCCCCATACAGCCCCACCTATGCAGAGGAAGAGGCAAGCCACCCGGATCAGCAGAGAGCAGGATTGCCCGCTGTAATAGCTTTCATTTGAATTTCCTGTCTTCCCGGGGCTCATCGTCACATAGCCCCACCTCTTGGCCCGACGCCTTTGATGACGTCACATGTCCCGCATTGGATCGGCGTTCTGTCTATCAAAGGCACCGGGCCAAAAGGTGGAGCTATGTGACCTGAGCCCGAGAACACTGGAAGTTCTAATGAAAGCTCTTACATCAGGCAATTCAGCTCTCTCTGCTGATACAGACAGCTCGCCTCTTCCTTTCCTCTCTCTTCCCCTGGCTGGGAGACTGTGCCGGCAGTGCTCTTATCCTCACTGGGCCCCATTCCGCTGCGGGCCCCATAGCGCCCACATGGGTCGCTATGGTGTTAGTTACGCCCCTGCACACAGCCATTAATGTCTAAACTGCTGGCAACAAAAGTGAGTGCATCCCTAAGTGAAAATGTCCAAATTGGGCCCAATTAGCCATTTTCCCTCCCCGGTGTCATGTGACTCGTTAGTGTTACAAGGTCTCAGGTGTGAATGGCGAGCAAGTGTGTTAAATTTTGTTTTATCGCTCTCACTCTCTCATATCGGTCAACATGATACCTCATGGCAAAGAACTCTCTAAGGATCTGAAAAAAAGAATTGTTGCTCTACATAAAGATGGCCTAGGCTATAAGAAGATTGCCAATACCCTGAAATGAGCTGCAGCACGGTGGCCAAGACCATACAGCGGTTTAACAGGACAGGTTCCACTCAGAACAGGCCTCGCCATGGTTGACCAAAGAAGTTGAGTGCAGGTGCTCAGCGTCATATCCAGAGGTTGTCTTTGGGAAATAGACGTATGAGTGCTGCCAGCATTGCTGCAGAGGTTGAAGGGGTGTGGGGGCAGCCTATCAGTGCTCAGACCATACGCCGCACACTGCATCAGATTGGTCTGCATGGCTGTCGTCCCAGAAGGAAGCCTCTTCTAAAGATGATGCGCAAGAAAGCCTGCAAACAGTTTGCTGAAGACAAGCAGACTAAGGACATGCATTACTGGAACAATGTCCTGTGGTCTGATGATTGGTTCAGATGGTGTCAAGCGTGTGTGGTGGCAACCAGGTGAGGAGTACAAAGACAAGTGTGTCTTGCCTACAGTCAAGCATGGTGGTGGGAGTGCCATGGTCTGGTCTGCATGAGTGCTGCCGGCACTGGGGAGCTACAATTCATTGAGGGAACCATGAATGCCAACATGTACTGTGATATACTGAAGCAGAGCATGATCCCCTCCCTTCAGAGACTGGGCCGCAGGGCAGTATTCCAACATGATAACGACCCCAAACACACCTCCAAGACGACCACTACCTTGCTAAAGAAGCTGAGGGTAAAGGTAATGGACTGGCCAAGCATGTCTCCAGACCTAAACCCTATTGAGCATCTGTGGGACATCCTCAAACGGAAGGTGGAGGAGCGCAAGATCTCTAACATCCACCAGCTCCGTGATGTCGTCATGGAGGAGGGGAAGAGGACTCCAGTGGCAAACTGTGAAGCACTGGTGATCTCCATGCCCAAGAGGGTTAAGGCAGTGCTGGAAGATAATGGTGGCCACACAAAATATTGACACTTTGGGCCCAATTTGGACATTTTCACTTAGGGCTGTACTCACTTTTGTTGCCAGCGGTTTAGACATTAATGGCTGTGTGTTGAGTTTTTTTATGGGGACAGCAAATTTACACTGTTATATAGTTACATAGTTACATAGTAGGTGAGGTTGAAAAAAGACACAAGTCCATCAAGTCCAACCTATGTGTGTGATTATATGTCAGTATATACAAGCTGTACACTCACTACTTTACATTGTAGCAAAGTGTCATTTCTTCAGTGTTGTCACATCAAAAGATAGAATAAAATATTTACAAAAATGTGAGGGGTGTACTCTTTTTTGTGAGATACTGTATAAAAACAGGACATATAAAACTGTAAGTAAAAACAAATAATAATAATACAATATAAAGATAAAATAGCTAGATCAGGGTTTATTCTAAATCAAAGTCAGGGTTAGGGTCAAAGTTCATGCTCAGAGTCAAAGCCAGGGTCAAAGGTCAGAGTCAGTATATTTTAGGTAGGATTAAAGTATTTTTAATTTTAGTATCAGTGTGTTTTAGGTAGGATAAAAATAGCAAAATGCTCACTTATGTTTCTGGACCCTACTATAGGTACAAACTATAAATAACATACACATATGTGGTATCTCTGTGATCGTCAGGAGAATTTTTTTTATTTTGGGTTGTTGCAAGATCATGGTGATATCAAGAAATATACAGTTGTTTTTTTTTTAATTGTGCCAGTTTTCCTTTGATGATAAAAAAGCTTAGGAGATTAAAAAATGACTGCTTACGACCAAATAAAAGTCCAATTTGTGCTGAAAAAAAGAAAGTATATTTCATCTGGATACACTAAGTACAAACAAACCTAAAATACAAGGTATTTCTAAGAAACAGAGCTGCTAATGTCATTCACAAGCACAACTGAGCAAATGGTTTCCCGAGGCACTGCACATGGAAATAGATGAGGATCATACTGGGCATCAATGAGCAGAAATTATTTTCTTTGTTGGAGATCGTCCAAATACATCCCTGTGTTTCTCAGTGCAGATTCCTTGTAGATCCGGTGGCATTATAGAGAAAGACTTCTATATCCAACGTTCTCTTCCCGTTCACACTCTCAATGGCCAACGGCAAGTCAGTAAATGTGCCATTGGCAGTTGCCTAATATGTAAAGAAGCTGTGGTACATGGCCTTGTGGGTAATCTGACATGTACTAAATAATGTGATGCCATGGTGCCATGCTGAAACAGCACATCCTTACCCACTTGCCCATTGGGCACTTTTATCCCCTTCCTGCCCAGGCCACTTTTCAGCTTTCAGAGCTGTTGCACTTTGAATGACAATTGCGCGGTCATGATATACTGTACCCATATGACATTTTTATCTTTTTTTTTTTTTTCACACAAATAGATCTTTTTGGTGGTATATAATCACCATTGGGATTTTTTATTTTTTTGCTGAATAAACGGAAAAAGACTGAAAATTTTGGAAATTTTTTTTTCATAGTTTGTTATACAATTTTGCAAACAGGTAATTTTTCTCCTTCACTGATGGACGCTGATCAGGCTGCCCTGATTGGGCACTGATAAGCTGCATTGGTGGGCACTGATAAGCTGCACGGGTGGGCACTGATGAGGTTGCACTGATAGGTGGCACTGATGGGCACTGATAGGCATTGTCAGTGCCCATCCCAGAGCTGGCTAGCCACGCTGTAGCCATCATTGGGCTTGGTTATCGAAAGGGCGGGTTTTAATCTCTGTCAGATTTTTTTTTTCCATCAGTGTCCCATTGAGGAGATTTCCCTTAATGTCCTGTCCCATCGCCAAAACAGGAAGTGAAGAAGAATCTCCCTGAAGTGAGGGAATCCCTGGTTTTCGCCAGAAAGTGTGTCACCACTAGAAGATTATCCTGATCTGGGGACAACCTAAAATGTGGGATTTTCTTTCACTTTTGATGATAACAGGAAATTGGACAAATAGAAAGGATGAATCCCCCTAACAAGGGACACAGACAGCAATAAAAACTGGAGGGGGGGGGGGGGTCTAATGCCTCGTCACTCCATCCGAAAAAATAAAAAATAAAAAGTGCATTTGTTATACTTTAAGGGTCCATCTTTATACAACATATTAGGTGAAGATCTAAAGCCAGAGGGGGTAGGCTGGAGAACCTCAACCATGTAAGTGAAGTAGTAAGAGCAGAATGCTCCTCCCATTATTCAATCAGCAATCTATAGAACACCTGCCAAGTATGGATCTGGACCAACAAACTTGGTTATGGAACTACATACCCAAGTGATAGACTACACATACATTAAATGTTAAAACTCTCGTTCTTTTTCTTATTATTATTATTATACAGGATTAATATAGCGCCAACAGTTTGCGCAGTGCTTTACAATATAAAGGGAGACAATAAAGCAACAATATGTCAGAAACCATGAAATCAGACTGAGACAGAAGTACAGTTAAATCACACTTGTTTAATAATAAAAGTAAAAAGAACAAACATCAAAACATAGCCAAAGTTCAGTAACCGGAACGGATAGTCAGCCAAGCCAGAAGTCAGGGATCAAAGTAGTGGAACAGCAAGCAGGATCTGGAGCCAGAAGGGATATCAGTAAAGCCAGTCTTAAAACAGGATTGCAGGAGATAGTTTCTGTGATGTTGACCATGGCGAAGGCAGAGCTCCTCTGGACTGGACGGCTTAAACTGGATGTAAACCCAATGTCATCCTTTCTAAACTACTGCCATAGGAGTTATCTATAAGGATAGACACGCCTCCTGCATGTATCTTTACCTGTCAAATGTCTCCCCTCTGTCTGTTATGAGACATGAAAAACTGCATGGGCGGGTCTGTTGTCCGGAGCTCGGTGGGTGGAGTCGTGATGTCAGTAGACTCCCCGCCCACCTCTACACTCCCCTTGTCAATATGCTAACACTGAACTTCTGCTAAACTTCTGCTATGATCTCTAACATCCAGTGAAAAGACAGGAAAGTAACCACATGACTTCAGCATGCCAAATCATGGTGAGGTGTGGAACAGCCAATCCTTGCAGAGCTGCTGAAGAAAGGAGTGGCGGAGGGAATTAAAAAATAATGCATGTCTTAGGCTGTCACTCACAGCAAGGGGGAGTATTTGACAATGTTTTTCTCAGTTTGTCAAGATTTTTCTCACTGAGCAATAAAAGCGGATTGCTCAGAGCTGGATTAACTCGGTATGGCAAGACTGGGCTCAAATGATAGGAAATCTTATACTCAACAGTATGATATATAAAAAAAAATAATAATAATAATTCGGGTTTACATCCACTTTAAGTAAGCAGGACTGACGAGCAGGATATCATCAACAGCTGAGTAACTGTGGAGAGAGATGGGAGCTGGTAATTAGCCGACAGCTGAGCCTTGACACAATACAATTCAATACAAGAGGGTTAGGAGGGCCCTGCTTACAATCTAATAGGGAGGATCTAGCACAACAAAAGGTAGTACTGTGAGGGATGAACTGATGGGAGAAATAAAAGGTTTGGTTATTATCTGAATGCAGGAAAGGCTTCCCTGAAGAGATGAGTTTCAGGGATGGCCTAAAAGTGGACAGAGTAGGAGATAGCCAGACAGCTTGGGGTAGTGAGTTCCAGAGGATGCGGGAGGCTCTGGAGAAGTCCGAGAGACTAGCATGGGAGAAGGAGACTAGGGAGCTAGTGAGCAGGAGGTCTTGAATATGGAACGGAGAGGATAGTGATATTGGAGATAAGATTGATGATGTAGCTCGGGGCAGAGTTGTAAGAGACAAGAGACTTGTGCGGTTCGTTTCATTACGAAGAAATATTCGGAAGAATTTTTCGTTATTCGAAGATTCAGGTACAGTTGTGTGAAAAAGTATTTGCCCCCTTTCTGATTTTTAATTTTTTTTGCATATCTGTCACACTTAAATGACTCAGATAATCAAACTAATTTTATTATTACACAAAGATTACCCGAGTAAATACAAAATGCAGTTTTTTAAATAATGGTTTAATTTATTAAGGCAAACAAGCTGTCCAAACCTGCCTGGCTTTATGTGAAAAAGTAATTGCCCCCCCCCCCCCCCCAACCTAATAAGTGGTTGTGCCACCCTTGGCGGCAACAACTGCAATCAAGCGTTTGCGATAACTGGCAATGAGTCTTTCACATCCCTGTGGAGCAATTTTGGCCCAACTCTTCTTTGCAGAATTGTTTTAATTCTTCCACATTGGAGGGTTTTCCAGCATGAACGGCCTGTGTAATGTCATGATACAGCATCTCAATTGGATTTAAGTCCGGGCTTTGACTAGGCCACTCCAAAACTTAAATTTTGATTTGTTTGAAACATTTGGAGGTGGACTTGCTGTTGTTTTTCGGATCATTGTCTTCTGCATAACCCAAGTGCACTTAAGCTTGAGTTCACAAACTGATGGTCGGACATTCTCCTCTAGGATTTTCTGGTAGAGCTCAGAATTCATGGTTCCATCAATTATGGTAAGTCCTCCAGGTCCTGAATCTGCAAAGCAGCCCCAGACCATCACGCTACCACCACCATGTCTGACTGTTGGTAGGATGTTCTTGTTATGAAATGCTGTATTCATTTTATGACAGATGTAACGGGACGCACACCTTCCAAAAAGTTACATTTTTGTCTCATCAGTCCACAGAATATTTGACTAGAAGTCTTGGGGATAATCAAGATGCTTTTTGGTAAATGTGAGATGAGCCTTTGTGTTCTTTTTGGTCAGCAGTGGCTTTGATCTTGGAACTCTCCCATGGATGCCATCTTTGCCCAGTCTCTTTCTTATTGTTGAATCCATGAACACTGATCTTACCTGAGGCAAGTGAGGCCTGCAGTTCCTTAGATGATGTTCTGGGTTCTTTTATGACCTCCTGGATGAGTGGTTGTCATGCTTTTGGAGTAATTTTTGTAGGCCGGCCACTCCTGGGAAGGTTCACCACTGTTCCAAGTTATCTCCATTTGTGGATAATGGCTCTCCCCGTGGCTCACTGGAGTTCCAAAGCCTTAGAAATGGCTTTGAATTCCTTCCTAGACCGCTACATGTAGATTACTTGGTTTCTAATCTGTTCTTGAATTTTTTTAGATTGTGGCATGATATGTGGCTTTTTGTGATCTGTTAGCGTGCTTCACTTTGTCAGACAGCTTCTATTTATGTGATTTCTTGATTCAACAGATCTGGCAGTAATCAGGCCTGGGTGTGGCAAGTGAAATTTAACTTTAGCTTTCCAAAAAATTTTGGTTAATCACAGTTCATTCATGATTCAGCATGGGAGGGGGCAATTACTTTTGCACATAGGGCCAGGCAGGTTTGAACAGCTTTTTCACCTTAATAAATGAAATAATATTTTAAAAACTGCATCTAGGGTTTACTCGGGTTATCTTTGTGTAATATTAAAATGTGTTTGATGATCTGAATCATTTAAGTGTGAGAAACATGCAAAAAAAAAAAAAAAAAAATCAGGATAGGGGGCAAATACTTTTTCACACAACTGTATATATATGAGACCCTGAATTACAGTACTAACAAATTTTTCCGAATTCTTCAAATAACAAAACAAAATTTGTCCGAATATCGAACTGAAATTTGACTCTAATTTTACATCGAATTGTATTCAAATTTGAACTATAAACATATTGTTGAAATCAAAGACTGTGTGTGTTATTAGTGTACCAATTTGAAATAATTCTGTGTTTGGTAAGCCAAAAGGTCATTTAAAGGGTCATTATCATTTGGTGAATATTTTTCTTTTGTTCATTCATCTTTGCAAGTGTGAAATGGATAAAAAGAAACCAGTAAAATATACATATTTAAAAGCATTTGTACTTGAAATTATTTTTTCTCAGCTGGCTAAAACTTCTTCACAGTATTGTACATAGTAACATTTTGTAAGTAAGATATTACTTTTATTAATTAGAACACTTCGAATTTTTTGAATAAATGTATTATTAATACAAACAAGATCGATGTGTATAAGGCTATGTTTCCACTAGTGCGACTTGGGACTGAATGATTTCCAATGAGTACCGTTGCTATCTGTGCGACTTCAAGTCGCAGCGACTTCAAAGTAGTCCCTGCACTACTTTGGTCCCACTTTGATGTGGTCCATAGAACTCAAGTTGCGGCAAAAAAAAAAATCGCAGTAAAATCGTGGCAAAATAACGCGGCAAAATCGCGCGACTTTGAGGACGCAATAGTGGAAACATAGCCTAAATAACCATCAGATGTTTGGTTACTCGGCGGCCGCATTCAAATAGAAAAAAAGATATCTAAAATTTTCGATTCGACCGCTTCGAATCGAGAAAAGAACGATAAATTCGAAAGAAAATTAGAAAAATACATAGAACGAATTTCGAATACGAATCCTGGAAACGAATTGAACGAATTAACCGAATTTAACGAAACTAAATAACTAGATTAACCACTTAAGCCCCAGAAGGTTTCACCCCCTTCATAACCAGGCCATTTTTTTACGATATGGCACTGCGTTATTTTAACTGACAATTGCACTGTCGTGCGATGTTACACCCAAATAACATTGATGTCCTTTTTTTCCCACAAATAGAGCTTTCTTTTGGTGGTATTTGATCTCCTCTGAGGTTTTTATTTTTTGCGCTATAAACAAAAAAAAGATCAACAGTTTTGAGAAAAAAAAAACAATATTTTTTACTTTCTGTTATAAAACATTCCCCAAAAAATGTAAAAAAATCTAATTTATTCATCAATTTAGGCCAATATGAATTCTTCTTAAAATTTCTGGTAAAAAAAAATCCCAATAAGCGTATATTTGCGTAAAAGTTATAGCGTCCACAAACTAAGGGATATTTTATAGAATTTCTTTAATTATTTTTAATAGTAATGACGGCAAATAGCGTTTTTTTTTTTAACGGGACTGCGACTTTGCGGAGGACAAATCGGACAGCTAACTGACACTTTTTGCGGACTAGTGACACTAATACAGTGATTAATCGCAAGGAAGGGGTTAACATCAGGGGCGATCAAAGGGGTAAGTGTGCTTCTAGGGAGTGCTTTCTATCTGCGGGGGGAATGCTGTGACTGGATGAAGACAGAGATCTGTGTTCCTGCTTAGCAGAAACACAAGATAGCCATTTTCCTCTCTCACAGAACGGTGGTCTGCCTTGTTTACCTAGGCAGACCGCCATTCTGCCTCTCCAGAGAACGATCGGCGGGTTCCGGTGGACATCGCGTCCGCCGGACCCGCTGATTTGCTCCCTCTGTGTCCAATCACAGCGGGAGTGGGTCACTGGCGGCGCGCGCCCCAGACCCTGTGCACGAAATCACGTACCTGTACGTGATTTCTCGCAGAAGGGCCGCCCTGCCACAGTATATCACACACATGTAAATTTGTATGTTGTTGTTAGTGTATTGAATTTTATTAGTTGGGAAATGGAAAGCCAGTGTAGGGATTGGCGGAGAGGGATGGAGGACACTAAGCGGCTGGTAAGGTGGATGAGTCTGGCAGCAGCATTCATGATAGACTGAAGAGAGGATGTAGGATCATCCTTACCCAACTGTCTAATAAACATCCTGTACATCTGTCTAGTATGCAAACCGCCTAAGGCACCTCTTGAGGATCGAGCTTCAGGACACATTGAATATTCCAAATGGGCTGACAAGGTTAAAAAAAAAAAAAAATGATATCACAAACAATTCTGAAACAACAATATTGAATACCAATATAGATAAATCCACCTGCGCTCGAGCTAAAAGATACATGCAGTGCCTTGAGAAAGTATTCACACCCCTTGAAATTTTACACATTTTGTCATGTTGCAACCAAAAACGTAAATGTATTTTATTGTGATTTTATGTGATAGACCAACACAAAGTGCCACATAATTGTGAAGTGGAAGGAAAATGATAAATGTTTTTCAATTTTTTTTACAAATAAATATGTGAAAAGTGTGAGGGGGCATTTGTATAGCGCCCCCCTAAGTCAATACTTTGTAGAACCCCCTTTCACGTCAATTATAGCTGCAAGTCTTTTTAGGGATATCTCTACCAGCTTTGCACATTTAGAGAGGGACATTTTTGCCCATTCTTCTTTGTAAAATATCTCAAGCTCTGTCAGATTGGATGGAGAGCGTCTGTGAACAGCAAGTCTTGCCACAGATTCTCATGTGGATTTAAGTCTGGACTGTGACTGGGCCATTCTAACACATCCTTTGATCTAAACCATTCCATTGTAGCTCTGGCTGTATGTTTCGGGTCGTTGTCCTGCTGGAAGGTGAACCTCCGCCCCAGTCTCAAGTCTTTTGCAGACTCTAACAGGTTTTTTTCTAAGATTGCCCTGTATTTGGCTCCATCCATCTTCCCATCAACTCTGACCAGCTTCCCTGTCCCTGCTGAAGAAAAGCATCCCCACCACATGATGCTGCCACCACCATGTTTCACAGTGGGGATGGTGTGTTCAGGGTGATGTGCAGTGTTAGTTTTCCACCACACATAGCATTTTGCTTTTTGGCCAAAAAATAAAATTTTGGTCTCATCTGACCAGAGCACCTTCTTCCAAATGTTTGCTGTGTGCCTCACATGGCTTCTCACAAACTGCAAACAGGACTTCTTATGGCTTTCTTTCAACAATGTCTTTCTTCTTGTCACTCTTCCATAAAGGGCAGATTTGTGGAGAACACGACTAATAGTTGTCCTGTGGACAGATTCTCCCACCTGAGCTGTGGATCTCTGCAGCTCCTCCAGAGTTACCATGGGCCTCTTAGCTGCTTCTCTGATGAATGTTCTCCTTGCCCGGCCGGTCAGTTTAGGTGGACGGCCATGTCTTGGTAGGTTTGCAGTTGTGCCATACTCTTTCTATTTTTGGATAATGGATTGAACAGAGCTCCGTGAGATGTCCAAAGCTTTGGATATTTTTTTATAACCTAACCCTGCTTTATACTTCTCCACAACTTTATCCCTGACCTGTCTGGTGTGTTCCTTGGCCTTCATGATGCTGTTTGTTTACTAAGGTTCTCTAACACAGAAGGGCTTCACAGAACAGCTGTATTGATACTGAGATTAAATTACACACAGATGGACTCTATTTACTAATTAGGTGACTTCTGAAGGCAATTGGTTCCACTAGATTTTAGTTAGAGGTATCAGAGTAAAGGGGGCTGAATACAAATGTACCCCACACTTTTCACATATTTATTTGTAAAAAAAAAATTGAAAACCATTTATCATGTTCCTTCCACTTCACAATTATGTGCCACTTTGTGTTGGTCTATCACATAAAATCCCAATAAAATACATTTATGTTTTTGGTTGTAATATGACAAAATGTGGAAAATTTCAAGGAGTTTGAATACTTTTTCAAGGCACTGTATGTGTGACAGAAACAGTTAGCACAATTTGCAGGCAACAAACATCAAACTGTATTAAAGTAAAAATGCAGCACTTTCTTGCAAAAATAAAATAAATATAAACAGAGTGATTCACAATAATCCATACAAGGTGTCCAATAAAGCAATAAAATAGAAGGCACCTCAGGTGTGTAAAAAAACATCATTGGAAAGCAAAGAGGTCCTCTACCTTCACCATAGCACATAGACCCTGCTACCCCAAGCTGTGGATCATGTAGAACAAGGGTCTTCAAACTGTGGCCCTCCAGTTGTTCAGGAACAATAATTCCCATCATGCCTAGTCATGTCTGTGAATGTCAGAGTTTTTCAATGCCTCGTGGGATGTGTAGTTCCAGAGCTGGAGGGCCGTAGTTTGAGGATCCCTGACCAATAGACAGCATTACGTTTCAGCCAGATTCTAGGAGGACTGTGGATTGCAGAAAATCTTCACTCACAGATGATCACTCCAAATCTCATGCCGCCATACCGTACAGCATAGGCGTGCGCACAGGGTGTGCCGGGTGTGCCTGGGCAGACCCTAATCACCCCGTGCTGTGTCCAGAGATTTGCTCCAAAATGCTGCATCCAAGAGAGTGTGTGGCCCACGCTGCCTGTGAAACAGTTTCACAGGCAGCAGATCGTGAGAATTGCCAGAGCTGTTCTGTATGAAAGTGTCAGATAATGACACTGCATGCAGGGAGAGACACCAGCTGTCAAAATGTCGGGGTGATGTCAGGGGTGGGCAGGACAGAACGGCCATGAAACACCAGCCAATGGGATGGGGTCTGGGCGGGCCGCTACATTTATGTGGCCCTGCCCCCTCTCTGAAGCAGCTCAAACATTGGCTGGTGTTTATAGCGCTTGGTCCCGCCCACTCCCGACATCGCGGCTGAGTTGTAAGTCATCACAACTCAGCCGCGATGTCGGGGGTGGGCGGGATCAAGCGCCAACACCAGCCAATGATTGGGCTGCTTCAGAGAGGGGGCGGGGCCAGAGAAATGTAGGCCCAGACCCATCCTATTGGCTGGTGTTTGGTAATTGTTCAGTCCCGCCCACCACCAGCATCACCGCTGACTTTTAACAGCTGGTATCTCTCCCTGCATGCAGTGTCATTATCTGATAGTTTCATACACTGAACAGCTCTGGCAATTCTCACCATCTGCTGAATGTGAAACTCCCCCTCTCTCCTATCTGTGCCACCCAATGCTGCCTATCAGTGCCAACCAATGATGCCAATCAGTGCCAACCAATGCTGCCAATCAGTGCCAACCAATGCTGCCAATCAATGCAAACCAATGCTGCCAATCAGTGCCAACCAATGCTGTCTATCAGTGCCAACCAATGCTGCCAATCAGTGCCAACCAATGCTGCCAATCAGTGCCAACCAATGCTGCCTATCTGTGCCAGTGCTGCTTATCAGTGCCAACCAATTCTGCCTATCAGTGCCAACCATTGTAAACCAGTGCTGCCTATCAGTGCACACCAGTGCCGCCTATCAGTGTCAACCAATGCTGCCTATCAGTGCCAGTGCTGCTTATCAGTGCCAACCAATGCTGCCTATCAGTGCCAGTGCTGCTTATCAGTGCCAACAATGTTGCCTATCAATGCCAACCAGTACTGCCTATCTGTGCCAGTGCTGTTTATCAGTGCCAACCAATTCTGCCTATCAGTGCCAACCAGTGCTGCCTATCAGTGCAAACCAGTGCTGCCTATCAGTGCCAACCAATGCTGCCTATCAGTGCCAACCAATGCTGTAAATCAGTGCCAACCAATGCTGTCAATCAGTGCCAACCAATGCTGCCTATCAGTGCTGCCTATCAGTGCCCATAACTAAGTGCTGCCCATCAGTGCTGCCAATCAGTGCCCATCAGTGCTGCATATCAGTGCCCATCAGTGCTGCTTATCAGTGCCAATCAGTGCTGACAATTAGTGCCCATCAGTGCTGCCAGTCAGTGCCCATCAGTGCTGCCAGTCAGTGACCATCAGTGCTGCCAATCAGTGCCAACCAATGCTGCCTATCAGTGCCAATGAATGCTGCCAATCAGTGCCAACCAATGCTGTCAATCAGTGCCAACCAATGCTGCCTATCAGTGCCAACCAGTACTGCGGCTGCCTATCAGTGCCAACCAGTACTGCCTATCAGTGCCAACCAGTACTGCCTATCCGTGCCAGTGCTGCTTATCAGTGCCAACCAATTCTGCCCATCAGTGCCAACCATTGCAAACCAGTGCTGCCTATCAGTGCAAACCAGTGCTGCCTATCAGTGCCAACCAATGCTGCCTATCAGTGCCAGTGCTGCTTATCAGTGCCAACCAATGCTGCCTACCAGTGCCAACCAGTACTGCCTATCTGTGCCAGTGCTGCTTATCAGTGCCAACCAATTCTGCCTATCAGTGCCAACCAGTGCTGCCTATCAGTGCAAACCAATGCTGCCTATCAGTGCCAACCAATGCTGTAAATCAGTGCCAACCAATGCTGCCTATCAGTGCTGCATATCAGTGCCCATCGGTGCTGCCTATCAGTGCCAATCAGTGCCCATAAGTGCTGCCCATCAGTGCTGCCAATCAGTGCACATCAGTGCTGCATATCAGTGCCCATCAGTGCTGCATATCAGTGCCCATCAGTGCTGCCTATCAGTGCCAATCAGTGCTGACAATTAGTGCCCATCAGTGCTGCCTATCAGTGCCACCTACCAGTGCCCATCAGTGCTGCCAGTCAGTGCCCATCAGTGCTGCCTATCAGTGCAGCCTATCAGTGCCCATCAGTGCTTCCAATCAGTGCTGCCTATCAGTGCCAATCAGTGTCCATCAGGGCTGCCAATCAGTGCTGCAAATCAGAGCCTATCAGTGCCCATAAGTGCTACCAATAAGAGCCCATCAGTGATGCATATCAGTGCCCATCAGTGCCACCTATCAGTGCCAATCAGTGCCCATTAGTGCCAAACAGTGCTGCCTATCAGTGCACATCAGTGCTACCAATTAGTGCCCATCAACGCTGCCAATCAGTGCAGCCTATTAGTGCCCATCAGTGCTGCCTATCAGTGCCCATCAGTGCTGCCTTAGCAGGGATGGTGGAAACCCCTCTACAGATAATTGCAATACAAATTACCTTTGAGTGCAACAACTTTTTAGTTGGGAGGTTCACACCATTATAGCACTTTGGATTTTTTATTTTTGTTACACTTAATTGTATATCCCCCCTCCATCAAATGATTTGGACCAGTGCACAAAGTAAGGTCCATAAAGACATGGATGAGCGAGTTTGGGGTGAAGGAACTTGACTGACCTGCAAAGAGTCCTGACCTCAACCCCATAGAACACCTTTGGGATGAATTCGAGTGGAGACTGCGAGTCAGGCCTTCTTGTCCAACATCAGTGCCTGACCTCACAAATGCCCTTCTGCAAGAATGGTCAAACATTCCCATAGACACACTCCTAAACCTTGTGGACAGCCTTCCTAGAAGAGTTGAAACTTTTATAGCTGCAAAGGGTGGGCCAACTCAATATTGAACCCTATGGACTAAGACGGCATTAAAGTTCATGTGCGTGTAAAGGCAGGCGTCCCAATACTTTTGACTATATATGTATGTGTGCTTGAGCTTTCGGGTGCACACCCTGAAGCAATAGGCTGCGCACGCCTATGCCGTACAGATCAAAAGGAAAAGCAAAACCGCCTCATGGTGTAGTAATAAAAACACTTCAACATTTAACCACTTGCCGACCGCCTAACGCATATATACTGCGGCAGAATGGCACGGGCAGGCAGAATCACCTACCCGTACGTGATCTGCCTCCCGCGGGTGGGGGGTCCGATCGGACCCCCCCCCCCGGTGCCATAGGCGGTCGGCTCTCGTTCGCGGGCGATGAGAGGTGAGGGGGAGGCCATCCATTGTTGGCCACCCCCTCCCGATCGCTCCCGGCAAATGAAAACGCTTCCTTTCCCTCTGTAATGTAAACAGAGGGAAAGGAAGTGATGTCATCCCTCCTCGAGCCGGTCTTTTCGTCCCGGCGCAGAGGAGAGAAGACATCCAAGTAAGTGCACCAACATTACACTTACAGTAGAACACGCAGGCACACTTTTCACCCCCCAGTCACCCCCCGATCACCCCCCGATCACCCCCCTGTACCCCCTCTCACTCTGACACCAATAGCAGTTTTTTTTTTTTTGCATTGGTGTCAGTTTGTGTCAGTTACAAGTGTTAGGGCAGTTAGGTTAGCCCCCTTTAGGTCTAGGGTACCCCCTTTAGGTCCAGGGTACCCCCCTAACCCCCCCTAATAAAAGTTAACCCCTTGATTACCCCCCGTCGCCAGTGTCGCTAAGCGATCGTTTTTCTGATCGCTGTATTAGTGACACAGGTGACGCTAGTTAGGGAGGTAAGTATATAGGTTCGCTGTCAGTGTTTTATAGCGACAGGGACCCCCATATACTACCTGCTAAAGGTTTTAACCCCTTGATTGCCCCCTAGTTAACCCTTTCACCAGCGATCACCGTATAAGTGTTACGGGTGACGCTGGTTAGCTAGTTTGTTTTTTGTAGTTTATTATAGTTTATTACAGTTTATTATAGTTTATTATAGTTTTAGGGCACCCGCCGTTTATTACCTTATAAAGGTTTAACCCCCTAATTGCCCGGCAGTGATATAAGTTAAGTTTTTAGGATCTGATAAGGTCTGCGTCGCCCCAGGCAACGTCAGGTTAGCGCCAGTACAGCTAAAACTCACGCACGCAGCATACACCTCCCTTAGTGCTATAGTATCTGAACGGATCGATATCTGATCCGATCAGATCTATACTCCCCAGCAGTTTAGGGTTCCCTGAAACACAGTGTTAGCGGGATCAGCCCAGATACCTGCTAGCACCTGCGTTTTGCCCCTCGGCCCAGCCCAGCCCAGCCCACCCAAGTGCAGTATCGATCGATAACTGTCACAAAACACTAAGCACACATAACTGCAGTGTTCGCAGAGTCAGGCCTGATCCCTGCGATCGCTAACAGTTTTTTGGTAGCGTTTTGAATCAGTCGCTAACAGTCAGGAGCTTTTTTGCCTGTGAGTCTCACTAGTGTACCCCTAAATTTAAAACCCAAAATGGCAAATCGAAGGTACACTAGTGAAGAGGCCTACACGTTTCTGAGTATGACAGATAGTGAAGAGGAAGTCACTCATCTGTCAAGTTCAGGCTCAGAGTACGAACCTGTAGAGGACAGCGGCTCCATGACAGATAGCTCTGACGACGGAGTTGTGGTCCCTGCTAGGGTCAGGCGTACCAGACCCCAATCTTCTTCTTCTATCCTTGAAGTGCAAGAACCGCAGGGCTCTCGTAGGGAGCAGAGAGGTACTAGTGCCGCTACTCCTTCTGGTGAACTGGCAAGCACCAGCGGCCTAGTACACCCTGGTCGTACATCCAGCACTGCAGTATCACGTGGTGACGTGGCGAGCCCCATAAGTGCAGTTCAAGCTGGCGAGGTGGCAAGCACAAGTAGTGTCCCGCTGCCACCAAGAAGAAGACGAACACAGGCCTGTCGTGCCCATAGTGTCCTTCCTGCTGCATTCGCCAATCCGAATTGGGAACCCACCACTTCTGCAGCACCCGTACTTCCCCCTTTCACTGGCCAACCCGGAATTCAGGTGGAAACAGTTGACTTTACGCCACTGGATTTTTATTCGCTGTTTTTCACCGAAGATCTCTATAGATCTATTGTGGACCAAAGCAATTTGTACGCTGGTCAACACATCGCCACTATTCCCCAGTCCTCCCTTGCCAGAGATTGGAAACCAATTACGGTCTCCGAATTTAAGATCTTTCTGGGCCTTTCCCTCCTCATGGGCATAACCAAAAAGAGTGAGTTGCGGTCATATTGGTCCACTGACCCAATTCACCATTCACCCTTGTTCTCTGCCTCCATGACCAGGACACGATACGAGCAGATTTTGCGGTTCATGCACTTCAACGACAATGAACTCTGTCGTCCTCGTGAAGACCCTGCATACGATCGGCTCTACAAAATTCGGCCCCTCGTAAACCACTTCAACCAGTGTCTTGCAGACTTGTTTACCCCCCATCAAGTTGTCTGCGTTGATGAGTCCCTGATTAAATTTTCTGGCCGCTTGTCATTCAAACAGTACCTTCCCAGCAAGCGTGCCAGATACGGGGTCAAGATGTATAAGCTCTGTGACAGGGCCACAGGCTATACATGTAGTTTTATGGTTTATGAGGGAAAAGATAGTCACGTAGAGCCGATAAACTGCTCTGACTACATAGGAAGCGCTGGCAAGATAATGTGGGACTTGGTGTCACCCTTATTCGGAAAGGGGTACCACTTGTACATGGACAATTATTATACGAGCGTGCCACTTTTTAGTCACTTGTTTGATCATCAGATTGGAGCATGTGGCACCGTGCGACCTAATCGCCGGGGCTTTCCCCAGCGGCTTGTAGAGTCCCGTCTTAGGCTGGGGGAGAGAGCCTGCTTGCAGTATAAAAATTTGCTCGCTATGAAGTGGAGGGACAATAAGAATGTTTTCGTTCTTACCTCCCTTCATGCAGACACGACGACCCAAATTACTACGGCGACTGGTGTTGTGGAGAAACCCCTCTGTGTCCACGAATACAACCTTAATATGGGAGGGGTGGACCTCAACGACCAGTTGTTGGCGCCGTACCTAGTTGCCTGTAAGGCCAGACGCTGGTACAAAAAAGTGTCTGTTTATTTATTTCAATTGGCTTTGCTGAACGCTCATGTGCTATACAGAGCTTCAGGATGGACTGGATCCTTCCTTAAATTCCAGGAAGAGATCGTCAGAGCCCTTCTGTTTCCAGATGGTGCTCCACCTCACCATCCCAATCCAAATGCAGTAAGCCGGCTGCATGGGAGGCATTTTCCTTATGCCATCCCGAGTACCCCTACCCAACGAGCCCCCCAAAAAAGATGTCGTGTCTGCAGCAAGCGCAGATTTAGGCATGACACACGGTCTTGTTGTCCCCCCTGTCCTGACAATCCTGGTCTATGCATTGGTGAATGTTTTGAACGCTACCATACACTAGTGGAGTATTAGCGTAGGGTTCAGCACGGCACAGACTAGGCACACTAACACAGGGTCTCCCAAGATGCCATCGCATTTTGAGAGACCCAAACCTGGTACAGTTACAGTTAAAAGTTAAAGTTACTAAAAAAAGTGTTATAAAAAATAAATAAAAAAAAAATAAAAAAAAAAAAATACAAAAAAAATATAAAATAAAAAAACCAAAAATAGTTGTCGTTTTATTGTTCTCTCTCTATTGTTCTGCTCTTTTTTATTGTATTCTATACTGCAATGTTTTATTGTTATGTTTTTATCATGTTTGCTTTATAGGTATGCAATTTTTTTATACTTTGTTTTTTTATTGTTAACCACTTTTTTGTTTTCAGGTACGCCATTCAGCTGCAGAGCGGATTTATTTATCTTGACAGCAACAGCGTTTGCTCCCACGATACATAAAGCCGTGACTCCAGCGCTGTCGGAGGTGATTTCACCACCACAGTTACATACTTCAGCATATATGCCGAAGCGTGGGGGCAGCAGTGGGTGGAGGAGCAATTTGCTCCTGCCTTTTGCGGGAGGATGCCCCCATGCTTCGGCATATATATATTTTAGGTAGGCACAGGTTGCGTTAAATGTTTTATTTTTTACTATGTTTTTTTTTGTATTTGCTTTTAAGGTATGGTAAGTATTACTGTTATACTGTAATGTTACTTTGTTTTTTTGTTAACCATCATTTGCTTAGCAGGTACGCCATTCAGTTGCAGCGCGGATTTATTTATCTTGACAGCAACAGCGTTTGCTCCCAAGATATATAAAGCCGTGACTCCAGCGCTGTCGGAGGTGATTTCACCACCACAGTTACATACTTCAGCATATATGCCGAAGCGTGGGGGCAGTAGTGGGTGGAGGAGCAATTTGCTCCTGCCTTTTGCGGGAGGATGCCCCCATGCTTCGGCATATATAAATGGTGCATGTATGCCCATCATTAGAAGTGGGCGGATGAAGGGAGGTATTCTAATGGTGGGCATACCCACCGATCAATATCTTTTTTTCGTTCAGCCCACAGGCTGCATGAAAAAAAAGTTTACAATACAAGGACCAGCAACGTACTGGTATGTTGCTGGACTTTGAGTGGTTATACCAGAATGATGACTGCAGGTTTAGGTATCATCTTGGTATCATTCTTTTCAGCCAGCGGTCGGCTTTCATGTAAAAGCAATCCTAGTGGCTAATTAGCCTCTAGACTGCTTTTACAAGCAGTGGGAGGGATTCCCCCCCCCACCGTCTTCCATGTTTTTCTCTGGCTCTCCTGTCCCAACAGGGAACCTGAGAATGCAGCCGGTGATTCGGCCAGCTGACCATAGAGCTGATCAGAGACCAGAATGGCTCCAATCATCTCTATGGCCTAAGAAACCGGAAGCTACGAGCATTTCATGACTTCGATTTCGCCGGATGTAAACAGCGCCATTGGGAAATTGGGAAAGCATTTTATCACACCGATCTTGGTGTGGTCAGATGCTTTGAGGGCAGAGGAGAGATCTAGGGTCTAATAGACCCCAATTTTTTCAAAAAAGAGTACCTGTCACTACCTATTGCTATCATAGGGGATATTTACATTCCCTGAGATAACAATAAAAATGATAAAAAAAAAATAAAAATGAAAGGAACAGTTTAAAAATAAGATAAAAAATCAAAAAATTAATAAAGAAAAAAAAAAAAAGCACCCCTGTTCCCCCCTGCTCTCGCGCAAAGGCGAACGCAAGCGTCGGTCTGGCGTCAAATGTAAACAGCAATTGCCCCATGCATGATTGAGGGAAGTAATTTTAGCAGTAGACCTCCTCTGTAAATCTAAAGTGGTAACCTGTAAAGGCTTTTAAAAATGTATTTAGTTTGTCGCCACTGCACATTTGTGCGCAATTTTAAAGCATGTCATGTTTGGTATCCATGTACTCGGCCTAAGATCATCTTTTTTATTTCATCAAACATTTGGGCAATATAGTGTGTTTTAGTGCATTAAAATTTTAAAAAGTGTTTTTTTCCCCAAAAAATGCGTTTGGGGGTTCAAAGTAATTTTCTTGCAAAAAAAAAAAACTTTTTCATGTAAATAATAAGTGTCAGAAAGGGCTTTGTCTTCAAGTGGTTAGAAGAGTGGGTGATGTGTGACATAAGCTTCTAAATGTTGTGCATAAAATGCCAGGACAGTTCAATACCCCCCCAAATGACCCCATTTTTGGAAAGTAGACACACCCTTAGAAAGCCTGAAGGCGGTGCTTGGTTTTCGGGGCCCCGTACACGGCTAGGCTCCCAAAAAGTCCCACACATGTGGTATCCCCGTACTCAGGAGAAGCAGCTAAATGTATTTTGGAGTGCAATTCCACATATGTGCATGGCCTGTGTGAGCAATATATCATTTAGTGACAACTTTTTGTAATTTTTTTTTTTGTCATTATTCAATCACTTGGGACAAAAAAAATAAATATTCAATGGGTTCAACATGCCTCTCAGCAATTTCCTTGAGGTGTCTACTTTCCAAAATGGGGTCATTTGTGGGGGTTTTGTACTGCCCTGCCATTTTAGCACCTCATGAAATGACATAGGCAGTCATAAAATAAAAGCTGTGTAAATTCCAGAAAATGTACCCTAGTTTGTAGGCGCTATAACTTTTGCGCAAACCAATAAATATACGCTTATTGACATTTTTTTTTACCAAAGACATGTGGCCGAATACATTTTGGCCTAAATGTATGACTAAAATTGAATTTATTGGATTTTTTTTATAACAAAAAGTAGAAAATATCATTTTTTTCAAAATTTTCGGTCTTTTTCCGTTTATAGCGCAACAAATAAAAACGGCAGAGGTGATCAAATACCATCAAAAGAAAGCTCTATTTGTGGGAAGAAAAGGACGCAAATTTTGTTTGGGTACACCATTGCATGACCGCGCAATTAGCAGTTAAAGCAACGCAGTGCCGAATTGTAAAAAGTGCTCTGGTCAGGAAGGGGGTAAAACCTTCCGGGGCTGTGAGTGGTTAATAAAGCCTCAATGCACTCACATTGCTCATAATAAAATGAGCATGTCATCAGTAAATGAAAAAGTTTCAAACCAATAAGATGGCAGCGATCCTTGTGCACGATGATGTCACATGCCATAGCTTCACCCAATGCGTTTCGTTGTCATAAGAAGTCATCAGGGGCGGGTGATGGAAACGTCCAGCATTCGGCTTGGGTGCTTCCATCAAGATACAGCTTCCTCCATTCTGGACCTAGGAACCATATATTATAGCTGAGCACCCAAGACTAGCTGACACTAGCTTAGACGCAAACTGGAACTTACTTTATTGAAAATTCACACAGAAAATGTAGAACCTGCTCATGTTACCCTAACAATTCAAACTGTAAACAGGAATATAATTAACATAGCTAAGGAACAGCCAACATAAACATAAACATTAAGGCAAATTAAACAACTAGCCACTTAGGTGACTACCCAGCTATGAGTAAGCACTTGATATAGTGCAAAACGCGTAAGCTGCCTGTCTGTACACTCTGCCTTTGATGTACTGTATGACATGTTCCTGATTTTAAAATAAAGAAGTTTGGATTATAATTTCCTGAGAGTGCGGCTGTCCGGATTTTCCCAATTGCACACAGCCTTTACTATCATTAGCCAGCACCTGGGGCTCTTTGTTCCTGGAGACCAACAGCCAGTTCATACCTGGACAGATTCACCCTAGTGCGGGGACAACATCCGCATAGCCACTTAGGTGACTACCCAAACCATTTGGCACCAAGCCCACAACAATGGATACAAAGTACATTACACATTATCATAAGCATAAACATCCCACACTGGTTCGATAACAAGGTAAAGGGGTCACAATATTAATCACATCTCCAAGAGTTGATCAGAAAGACAGAAACAATAGGTGACTCAATTAACAATCGGAATGCACACCTAAACAATGCTTTGATTAATTAGGGATCGCAGGCTGTCCATCAACAGTCTACAACAGTCTATGAGACAAAACATATACATTGTTCCAGCAGTCTGAAAAGGTGGAATTAATTTATCTTCGTAGATTTCTTGAGGGATATTGTTTAGAAATATTTCTGTCCCAAGTGAAGGAGCCTCTCCAACGCAGTCTGTAGGAGGGCCAGCATATTCCTTCTGATCATTAACCTGTACAAGATTAATATTACACCTTTCCATCCACTCCAGAAGGAAAGCTTTATTGTCCTTATTGAGAGAAAGAACCCAAGCCTCATTCTCAGCGTTCATCAGGTGGTTGTCCATCATTAGAGAATGATCTGCTCTCTCAAAAGCCAGGGCCCATAGTCTGTAGGCAAGAGGCCACCCTGCAGTCTCCTCCAAAAGTCCCTGTCTTGGTTGGGTGTATCTCAGGGCATTGCATTTTTATTTTAATACAATTCTTTCGTGAAACCATGACAAACTGGCGTTTTCTGGGCCACATATGGTCTTCATGTTCCTTCCTTCAAGCCCTCATTGGTTTAAGAATTTAAACTGAACCAAATGTTCCTCATATGTTCTCCATTAGATAGAATCTAACCTACATGGGTCACTTTGCGGCCAAATACTTTAATAAATGTTTTAAAGTGACTCTGCCGCTGTATTAAAAATGTAACAAAGCACCATATTCACAGAGGCTTTATACTCACCTATTCATCAGTCTCATGAGGAGAGATCTGTGGGAAACCCATCAGCTTGTGGCGCATACTGCAGACTCAAGTGATTTGTATTTTTAGGAACATGAGCATGTATGTGAGCACACATGTTTGAAATGACTTTGATGCCCAGTGGCCTATTTAAAGTACTGCAAGACTCAAGATCATTGCTGATTGGTCATCAGCTCCTGTGACCCATGACCAGATATTGCTTGTTTCTGTGATATATTCAGTTTGCTTTATGACTACGCCTGATCTCGATCCCTCCAGTAGCTGGCCTCTGGCTTGCTTCTCAACCTTACTTTGCTTATTCCTTTGGCTCATCTTCCACCTGACCTGCTCCTGTTTAGGCTCTCTACTTCCAAATCTTTACCTCTGCTGCCCTCCTGTTGCCAACTTCTGCCTGTCTGACCACAACCCTGTCTTCTACTTCTGCAAGCCTCCAATGCTATCTGGCACAAGTTCCTGTTCTTCAGCTTCTACTTCATTGCAAGATCCTATTCTTCTGCTGGACAGGACTTTTTGCAGGCGCCAATGCCACTCCGTGTCCTGTCCTACCCTGACATTAATCTCGGGGGGGGGGGGGGGGGACAAACAGGATAAGCGGTGTGAGGGAGAGCCTTGGCTTCTACCAGGTAAGTTACAGTTGAAGAGAGATCCACCTGGATTTTCTGTGGAGATACTATATGAGACACAGCAAGTTGTTAAGAGTTTTGATCTCTGCTCTTGAGGAGCTTTACCATGATTTATTATATTGTGTTGGCATACTTCACAAGCTCAGTTTAATGTGTTGTGTATTGTACTTTTTATGCCTGGTTTAGTGGCTTTACCAATAATGCCGCGTACACACGAGCGGACTTTACGACAGACTTTGCCCGGCGGACTTTTCAACTGACTTTATGACGGACTTTCCGAATGAACGGACTTGCCTACACACAATCCACCAAAGTCCGTTGAATTCGTACGTGATGACTCACGACCGGACTAAAACAAGGAAGTTCATAACCAGTAGCCAATAGCTGCCCTAGCGTGGCTTTTTGTCCGTCGAACTAGCATACAGAGGAGCGGACTTTTCGACCGGACTCGATTTCGACGGATTGATTTAAAACATGTTTCAAATCTAAGTCTCTCCAACTTTTGAGAAAACAAAGTCCGCTGGAGCCCACACACGATCGAATTGTCTGACGAAATCCCGTCCGCCGGGCAAAGTCTGCCGTAAAGTCGGCTCGTGTGTACGCGCCAAAAGTAACCCCAACAAGTTGTAGATACAAAGTAGTACTGCCTGTGGGGCTTTTTTATTAGCGCAACAACATTCAATTTTTCAAGACAAGCTTTAGGGGTATACCCCCTACTTCTATGGTACAACTACAATCACCTCAATCATGCCATCACACTTAAAAGGAAAACTACATTTTCATTAAGAAACCTAATTTAGCATTTACAGTTGTTGCAATAACTTTTTTTGTAATTTAACTCCTTGACAGTGACATAACACATATATGCAGCCTCACTAGACTGGACTTTTTGCCATGGGGCCACATATATTAGTCTTTGTGCTGGGAGCGCACCACACCCCAGGGTCTCTTTGAGCCCTAGGTCCCATACTAAAGATCGGGACCCCGGAACACCCGCTTCCAGGTCACCTGATCGCCATGGTAGCCTCTGATTGGCTACCACAGTGATCAGTCACAGGGGAAGCCCGCCCCTGTGTTTCCCTCTCTGTGAATGGAGAGGAGGGATACATTGTATCTTACTCTCTCTCCTTGCAGAGAGAGAAGGGAAAAAAACAGCAACTGTGAGTAAAAAAATAAAATAAATAAATAATAATAAAAAATAAAGAAGAAATACCTCAGTCAGTAGTGTTTGGGTCAAAGGTCAGGGTGAAAGGTCAGGGTCAGTATATTTTGAGCAGGTTTTTTTCTTAATTTTTATTTTTTTTAGTTAGTATCAGTGTGAATGTATTTTAGCTAGGACGAAAAAAAAGCAAAATGCGCACTGTTATTTCCGGACTGTACTACAGGTACAAACAACATTTAACATACACAAATGGTATCGCTGCGGTCGTCAGAAGCAGGAGAATACATTTTGAGTTATTGGTGGTAAGGTATGGTAGTTACAAGAAATATACAGCTAAATTTATTTATTTTTTTTACTAATTTGAGACAGTTTTCCTTTTATAATAATAAAAACAAACAAACAAAAAAAAAAAACAATCAGGATGTATCCTTTACCATCTACCACCAAATAAAAGTCCTATTTGTCCTAGGAAAAAAAAAGCAAGGTATAATCAACCTGGATGCACAACGTAGTTGCGATGATATGTACGGTTTTACTAACACATGTCAAAGTTGAAAAATTGTGCTCAGGCATTAAGATTTGTTTTACCCTTAGGCCCCTTTCACACGGCGCCTCCATCTTGCGGATTCCGCTTGCTCAACAGAGGATCGCTCTGCTCATCCCCGCTGAGCAGGTGGATGACAGGTCCTGTCTGCTCCGCTGTGCAGAGGGAACATGGGCACAGTCCCGCTCTCCTCTACAGGGAAATTGGGTGGAAATGGACCGCCTGTTCATCTTCATCCGGTCCAATCCACCATATGGATGGAAAATAAGACCACCAGTCATTAGGATTTTGCGGGCAGGATCGGATGGCGGCGGGTGTCAGCAGACATGTGTCCGCTAACATCTACTGCTCCAAAGAGGAGACTGAGAGGTCTGATCAGGTCCGCCTGAAAAACTGACAGGCGGACCTGATCGGAAAGTCCGTGTGAAAAAACCCTTAGGCGTGAAAGGGGTTAAAGCTATCAAGAATTACCTACAAATATGGTTGCAGTATAGCTGAAATATGGGTGCAGTATGGCAACCTGGAGATGTTCTATACATCACTGGAATACTGAATGCCGCCAGAAATGTCATTTCCTGCTTGTTTGACTGACTCATTGATTTTCTCAGAAGTCTCTGCTAAGATACAAGTAACATTTTAGGCATTCCTTCCAAATGGAATTTCCATTTTGGTTAGAAACTGTCACGCCTACACCTAGCGTTGGTGGTCAGACACCATAGCTGGCTTCTGTGTTCTTCACCTATAGAAACCCCCTTTCCCATAAGGCAAGCAGGTACTCAGTTGCCCCCAGGTCTTATACAAAATGATATAGTGCCTGGCCACCACACCAGGGCAGGTACAAACGAAGCACAGCAAATAGGTACTTGTGGTTGGCAGTAGGGTTGTCCCGATACCGATACTAGTATTGGTATCGGCACCGATACCGAGCATTTGCCCAAGTACTTGTACTCGGGTAAATGCTCCAGATGCTTCCCCCGATACCTGGAAGACAGCTGTGATCGGCGCGTGGGGGAGCTACAAGATTCTCCCCCCGCCGGCTTTCAGCTGCTTTAGTGACAAACAGCGGTGATCGCTCACCACTGACTGTCACTGCATCCTCCTTTCCTCTGTCCCCCTCCGCTGTCCCCTCCGTCCCTCTTTCATTCTCTGTGCCTCTCCGCTGTCCCCTCCATTCCTCTTTCATTCTCTGTGCCTCTCCGCTGTCCCCTCCGTTCCTCTTTCATTCTCTGTGCCTCTCCTGTCCCCTCCATTCCTCTCTCCTTTTCTGTCCCCCTCCGTTGTCCCCTCCGTTCCCCTCTCCTTCTGTCCCCTCCGTTCTCCCCCTCCGTTCCGCCGTCCTCCCCCTCCTTCCTTTGTGTATGGATAGAGTCAGCTGACTCTGTCCATTCACATAATTGAAACATTGTAATCTCTTGTGATTACGATGTGTCAGTTTATGAATGGAGAGGAGCCGCTGTCTTCTCTCCATTCATTCTCAGTGCAGCTGAGGCTGCAGGAAAGGGACTGGGGAATCTCTATCCTCTGTCTCTTTCTCTGTCTCAAGGGGGAGACCCCTGATATCTCACCAAAGCCCCCCAACAGGGCTGATTAAAAAAAACAACAACAAAAAAAAACCACATATTGCAAAAATAAAAAATAAAAATTGTAAATAAAAAAAAAACACACACACACACATACAGCGTTCACCCCCCCCCCCCCCCCCCAAAAAAAAAAAGCACTGTTAAAAAAAAAAAAAAAAACTGTCACGTGACATTAAAAAAAAGTATCGGTAATCGGTATCGGCGAGTACTTGAAAAAAAGTATCGGTACTTGTACTCGGTCCTAAAATAGTGGTATCGGGACAACCCTAGTTGGCAGAAAGGCAGAGTGGTCCAATGGCAGTCCGGGTTCAAAGCAGGCAACGCTCAGAAAGCAGTCAGCGTCAAATCCATGATCAAAAGATAGGCGGAGTTCAGAGAGTGGTCCAAAGTCAAATTTGAGGTCGATAACAAGAAAATCCAAACTAGCAGGCAGGGCGGGGATTTAGGTGAAGGCAAGGGTCAAGGCATGGGAACAAGGCAGTCAAACAGGGAGCTTGAAGCACATGTTGCAAACACTATCACAAGCATGACACTAAGGGCTTAAATCAAGTTTGGCCTCCACCCAAAGGCTGTGTCTACATCAATCACCCAGCAGGTGGACAGTCAGACAGGGGGAGTGCAGCTCAGCCAAAACCACGATGCTGGAATGGAACAGGAGCGTTACAGACTCCTGACAGATACTTCCTAAGGATTGGATACTTCTAAAGGGATGCAGACCCTGCAGCTTTCCTCATTCAATTATCGAGTGCACCAGGTGGTTATAATGAACTAGACCCCCCCCCTATTCAGATTGAGCCTGCAAACGTCATGGTGAAACAAGCAGCTATTTCTTCAAAACAAAAAAAAAAGGTCAGAATCTGCTACAAAGATTGTTACAATCCCTGCAATGTGCATTGATCACCCAGAGGGGATGATAGTCTTTTTCTCAGCAAAAGTGGAGTTACACTTTAAATTGAATCCCCTCTGATGCAAAATATAGCATTCTTGTTTACTAAAAATCGGCAGAAAAAAATATTTTTTTCTTCCTTTTTTCAAACGTAAGTTGATTACCATAATTGTTTTTTTTGCTCGGTGAATTCTCCGATCTTCCAGAAAATAGAGAAACCGCAGAGCTGAAACTTGGCAGTAATCTCCTTGTGAAAAGGTGTATCTGAAATCATCTGTCACAGATCGGCTAACAAATAAGACATGCTAGAAGTCAGGCCCTGCAGGTTAAGTCCTTTCTCCCCTCTGTTTTGCTGGAGATCCATGCTGCCTCCAAAGACATCATTATCCCAAATCCTATCACCACGTTCGCTCAAAAAACAATTTTTTGTGACACGAGTCTTGATGCATCAGTGTGATTTTTCTTCATAAGACAGCCAGACCTGGTTAGTTACTAATGTCTATTTGTAGCTATGTAATAAAACATTTTCCTGGCTCCCTCTCTATATCTCTCTTTCTATCTTTCCCTGTTAAACCGACTTTCTTTATTAGGTGGCCAATTATTGGTTATGTAACGGTCACAGCCAAAATAATCAGACCAGTGGTGATGTGCAATCTCTACTTTACTTAACAATGAACTTCAACATAAATTGTACCGGTAATCATGCGAAAATGGGTATACAGTATAGAACATTAATATGAACCGTAAAGAAAGAGGATATAACAATTATACTGCCGTTCAACTAATGTCCACAAGGTGGCAGCAGCGTGTTCTGAGTTCCATCTACAGATAGAATAGAGAGCTAAAGAATCTCACGTGTCCAAAATAGTAATCGTTCGTTCAATGGACTGTGAGCTGAGTGGACATCCTGCTGACACAAACTTCACGCTGGCACTGCTTTCTACTTGCTTCAGTCAGGGGGTTCTGGTGGCTGAAGATAGGGCCAACTCACTTCATGGACAGCTTCAGCCAATGGACTGTAACAGAGTCCTCTCCAGTGACTGGGACTTGGAAAGATGCTGCGTGCTCTTGTGCTAACTGCTGGTGGCCCGCATACCAGACTTAACAATGGAGGACCCAGCACCTGGGAACAGCTCACTTTCCCAGTCACTGCTGTCCCATCAGGCAGGATCTCTCTGAGCACAGGAAGCTGGGTGAAGCTGACTTTTATATCCCCCGGGCGTGTCCAGGAGCTCAGAGGATTGTGGGGAGTTGAGTTAAAGGGACCTGCAACAGAATCTGGACAAAGGGGCACCCCACTACAGGTATACTTGGGAGTGTCGTTAGTTTATTGTGTCACAATTGTGTCACAATTGCTATGCTATAGTCTATTCACTATCTACTTCAGTGGCGGCCGATGGCAATTTTTTTTGGGGGGGCAGCAAACGGTATGGCAACAACACCCCACCCCACCCCACCCACCGGGTGGTTGGTAGCACTCTCACCTCATCGCTTCACTGGCGGCTTCCCTTGCTGGGCCTCCCGTTCCCCTGCTCTCCATGGGTCATCACAACGGTGGCGGCTTCCGTTTCCTCCATCCTCCCCGGTGGCCAATGGGGAGTGTTCTCTTTTCGGCCAATCGGAAAAAGGGTATCACACCCGCTTCTGATTGGCCGGATTGAGGATCGGTGTTTCAACAGCGAATATTCATTCGTTGTTGTCAGGGGTGTATCTAATGCAAGGCAAACAAGGCATTTGCCTTGGGCGGCATTTTTCAGGGGGGAAGCGCCGTCCCCAGGAAGAGGGTTTTACAAGGAGCAGTGGCTTGATACAGGGGTGTGGACTGCACCCAGGGGACACCCGCCAGAGGGGTGACACCAGGGGCAGCCACAGCCTGACCGCTTGGTGACAGGGAAGCAAAGCAGAAGCAGGAGGTAGCGGTGGCGGCAGGCTCTGATCCTGGAAGTAGCTAGCTTGGCAGAGCAGGTCGGAATCCTGGGTCTCACCCCCTCTCTCTATCTCTTCCCCCTCTTATAGGAAAAGGTGGAGCCTAAATGGGAAGAGGTGGAGTTTACAGATGAAGGAGTGGGTCTTAAACAGGAAGGGGTGGGGTAAATGTAGATAGGAGGAGTCTTATTTTAGTCTTGCCTAGGGCAGCACAAAACCAAAAAACACCACTGGCTGTTATAACACCTGGGTGGGCTCATGGCGCAATGCTCTGCGCCATGAGCCCACCTTATTTTGAAGCCTATTAGATCCTATGGCTCTAAACAGGTGCTTCAAAAAACCATCCCTTGCCACTGTAATTCAGGTGTCCGGCGTCCTGAAAGGGGCCGGGCGCATGAATAGGGGGTGATCGCGGCGGCCGTAGATTGATTCATGCAATGCATGAATCTATCTATTATACAGTGCCTTGCAAAAGTATTCACCCCCTTGGCATTTTTGGTGTTTTGTTGCCTCACAACCTGGAATTAACATGGATTGTTTGAGGATTTGCATCATTTAATTTACAGAACATGCCTACAACTTTGAAGATGTTTTTTTTTTGTTATTGTGAAGCAAACAACAATAGGACAAAATAACAGAAAAAGTCAATGTGCATAACTATTCACCCCCCTAAAGTCAATACTTTGTAGAGCCACCTTTTGCGGCTATCACAGCCCCAAGTCACTTTGGATAAGTCTCTATGATCTTGCCACATCTTACCACTGGGATTTTTGCCCATTCCTCCAAAACTGCTCCAGCTCCTTCACGTTGGATGGTTTGCGCTTGTGAACAGCAATCTTTAAGTCTGACCACAGATTTTCTATTGGATTGAGGTCTGGGCTTTGACTAGGCCATTCCAACACATTTACATGTTTCCCCTTAAACCACTCAAGTGTTGCTTTAGCAGTGTGTTTGGGGTCATTGTCCGGCTGGAAGGTGAACCTCCGTCCTAGCCTCAAATCACACACAGAGTGGTACAGGTTTTGTTCAAGAATATCCCTGTATTTAGCACCATCCATCTTTCCCTCAACTCTGACCAGTTTCCCAGTCCCGACTGCTGAAAAACATCCCCACAGAATGATGCTGCCACCACCATGTTTCACAGTGGGGATGGTGTTCTTTAGGTGATGTGATGTGATGTGTTGGGTTTGCACCAGACATAACGTTTTCTTTGATGGCCAAAAAGTTCAATATTAGTCTCATCAGACCAGAGCACCTTCCTCCATACATTTTGGGAGTCTCCCACATGCCTTTTCGCAAACTCAAAACATGCCATTTTGTTTTTTGCTGAAAGTAATGTCTTTCTTCTGGCCACTCTGCCATAAAGCCAACTCTATAGAGCGTGTGGCTTATTGTCGTCCTATGTACAGATACTCCGGTCTCTGCTGTGGAACTCTGCAGCTCCTCCAGGGTTACCTTAGGTCTCTGCGCTCCTCTCTGATTAAGTGCAGTAGTAAACTTAATGCGGTTTCCATGGTTAGTACCAAAATGAGAGTCTATGTACAGAATGCATAAGACGTGGGGCGCTGGCGGCTGCGACCCTCAGAGTTGAGCCAGCTTTGTATGGAAAACAAAAGAAAGAGAGGGGGAAGCGCCACCTAAGTGCAGTATTAACCACTTAAGGACCAGGCCTATTTTTCAAACTTCTTTACAAGTTAATATCAGAGTTTTATTTGCTAGAAAATTACTTAGAACCCCCAAACATTATATATATATATATATATACATATATATATATATATATATATATATATATATATATATATATATATGTATATATATATATATATGTATATATATATATATATATGTATATATATATATATATATATATATATATATATATATATATTTTTTTTTTAGATACCCTAGAGAATAAAATGGCGGTCGTTGCAATACTTTATGTCACACCATATTTGCGCAGCGGTCTTATGCCGCGTACACACGGTCGTACTTTTCGTCTACAAAAGTCCAACGGACGCTGACGGACTAAAGCTGGCTGGTAATCCGATCGTGTGTGGGCTTCTCCGGACTTTCAACGTACTTTTTTAGCCTCAAATCCGACGTACTTTAGATTTGAAACATGCTTTAAAACTTTACTTCGTAACTACGACGGACCCCGAAATCCGCTCGTCTGTGTGCTAGTCCGACGGACAAAAAGCCACGCTAGGGCACCTATTGGCTACTGGCTATGAACTTCCTTATTTTAGTCCGGTGTACGTCATCACGTACGAATCCGTCAGACTTTTGTGCGGTCGTGTGTAGGCAAGTCCGTTCGTTAGAAAGTCTGCCGCAAGTCCGCCGAAAGTCTGCCGGAAGTCTGTCGGACAGGCTGTCTGACTTTTGTAGACGAAAAGTCCGACCGTGTGTACGCGGCATTACAATCGCAATTTTTGGGGAAAGAATGCAACATAGTTGTGATGATATGTATGGTTTTACTAACACAAGTCAAAGTTGAAAAGTTGTGCTTAGGCATTAAGATTTGTTTTACCCTTTTACACAGCGCCTCCATCTTGCGGATTCTGCTTGCTCAACAGGGGATTGCAGTTGGAGCGCACGCTGCTTGCCGGCCCCTGCTACTACTGTGCTCACTATAGACTGTAGCTTCTTCTGAGGTTTTTTTACCCATTGGATGGGACGCCTGTTTTTATTTCTGTTTATTTTTATTTTTTATTTGTGTTTTTAATAGGACTGTGACTGAATAAAATTTTCGTGTTCGATTAATCGATTTTTTTTTTTATTTGTTTAATCGTCTAATTTCGATTAATTATAACGCACATACAGATCCAACTACTTTTAACGGATTTAGCACCCTTGTTATGGCAACGGTCGAAGCCGGACATAGCGGGGCATGGCTAGGACGTCACACGTCATAAACTCAGCCTCACCGTGCCCATGATCGCAGCCTTACTGTGCCCATAATCTCAGATTTACCGTGCCCATAATCGCAGCCTCACCATCCCCATAATCGCAGCCTCGCCGTGCCTATAATCGCAGCCTCACCATGGCCAAAATGCTGTCTCACCGTGCCCATAATGCAGTCTCACCGTGCCCATAATCGCAGCTTCGCCGTGCCTTTAATCGCAGCCTCGCCATGCCCATAATGCAGTCTTACCATGCCCATAATCGCAGCCTCACTGTAGTCAGTGCCTGTGCCTTGATTACACAGTCTGTGGGCATCTCCCGCTGTGTGTCTCGGAGCTGAGTGTGAAAACTTTGGCCGCGCTGTAAGAAAAGTCCCGCCCTCCTCCTAGATCAGCCCGTGTGATAGACGCAGTGTTCTGTCTATAGACGCAGTGTTCTGTCTATCACAAGAGCTGGTCTAGGAGGAGGGCGGGACTTTTCTCACAGCGCGGCCAAAGTTTTCACACTCAGCTCCGAGACACACAGCGGGAGATGCCCACAGACTGTGTATGACATATAGTGGAGGAGGAGGAGGAGGGAGCGGAGCGCTGCAGCCACAGCTTGGCCCAAGCGGCCCCAGGGCAGGCAGCCTACCGATCCAAAAAAAAATTTTGATAGATCAAAAAAAATTAACGATGAATCAAGGAATTCATCGCTAATTTCCGCAGCCCTAGTTTTTATTAAATTAACCTTTGACCTTTATAGGTAAAGTTGATCCAGGGAAAATCTGATTGCCTCTTGGGGGATCAGGAAGGAATTTTTTCCCCTGCTGTAGCAAATTGGAGCATGCTCTGCTGGGGTGTTTTGCCTTCCTCTGGATCAACTGAGGGTATAAAATTGGGTATATTGGATTGTACGATATTTTTTATTTTATTTATTTATTGTTTTTAAGGTTGAACTGGATGGACTTGTGTCTTTTTTCAACCTGACTAACTATGTAACTACACTATGGGAGTCCATATCTCTTCTTCTCTTACCATTGGGATTTTACTGGAGTATTTCTTGGAAACTGCTTTTGTGAAAAACCGGCTGGAGGAGCCATCAAGGGACAGGACACCTGGTTATCCCTACATGCTAACTACCCCTGCAGAGGTAAGAGGATCTGGTGAGTGGGGACCCGTAGGGGGGAGCACAAGAGTCACCTGATTACCCGAGCACCTTGTCACTTTGTAATTTTCTGCATTTTTTGCAGCAACACTGCATTTTTTTTTTTATCGCATTTTTTTGTTTGCGCTTTTTTGTTTTTTTGGCTTATCTGATTGGACTATTTTTTGAAGTGCATATTTGATAAACAGTCACATAATTTATTCTAGTTTGCATTAACAGATATATTTTTTTAATCACCAGTTTTGTGGTTGGACTATTCAGTTGGGTTTCCCAACATATACACCTTCATCTGTGGGATCTGTTATTGTGTTTGCAATTAATTATTATCCATCATTTTTTACTTATTTGTGTTAGGTAGTAGTGTGTTTGCTTACACCTAAGTGCTTTTATATTCACCTATACACCTTATGTCACATTATAGGAGGTTTATGTTATATCACCACCTGAGGGTTACTCAGTGCAGTTTAGCACCCCTTGGGTGTTGCACTATACATCTTTATTGTCACACATCAAGGGATTGAGGTACCATTGTTTAGCTTAGATAGCGCCACTTACCCCACTTGCATTTACCACTTTTATTATAGCCCCTTATGGGAGTCTAGTAGGGGAGGCTGCAACCGTATATACATCCTAAGCGCAGAGCTTCTACTATTATGATGTATTTATTATTTTAACTGCTTGCCGACCAGCCGCCACAGTTGTACTGCGGCAACATGGCTCGGCTGCACGAATCGCCGTCATGTTACGTCGCTTCCTTATTTGGCCACTAGGGGCGCGTGTGCCCCCCGCTCGCCCACGGAGCCGATGCGAGTGCCCGGTGGCCGCGATCACCGCCCGGATCCCGCGATCGCTCGGGGCACATGGAGAACCGGGATCTGTGTGCGTAAAGACAGTTTCCGGTTCTCTGAGGGGAGAAAAGACAGATCGTCGAACAGCGATCTGTCATCTCCCCTGCACAGTCCCCTCCCCCCTTCCGTTAGAACACACACTAGGGAACACAATTAACCCCTTGATCGCCCCCTAGTGTTAACCCCATCCCTGCCAGTGACATTTTTACAGTAACCAATTAATTTTTATAGCACTGATCCCTGTATAAATGACAATGGTCCCAAAAATGTGTCAAAATTGTCCGATGTGTCCGCCATAATGTCGCAGTCCCAATAAAATCGAAGAATGTCCCCATTACTAGTAAAAAAAAAAAAATATGATAATAAAAATGCCATAAATCTATCCCCTATTTTGTAGACGCTATAACTTTTGCGCAAACCAATCAATATACGCTTATTGCAATTTTTTTTACCAAAAATATTTAGAAGAATACATGTCGGCCTAAACTGAGGGAAATTTTTTTTTTTTATATATTTTTGGGGGATATTAATTATAGCAAAATGTAAAAAAAAATGCGTTCTTTTCAAAATTGTTGCTCTTTTTTTCTTTATAGCGCAAAAAATAAAAACTGCGAATTGCAAAAAGTGCTCTGGTCATGATAAGGGGGTAAAATCTTCTGGGGCTGAAGTGGTTAAAGCAAAAACAATCAAACCACTTCATTTATTTCACTTTTAATCAGCACTGGGGCACTGTATTTACATTCAAAGAGAAGTGTTACTTATACTGATGGCTGCTGTCCTAGTAGAAACAAAGAAAACTCAGTGGAAGAAAACACATCTTGAGCCTAATGCCCTGCACACACGGGCGGACTCTTCGGCATCAAAGGTCCAATGGTCTTTCCGACGGACTTTCGACAGACTTCCGACGGACTTTCGACAGACTTCCGACGGACTTTCAAGCAAACAAACTTGACTACATACTATCACAACAAAGTCCGACGGATTTGTACGTGATGACGTACGACCGGACTAAAATAAGGAAGTTGATAGCCAGTAACCAATAGCTGCCCTAGCGTCGTTATTCGTCCATCGGACTAGCATACAGACAAGCTGATTTTTTGACCGGACTCGAGTCCGTTAGAAAGATTTGAAACATGTTCTATTTCTAAAGTCCGCTGCAGGTCCGATGAAGCCCACACACGGTCGGATTGTTCGATGGATTAGTCCCGTCGGACCAGTCCAGTCGAAAAGTTCGCCCGTGTGTACAGGGCATAACTGGCCTCTGTTGCTCTTTCAGTTTGGTCCTGCATTGTTCTTTATTTAACCACATCACAATGCCAATACCTTAGCAATTCTGGCATTCCTCTCCTACCTGTTAAAATCATCATTTTTTTTCCTAAAAAATTACTCAGAACCCCCAAACATTATTAGAATTATTTTCTTTAGCAAAGACCCTAGAGAACAAAATGGCGGTCGTTGCAATTTTTTTAAGTGACACGATATTTGTGCAGCAATTTTTCGAATGCAATGTTTTTGGAAGAATACACTTGTAATGAATTTTAATGCAAAAAAAAAAAAAAAAACCACCATAGATAACCCAATTTTTCTGGTAAAATATAAAAGATGATGTTACGCCAAGTAAATAGATTCCAGAAATTGCACATATTTAGAATCGCGCACATTCGTGGAGCTACGGTACTTAAAAATCTCCATAGACTATGCTTTTTTTTTTTAAGGTTACCAGTTTAGAGTTACAGAGGAGGTCTAGTACTAGAATTATTGCTCTCGCTCTAACGTTTGTGGTGATACCTCACATGTGTGGTCCAAACGTCGTTTACATATGTGGGCGCGACCTACGCGCTTGCTTTTGCATGCGAGCTCGAGGGGACAGAGGATATAGGGGCACTTTAATTTTTTATTATTATTATTATTCATTTTAATATTGTTTTTTTTTTTTTTTTTTTACACCATCTCTTTAATTATTTTTTGTATCACTGTTTTCCTTTTTCAAAAAATGTAAACATCCATTGTAATAGAAATAAGCCATGACAGGTCCTCTTTATGGCGACATCTGGGGTCAAAAAGACCCCAAATATCTATTCTAGCCTGTAAAGCATGCAACAAAAAAAACACAAACAAATATTGATCTCTGTGACGGGAGGGCCCGTGGAACCAAGAATCCCTTGGAAAGGTCGGGAAAGCTCCCCATGCACCTCTTATGTCTAAGTCACCCTGTGCCATCATGGCACAGGGTGACTGAGAAAATATATCTTGGATTACTTAAAATGGGACAGTAATATTTATCCACAATATCTCCCAGGATATATGTAAAGACTATGCTTGGTTTGTTTGATTCTGAACTCAACATGTTAATTGAGAGAGCTGATCACACTGGCCTCTATAACTGGGTAGGAGCCGGACAGTCTACTCCTACTATAGTTTGTTGCCTACTAGGCTGAGGAGGGGAGGAGATCACTGTTTGTATTGTTAATTGTAATTAGCTCCTGCTATTGTGAGAAGGTGTCCTGTGTTTATATTAATGTGTGAGGCTCGGTGACAACAAGTCTGACCTGTAGTGAAATCCTGATTAATCATATAATGCCTAGGAGGGCACGGAGTCACATCGGCTGCTTTAAGGGATTAGTTAATTAGTTCATGTTAATTCTGTTTCTGGTTACAGTTGTATTGTTAGAGTAATATGAGCAGGAGGGGGACCTCCTCTTCTACTGTATATAAGACTGTATTCTGGTTCTAATAAAAAGAGAGTCCATGTTTAGCAGCTAAACAAGTGTTGTCTTGTTTTGTGCTTGTGAGCGGTTGGAATATCTGATAACTAGATTCAGACTGGGAGGAAGCGGTATATGACGAAAGCACTCAAGCGGAGTGTGCAACGTTTCATTACAATCTCTGCTTTCCAGGGGAAATAATAATAGCATTGTTTACATCTGTCAGCGCCGGAAGTGACATCATGACGTCACTTCCGGCCTCTCAGGATCATAGAGATGGCCAGGGACCATCCCATCCATGGGCAGTTCTATGCACAGGAGAGCCCGGAAAGGCACCAGGGGGTGGCAGGGGTCACTGGATCGAGATCGGCTCAGGTAAGTGTTAAGCTGGCCGTAGACAGTTCGAATCTTGGCTGGTTCGGCATGGAGAGATTCTAACCATGTATGCGCAGGCTGTATGTACCCAAGTTGATCGATCGATCAACTTGGGTGCAACCAGCCTGTCAAATTTAACATGCAATTATTGATAGCGACAGTTAGAGCCGCATACCAATAATCACTATGTCCTCCATGGCGGGTACGGCTTCCCCCTCCCCCAACCAGGAGAACACAATGGCTCTGCGGGAGGGAGTCACCCATCAACACAGTCAGCAGTTGCAAGAAAGAAAATCGACCTGTCTTAGGGGGCGGAGGGGGCTGCATGCTGAAGGTTTTTTACCTTAATGCATAGAATTAGACATGCAATTCATTTCAACAAATTCGCTAATTTGGAAATATACGAATTAATGAAAATCCATTTAACAAATTTTTCAGAATATTCGTAAATTCGAATATTCGTCAATTCATAAATTTAAAAATTTGTGGATACGCAAATTCGAACATTCGGAAATTTGAAAACCCGAAAATTTGAAAAATCTGAAATAATAATTACTACCTATTAAATTATAGGTATTGGAATTTCCTTTCAAACTTGGCTTTTAGCGAACGTAACGAATATGAATTTATCCGAAGTTACGAATTATCCAAAGTAACGAATGCCATATCTAAACGAATGGAACGTAACAAATTAATAATAATACAGAATAATGGGGTGTGGCCTGACCTGGCATGGAGATGGACGTCTAATTCCAGAGCTCCGTCCGCCATAGGCAAAGCTACTTGATCACTGAGGTATTCTCTCCACTCACCGAGCCCACAGCATGGGGACAGTGTCTAGGAACTCCTCGACATCTCGTTCACGCTCCCCTAGAGACCTCGCTGGGTCACAATCGCACAATATACCGGAGATGTTCAGGGCCGGCAGAGGCAATATGGTGCCTTCCCGCCACGGAGCGGCAAATTCGCAATCGCCATCCATGCCTCCACCTCACACTACATCCCAGACCTCCATCAATACACAGGCTTCGGAGGGGGATAGGGGGATTGTCCTCACCCCTCACCCCCCGATCAACATACAAGATCTACGATCAATTGCGGATGACATCAAAGACACCCTCTCTGCAGCAATATCAGAGCTTAGGCTAGACCTCCATGCCCTGAATGATCGTGTTCAGATCATGGAAAAGGTGACCGACTGTCATGATGCTGCCATAACCTCCAATACAGATCGTTTGGATTATCACACACTGCAGATGAGGGACATGCAAAGACACCTCGAAGACCTCGATAACAGGGGTCGGAGGCATAATTTAAGAATCAGAGGTCTTCTGGAATCCATCGAAGGAGACCGTAACTCGCAGGAAGTAGTGAGCATCTTTAATGGTCTCCTCCATCAACCTCGACAAACCCCTATTGCTATGGAGAGGATCCACCGCGCACTCCGTCCCAAAGGAAGGGAGAGTGACCCACCGCGTGACATAATCTGCTGCATAGTGGACTACAAGGTGAAGGAAGAAATCATGCAGCGTGCAAGGGGCAAACAACAAATCTTTCATGGAGACTCCCTCATTCAGATATACCAGGATCTCTCAGGCATCACTTTGCAACATAGGCGAGACCTGAAGCTCCTCCTGGACACCCTTAGAGGGAAAAATATCCAGTACAAATGGAAGTTTCCCTTTTGCCTCTCGGCCTCTGTGTACGGCCGCACCGCTCTCCTCAAGGTGCCTGAGGACTTGCCTCACTTTTGTGACACGCTTGGAATCCCAGTGGTCCCGGTTCCGAACTGGTATGCAGCCTTCCGCCCCGCTTCCTCACAACGTGACATGCTATGGGAGGAACCTATGGATGCTCAAACATCCAGATACCGTAGGAGACGTTCACCATCCACCACCAGGAATCCCTCCAGATACCGCAGCGGTCGCAAAGATGCTACCCCCCCATCCTCACCGCGGAACAGGAGACCTCGCAGGGACCGCTAAAACAGATTGAAAGGGTCTGCACCACCCGTCAGTACCTCTTAGGTTCCGGTACCCACCTGTGAGTTATATGTTTTATATTTGTACTGTTGTTCTTTGGGAACGCTTTTTCAGTTGATTTTAGTAGTGCCTGCCCTGGACATTAATGACTGGGTCCTGACCCATAGTGTTCTACCTCTTTATCACATCCTCCGCCAACACTGAAGAACCCTCCGTTTATTAACTTTACATTTCCACCTCCCGCTTCCCATATGAACGGGGTCAAAATCTGATGCCTCCTGTGTACTTAAGTCTACCTCCTTTCACACACCACGGTGTCTTCTAGAGGCTGACTGCTCTCACTGAATCCCGCACAGTTAAGCCAGATACTACATTCCCCAGGACGCCTTGCGGTATTGGACTCTGCCCTACTTCTTTCGCCACAGCACCATTGGTACACTTATTCATGTGAACACTCCGGACTCGCCCTTAAATCCAGTCCGTCCCAGGATCGCCTCAACTTCAGTACCGCTCCTCATCTCCAACCACCCGCCTTACGGTCTGCCTAAGTATCATCTCACATGGACGCACAACGCTCATCATCTTACCTGAACTCTCAGAAGACCCGGCTCACATGATCCACGGACCTGGACTCTTTCCTGACCTGACACACAGGTGTTTCGCAAGCTAACCGCCTGCAACCTTCTGTCACAGCTGGAACTGTCCGGTATCGCCCACGCAACTCTCAGGTTCACATAACATGTGCATTTTTACTATTGTTTATATGCTTTCAGTAGCAAATCACACTGTGGGTTTCTACACATGCTTGGCTTACCGTAGTGGGAGTGTAACGCCTATAGGTCTGGCTTCTCAATCAGTGGGGTGTCGGTGGAAGCGGCCCACTCCCAGTGTCTGGGCTGCATCTTTTGACTCCCCGCTCCCATGCTCCACTCTTCATACCTGACACACACCACCGGTCGAATCCCCCCCCCCTTCTTACTGGCGACCAAATCTGACCAGGCAGAGGGAGCTGGGATTGGGTTTAACCCCCCCCTACAGATAGGGACAAGTGCTTAGTCCATGAGTTTGCTGCTTCCTCACCCACACATGACACACTAGCAGACGAACCAGCGATTCCAGCCTCCACCGCACATGACCTGAATACAACAGTCTAATCAACATACCTGTATCCTATAATTCCCGCCAAGGACCGTACAAAGTCCTGCTGGGCAACACTGGCAAACACTGCCTCCATCAAGTTGCTATCAACCAATCCTATGGCGGCAGCTTGTGTCCTCACTCCTCTTCCTTACTAATATCGTTCTCCCCATGCCCTGGTATAGGTCAACCCCCACACGGGGTCGCGTCGGTGTACGGCTCCCTTAATTGGGATTTGTGCGCCGCACTCGTTCCGTACCACTCCGATCCCATACCCTCAAGGCTGTTGGAAACTCTGTTCCACACCTCTTCGGATCGTTTCCTGCAGCTCAAATCCGCGCTCAAATCGGCTCTTGCTCCCCAACCCACACCCCCCCCACCGTCACCTTTGTCCTAACCCCCACACACCCTTCCAATGGCGAATCCACAAGTCATGAACCCACCTCAGGTGGATGGACAGCCTCAACACCAAACTCTCAAACTATACTCTCTGAACATCAGGGGACTCAACACACCTGAAAAACGATCTAAACTCCTATACTCTCTAAAACAATCTAAAGCACATATTGCACTTCTACAAGAAACACACTTCCGAACGGATTCCATCCCCAAATTCGGAAACCGGCACTTCCCCACTGCCTTCCACTCCTCCAATGTAGATGCTAAATCTAAAGGGGTAACCATTCTCATTTCGAAAAATTGTCCCTTCCAGGTGACTGACGTCCAGAGAGACCCGTTAGGCCGTTTCCTCTTTCTTAAGGGCACTCTACATCACACGCCACTTACGATCGCCAACATTTACGCCCCCAACTCAGGCCAAGTCTCTTTCTTTCGCAATACTCTTCAACTACTATCCAGCTTCCAGTCAGGTACACTCATTCTTGGCGGAGATTTTAACGTATCACTGACCCCAGTGATGGACACATCAAATGGCACATCCTCTCTACCTTACAGGGCTTTAAGGGCAATTAAACAGCAGCTTAGTACCTTATTACTTCATGATACGTGGCGTACGTTACACCCCAAGGATAAAGATTTCACTTTCTTTTCAGCTCCACATAACAAGTACTCTAGACTAGACCACTTCTTTCTCTCCTAACCCGACCTATCGAACCTTACCAAAGCTACCATTGATCCAGCCGTACTCTCGGACCACAGTCCCATCTCCATGACCCTACAACTGACCTCACCACGTCTGAAGACGCAAATCTGGTGCCTTGACAATTCACTGCTCAATGACGAGACTAATATTCAAACACTAACCACATGTATATCAAACTTTTTTAAGGAGAACTCCTCACCTGACGTAGCACCAACTGTCACATGGGCTGCACACAAATGTGTCATTCGCGGCGAATGGTTCGCAATGGCGTCTCACCGAAATAAACTTCACACCGCACGCATTGCTGAATTAACCGCGCACATTCGCTCACTCAAACAAAAACACAAGGCCTCCCTCTCTACTGCTGCCCTCTCCGAACTGTCCAAGGCGCGGGAAGACCTGATAGAGGTACTAAACGCCAAACTGAAGCGTAAATTCGCGATGACACAAAATTATACTATGAGTTTGGCAACAAAGCCGGCAAACTCCTAGCGAGGGCTCTCCAATCCAAAAAGGCTTCACACACCATCCACAAAATTAACAACGCCAGGGGCGAAGCAGTGGTCACCAATGAAGGCATCTCGTCACAATTTACGCAATATTTCTCCAAACTCTACAACCTCCCATCGTCCCAACCCTCTGTATCTAAAGTTGATCATCTGAAAGCCATTAATGACTTCCTAAAGCAATTCGGCCCGACCCCTCTCTCCCCAGAAGACTCACATACTCTGGACCTTCCAATTTCTACTGACAAACTTTCCTTCGCATTAAAACAAATGAAAACGGGCAAAAGCCCGGGTCCAGACGGCTTTTCGGTAAGCTACTACAAATCCTTCCCGACCTTTCTTCTACCACACCTGGCCAAAGCCCTCAACGACCTCCCACAAAACGCACCCGCACATACAGACTTACTTGAAGCCCATATCACCCTTATCCCTAAACATGGCAAGGACCCCACATTGGTCACCAACTACCATTTCGCTACTAAATGTGGATCTAAAGCTGTATGCTAAAGTACTAGCCAATCGCATTCTCCCTTTTATTCCAAATTTGATCTCGCTTGAACAGGCGGGTTTCGTCCCGGGCCGGGAGGCCAGAGACAACACTACGAAAGCCCCAAACATCCATCATTTGCTCTCTAAATCCTCCTCACAAGGTTTCTTCCTTTCGTTGAATGCAGAGAAGGTGTTCGACAGGGTGGCCTGGGATTACATGGAGGCCACGTTACGTGCGGTAGGACTACCACCCCGCATGCTCCAAATGATTTTAGCCCTTTATGCTTCCCCGAAGGCCAGACTCCGGATTAACGGGGGACTGTCGGACGCCTTCTCTGTATCCAACGGGACACGTCAGGGTTGCCCCTTTTCCCCTCTAATATTTATACTGACCATGGAACCAATGCTTCGAAAGCTAAGACTTAATTCCGCTATCAGAGGCATAGACATCCATCGTAAACAATACAAAATGGCTGCCTATGCCGATGATATCCTACTTTTTCTTACTGACCCTATCACAACCCTCCCCAACCTTCTAGCCGACTTCGTCCTTTTCAAATCCCTATCCAACTTACAAATCAATTTCGACAAATCTAAGGCCCTCAATATCAATCTACCACTCGAAACTGTCAACTTATGCAAACTCAACTTCCCATTTGTTTGGGAAAGCTCCGGAATATCCTACCTGGGCATTAAAATCACTACCAACTTAAAAGATTTATACACCAAAAATTTCTTGCCGCTACTCAGGTCTATCCAAAGTGATCTCCAGAAGTGGCACCTAGGCTCTTTCTCTTGGATGGGCAGAATAGCGGTAATGAAAATGAACATTTTGCCCAGAATCCTCTACCTCCTCCAAGCCATACCGATCAAGCTTCCGGCCTCCTTCTTCGCTTCCTACAAAACTATATGCAGATCTTTTGTATGGTCCGCCAAGCGCCCACGACTGGTTCTACCCAAACAGCTAGGAGGCCTGGGTCTCCCAGACCTTCAAAAATACCAGTGGGCTTGCCACCGGACCAGATTGGTAGATTGGCACGTCCATTACTCTTCTAAAGACTGGATTCGGATTGAAGATTCCTTTACACACCCCCCTATAGCTGACCTACCCTGGATCGACCACACTCCCATGACCACAGAACTCTTATCACACCCGTTCATTGGCACTACCCTTTCGATATTTAAATTGGCATGCAAAACACTCGCCCTTATCCCCGCGCCAGGCCCAATGACCCCTTTAGTTGACAACCCAGACTTCCCCCCGGGCTTGAAACTGAAAGACCCAACTATCGAAACTATCTCCTCACGAGCCAGAGCACATGAATTCTTCGTGAACGGGACCCTCCTACCCTACCCCACCCTATCTGCACACTTACCAAATCACGACATACCCTTCTACAAATATCTACAATTGATACATTTCTTCCAATCCCATCACCGCAACCCTTCTTGGCACAGGGAACTCTCACAGCTCGAAATTCTCTGTTCCAACACAGAACCCCAAAGTCACCTAATTTCAACTATCTACTCTCTCCTTTTTTCTCGACACAAAGTCAAGGATGACAAAATAGTGAGGCAATGGGAACATGACTTATCCATAGATCTCACCCCGCTAGAGTGGGATCGAATTTTCACCATCATGCACAAGGGCTCCATTAACGTTTCCACCCAGGAGAATAGATATAAACTATTTTCGAAATGGTATAGGACGCTAGACAAAGTTCATCACTTTCACCCCACCATAACCCCGATGTGCTGGAGATGCAAGGCAACTTGCGGTACCCTACTTCACATCTGGTGGGACTGCACCCTTTTACAACCATTCTAGTCAGAAATTCACCGACTGATCTCCCACATCACCACGTACACTCCGACCTTCTCACCGACCAACTATTTACTACACCATAACTCTACATCGTGCAGCTCCTATAAAAAATCCCTGACTTTACACCTCATCAATGCAGCCAATCTATGTATCCCCGCCCTATGGAGGAATCCCGCGCCCCCAACGGTGCAGGACTGGATCCGTAGGGTAGACAAAATAGCTAACATGGATCAACTTATTTGCCAAGCCCATGACAACCCGATCAAATACAATACTACATGGGCATGCTGGTTACACTACAGGCAATCCCCTACGCAGAACGTTTTATCTACACCATCACCACCGGCACCCTAACTGCGCCTAACTGTCTTCCAACTCAGGTCCCCTCAACTCATTCAACCGCCATCACCCCCCCCCTCCAACCCACTCCTCCCTCCCCACGTTAAACTGACTCTGTCCTAACCTATGAAGCCCCGTATCCTTACCCAAACTCTTCATTTTTATGCAGGTTCTTACGAATTAGACCTTCACCCCCAGCCCCACATTCATTATATATACACTTATATTATCACCTTATCACTCTCACTCTCTAGCGGGATCCAAGATTATAGCATACCACACCGTCTCCCCTTTAGACGCAATTACTAAATCTTCATACACTCCCCCCCCCGTTCACAGTGATGGTCCCGTTAGGGGTGAACGGAGAGGGGGTAGAACCTTAACGGTGTGGACGTGTCTTCCATACTCTTCCCGCCCCACACAATGCCAGACTTATTGTACAAGGGGGCGATATATATGAGCACATTTGATCGACTGAATGTTTTTCTCGTTCTTTTTTATCTCTGTTGCTGTGTCACAGGCAACTCCTCCTGAATTCCCACATACATTGATCACCTACGGTCTTTAAGATAAGACCCGCTTTTCCTGTTTTTCTATATATCTTATATTTTGTTTATTGACTTCTTTGTTACCCTCATTCGGTTTGTTAGCCTATTGCAAAAGTATGTTTGTACGCATCAATCACCTGTATCTCTACTTATTGCAACTGTATGCTCTGTACTACTAGTGAACTTGTAAAATTCAATAAAAAGTTTTGAAAAAAAAAATAAAAATAATACATAATAATAATAAAAACGTTTTATTATTATTCTTTTCCGTTCCATTTGTTTAGATGCGGCATTCGTTATTTTGGATAATTCGTAACTTTGGATAAATTCGTACTCGTTACGTTCACTAACAGCCAAATTTGAAAGGAAATTCCAATACCTATAATTTAATAGTTAGTTATTATTAGTTAGTTAGTTAGTTATTCTTTCGAATTTTCTCTTGTTTTCAAATTTATGAATTTTCGAATTTACAAATTCCTGAATTTACAAATTTACAAATTTACGAATTTTCAAATTTATGAATTTTCAAATTTACGAATTTTCGAATTTACAAATTTTCGATTTTACAAATTTATGTATTTACGAATTTATGAATTGTTGAATTTACAAATTTATGAATTGCGATCATAACGAATGAGCCGAAAAACAAAACAAAACAAAAAAGGAATCGAAAGCGAAAAAAATTTTCGGCAGTGCACATGTATACATAGAATGCATTATAGTTGTTTGTAAAGGAAATTTTTTTATTTAAAAAAAACAAAAAAAAAAAAAACATGTTATACTTACCTGCTCTGTGCAGTGGTTTTACACAAAGCAGCCCCGATTCTCCTCTTCTCTGGTCCCCCGACAGTGCTCTGGGCCCCTCCCCCACCCCAAGCCGCTTGCTGTGGGGGCACTCATGCATGCTCGCATCCCTAGAACACAGAGAGTGTGGCTCAGCCCCGCACCCCCGCTCCCACCTCCCTAGTTCTGTTTGACAGCAGTGGGAGCCAATGGCTGCTGCATCTCAACCAATCAGGAGGGAGAGACCCGGGAGAGTCTTAGGTCTCATGCACATCACTGGATCGGGATCAGGTTTAGGTAAGTATTAGAGGGGGGGAGCTGCACACACATTCTGCATAGAATGCATTAAAGTTAAAAAAACTTCAACTTTTACAACCACTTTAAATGTATCATTTTTTTATAACTGTCAAACTTGCTACTTATGGCCTGAAAAATAATTTAGAAAATGATGGCACTTATTTTACAAGGACAGCCATACAGGATGTTAGCAAAATTGCATTTGAGAAATTATGTTTTGTTTTTTTTTTAATACTCTAAACTCAAGGATGAGTTTTAGTACCTCTGAAAATGTTATTTCTGTCTTTCCTAAATGTTTCCCCTTTTTAGTGAAATAGCCTTTGTTTGCCTTTGTTTGCAAAGTTTAGTTTCAATTATTTTTAATTACTGGTTTCTTGTCATTTTCACTTTACAAATTTGCCATTTTCCCTAATACCTCTCTGAATTCAAATATTGCATTTGGGAGCTCGAAATTGCTGGAGTTTCAAATAAGCCGTCCATTTAATGCAAAATTGAAATTGACTTTATATGGAATAAATTGTTTTCCGTATGTAGAGTGCGCTTTCGTTATTTTAAATTGTCCACCCAGCAGAATAAGTTACTTTATTACAAGGGCGGGAAAAGTTATTTGTCAGCATTTTTTTTTTTTCAAAAAATAATATACAATATTAGTTTCAAAACCTTTGGTCCTATTTTGGTTATCACTGTTTTTTATTACTATTTTTGTCTTGAATATTAAAGAAAAAAAATTCCAAGAGGAAATATGAAATAGGTCACAAAATAATTGATTCAACTGAAGAAAAGAAAAAATCTAAGCAAAATCTCTGAAGATGAGTTAGTGGTACATCATAAATTCAAGCAGTTTTTTTTTTACATGAATTGAAATTAATCTAATAATACAAAGAATATTTGAAGACATTTTTTTTTTCAAATCCAACCAAACTTGCAGGCAGGTTGTAATTATGTATAGCTCACTTAGCCAGCAGTTGGCCCAGGCTCTGAAAAGGGTTAATTTAATTGTTTTAGTTAGGTTCCGGGGCTTTTGGTCTTAGCTGGTCCACCTGTGCTATAAAAAGGGGGACAGCGTAGGTCCAGGAGCTGGAATTGGAGCTGGAGTGGGAACGCGGGTACCGGTGGGTTCAAGTGCTGCGGTCTCATTGTGGTGCTACCAAATGGTCTGGGAAATGAGGAGCACATCCAAGCCAATCAGTGCCTATCAGTGCCCACCAGTGCCACCTATCAGTGCCTATCAGTGCAGCCTATCAGTGCTCATCAGTGCTGCCTATCAGTGCCCATCAATGCCTATCAGTGCCTATCAGTGCCCATCAGTGCCACCTATCAATGCCTATCAGTGCTGCATATCAGTGCTGCCTATCAGTGCTGCATATCAGTGCAGCCTATCAGTGCTCTTCAGTGCCACCTATCAGTGCCCATCAGTACAGCCTATCAGTGCCCATCAGTGCAGCCTATCATTGCTCATCAGTGCCACCTATCAGTGCCTATCAGTGCCCATCAGTGCCACCTATCAATGCCTATCAGTGCTGCATATCAGTGCTGCTTATCAGTGCTGCATATCAGTGCAGCCTATCAGTGCTCATCAGTGCCACCTATCAGTGCCCATCAGTACAGCCTATCAGTGCAGCCTCATCAGTACCTCCTCATCAGTGCCCCTCAGCGCCGCCTCATCGGTGCCCATCAGTGCCACCTAATAATGCAGATTAGTGCCACCTATCAGTGTTGCCTATCAATGCCACCTATCAGTGCCCATCAGTGCCACCTATCAGCGCACATCAGTGAAGGAGAAAAATGATCTGTTTGCCAAATTTTTAGCAAACTATGACAATTTTTTTTTGTTTGTTTGTTTTTTCGGTCTTTTTACATTTGTTTAATAAAAAATAAAAATCCCAGTGCTGAGTAAATACCACTAAAAAAAAAGCTCTATTTTTGTAAAAAAAAATTAAATGCGTTTTTCTTTGTTTCTGTTATAAAATTGTGCAAATAAATAATTGCTCTTCATAAATTTCGGACAAAATGTATTCTGCTACATTTCTTTGGTGAAAATAACCTACATCTGTGTATATTATTTAGTCTGTAGAAAAGCTACGGAGGTCACAAACTATGGGATATACATTATATCTGAAAATTTATCAATTCTGATGTACTGACGGCCTAAGTTATTTCTTGAGGCCCGAAAACGCCAGGACAGTACAAATATGCCCAAATGACCCCTTTTTGGAAAGTAGACAGTCCAAGGTATTTTAGTAAGAGGCATGGCGAGTTTTTTGAAGTTGTAATTTTTTGTCATAATTTTTTTGAAAATTAAGACATTAAAAAATAAAAGTAAAATTATTATTTTTTTTTTTTTTACTTAGTGTCACCAGAACTGTACAGCATCATCATATAACTGGTGTGGCGGTGATCAGGGACACTGACTGGTGACAGTATAAAAAAAAATGGATAATTATTTTTTTATTTATTATTATTATTATTACATTTTTTCTTTTTCTTTTACGATTTTTATTTAACACACTGTGACTAGAGCAATATAATGTTACCATAGTAATATTGTACTACTCTGGGGAAGTGATCTGGATTGTTTATTTTTTTACACATTGTAATTGCTTATAGCAGTGAATTACATTTCCATAAGCAAGCATTTTACTTAATGAAACTGATTCATTCAGTTTGTTTTGTTGTGATTAGCTGTGATTGGTCAAAGCTAATCACATGGTACAGATGGGCTGTGATTGACCTTGTCTGTACCCTGTGATCAAATTGACCAATCACAGCTAGCAATACAATTGTACACAATGGATGGCATGAAGGGAAGCCATCCATTGTGTACAACTGTCATGTGACCTGCTATGATTGGTCACGGTGACCACATGGTACCGGCAGCAACAACGCTGCACCTTCATAGATACAGTATGCTGATTGAATCACCCTAGAACAGGAAACATGTTACTGGTAGGATCCCAAAAGAGCCTTTAAAAAATAAAACTAATGCAGCCACCACATATAAGGACCAGTAAGTAGCAGTATATTACATTTATGTAGAAAGATGATCCGCACACCAGTAGTTGCTGTTAAAAAAATCTTCATATTTAAAAAAAAACACAGTATACAACCGCAGATAAGATAAAGTTAACGCGTTTCAGCCTATGAGGCCTTAATCATATATGTTATGACTAAGGCCTCATATGCTGAAACACATCAACTGATCTTATCTACGGTTGTATACTGTGGTTTTTGAATAAATATGAAGCTTTTTTAAGTGCAACTACTGGAGCTCTATTATCAGCATGCTATATGGGTAGTAGCACTGTTTCTTCTGTGTGCATATTACATTTATGTTCTTGGGTTCAGATCAGTGGCGGCCGGTGCTCAATATTTTGGGGGGGCAAACAACCCCCCACCCACTCGCACTGCGGATACCTCCCGCGGGAGATGGACAGGAAGGCGGCCTTACCCTAGGACAGTGATGGTGAACCTTGGCACCCCAGATGTTTTGGGAACTACATTTCCCATGATGCTCATGCACTCTGTAGTGTAGTTGAGCATCATGGGAAATGTAGTTCCAAAACATCTGGGGTGCCAAGGTTCGCCATCACTGTCTTAGGAGATCGAGGACGAGGAGTAGGGCTGCTGCTCCTCACTCCAGCCAAGGGAAGAGCCTTCTCCTCCTGGTTGAACAGACATTGCTTCTCCTCCTGGCAGAACAGGTAGTGGGTCCTGAGAACCGATTGGCCCGGGAGTGTTAAGACTCCCGGGCCAATCGGGTCTCAGTACCCGCTTCCTGATTGCCCAGAAGGAGACAATATTAATTTGCTATTGTCACACAACTGTGCTCTGCGCCCAAAGCCCACCCTTTTTTGAAGCCAATTAGAGCCTCAGGCTCTAATCATGTGCTTCCAAAAAAAAAAACCCTATTAAAATCAATGCGTCCATTTCCCTGCGTGGAGATTAAGGGCCAGGCACATGGATTATGGGGGGCGGCGCCCCTTCCCCCCCTATGGACGGGCCGCCACTGGTTTAGATACACTTTAAGTAATAAGTAGACCTAGATCCTTCTCCGTCTTTGAATCACCTAGTTCTACTCACTTGGAATGCATGGATACTTTCACCCCTTAAATGAATAATGTTATCATACCCCATTAAAATAGACACCAAACCATTAAAATCTATCACCAAAGTGTTGTTATTGATGAGTAGAAGAGATCCCGGATATAAATTGCACTGACACCATGTAACAGTAGAGGATGGATTTGCTCCTTCCGTCTGTCTATGAGAACTCGCCTTTGAAATAGTTGCCAAATGACCTTTAAATATCAGACGGGCTAAGTGGTGAAAGGACAACGATAATGACATTTTAATTGATTTGTAAATTATTGAAGAGGGTTGCTGAAATACTCCTAAAACACTCTTGCATCCGCCAGCCTTGCCAGAAATTGTACACAGTTTACTGTACTTTATTCCTTCTTCCTTTATAATCCCCACAGAAGTAATTACAATAGGAAAATGAAGGGTGAATTTAGAGAGTGGGCAGTCATTATTATTTTATTATTTAGCATTAATTACTTTTACCTATTTTAAATAAAATAAAATTGTTTAAGTTTAAAGGTAACCAGTCATGATCGGGCTTGTGCAAAAATTATATGCACAGGACAGGAAGCACATTTCATTGTACGGCGTTAAAATACCAGAACAATGGGAATACTTCTTCTGGTTACAGATGTCTAAGAAGAGATCTTCTTCACTTTGGATACATTCGTTCCCATTTCCTGTTGTATCCAGAGGACATGGAGAGAAGGGAAATCTCTCAAATGGAATACAGGTTTTCTAAAAAATGACAAGAGTTTCAACTGTTTCCTGTTCCATTTTTTTTGAATGGCTTTAGATAAATTTTAATGAGTTACAAGCTCCTCTAGGGTGGGGACTAATAGGAATGGCTTGTAATGCACTTGGCAAACATGGAAAATAATATTTTTAAAATAGCCACTTGACCTCTGGAAGCTATACCCCCTTCATGATCGGTGGCATTTTTTTGCGACATGGCACTGAGGTATTTTAACTGACAATTGCATTGCAGGTAAAGAAAATTCATCACATCCCTGCTGCCAGAACAGGGCTCTGCCATGTTTACATAGGCAAAGCTCGGTTCTGTGTCTCTCCTTGCCGATCAGCGGGTGCCAGCGGATTTTTCGTTGGCAGGCACCCACTCATCGGCTGTGTCGGCTTGTGCTGTGTCGGAAAGTATGTGGGGTGGTCGGCAAGCGGTTAATAAATCAAACAGATGCATAGTCAGTAAACAAGCCAAAGGTCAGTAACACGTGTTTGCAGGTTGGGATCAAGCAGAAGCATATTCGAGGAACAAGCCAAAGATCAATAACAAGTGGTAGTTAAGATATACGGTGCCTTGAAAAAGTATTCATACCCCTTGCAATTTTCCACATTTTGTCATGTTACAACCAAAAACGTAAATGTATTTTATTGGGATTTTATGTGATAGACCAACACAAAGTGGCACATAATTGTGAAGTGGAAGGAAAATGATAAATGGTTTTCAAAATTTTTCACAAATAAATATGTGAAAAGCGTGGCGTGCATTTGTATTCAGCCCCTTTTACTCTAATACCCCTGACTAAAATCTAGTGGAACCAATTGCCTTCAGAAGTCACCTAATTAGTAAATAAAGTCCATCTGTGTGTACTTTAATCTCAGTATAAATACAGCTGTTCTGTGAAGCCCTCAGGAGGTTTGTTAGAGAAACTTAGTAACAAACAGCTCCATGAAGGCCAAGGAACACACCAGACAGGTCAGGGATAAAATTGTGGAGAAGTTTAAAGCAGGGTTAGATTATAAAAAAAATATCCCAAGGTTTGAACATCTCATGGAGCACTGTTCAACCCATCATCTGAAAACTGAAAGAGTATGGTACAACTGCAAACCTACATAGACATGGCCGTCCACCTAAACTGACAGGCTGGCCAAGAAGAGCATTAGTCAGAGAAGCACCCAAGAGGTTCATGGTAACTCTGGAGGAGCTGCAGAGATCCACAGCTCAGGTGAGAGAATCTGTTCACAGGACAACTTTTAGTCGTGTTCTCCACAAATTTGCCCTTTATGGAAGAGTGGCAAGAAGAAAGTCATTATTGAAGTAAAGCCATAAGTAGTCCCATTTGCAGTTTGCCAGAAGCCATGTGAGGGACACAGCAAACATGTGGAAGAAGGTGCTCTGGTCAGATGAGACCAAAATTTAACTTTTTGACCTAAAAGGAAAACGCTATGTGTGGCATAAAATTAACATTGCACATCACCCAGAACACCCCACCCCCACTGTAAAATATGTTGGCGCACATCATGTTGTGAGGATTCTTTTCTTCAGCAGGGACAGGGAAGCTGGTCAGAGTTGATGGCGAGATGGATGGAGCCAAATGCAGGCAATCTTAGAAGAAAACTGCAAAAGAGTATGCAAAAGACTTGAGAATGGAGCAGAGGTTCACCTTCCAGCAGAACAACAACCCTAAACATACAGCCAGAGCTACAATGGAATGGTTTAGATCAAAGCATATTCATGTGTTAGAATGGCCCAGTCACAGTCCAGGCCTAAATCCAATTGAGAATCTGTGGCAAGACTTGAAAATTGCTGTTCACAGACGCTCTTTCTATCCAATCTGACAGAGCTTGATCTATTTTACAAAGAAAAATGGGCACAAATTTCACTCTCTGGATGTGCAAAGCTGGTAGAGACATCCCCAAAAAGACTTGCAGCTGTAATTGCGGCCAAAGTATTGACTCGGGGGGGCTGAATACAAATGCACGCCACACTTTTCACATATATATTTGTATAAAAAAATGGGGGAAACCTTCCACTTCACAATTATGTGCCACTTTGTGTTGGTCTATCACATAAAATTCCAATAAAATACATTTATGTTTTTGGTTGTAACATTAAAATGTCAGTGGGGTATGAATACTTTTTCATGGCACTGAATATCTTCGGTACCACTTGTTATTGATCTTTGGCTTGTTCCTTGACTATGCTTCTGCTTGATCCCAACCTGCAACCACTTGTTACTGACCTTTTGCTTGTTTACTGACTAAGCATCTGCTAGATATATTAACCGCTTGCCGACTGCCCCACATACTTTCCGACACAGCACAAGCCGATCAGTGGTTGCCGGCCAATGAATATCCGCTGGCACCCGCTGATCTGCCAGGGGAGAAACAGAACAGAGCTCTGCCTATGTATGACAAAATGGGGAACATTTCAAGGGATATGGATACTTTTTCAAGGCACTGTAGACAGCACCGTCAAAATCATGATGGCGTTCTTGTTTTCAAAATAATGAAGGTGACAGATAACATCTCTCAGCTGTTCAGCAGAGAGGTTGCGTATTCGCAGAGCAAGGTGAACACAGTCAAATCGCAGAGGGTCAGTAACAGGTTTACCCAGAATCATATGGACACCCTGGATCATTGCCTCTAGGTTGCCATCTTTGGTTGCCTCTGGCAATCCCCGAATTCGCAGATTATTTCTGCTATTTCAGTTTTCGAAGTCCTCAAGTTTAAAAAGAGTGGAGCGATGGGCGAATGTCAGTTGAGTGACTGTGTCCTGTAGTTCTTTAATGGCCACCTCGTGTGAGTCTTGGCATTTCTTTGTGTCCTCGACTCGGGCTAGCAGGTGGGACATATTTGATCTAACTGCTGTGATTTCTTTCTTTTTGGACTATTCAAGGCTATGAAACATCCCTGCCAGTTCTCTCTTGAGACTGCTTACCAGGGAGGACATTTTTGAGCCAGCAAGGGAGCCAGGGTCATCCATTAGCTCCGAGCCGCAGGAGGAGGCAGGGGTGCTCTCCTGGAGTGAAGCAGTGTGTGTGGAGGGAGATCAAAGCGAACTCGAGGCTCTGGCCTGCACGCTCTGTGTGTTTGGGCTGTTTCTCTCTGCAGCGAGAAATCGTTTAATTGTGCCCGAGGAAGCTAGATTACCAGCCAAACCTTTCCCTGACCTCTTGCCAAGCTCTGTGCGAGAACCAGAGTCTTTAGAAGGCAATGCTAGAGATGCTAGGGCCGGTGTCTGGACGGAGCTCTTTTTAGGCACATTCGATCAGCGCCATGCGGAAACCACGCCACTCCCTGACTCTCTTTGTAGTTGTTTTGCTTTGAACCAACTCTTATGTCGTAACCTATACGTGGGGTACCTTTTGTTGGAGAGCCTGAGCCTCTACACAGTGTAACGCCACAGCTAATGTGGAATCAGTGTGTGTTTCCCCCTTGGCCAATAAACCATTCATGCCATTCAGCAGCTGCTGCAGCTGGGCTGCCAGGTAGTACAGCCAGGGGTTCGGGAAAGCTAAGCCCCCATTATCCTTGGACCTCTGGAGTTTTTCCAGCCTGACTCTAGCAGGGCCCGATTTCCTTAGTAGCGAGCAAAATATGGAATTTACCACTCAACATATTTTAAGGGGTATAATTACAGGTGTATTGTGGAGGAAATAGAGCAGCTGGGGCATTAAGATCATTTTTGCTAAATTAGCTCTGCCCACCACTGACAGCAGTAGTTTAGACCACAATTTCACCTTTTCCCTGAACCGTGACTGCAGGGGAAATATGTTCAAATCACAATAGTCCACAATCTTAGCCAAGACTATTATCCCCAAACTGAGCCACTATAGGCACTGGGCAGAAAGAAGATAACTGGGGGTCAAGAGCTCCATTCAGCGGCAACAGGGCTGACTTGGTCCAGTTAAAAGTCAAGCCTGAATAAGTGCCAAATTCAGTGATTATGTCCATTACAGCCTGCAAAGGAGGGGGGGGGGGCCTGTGTTTTCCATGAAAAATAGCATGTTGTCTGCATACAACATGATCTTTTCTGTTCAATGGTTTTTATTGAGGTTTTCAAAAGAAAGACAGAAAGGTATATAAACATTCAAATCTCTAGAGACGCTCTCCTGTGTTCCTGTTTAAGACTTGATTGGCTGACATTCCTTCTGGTTCCAGATCCTGCTGCTGTTCTACTTTCAGGGAGCTGAAACTTCGAGTTGCCGAGCGGCAGCCAAGAACCCTCAAGGATTTAGAGAAGATCTGTAAAGAAGAGTGGATCAAAATCCCTCCTGAGATGTGTGCAAACCTGGTCATCAACTACAAGAAACGTCTTATCTCTGTGTTTATCTACAAGGGTTTCTCCACCAAGTACTAAGTCATGTTTTGCTTGGGGATCAAATACTTAAAATTTCAAATACACCTATGATAAAAATTATAGACTTTTCTTTTCTTTGTAAGTGGGCAAACTTACAAAATCGGCAGGGGTTCAAATAATGAAAGTCCCCACTGTATATGAAGGGGCGGTCTGTTTGGCCCCAAAAATAAACTGTCTTTTTTTCTGCTGTGAACCAATTTTATTGTTAAAAAATGTGGACATTTGTTTGGTGCATTTATATTTTTATGAACTATATAAGCTTGTGTACCAGATACTGTTACATATAAATACAGAAATGTTATTATTATATTGCATTATATTTTTAAAATACTGTGCCGTGTAATTCATCAGGAGCCATTTAATCACTTTGAAAAAACTGAGAATGAAATAAAAATCCCCTTTGTTACAAATTGTTAAAAAAAAAAAAAAATGCTGACATGAAATTTCCAGGCTGTTATCCTGCAGCTGTACGGTGACTGAAAAATTAATCAGTTGGCTTGATATAGTCAACTGCTTGTCAGCCCGCTAATGATTTTGATGTTACTTGGATGTTAATATTGACTATTTCCACTTTCTTCCTCTTTGAAATCGATACAGAATATTAAATGTTAAACTTGTCTGGCTGCTCTTATCCAGTCCATCAACTCATCATTACCTTTATTCATCCTCCGCCAAAGTCGTTGTAATGAACCTGCAAACTTTATATTCCCAACGGAAATTTTGCCAAGATTCGGCCAGTCCTTAGGTGGCGCAAAAGCTCCTTTTGTGACCACGGGTACATTTACAAAACAAAGAAGCCGTCATCTGGCACTTTTTGTTTACAAGTTTAAATCAGTATTTTTTGATAGAAAATTACTCAGAACCCCTAAACATTATATACGGTATATATACAGGTATATATAGAGATATATAGATAGATATATATCTATCTATAAATCTCTATCTACAGTGGGGCAAAAAAGTATTTAGTCAGTTACCAATTGTCCAAGTTCTCCCACTTAAAAAGATGAGAGAGGCCTGTAATTGTCATCATAGGTATACTTCAACTATGAGAGACAAAATGTGGAAACAAATCCAGACAATCACATTGTCTGATTTTTTAAAGAATTTATTTGCAAATTATGGTGGAAAATAAGTATTTGGTCACCTACAAACAAGCAAGATTTCTGTCTCTCACAGACCTGTATCTTCTTCTTTAAGAGGCTCCTCTGTCCTCCACTCATTACCTGTATTAATGGCGCCTGTTTGAACTTGTTATCAGTATAAAAGACACCTGTCCACAACCTCAAACAGTCACACTCCAAACTCCACTATGGTGAAGACTAGGGTTGTCCCGATACCGATACTAGTATCGGTATCGGCACCGATACCGAGCATTTGCCCAAGTACTTGTACTCGGGCAAATGCTCCCGATGCTTCCACCGATACCTGGAAGTCAGCTGTGATCGGCGGTGGGGGAGTTACAAGATTCTCCCCCAGCGGCTTTCAGCTGCTTTAGTGACATACAGCGGTGATCGCTCATCGCTGACTGTCACTGCATCCTCCTTTCCTCTGTCCCCCTCCGCTGTCCCCTCCGTTCCTCTTTCATTCTCTGTGCCTCTCCTGTCCCCTCCGTTCCTCTCTCCTTTTCTGTCCCCCTCTGCTGTCCCCTCCGTTCTGCTGTGCCTCTCCGCTATCCCCTCCGTTGTCCCCTCCGTTCCCCTCTCCTTCTCTGTCCCCTCCGTTCTCCCCCTCCGTTCCGCCGTCCTCCTCCTCCTTCCTTTGTGTATGGTTAGAGTCAGCTGACTCTGTCCATTCACATAACTGAAACATTGTAATCTCCTGTGATTACAATGTGTCAGTTTATGAATGGAGAGGAGCCGCTGTCTTCTCTCCATTCATTCTCAGTGCAGCTGAGACTGCAGAGAAAGGGACTGGGGAATCTCTATCCTCTGTCTCTTTCTCTGTCTCAAGGGGGAGATATCAGAGGTCTGTTAAGACCCCTGATATCTCACCAAAGCCCCCCAACAGGGCTGATTAAAAAAAAACCAAAAAAAAAAAAAAACACATATTGCAATAAAGATTAAAAAAAATTATTGTAAAAAATAAAAATTGTAAATAAAAAAAAAACACACACACATACAACGTTCACCCCGCCCCCCCCCCCCACTGTTAAAAAAAAAAAAAACACTGTCACGTGACATTAAAAAAAAAAGTATCGGTAATCGGTATCGGCGAGTACTTGAAAAAAAGTATCGGTACTTGTACTCGGTCCTAAAAAAGTGGTATCGGGACAACCCTAGTGAAGACCAAAGAGCTGTCGAAGGACACCAGAAACAAAATTGTAGACCTGCACCAGGCTGGGAAAACTGAATCTGCAATAGTCAAGCAGCTTGGTGTGAAGAAATCAACTGTGGGAGCAATAATTAGAAAATGGATGACATACAAGACCACTGATAATCTCCCTGGTCCCTGATCTGGGACTCCACACAAGATCTCACCCCGTGGGGTCAAAATGATCACAAGAATGGTGAGCAAAAATCCCAGAACCACACAGGGGGACCTAGTGAATGACCTGCAGAGAGCTGGGACCAACGTAACAAAGGCTACCATCAGTAACACACTATGCCACCAGGGACTCAGATCCTGCAGTGCCAGACGTGTCCCCCTGCTTAAGCCAGTACATGTCCGGGCCCATCTGAGGTTTGCTAGAGAGCATTTGGATGATCCAGAAGAGGATTAGGAGAATGTCATATGGTCAGATCAAACCAAAGTAGAACTGTTTGGTAGAAACACAACTCGTCGTGTTTGGAGGAGAGAGAAAGCTGAGTTGCAACCAAAGAACACCATACCTACTGTGAAGCATAGGGGTGGCAACATCATGCTTTGGGGCTGTTTCTCTGCAAGGGAACAGGACGATCCGTGTACATGAAAGAATGAATGGGGCCATGTATCATGAGATTTTGAGTGCAAACCTCCTCCCATCAGCAAGGGCATTGAAGATGAAATGTGGCTGGGTCTTTCAGCATGACAATGATCCCAAACACACCACCCGGGCAACAAAGGAGTGGCTTCGTAAGAAGCATTTCAAGGTCCTGGAGAGGCCTAGCCAGTCTCCAGATCTCAACCCCATAGAAAACCTTTGGAGGGAGTTGGAAGTCCATGTTGCCCAGCGACAGCCCCAAAACATTTCTGCTCTAGAGGAGATCTGCATGGAGGAATGGGCCAACATACCAGCAAGAGTGTGTGACAACCTTGTGAAGACAAGAAAATATTTAACCTCTGTCATTGTCAACAAAGGATATATAACAAAGTATTGAGATGAACTTTTGATATGGACCAAATACTTATTTTCCACCATAATTTGCAAATAAATTCTTTCAAAAATTAGACAATGTAATTGTCTGAATTTGTTTCCAAATTTTGTCTCTCATAGTTGAGGTATACCTATGATGACAATTACAGGCCTCTCTCATCTTTTTAAGTGGGAGAACTTGCATAATTGGTGGCTGACTAAATACTTTTTTGCCTCTCTCTCTCTCTCTCTCTCTCTCTCTCTCTCTCTATCTATCTATATATATATATATATATATATATATATATATCTATATATAGATAGAAATATCTATCTATATATAGATATATATATATATGTTGGTGAATCAATCGGTGCAAAGAAAAAATCCTAACACCTACAGCAGCTGTGACACTTAAGATCAATATACAAATCCCAGATAACAATTTTTCCTTTTCAAATAATTTATTGAGAATACAACAATACAATTTTACAGTACTGGTTTTAAATTTATGTAAGGTTACAAAATATGAGGAAAAGGAACTTCTCAATAATAACTTAGAATAATAATACTTAAGTTATCTTGTAGAAATCAGTAAGAAAATCTATTATCCAGTGTACATATCTGAATTATATGGTTATAATAATTAATAGAGCTTTTGTAATTGGAAAAATAAATAAATAAGTAAGTAGATAAATATATATATAAAAAAAAATACAATATGTCACAATAGTGAGACATAAAATGCAACTAAATTAGATAAATTGGGTATTAATGAGATGACCTAGAGAGACACCCAAACAACCAGGGCCAAGGTCCGGCTATTTGGCCCGGCATATCCCGGGTGTATGGGTGTCCCTCCAAAGCATCCCCATCAAAGGTATAGATAGTTTGCATCCGAAAAAGACATAGTTTGCCTAACCAAATAATAATTTAATAGAAATAGATAAAGACATATTTTATTATTATACATCACTAAAAATAAAATTTAATAAGTGGGAATATGTGGTGGGATCTGAAATGGTTATGGAGGGAATTTGGGGTCTCCAGAGAGAAGCGAGTGTTAAATATTTATGGGAACATGTAATAATATAGACCGTGAAGGTGGTAGATCTCATCAGGGTAAAAGAAGTGAATAGTTCAAATCCGGTGGTAGTATGTGTGTTATCCATGGAAGCCAAAGAGATTCAAATTTGTCCAGTTTATCAAGTATGATTGCCTCCATTTTAGCATGGATCATAGCTTGAGTTACACGTTGTTTTACAGATATGTCACAAAGCTTATTGGTTTTCTAGGCTTTTGCTATTGATTGTTTTGCAGCTGTTGTGACATATAGTAAAAGTTTAAATTGACGTTGAGTTATGTTTCGTGGCTTATTATTTAGGAGGGCTACCAATGGATCCGGTTGTAATGTGGTTTCAAACATTGTAGAGAGAATTTGAAATATTTTTGACCAATATGTTTGGACTATTGGACAAGTCCACCAAATATGCAGATGAGTACCAATGTCGCTGCATCCACGAAAACAGTGAGGGGGGTATTGGGGAAGGTATTTTGATATACGTGCTGGCACTAAATACCACCTGGTAAGAACTTTATAATTTGTTTCTAGGGCAACTATGTTGGGTGTGGCTGATTTTGTAAATTGCCAGATTTGTGACCAATCCAGTGAGTCTGGAGGAAGGTTTAAATCAGCTTCCCATTTGGTAGTATAAGACGGGGGAGAGGAATTTGTTTGTGAAAGTAGTTGAGCATATATGTCAGAGATAAGTCCTCGTCTGTGTGGATCTGACATACATGATCGTTCAAATGAAGTATATTCTGGAGTTGTCAAGTTTGTGGGGATGTTTTGGGATAAAAAGTTTTTAATTTGTAAGAATCTAAATGTTTCATTAGTGGGTATGTTGTGTGTCTTGCTTATTGTAGGAAATGAAATAAGTTTATCAGAGTCGTAGAAGTGATGAACTCGTGTAAGACCCACATTTATCCAAGCTTTAAAGGAGGAAGGTAAAGTCCAAGCTGGGTAGAAGGAGGGGTTGTTTAGAAAGGAGAGGAGAGGGTTTAGTGGAGATTGGAGACCAAAACGGAATTTAAGTCTATCCCATATTGAGAGACTATGTTTTCTTGTGACTAGATTTGTTATTGAACGTCGTTGGGGTGGTGAAAGCCATAACAGATTTGATATAGAAAGTGGATCACATTCCACCGATTCTATAGTTACCCAAAGAGGGATTTCTTTAGTGGCATGGTATTTAATAATTTGTGCTAATTGAGAAGCATAATAGTATTTTGAGAAATTTGGAACACCCAAACCTCCACAGGTTCGGGCCATATGTAGTGTATTTTGTGGTAATCGTGGTTTAAGTTTGCCCCAAATAAATTGGGCTGATTTGCGTTGTAGTATTCAGAGAAAATAAGCCGGAACGTTTATAGGAAGTACACGGAACAGGTATAGGATTTTAGGCAATATGGACATTTTTACTACTGTGATTCTACCCATCCATGCTAACGGTAAAGAAGACCATTTTCTCAGTAAGGTTGATTATTGAGTTAGCATGGGAGGATAATTTGCAGAGTATAGGTCAGCTGGTTTAGCCGTTAGTGAGATCCCTAAATATGGTAAATGTGTTGTTGACCATGTAAATGGAAGGGAGTCTTGTAACTGTTTCTGTAAATCAGGTGATAACGATATATTTAGGGCTTTTGATTTTTGCTGATTTATCTTAAGACCAGATATTTTACCGAATTTTGTAAGAATTTCAATGAGGTTTGGAGCTGATAGTAGGGTCGAAGTAAGAAATACTAAGACGTCATCGGCAAATAAACATAACTTATGTTGGTGACCGCCTAATTCAAGTCCTTTTATATTTATATTGGATCTAATAAGTTGAGCTAGGGGCTCAATAGCCAAGGAGAATAGAAGAGGGGATAATGGACATCCCTGCCTGGTTCCTCTTTCAATATTAAAGGGGTCTGAGCGGTAACCTGAATAGGTTATATACGCTTTTGGATTATGATAAAGAGAGGAAATCCATCCCTGGAACCGCTCACCAAATCCCCATTTATGAAGAATGGCTTTAAGATAAGACCATGACAGAGTGTCAAACGCCTTTTGTATATCGATAGAGAGGAAACAGGCAGGGATTTTGCGAGACCTGGCTATATGAGCCAGTAGGGTAGCACGCCGTATGTTATCACCTGCTTGTCTGAAAGGTATGAAACCCGTTTGGTCTTTATGAATTAATGTGCCAATAATTGGATTAAGTCTATTAGATAGAATCTTTGCTAATATTTTTATGTCTATATTAACCACTTCCCGCCCGGCCTATAGCGGATTGACGGCCAGGCGGTGGTTTAGTTATCCTGACTGGGCGTCATATGACGTCCTTCAGGATAACATGCCGCAGCGCGCTCCCGGGGGGCGCGCATTGCGGCGATCGGTGGACCGGTGTGTCAGTCTGACACACCGCTACACCGATCTTGGTAAAGAGCCTCCGGCGGAGGCTCTTTACCACGTGATCAGCCGTGTCCAATCACGGCTGATCACGCTGTCAATAGGAAGAGCCGTTGATCGGCTCTTCCTCACTCGCGTCTGACAGACGCAAGTAGAGGAGAGCCGATCGGCGGCTCTCCTGGCAGGGGGGGTCTGCGCTGATTGTTTATCAGCGCAGCCCCCCCACAGATCACCACACTGGACCACCAGGGATCGCCACTAGGACCACCAGGGAAGGGAAACATGTGGATGGCCAGGTATGTACCCCATGGCCATCCACATGTGCCCAGTCAGTGCCAAATCTGTGCCAATCAGTGCCCACAAATGGGCACTGATTGGCACAATTATGTTGCAGTGATGCCCAGCAATGCCACACTTAGGGGCATCACTGCCATCAATTAGTATCATCAGTGCCACCCATCAGTGTCCATCGGTGCCACCTGTCAGTGCCCATCCGTGCCTATCTGTGCCAACTATCAGTGCCACCCATAACTACCCATCAACACCACCTACGAGTGCCCATCAATGCCACCTACGAGTGCCCAACAGTGCCGCCTATCAGTGCCCATCGTGCCACCTATCAGTGCCCATCAGTGCCACCTACCAGTGCCACCTATCAGTGCCCATTAGTGCCACCTATCAGTGCGCATCAGTGCCGCCTATCAGTGCCCATCATCAGTGCCCGTCAGTGCCACCTCATCAGTGCCACCTCATTGGTTCCCCCTTAATCGGTGCCCATCAGTGCCGCCGTATCAGTGCCCGTCAGTGCAGCCATATCAGTGCCCGTCATTGAAGAAGAAAACATACTCATTTACAAAAAATTTTAACAGAAACAAAGAAAAACGTGTTTTTTTTCAAAATTTTCGGTCTTTTTTTATTTGTTGCGCAAAAAATAAAAACCCCAGAGGTGATCAAATACCACCAAAAGAAAGCTCTATTTGTGGGAACAAAATGATAAAAAATTTGTTTGGGTATAGTGTAGCATGACCGCGCAATTGTCATTCAAATTGTGACAGCGCTGAAAGCTGAAAATTGGGCTGGGCGGGAAGGTGTCTAAGTGCCTGGTATTGAAGTGGTTAAGGATTGAGATTGGTCTGTAATTAGACCATGACGTGTCATCTGCATGCGGTTTTGGAATCATGGATATTGAAGCTAGTAGGGATTCCGCATTAAAGGCACAGCCTTCTAATAGAGAATTAAATGCGTTTGTCATAAGTGGGGCTAGTAGTGTAGTAAAGTGTTTATAAAATGTGGCTGAGTATCCATCAGGGCCTGGGCGTTTATGCAATTTTAGGGATTTTATTGCTGATATGACTTCCATATTAGTGATCTGCTTATCTAAAGTTTCTTGTTGGGTAACAGAAAGGGTTGGGAGAAGAATAGAAGATAACAGTGCGTCTAATTTTGTTGAGTCGAATGTTTGTGTATTTTGGTATAAATCTTTGAGTTTCCTACGGAACTCATTGATAATTTTCTGTGGATTACTAGAAAAATTGTTTTTGGTGATTTGTAGCCGAATTGGTTTCGGAATGTGGTCTGCTCTGCGTAGAGTTAATGCCAAGAATGTGGTTGGCTTTTTAGCTTTCATATATATTGTATGTTTAGTTTTGCGAAGAATCTGTATAGCCGAGTCTGTTAAAAAAAGATCAAGCTCCAACTTTGCTTTATCATAGTCTAGCTTTGTAGTTTGAGAGGGCAAATTTTGGAAAATTTCAGAGGCTTTATAATAAGCTTCCTCTAATTTGTTTTGCATTTGCTGTTTCAATTTACGTCGGTAAGACGACTGGCTGATACAGACACCTCTAATGGAAGGTTTAAGAGCTTCCCATAGATTCAGTGGATTAGTATCTGTTGGTAAATTATTAGCGATGTAATCTTCTATGGCTGTTTCTATTTTTAGACGGTATGTTGGGTCAACTAATAAATTATCATTTATAGTCCAGGATCTATGGCTAGGCCTCGGGATCAAGGATGAGAAGGACGTCATGACCGCATTGTGGTCTGACCATGCGCATGGGATGATTAAGGAATTATGTATTTGTGGTAACGTGCCAATGTGGACGAATTGGTGGTCTATACGAGAAAATGTTTTGTGGGGATGGGAATAGTAAGTGTATTGTTTTCTTCTAGGGTTTTGTTCACGCCAAGAGTCAATAAGAGAATGTTGTTCAAGGAGTTGTCTGAAATTAAGGCGTTGAGGTTGTAGTGGTGTAGGGGATTTGTCTAAAATTGGGTATAAAACTTGATTTGAGTCTCCACACATCATGAGGGTACCTTTTTTATGAGATTCAACTACTGAGAACAAGTGTGAGAGGAACGAAAGAGGATTTCTGTTGGGAGCATAGTAAGAAACTATAGTTATTTCATTATCTAACAGGAGACCTGTAAGGATTATATAGCGACCCTCAGGATCTTTTATTTCTCTATGTAAAGTGAAGGGGGTTGTGTTATGAAATGCAATCAGCACTCCTCTTTGTTTTGTAGTGGCCGAGGCCATATAGACTTGTGGGTATTGGCGACTTATAAATTTAGGGGAAGACTGTGTAGAGAAGTGTGTTTCCTGCAGACATATTACATGTGCAGAAAGTGAAGAAAAGGAATGAAAGGCTTTTGTTCGTTTTGGTGGGGAGTTGAGACCCTGGACATTAAGTGTTAGTACATTTAAAGACATTTTTGAATAAAAGGTATTAGGGATTATAATAAATTCTTAATGTGATAATATCCAAGAAGGTTATACTCTGGAGGGGCGAGAAAAAACACAAAAACAAAACACAATAAAAAAAAAAAAAAAAAAAAAAAAAAAAGGGGGGGGGGGGGGGGGGCAGGAAAGGATGGGTAAAAAGAATAAAGGGGGATGAATAGGACAAGTAGAATAAGTAAAATTCCTGTTTTAGAGCAGTAGATGAGAAGTTGTTTTTAAATAAAGAGGAAAATAGCTCCTATATGGAGCTAGTATCCAAGGGGTGGTGAAATATCACCAACCGGTGGGTACAAATGGTCCAAAGAGAGTCCGGTCAGTAAGTCCGGCTACTCGAGGATCTATTGAGAGGCGCAGTGGATTGTCTCCGGGACAAAGGCAGCCTCCTCAAAGGCTATACAAACAATAACAACATAATACAAGTCACTAATAATATAATAGCTATTATTAGGATAATGTAATAGAGATATGTTTCTATAACTTTGCATTACATCATGCACTTATAAAAAAGGGTATTGCATTTACTAAACTAAACCTAAAAAATGATATTGGAGTAATAAAGTTTGGTAACAATTATTATTTTACAAAAGGATTGATTAACTTCTGCTTAAATGAAATTATAAGGATAAAGGTAAAGACAGAGGAAGGATTATTCGATCCCTACTCTGAATCTACCTGAAATTGGTTACCGTTATAATAGTAACACTAGGTAAAAGGTTTCAATGAAATAAAAGAATCGTAGTGGCTTTCAGTCCATTTGATCTTTGGAATTAGGAGGTGGTGATGCAAAACGACTCCTTTTACTGGTACTGGAGTGAGCTAGTTGAGTTTGGTTGTCTTGCTGAGCCTTGGGTGAGTTTGATGATGCTCTGCGTTTGGAGCCTTCAGTCGAATTATCTGGAATTGACAAACGAAGCTCCTGGATCGCAGTCAGTAGGTCGTCCAATTTCTTGCAGGTATATGTTGTACCTTTATAGGTGAATCGCAGGGCAAATGGAAAACTCCAACGATACGGGATGTGGTGGTATTGGAGTATTTGTAGGTGAGGTTTCATCTCTTTTCTTCTGTAGAGAGTTTGCTGCGAGAGATCATGGAATACTTGGTAGCGATGGCCTTGAAAGGTTAATGTATCTTTATTACGTGCCGCTTCCATCAGTTGTTCCTTTGTTCTAAAATAGTGTAATTTTATTACAATGTCCCTGGGGGGACCATCTTCTTTTTTAGGGGCCAAAGTTCTATGAATTCTGTCCATCTCCAATCGTTCAATGGGGATTGATGGGGCTAACTCCTGAAAAAGTGCTGTAATGGTTGATTGAAGATCTATTATAGTTTCAGGTATACCGCGCAGTCGCAGGTTGGATCTCCTCGCTCTGTTTTCGAAATCTTCCAGACGTGTGTGTAGAGTAAAATTTTCTTCTTTCAAGGCTTCTAGCTCGTCAGTATGAGTATTAGTGATATCATTTATATCCTCCATTTTGTGTTCTAAGATAGATGTGCGGCGCCCTACCTCACGAATTTCCCTTGTCAGTTTTTCTGTTATTGTGTCTGAGGTATTTTGGAGGGCTTTTTGTAAAACATGTTCAAACTGACTAAGAAAATCCGAGTTATTAGGAATATTCTGTAGAGATATTGGTGTTAATCCATAATCAAGGTCAGAGTCAGCAAGTTGTGAGGAAGAATAGGCAGAGTTCCCCCTTTGTGACTGTCTCTGAGGTAATGCAGAGCGGGAAGATTGTGCTGCTGTCATATTAGGAGCGTTTCTTGTCAGCTTTTCTTTGCCTGCTGGCTGTTTAAGTTTTGTCTTTTTCCCGCTAAACATTATATGTAGTTGTGCCCCGTAGTCTCAGTAATAAGTGGGTTACCGTATTAATGCGGTATTCGACCGTGACTTGTCGATAGAAGGCCTTTTCGTCCCGGTGACAGCGGAGCTCTAAGCATTCATGACTGCTTAGCAGCTTCGCACCTGTGCTCTCGATAACAATTTTTCAAACAGATAGTGCAGCGCTAAATTAAACTACTAGATAACTAAATACAATAATATAGACCTAATGGATTCATAAAAATAAAGCATATATATATATATATATATAGATATATATATATATATATATATAAATCTTATGAAAAACAGAGGAATGCCCCGTATACACGGTCGGACTTTCCGATGTAAAATGTTCGATAGGAGCTTGTTGTCGGAAATTCCGACCGTGTGTAGGCTCCATCGGACAGTTTCCATCGGAATTTCCGTTGCACAGAATTTGAGGCCCGGTTCTCAAATTTTCCGACAACAAAATCCATTTGCATAAATTCCGATCGTGTGTACACAATTCCGACGCACAAAGTTCCACGCATGCTCGGAATCAAGCAGAAGAGCCGCACTGGCTATTGAACTTCATTTTTCTCAGCTCATCGTAAGTGTTGTATGTCACCGCGTTCTTGACGTTCGGAATTATCGACAAGATTTGTGTGACCGTGTGTATGCAAGACAAGTTTGAGCCAACATCCGTGGATTTTGTTGTCGGAATGTCCGATCAATGTCTGATCGTGTGTACGGGGCAGAAGAGTCCATGCATGTAAATAACAAAGAACAGGAACAGTAAATATGTGGAGAAATCCTCAGCTGTGATAAAGTTTGATATATGAATAACTTTTCATCTGTGTGCATTCAAGTGAATCACCCTCCACCGACAGTAGTACAAGCTGCTCCCCTCACACATTGGACCTTCTGAACTAACAGACGGGTCTAATTAGGCATTCACCACCACTGGGTTTACACAAGTGACCAATGCTTCTCCTTATTTCCTGCTAATTATAGGCTCCACTGCTCCAATTTCGAATACCAGATCGTGTTGCAATGTAAAATCAAAAAACATGCACAGTGCTCTCCATATTTTCCAATAGCAATTTATTAAAACTTAAAAGGTCTACTCACAAGAGCGGCACTGAGTATCCAGTGCTAAGATTGCAGACGTTTTTCACAACATGTCTCACCGAGAGATTGAGTGACTGAGTGGAAGGTGGCTGCAGCTGACGTGATCGGGTCCTCCTTCCTGCACGCGTTTCGTCTCAGTGAGCGGGACTTCCTCAGCAGTATTCAGAGGCTCACGATCCAGCTTTATTTACAGCCACCTAGCTACTTGTCATGTGCAGTAGATCAATTCTTCGCCTGAACTTACACAGGCACACACAAGCTAAAATTCATCAGCGCATCATTTAGCTGAATCTCACACAGGCATAGGAGACTCAAGCTAGTCAGCAGATTGAAAAGCCTTGTCCTGTGTTAACACAGGGGGGACTCTGATGGGGGACACCGGCTGTGGGGGGACACTGATGGGGGACACCTGCTGTGGAGGGACTCTAAAGGGAGACACCTGCTGTGGGGGGACTCTGATGGGGGACACCTGCTGTGGGGGGACTCTGATGGGAACCCTAATGTAAGGAGGGACACTGATGGGGACTTTGATATAAGCTGCACGTGCTGCAGGTCACTCTCTCCCCAGAATGTCCCTCATTCTCAACTTTAAATGTTGTGAGGTATGCAGGAGCGGATCAGGGGAGGAGAGACTCTGCCACCGCCGTCCCTGTTATTAACGGGAAGAGGGCTCTCTGTGTTTACTGCCCATCCCCCTCCCTCCTCCTGTCAGAGGAGGAGAGCGAAGCAGCCGGAGATCGGAGCGCCCGTGTCTGAGTGGAGAGAGAGCAGCCGCGGGCTCTTAGACCCCCCTCCCTCTCCTCCTCGCACTGCTGTACTAGTGAGCGGCGCTTGCCAGGTCAGCTGCCTGCTATGTTTTTTCTCCCTCCTTCATACTGGCCAGGGAAGAAATACAATAAAAAGGGAGCAGAGAAGAGGATTGTGAGACATGTAGTCCCGAGGACTGGCGGCCCAATTGTGACCCGGAAACCGCAACCCACACAGCATGCTCAGTTGAATAAGAGAGTGGGGGGGAGAGAGAGAGAGAGCGCCAGGAGCCTGGGAAAACTTTCGGGGAAGTACACCAGGACTCCAGGGAGAGGACAGTGCTGAGGGGACGCCATCAGAAAGAGAACCTCGCTGCCCTGCGCCACCAGAGGGAAAGTCGCACAGCCTGGCGCCATCCCTGGCGAAGAAAGGAATGGAGTCATTGCCAGAATACAGATCTGAGCACTACCCAGCTGAGTCGCCACGGGCAACCCAGAGTGAGCTGACTCCTGATCAGAGGAACTGATGTTGCTGTATCGTCGGGTCTGGTGAGAGGGCTGGTCGGCCATTATCTACTGCCATCCTTAGGAACTGCAGTCTCTGACCATCTCCTGTACTATGTCTGCAGTCTCTGATCATCTCCTGTACTATGTCTGCAGTCTCTGACCATCTCCTGTACTATGTCTGTAGTCTCTGATCATCTCCTGTACTATGTCTGCAGTCTCTGATCATCTCCTGTACTATGTCTGCAGTCTCTGACTATCTCCTGTACTATGTCTGCAGTCTCTGACCATCTCCTGTATCATGTCTGCAGTCTCTGACCATCTCATATATCAAGTCTGCAGTCTCTGACCATCTCCTGTATCATGTCTGCAGTCTCTGGCCATCTCCTGTACTATGTCTGCAGTCTCTGACCATCTCATATATCATGTCTGCGGTCTCTGACCATCTCCTGTACCATGTCTGGGGGCTCTTTCTAACAGACTCTCTAACAGAAGCGCTCTGTGTGTGCATTAGAGAGACCCCCTCCAGGTCCCATTAGTGTACTCATTTTCTTTATTGTTAAAAGATCATGGGAGGATCCCAGGGTAATGAAGACTTCTTAGGGGAGCTTCTCTGTGTTTGAGTCGTAGCCATAGAAACATTTGTAAAGGGGAGGGGTTAGTTAGATGACCACGCCCATATGGGGGTGCCAGAAATATTTCTGCACCCAGGCGTCTGTGACCCTAGGATCAACCTGTGGACTCGCAACCGAATCATTTTTAGAGGTGGCAGCAGAGATGCCCCTCCCGCCGCTTGTCGGTTATCTCTGGGCTTACCGGACCTTTCGGCTAGCCCCGAGCCGATCCGATGCTCTCCGTATTCGAGTGAGGTCCCCAAGATAGCCCCCCACTCGGCTCTATGGCCTTGGAGGAATGGAGCGACTTCTGACATCACTTCCGCATTCCGGCCTTAAAGGGATGACTTTTTTCATCTCTTAAAGGCAAAATTATTATTATTATTATTTATTTATTTTTTGCTTTTAGGTGTAAATGTGAGAACTGAGGTCTAGATTTTTGACTAAAAAGTCCACTGCAGGTCCGATGAAGCCCACACACGGTCGGATTGTCCGACAGATTCGTCCCGTCGGACCAGTCCGGTCAAAAAGTCTGCCCGTGTGTACACGGCATAAGAGTATATTATCTTTTATCAGCTGGTATACAAGTTTTACTTTTCTATGCCTTATGTAACTTTCTATTCCACAATATGCCAGGTTGGCTTCGGAGGGTGGCGTTCTGTGCATTGAGGTGCACCGAGAAAGTAGATACATGTAAACCCTCACAATTAGATTTGCATCAGAAATGAGTCCCCAGAAAGTCTGAATAATAAAAGTCATTAATTTTGGGAAATTAAAATTCTGGTGCAAAGACCACACAAAGGGACTCATTAACGTTTAATTGCTTATTTTGCTTGAAACAGGAAAGTCATTTTCAGGCTGGATGTGCAGAGGGTGAGGGAGAGATTTGCTTTGTTTCACGGAAACTTTAAACAATTAAAAATTCAGAGGAAAAATATATATAAATAATAGAACCGAGGGCAGCGTGTTGTGAGAGTATTTGCAATAATAACGGGCAATTTATCTAAAGCTATTTTTGTAGATCTTCTGGTCTTACCGCCCACTGAGTTAAATGATTTCATTCATAGCCAGAGCAAGACATACAGAAGTTTCATAAATCACCAAGACATTATTATGTTGGTAATAAAAGCGATATTGATTTTGATGATCCTGAAACTTTGCTTCTTCAAACAACAACATTTACAGTATCTCACAAAAGTGAGTACACCCCTCGCATTTTTGTAAATCTTTTCTTCTATCTTTTCATGTGACAACACTGAAGAAATGACACTTTGCTACAATGTAAAGTAGTGAGTATACAGCTTGTATAACAATGTAAATTTGCTGTCCCCTCAAAATAACTCAACACACAGCCATTAATGTCAGCCAATGACAGCTGATCATGTGATGTAAATAGAGGCGGTAATCGGCTATTTTTTCTCCTCGCGCTGACAGCATGAGGAGAAAAAAAAAGGGCGTGAGAGGGACACCGCGGCCGTGAGAGGGACATCAGTCCCGATCACCGAGAGCTGCCGCCAGCTCCTCATTGCCCACCTGTGCCACCTGCCAGTGCCACCTAACAGTAGATAACAGTGCCGCCTACCAGTGCCCACAGTGCCACTCATCAGTGCCCACAGTGCCACCTATCAGTGCCCACAATCAGTGCCTCATCAACAGTGCTGCACATCAGTGCCACCTATCAGTGCCCATCAGTGTCACCTACAAATAGTGCCCATCAGTGCCCATCAGTGCCACCCATCAGTGCCCATCAGTGTCGCCCATCAGTGCCAATCAGTGCCACCTATCAGTGCCACCTATCAGTGCCATCTATCAGTGGTACCTATCAGTGCCACCCATCAGTGCCACTCATCAGGGCCCATCAGTGCCCATCAGTGCCATCTTATCAGTGGCCATCAGTGCCACATTATCTGTGCCCATCAGTACCGCCCTATCTGTCCCCATCAGTGCTGCCTTAACTGTGCCTATCAGTGCCCACCAGTGCAAGATCAGTGCCCACCAGTGCCGCCTCATCAGCGCATATCAATAAAGGAGAAAAATTACCTGTTTGCAAAATTTTATAACAAACTATGAAACATGATTTTTTTTCCAAAATGTCCATCATTTTTTCGTTTGTTTAGCAAAAAATAAAAATCCCAGCTTTGATTAAATACCACCAAAAGAAAGCTCCATTTGTGTTGAAAAAATGATAAAAATGCCATTTGGGTACAGTGTAGCATGACCGTGCAATTGTCATTCAAAGTGTGTCAGCGCTGAAAGCTGAAAATTGGTCTGGGTAGGAGGGGGGGTTTAAGTGCCCAGTAAGCAAGTGGTTAACAGAACAGGCCTCGCCATGGTCGACCAAAGAAGTTGAGTGCACATGCTCAGCGTCATATCCAGAGGTTGTCTTTGGGAAATAGACACATGAGTGCTGCCAGCATTGCTGCAGAGGTTGAAGGGGTGGGGGATCAGTCTGTCAGTGCTCAGACCATACGCCGCACACTGCATCAAATTGGTCTGCATGGTCTGCTTGCCTGTCGTCTTCTAAAGATGATTCACAAGAAAGCCCGCAAACAGTTTGCTGAAGACAAGCAGACTAAGGACATGGATTACTGAAACCATGTCCTGTGGTCTAATGAGACCAAGATAAACTTATTTGGTTCAGATGGTGTCAATCCGTGGCAACCAGGTGAGGAGTACAAAGACAAGTGTGTCTTGCCTACAGTCAGGCATGGTGGTGGGAGTGTCATGGTCTGGGGCTGAATGAGTGCTGCCGGCACTGGGGAGCTACAGATCATTGAGGGAACCATGAATGCCAACATGTTCTGTGACATACTGAAGCAGAGCATGATCCCCTCCCTTCAGAGACTGGGCCACAGGGCAGTATTCCAACATGGTATCGACCCCAAACACACCTCCAAGATGACCACTGCCTTGCTAAAGAAGCTGAGGGTGAAGGTGATGGACTGGCCAAGCATGTCTCCAGACCTAAACCCTATTGAGCATCTGTGGGACATCCTCAAATGGAAGGTGGAGGAGCGCAAGGTCTCTAACATCCACCAGCTCCGTGATGTCATCATGGAGGAGTGGATAAGGACTCCAGTGGCAACCTGTACAGCTATGGTGAACTCCATGCCCAAGGGGGTTAAGGCAGTACTGGAAAATAGTGGTGGCCACACAAAATATTGACACTGGGCCATTTTCACTTAGGAGTGTACTCACTTTTGTTGCCAGCAGTTTAGACATTAATGGCTGTGTGTTGAGTTATGTTAGAAACAAGGGTCATTTTGGTATCGAAGGAAAAGAAAATGTCTTCCTATTGTAGGATCTGAAACGATGACTAGATTACGGAGTAATAAAAAGATAGCACAATAAACTAAAAAAAGTAGCAAGTAAAATCTCTACTCATTTAAAGTAAACCAGTTACATAGTTACATAGTTACATAGTAGGTGAGGTTGAAAAAAGACACAAGTCCATCAAGTCCAACCTATGTGTGTGATTATGTGTCAGTATTACATTACATATCCCTGTATATTGCAGTCATTCAGGTGATTATCTAATAGTTTCTTGAAGCTATCAATGCTCCCCGCTGAGACCACCGCCTGTGGAAGGGAATTCCACATCCTTGCCGCTCTTACAGTAAAGAACCCTCTACGTAGTTTAAGGTTAAACCTCTTTTCCTCTAATTGCAATGAGTGGCCACGAGTCTTATTAAACTCTCTTCTGCGAAAAAGTTTTATCCCTATTGTGGGGTCACCAGTACAGTATTTGTAAATTGAAATCATATCCCCTCTCAAGCGTCTCTTCTCCAGAGAGAATAAGTTCAGTGCTCGCAACCTTTCCTCATAACTAAGATCCTCCAGACCCTTTATTAGCTTTGTTGCCCTTCTTTGTACTCGTTCCATTTCCAGTACGTCCCTCCTTATGACCAGAAAGTGCAGCTTTGCTACTGATCTGTCTTCTCTATAAGCAAATACCAGCAGGCATGATGATACAGGTAGTTTCTAGCTTAACTTGCAAAGTTCTGCTGATACCTGTTATCCCAATAGACTTGTGCTCAAGACTGGTTAACCGCCTGCTGTTGATTCAGTTAGCTACACACCCAGCCCAGCCAGGCCATCTCCATTTCTTTTTAAGCTGGGCTCATTCCGTCAGGTATGGCCCAAGCCACAGCTAGTGTTTCTAGAACCAGGTCCCCCAGTGTTTCCCGGTGAAGTTGTATTTTCAAGAGGATTCCCCATGTCCTCCAGATAGAAGATTCATAGTGTCTTCTGTGTTTCCTAGTGAAGAACATTCCTAGTGCCCCCCGTGTTTCCAAGTGGAAAAGATTTCTATTGCCCCCTGTGTTTCCTAGTGGAGAAGATTCATAGTGCCCCTGTGTTTCCTATTGGGGGAGATTGCCAGTGTCCCCTGTGTTTCCTAGTGGGGGAGATTCCTAGTGTCACCTGTGTTTCCTGGTGGAGTAGATTCCTAGTGTCCCCTGTGTTTCCTAGTGGGGCAGATTCCTAGTATCCCCTGTGTTTTCTAGTGGAGAGGATTCCTTGTGTCCCCCATGTTTCCTAGTGGATAAGATTCCTAATGTCTCCTGTGTTTCCTGGTGGAGAAAATTCCTAGTGTCCCCTGTGTTTCCTAGTGGAGAAGAATCATAGTGCTCCCTGTGTTTCCTTTTGGGGGAGATTCCCAATGTCCCCAGATAGAAGATTCAACGTGTCTTCTGTGTTTCCTAGTGGAGAAGATTCCTAGTTTCCCCTGTGTTTCCTAGTGGAGAAAATTCCTAGTACCCCCTGTGTTTCCTAGTGGATACGATTCCTAATGTCTCCTATGTTTCCTGGTGGAGAAGATTCCTAGTGTCCCCTGTGTTTCCTAGTGGAGAAGATTCATAGTGTCCCCTGTGTTTCCTATTGGGGGAGAGTCTCAGTGTCCCCTGTGTTTCCTAGTGGGGGAGATTCCTAGTGTCACCTGTGTTTCCTGGTGGAGTAGATTCCTAGTATCCCCTGTGTTTCCTGGTGGAGAAGATTCTTAGTGTCCCCTGTGTTTTCTATAAGAGAAGATTCCTAGTAACCCTGTGTTTACTAGTGGAGAAGATTCATAGTGCCCCTGTGTTTCCTATTGGGGGAGATTCCTTGTGTTCCCCATGTTTCCTAGTGGATAAGATTCCTAATGTCACCTGTGTTTCCTGGTGGAGAAGATTCCTAGTGTCCCCTGTGTTTCCAAGTGGAGAAGATTCATAGTGCCCCCTGTGTTTCCTATTGGGGGAGATTCCCAATGTCCCCAGATAGAAGATTCATAGTGTCTTCTGTGTTTCCTAGTGGAGAAGATTCCTAGTTTCCCCTGTGTTGATTAGTGGAGAAAATTCATAGTACCCCCTGTGTTTTCTAGTGGATAAGATTCCTAATGTCACCTGTGTTTCCTAGTGGAGAAGATTCCTAGTGCCCCCTGTGTTTCCTATTGGGGGAGATTCCCAGTGTCCCCTGTGTTTCCTAGTGGGGGAGATTCCTAGTGTCACCTGTGTTTCCTGGTGGAGTAGATTCCTAGTATCCCTTCTGTTTCCTAGTGGAGAAAATTCCTAGTACCCCCTGTGTTTCTGAGTGGATAAGATTCCTAATGTCTCCCATGTTTTCTATTGGAGAAGATTCCTAGTAACCCTGTGTTTACTAGTGGAGAAGATTCCAAGTGTCCCCTGTGCTTCCTAGTGGAGAAAATTTCTAATGTCCCCAAGGTTTCTTAGTGGACAAGATTCCTAGTGTCCCCTGTATTTTCTAGTCCAGAAGTTTCCTATTGCCCCCCGTTTCCTAGTGGAGAAAATTCCTAGTTCCCCCCGTGTTTCCTAGTGGAGAAGATTCCTAGTGTCCCCTTTATTTCCTAGTGGAGAAGATTCCTGGTGTCTCTCATGTTTCCCAATAGAAAGGATTCCTAGTGCCCCCTTTGTTTCCTAGTGGAGTAAATTCCTAGTGTCCTCTGTGTTTCCCAGTGGAAGGATTTCTAGTGTACCCAGTGTTTCTGATTGGAGAAGATTCCTAGTGTCCCCCATGTTACCTATTGGAGAAGTTTCCTAGTGTGCCCCGTGTTTCCTAGTGAAGACGATTTCCAGTTTCCTCCATGTTTCTTAGTGGGGATGAATCCCAGTGTCCCCCTGTGTTTTCTAGTGGAGAAGATTCCTAGTGTTCACCGTGTTTCCTACTGGAGAAGATTCCTAGTGTTCCCTGTGTTTCCTATTGGAGAAGATTCCTAGTGTTCCTTGTGTTTGCTATTAGAGAAGATTCTCAGTGTCCCCTGTACTTCCTATTGGAGAAGACCCCAAGATTACTAGTGTTCTACTTTCTGAACAAATCCCAGTGTCCCTAAGATACCTAGTGTTCCTGTCCCAGACCTTCCTTGTTCCTAGTAACCCTTAGCAAGTGTCCCCCAATGCCAACCAGTGTGGTCTTCATATCCCCAGTGTCTTCCAGCCTGTCCCTAGTGACCCCCTGTGTTTCCTAGTGTTCCTGGCTTCCTGTGAAGATTCCTAGTGACCCCAGGACTCCTAATGTTCTACTTTCTAAAAGACTCCTAGTGTCCCTAAGATTCCTAGTGTCCCTGTACAGGACCTTCCTTGTTCCCAGTGACTGTTTGCAAGTGTCTCCCATTGCCTTCCAGTGTGATCTCTGTATCCCCAATGTTCCCAGTGTCTTCCAGCCTGTCCCCAGTAACTTTCTGTCAGTAGGAGTAGTTCTCATTTACATTGGTGGTCATTTGGAGAGGTGGCCCCTCTGGTTATCAGTGGAAGGGAATGCCGTGAATATTGGTGCCAAAGGAATATATACAAGAAGTGCTGAAAATCCAATACATATTTGTACAGAGTGGTGGGGAGAACATTTGGAAAGCTCACTAGCTTTGGATAGGCAGTTACCATTCAATACAGGGATTGCAACTGTATCCCGGCCCCATGCTCCAGGGGGCCTGTGTGGCCCCCTGTACACCTGGATGGGAGTGGTGATGGGAACAGCATATAGAGGAAACAATTCACTCTATCTTCCTCCTGCAGCCTTTTAGTGTCTGCAGGAGGAAAATGAAGGGGATCTGCCCTTCCTATCCACCTCCTGCTGTGATCGGGCGCCTGTGCTCTCTCCTGGCCCCCCTTTGCCCCTGCAGTGCTGTTGGGTTCCCCTTCCCCTCTACCGTCAGATGCTGGGGGGATGCTTTCAGGATGGAGAGTGGGGATGGGGCCAGTAAATATGCAATTTACCGGCCCCTTCCTTGTCTGAATGAATAGAATCAGTGATCCGTATCGAAACTGTATTTACTATGCATCAGTTTGTGAATGAACGGGAAGCTCTGTACAGACCTCTTCCAGGGCATTAATTCTGTGCAACTAATGCCCCGTACACATGGTCGGACATTGATCGGACATTCCGACAACAAAATCCTAGGATTTTTTCAGACGGATGTTGGCTCAAACTTGTCTTGCATACACACGGTCACACAAAGTTGTCGGAAAATCCGATCGTTCTGAACGCGGTGACGTAAAACACGTACATTGGGACTATAAACGGGGCAGTAGCCAATAGCTTTCATCTCTTTATTTATTCTGAGCATGCGTGGCACTTTGTGCTTCGGATTTGTGTACACATGATCGGAAATTCCGACAACGGATTTTGTTGTCGGAAAATTTTATAGCCTGCTCTCAAACTTTGTGTGTCGGAAAATCCGATGGAAAATGTCCGATGGAGCCCACACACGGTTGGAATGTCCGACAACACGCTCCGATTGGACATTTTCCATCGGAAAATCCGACCATGTGTACTGGGCATAAGGCTGCAAAGATGGAGATTGAGGGCTGTGTCCTCAATCTCATTTCCCTGTCTCAAAGGTGGAACATCAGAGGTCTATTTAGACCCCTAATATCTCACCAAAGCCCCCCCCCCCCAATAGAGCTCCTCTAAAATTGTAAAAATAATAAAAACTAATATTGTAAAAAATAATAAAAAATAAAATTGTAAAAAATAATAAATAAAATTGTAAAAATAAATAACTAGAATGGTAAAAAAATCATATGAAATTAAAAAAAATACTGAAGTTCAGTGGGCGCCCAGAAAATCACTAAAACCATAAACCAACAGAAGGCAAATAATTGAAAAACATATGGATAGTCAAGTATAAGTAATCTCAAGAAATCATCCCAAAACATAAGAAAAAGTACAATAAAAATGATGTTGTCATTACTGAGCAGATTTAGAAAACAGGGATATCAGGGACAAATCTGATAAAATACATATTTAATTAGGCTATTATACTTCTGCAATGTAACAAATCCTTCATGTATAAAACACTATACATAAAACCATAAAATCGCAATGTATAGCCACACAAATATAGCATTATATCATAGAAATTGTCTTGACTCCTAAAAGGAAATCTAGTTAAATAATTGACAGAATCTTAGTATACAAATTGCAGCCTGATTAGATTCTAATTCTTCTAGGTGACATGCACTTAGCCCAATAAATTGACCATTGTGATACCACAGAAGTGACCTATACACTCATTTTTAGAAACGTAATTGATGTCACAAATGATTTTTTTTTAAAAAACTCTGAATCCCATTTTAAATATACCGAATGCTAAATACTTCACTTACTTTATCTGCCATGTTTCAGAGTGTGCTTTCTCCTGTAAGACGAATAAGAATCAAAAACAATAAAGAAAATAAGTGAACATATCTCATTGTTTTAGCCATTTTTAGTTAGCATTTACTCTATGGCTCATTAAATTCCGCCATAGCTGAATTCCTCGGGGAGTTTCGGTTAAGCGTCTTTGATTTCACAGACAATGCACCGCTGCACAAGGTTAATTTATGACAATTAGCTGTGGCGGCCTGAGATTGTATTTCCCGCACACCACTTCCTAATGGTGGCCACAGTTTGCAGGTGGTAGATACGTAGAGGGAATATATTGGAATTAATGAACGAGAGCCCTTTAAACATGGCTGAAGTGATTACTTTGTGCTATAGTAGGATAAAACTGAATATTATTTTTCAGAAACTGCTTACTTATCTAATGCAGACTGTAATACCACTGAGAATATAGAATTAGGATGAACTAGAGACTAGAGACATCACTGAGAAGGCAGCCTATCTATTTACTACATACTAATGACATCACTGAGGATGCAGCCTATACATTTACTACATACTAATGACTAGGGATGGGCTTTATGTTCAGGTCGAACATGAGTTCGACTCGGACATTGGCTGTTCACCCGTTCGCCAAACAGCGAACAATTTGGGGTGTTCGCGGCAAATTCAAAAGCCGCGGAACAGCCTTTAAAAGTCTATGGGAGAAATCAAGAGTGCTAATTTTAAAGGCTTATATGCATGGTATTGTCATAAAAAGTGTTTGGGGACCCGGGTCCTGCCCCAGGGGACATGTATGAATGCAAAAAAAAAGTTTTAAAAACAGCCGTTTTTTAGGGAGCAGTGATTTTAATAATGCTTAAAGTGAAACAATAAAAGTGTAATATTCCTTTAAATTTCGTACCTGGGGGGGTGTCTATAGTATGCCTGTAAAGGGGCGCGTGTTTCCCGTGTTTAGAACAGTCTGACTGCAAAATGACATTTCTAAAGAAAAAAAAGTCATGTAAAACTACTATCGCTAGCGTCGGCTATAATGAATTGTTGGTCCGGCAAAACACATAAAAGTTCATTGATAAAAACGGCATGGAATTTCCCCACAGAGGAACCCCGAACCAAAATTAAAAAGAAAGAATGTGTGGGGGTCCCCCTAAATTCCATACCAGGCTGGTATGGATTTTAAGGGGAACGCCACGCCAATTTTTTTTTTTAAATGGCATGGGGTCCCCTCAAAAATCCACACCAGTCCCTTATCTGAGCACGCAACCTGGCAGGCCGCAGGAAAAGAGGGGGGGACGAGAGAGCGCCCCCCCCCTCCTGAACCGTACCAGGCCACATGCCCTCAACATTGGGAGGGTGCTTTGGGGTAGCCCCCCAAAGCACCTTGTCCCCATGTTAATGGGGAGAAGGGCCTCATCCCCACAACCCTTGCCCGGTGATTGTGGGGGTCTGCGGGCAGGGGTCTTATTGGAATCTGGAAGCCCCCTTTAACAAGGGGACACCCAGATCCCACCCCCCATGTGAATATGTAATGGGGTACAAATGCACCCCTACCATTTCACAAAAAAAGTGTCAAAAAGGTTAAAAAACACAAGAGACGGTTTTTGACAAATCCTTTATTAATTTCCCCTTCTTCCATCTTCTTTCTTCTTCTTCCATCTTATTCCGCCGTGTGACGCTTCGGTTCTTCTGACACCTCTTATATAACAGAGGACGGGGCCACCCGGTGACCCTGCCCTCCTCTGACGCACGGGAACTTCACGGGTCCCCAAACACTTTTTATGACAATAACTTGCATATAAGCCTTTAAAATGAGCACTTTTGATTATTCATGTTCGTGTCCCATAGACTTTAATGGTGTTTGCATGTTCGAACACATTTTATGCCTGTTCACATGTTCTGGATGCGAACCGAACCGGGGGGTGTTCGGCTCATCCCTACTAATGACATCACTGAGGAGGCAGCCTATACATTTACTACATACTAATGACAAGACTGAGGATGCAGCCTATCCATTTAGTATGTATTAGTGACATCACTGAGGATGCAGCCTATTCATTAAGTATAGAGTAGTGACATCACCAAGGATACAGCCTATCCATTTAGTATATAGCACTCTCTACCTTAGGTAGGTGCTAGGGTAAGATTTTTCTTTGTAGTGGAGGTTGAAATAGGTGTCTGGGGTCACCTCAGAAGTGCCCCTGGAATAAGGGAGAAAGGTTTGGACTATCACGGTACCCCAAGGACATAGACAAGGATATGTATAGTTTTATATAAAAGAAATGTAATAATATCTAGAATATAAAAGCATTGTGGGACATAACCACAATGAAAAAATAGTTAGATACAGTTGACAGTTTACAGCCTTTTATGCTGCTTCAAACAATTATAGAAAGAATGAAATTAAGGTGACCCCCATTGTTGAAGTGGGGTGTCAAGGTATGATGCGTCTTGGCGATTGTCCCTAACTGGTTTCGCAGCAATTGCTGCTTCTTCAGAAGGAGCCAGTCATAAACATCTATTGAGATAAATCATAATCATAATTTCATGTTTAAACCATTATTTATGACATTGATATATACAGTGGAGCCTTGGATTACTAGCATAATCCGTTCCAGGAGAATGCTTGTAATCCAAAGCACTCGCATAATCAAAGCGAGTTTGCCCATAGAAAGTCAATGGAAACTAAGATAATTCATTCCCTATTGACTTGTATTGCATGCAATACCACATGTGGCCAGAGGTGGGGGGGGAGGTGGCGGAGAGCCTCAGAAATACTCGGGGACAGCTCGGCTGAACTCGGAAACCCTCGGAAAGGCTTGTAAACACTCTGGAAAGGAGTATTTCCGAGTGTTTTTGAGCATTTCCGAGTATTTCCAAATGGCTCCGAACGGCTTCGAACTGTTCCGAGTGTCACCGGCGCCCCCGCACCTCTGGTCAAATGCGGTACTGCACACCCCATTAGCTTGAATTCTGCTCGTTTTGCGAGACAACACTCACCAGCCGAGTCAGAATTTAAAAAGTTGCACGTCTTTCAAAACGCTCGTTAACCACGTTACTCGTTAACCAAGGTTCCACTGTATTTCAAAACATGAAGGTTATTTTCTTTAATATTATATAAAATTAATGTGAATTCTGAGAGGGATACATAGGCACTGCTTAACTAGAAATGGGGGAGACTGCGGCAGTGTGGAAGCATTACCAGAGGCACCCGAAGGCAATTTGTAGTGGAGGTAGATTTAACCACTCCAGCCCTGGAAGGTTTTACCCCCTCCCTGACCAGAGCACTTTTTACAATTTGGCACTGCGTTGCTTTAACTGGTAATGCAATGCTGCACCCAAACAAAATTTACGTCCTTTTTTTCCCACAAATAGAGCTTTCATTTGGTGCTATTTGATCACCTCTGTGATTTTAATTTTTTTGCACTATACACAAAAAAGAGCGACAATTTTGAAGAAAAAAACAAACATTTTTTACTTTTTGCTATAATAAATATCCCCAAAAATGTTTTTAAAAAACACATTTTTTCATCAGTTTAGGCCAAGATATATTCTTCTACATATTTTTTGGAAAAAAAAAATCGCAATAAGCGTATATTGATTGGTTTGCACAAAAGTTATAGCGTCCACAAACTATGGGAAAGATTTATGGCATTTTTATTATTATTATTTTTTTTTACTAGTAATGGCAGTGATCTGCAATTTTTAGCGGTATTGCGACATTGCGGCGGACAGATCGGACACTTTTAATACATTTTTGGGACCATTGACATTTATACAGCGATCAGTGCTATAAAAAATGCACTGATTACTGTGTAAATGTCACTGGTAGGGAAGGGGTTAACACTAGGGGGCGATCAAGGGGTTAAATGTGTGTTCCCACTGTATGGGGAGTAGAAGAGGAGACATTTTGCTGTTCCTACTTACTAGGAGCAAACATGTCTCCTCTCCTCTGACAGGAGACATGTCTCCTCTCCTCTCTCCTCCGGTCACGCGCATCTGGTCCCCCTCCAGTGGCATGTGCGCGCCCTCTGGCAGCTCTTACAGGAGCCCCGTATCCATACGGGGTTTCAAGCAGCGGTGCCATTGTGTCGCGGTATATGTACGTGAGCCGGTCAGGTAACGGTTAAGCAGGCCTAGCCAAAAGCTAGGCCTGTTTGTTTTAATCTGTGGGCTGGGAGTGGCCTAGAGTAGGCTGATGAATCACAGCTAGCTTCATTTTTACCTCCCTTCTGCTTCTAGAGGCGTCTAGAAAGAAGATGGGGAAGAAGGGTGGGGCTATCTGGGGTATTCTAACGGGATCTGACCAATCCCCAAGCTGGATTGGCAGGGGGCAGGCCTCCTTAAATATCTAGAGTCAGCCCAGCTGGGAAGGAGTTGTTCGGGTGGAAGAACTGAAGATGGGGTATTAGGCTATTGGGGCCTCTGAGGAAGCTCCCCAGTCTGGGGGGGGGTGACATTGGGCCAGGGGCTCTGAGCTGTACAGGAACCCCACATAACCCAAGGGGTGTCCTGAACACTAGCAGGAGAGGACAGCGGGGAATACTGCCGGGCAAGTCTCTAGGAGGGATCCACCAGGTGTCGGTGAGTAGCAGGCACAGTCGGGAGAGCTGGGAGGCATGCCGGAGCGGACTGGGAGTGTGCAGTCTTAGATGGATGTAGAGCCAGTGGGAGAGACTGTGGTGTCATGGGCAGTGGAGACAGGCAGCTGCAGCCATGAGGGCTGTCAGGGCCTGGAGAGGATTGACTGGGAGCAGTAGTCCACCAAAGAGGGCAGCTAGCACCAGAACGTTCTTTACTACATCATAGGGGCCCATGGTCCTTGCCTGTAATAAGGTACTGTTACGAAGGTCTGGCTGAAACCAGTGTCAGGCCTAACCCTGTGCTAGCTACGCCTGAAGAATTGTGCTGGAGGGAGAAGGAGAGATAGTCTGCAGCAAGTGTTGTGCAGGAGGAGAAACACATATACAAGTGAATCACAAATCTGCAAATCATGCATCCATACATGCGGTGTGACAACACGAATAAAGTCTTCAAAAGTGAAAATATATAGATGTAAAAAAAAAAACAATGTAATGCAAGAAAAATCCACAGTCCTTGTGCAAAGTCCCATAAGGTTCCGAAGGAAAAAATGTGAATTTACTTCAGAGCTTGGAACAGCCTCAGGCTTTTAGGCCATCATCAGTGCAGTGTATGGAAACTATGGCTTCTATGAAGTAGGGTTTGGGACACAATGAGGCAGTGTAACCATGGAGGTTTTGGTGAGAAGGGACTAAAGCAATCAAAAGTCTTCACTCTAGACTGGCCATTCTCAACCAGGATCCCATAGAACCTAACTGTTTCTTCAAGGGCTGCCATAGGTTCCTTGAACTGTGGCTGATTGACTTCTCATTTGATGGTACCTGCATAGTTCTGGGGTCAACACAACATGGCAGAGCTAGCTGCATGAGCCCAATAATTTTTTTAGCGGCCTGTAATGGTTTTATTTTGGTCAGTGCTGTAAGGGGGGCATTCTTCCCACTGGCCACCAATGTAAGGGCCATTTGTCCCACTGACCACCAATTTGTTTTAGCTAGGGTTCTCCTAGACCTCAAAATTATTTCAAGGGTTCCCCTGGGGTAAATAGGTTGAGAAAGGCGGCTTTAAACAATGTTTTTGTACAGAGCAGCCTCTTCTCAGGTCCCCTACCAGTGCTCCAGGCCCCTTCATCCTGCCTAGTGCGCTAATGGCAAGCAGCTCGCTATGAGGGCACCCAAGCAGGCTCGCTCTCAAGCCACTGCTCTGTGTGACCATTCACACACCCCCGCTCTCTCCTCATGGGCTTACTTGCTGTGATTGACAGTAGTAGGAGCCAAAGGCTACCACTGATGTCCCAGCCAATGATAAGAGAGAGACCCGGTAGAGCTGAGGCTCTCGTGCATATTGCTGGATCAAGATGGGCAGTGTTGCCAACCGCCCGTAGATTTACGGGCAGCCCGTAAAAATGACCCGTTTTTCGGGGCGCCCGTGAATGCCCGTTACGGGCACCGGTGCCCGTAAAAATGATGGCCGCGAGCCGGCCACGCAACTGCGCATGCGCCGTTCCGAAGCCGGCCGGGCTCGGGAAAGCTCGTACGCGCTCGGCCGGGCGGCGCATGCGCAGTAACGTAATACCGCCGCCCGGCGCCATTTTCGAATTGATCGAGCGCGGCCGCGGCGGCAAGGCAAGCTGACAGCTGAGCTGAGCCAGGGCCAGGCGAATCTGCCACCGGAGCAGCAGGTCTCGGAGGCTGAGCAGCACGCGCCGGCGGAATGGAGGGGAGCCCTGCATCCAGGACCAGGCAATCCAGAGTCTACGGGGACCGGGGGGAGTCTGGGACAGAGTGACAGCCCAGCCGACAGTGACAGAAGGTGATGGTGGCAGAGGGGGATGGACTGGAGCAGGTCGTGTTGGTGGCAGAGGGGGATGGTGGCAGAGGGGGGTGGACTTGAGCAGGTCCTGTTGGTGGCAGAGGGGGATGGTGGCAGAGGGGGGTGGACTGGAGCAGGTGGTGTTGGTGGCAGAGGGGGATGGAGGCAGTCTGGCAGAGGGGGGTGGAGGCAGGGTATGATGGTGGCAGAGGGGGATTGTGGCAGGGGCTGATGGTGGCAGAGGGGGTGAAGGCAGGGTATGATGGTGGCAGGGGGTGATGATGGCAGAGGGGGATGGAGCAGGTGGTGATGGTGGCAGAGGGGGATAGTGGCAGAGGGGGGTGGAGGCAGTCTGGCAGAGGGCGGTGGTGGCAGGGGGTAATGGTGGCAGAGGGGGGTGGAGGCAGGGTATGATGGTGGCAGAGGGGGATTGTGGCAGGGGGTGATGATGGCAGAGGGGGATGGAGCAGGTGGTGATGGTGGCAGAGGGGGATAGTGGCAGAGGGGGATGGAGGCAGTCTGGCAGAGGGGGGATAGTGGTAGGGGGTGATGGTGGCAGAGGGGGATGGAGGCAGGGTGTGATGGTGGCAGAGGGGGGTGGAGACATGGTATGATGGTGGCAGAGGGGTCAGTGGCAGAAGGGGATGGTGGCAGAGGGGGATGGACTGGAGCAGGTGGTGTTGGTGGCAGAGGGGGATGGTGGCAGAGGGGGATGGACTGGAGCAGGTGGTGATGGTGGCAGAGGGGGGTGGAGGCAGTCTGGCAGGGAGTAATGGTGACAGGTGATGGAGGCAGGAGGTGATTGGACTAGATAATTCCTTATTATGTCGAAAATACCAAAAATATGTTTTTTTACCTTAAAATCTACCTTAAATCACATTGCTATTTGCTTAGCATACCTGTTTGTAGCCTAAATACTGAAATTTACACCTAAAAATGTAATTTTGGAACTTTTGTGAAATGCCAGTAAAAACGTGGTGGTGCCAGTAAATTTTGGGTGTTGTGCCAGTAAATTTCAATCTGGTAGGTTGGCGACACTGAAGATGGGGATCAGGTAAGATTTAAGGGGGTGCTGAGGTGCTGCTGCACCCAGAAGGTTTTTTTACCTTCATGCACACAAAAAAAAACTTGAGCCTTTATAAACACTTTAAAACAGATGTTATAGACCAGTGGTATAACTGACAATGCTTCCAATTTGGTTACCAGGGACAGATGACACCACTGAGGATGCTGTCTTTCCATTTACTGGTAACCAGTGACATAGCTGAGAATGCAGCCTATCCATCTCCTGGGGATTGATAACATCACTAAAACTGCAGCTTATTAATGCAAAAGACACTAATAATAGCCCTGAAAATCTGTGTTATTTATTCCAAAAGATCAATAATGTAACTAAGAATAAATCCAACTAGAGATCAATTACAGTGTTGAGAATGTAGCCAATCCATCCACTAGCGACACCAGTGGCATTACTAAGAGTGCAACCTCTCCAATCACTGGGGACCAAAGACACCAATCTGAATACTTCCTCTCCATTCACATAAAACGAGTGACACCAAGAGGAATGCAGACGATCCATTCATTAGATACAAATGACATAGCTGAGAATGCAGTCTCTTTCTCTCTATATGTAGCTTACCCCAGAGAAGCTGCTGTTTCTTGGTCCCCTGTTCCTACCAGTGACTGTGACCAAATTTTTTGACCCACCAAGCCTGAGGAATTAATAATTATTTGTGCAAAACACAAAGTAAAATAATGACCAAAATGGAAGAACAGTGAACAAGTGCACAAACACAAGTGCCAATAATGCAAAATCAGCTCACTAATGGGAGATGCCAAGAACTGGAGGTCTGTTAGTCTCTGTAAAACCTCTCCCATTGGCCTGTCTGTTGGTGATCATTGGAGACCAACTCCTGGTGTTGGAGTGCTCAAACTTGGGTGAGTCCAACAAAACTGTGTGTAAGTGCCCAAATTGTATCCTAAAATAGGTAATATGGTTCCCTTAAGCAGTGGACAGAAAGTTGTGGCCAGTGGCCTCTTGGCACCAAACAAACTGGGATTTTACCTCCTCCCACTCTTCGTCTGGACTCAGTAATGTCAACCGCGTCACAAGACTCGGCAGTGATGACCTCCTAACAGACCTAGTGATGTAAGCAGCAACACCAGACTCAATGATGAAGATTTCCACAGACCTGGTAGTGACACCAGACTCAACGAGGACAATGTCCAACAGACCTAGGTTACCATAGTGAATCCACAAATTGCTTTTATATTTATTATATATTTATGATGGGTCCTTAGTTGCACCATGTAACAGGGATTCTACTTTTAGCTTCCCCAATGGCTGGCCTGTGTTAGATTGAAAGTCAAATCTCCAGATTTCATCATCTGTGACTTTTGATAGCCTCTTACTCTGCTTTTGATCATTAATGTTCAAATTTTATTTATCCTTCTTTTCTAAACATTTTACTGGATATACAACATTGTAGCTAGAATGCTTTTCAGCTGTTATTCTATCGTGAAAACTCTAATGCCCCATACACACGATCGGATTTTCCGACAACGAATATTGGATGTGAGCTTGCTGGTGGAAAGTCCGAACATGTGTATGCTCCATCGAACATTTGTTGTCGGACCTTCCGCCAACAAATGTTGGCTAACAGGTTCTCAAATTTTCCGCCAACAAATATTTGTTGTTGGACTTTCCGATCGTGTGTACACAAGTCCGTCGCACAAGAGTTCATGCATGCTTGGAATCAAGCAGAAGGAGCCCAAAGGGTGGCGCACTGGCTAGTGAACTTCCTTTTTATCGGCTTGTCGTTCACCATGTTCCCACGTTCGTAATTGTTGGCCAACATTTGTGTGACCGTGTGTATGCAAGACAAGTTGGCGCCAACAACCTTCGAACAAAAATCCACAGTTTTGTTGTCGGAAAGTCCAATCGTGTGTGTGAGGCTTTAGTGTTACTCAGGGTAGTCCCAACCTGGTACCGCCCCTCCATCTACCCCAGTACCCTACTGGCCAAAGAGGCTGTCTATAACAATGATTGGCCAATAAGATGCTATGCCATGAGAGAATGAGGACCAGCATAGTACTCAACCAAGAAATGCTAGGAAGTGCCAGATTTGGGGCTCTCGTGAAGATTTCTAATGCCGCGTACACATGACTGGTTTTCCCGTCAGAATAAACTCTGACGGTTTTTCTGACGGAGTTCCGCTGAAACATACTTGTGTACACACGATCACACCGAAGTCCGATCGTTTAGAACGTGGTGACGTACAACATGTACAACGGGACTAGAAAAAGGAAGTTAAATAGCCAGTAGCCAATAGCTGCCCTTGCGTCGTTTTTGGTCCGTCGGAATAGCATACAGACGAACGGTTTTCCCGATAGGAAATGATTCCGTTGGAAAGATTTAAAACATGTTCTATTTCTAGGTCCGTCAGAATTTTCGAAAGAGAAAGTCCAATGAAGCACACACACGGGAATATGCGATGAAATGATTCCGTCTGACCTTTTCTGCCGGAAAGTCCGGTCGTGTGTACGTGGCATTACTGCCTGCATTTTATTTCTAGAGGCAATTTGGCAAGCTTTGGCAATGAGGTGTTTTTTTTCCCCCTTCATTATCACGACTAGTCTTTTTATTATACTACATTTCAATTGGTCTATCTACCTAAGTGCTCAGATCACTACACGTGCCTAGTTTCCTTCCTATAATTAACATAATTTTGTTTAGCCGTGTGATAAGTATATTGAATTCTCAATGGCTTTTATTAGTGAAAATTATAGCCTTGACTAATAAAATTTTCATTATAGCTTGAAGCATGTCATTGTTACTTCCGGAAGCATGAACCTTTATAAATTCCATTCTTTTTTCCTCTTTCCCTTTTTCTTTACTTTTTCTCATATACTTTCCTTCACCTGACTAGCGAACATACAATAAAACGTCCTTGATATCTCCATAAAAAGACAACGCACATACATTATTTGCTTTGGTCTTTGGAGACGGACGGTGGGGTGTCCATGTGTTTGTTGCCTTCATCTATATTTTCAGCAGCTAGATGGGGTTTCCAGCAGGGAGATGTTGTCTTGATCTATGGCATACACCCTCTGGATTATTTAGAGATGTAAATCTTTGAGGACAGATTTGTTGAGGATTAAAAACAAATGGCTTGTAGTAATTAGTTACATACAGCTGGATTTATTGTCCAAAGTTGAAGATGTCTAGCAGCTTATCCCAGCAGCTTTCCTTGAGTGTTAAGACCATACCTCAGCATATTTAGCTGTACAGATAACTCAGTCACAGTCTATAACGTACCTGGTAGCAGAGCCTGATACGATAAGGAAGGCATCTCTCTTACACCTCTGATTCAGGGCCCCTGATAGTGTAGATAGGAGGCGCAGGAGGGCAGAGTGGCACGAGCGCCTGCAAGTCTTGCTAGCAGCAGGGCTGGAGGAGTCATCAGATGGCTCCAACAAGCTGGCGAGCAGGCGGGCAGCTGGAGGATGGCAGACTGAAGCAGGCGGGTACTGGCGACAGTGGGCAGGTGAGAAATGCGTTGGTAGCAGACTGAAGAACAGCAGGCACAGCAGGATGTGTCAGGAAGCAGAGTCAGACAAGCCAGGTCATATACTGGCAGGACAGATCAGGTACAGAGGAACAGGCAATAACAAGGTCTAGGTACACATACAAGCCAAGTCAGGAGCCAATTGATGCAACTGAAGCCAATGGAGCAGACAGAAGTGGAGGTCAAGGACAAGCCGGGCGTCGGTGCAGATGAAGTTTAGAGAGTAGTCAGACAAGTCCGGTCAGTAACTGGAATCAGGAGAACAGGAACACAGGATACGCAGGAGGCTGAAAGACAAAGCAGCACTGAATCTGAGCACTGGCTGAGTTTAAGTAGCCTGGTTGGCGCCAACATCTATCACAGGTGCTCGTGTGCACACGAGTTCACGTATGCTTATATGTGTAGCAAGGTCTCCGGCCTCCTTCAGTCTAATGAGAACCTCCAGGGCCAGAGATAGATGATCCTTCTGTATATTGTGGGTTGAGAGGCATTGTGGGTGCAAGGTGGATAAAGTTATTGAGCGCCAGACACTTCTTAAATGCAAAAGGGATGTTTATTTCTCTTACAAACTTTTGTAAGGGAAAGGGGGTTGGGACCAGGACACCCTTAGGTAGCTGCAATTTCAATTGGCAAACTCTGAGACTTCAATAGGAGGACAGCCTTGCAGGGAAAGGCATCCAGCAAGACACCACATCTGCATGTGCAGGAATGCTGTCTCCTATAGCAACAGTCTTTAACAGTTCCTAACACAAAGCGTAACAGTTCCTTCACTACATATAATACAGAAAGTGCAGCGCTGGACATATGAAGTGAATAGTGAAATTTGCTAAACCAGATAATAAATTAGTGAAGATTAATCAAAATCAATATATAAAGTGGTAACCTATATATATGGATTATAAATTATTTTTAAACGTGAACATATGAATTAAGAAAAGTGAGAAAAAGTTCCTGTAAATAAAAACTTTTGAAGGTGCATAAAAGTCCAAAGCAATATATTTGATGCGATGTAGATTTCAGGGGTACATCTTCAATAATCAATATTGCCCCCCACCGAATAGATGAATAAAAGGCTTACCAGAAAGCCTGTGACCGCCCTTATTCAGGGGGGTCAAAACAGGCTTAGCAGATATGGGGGGACCACCACAGGGATACTCCAGGGGACACCGATGGACCGGTGCGTCAGGACTCCTTGCCAGATAACGAGCCAGCCGACACATGTCCAGAATCGTCCCACCTACTTCCGGATTAGCTGGTTAGCTAGACGCACGGAGTGGAACGCACGCCGCATGTGCGATGTGATGCGAAGGGTTCCTGACTCTACCCACCCTGACATGCGAGCAGTCCCAGTGCTGGGTAGGCACCGATCAATGTAAGAGGCCAATTGGCTATTTTATTGTTCTCTATTTTTTATATTAAACGGTTTTACGCTATGAAGATTCTTTTTTGTTCCTCATATTTCCTATCCTGAATGAATGGGACGGGAGGGTTCAATGCCTAAAGTACCATCCAGCCTTCCAGCCTTCATGTGAACAGGCACAATCCTGTACAAGCACTAATGACTTCCTTTTAGTTAAAGAAGTCATTGGTATCTGGTAAGCAGATATCTACTACCTTCAGGTGTTTTTTCCTCTTGGGTGACGGAATCTTTATATCAACGCATAAATTGTTGCATCTATGAGGACCCATGTGTCTGCTGTGATGTTGGTTCCAACTGCTTTTCTCTGATCTTTTCAATGGATTGGGACTATCAGACACCACGATTTATTTATTTCACTTGCACCAAGAATTTTGTATAATTTTTTCCACTGGATTCTTTATTTATTAATTTTTTGACTGTATTTTGTATTTTGTATTTCATTTGCAGCATAATATATGTGTTTGTGATATTTTTAGTTTAGCACAATCAGCACTATTCAGTTCACTGAGGTTGATTTGGTTAGTGTGTGCACATATTGGCAGAAGCATATGTTTGTTAGGTCTTTAGCGCCCCCTATCATATACTATTGCTTGTTTGATTGTTCTATTCAAACTAAGGGGAGCAGCTTGTATTTACGGTTTTTTTTTTTTTTTTTTTGAGTGTGTGGTTTTACACTTACCAATTTATTTTTTATTTTTTAATTTATTTTAATTTGTACCATAGGCGCGGAAGTATTGTTTATTTATCACAAGTGCAACCAGGCCAAACTTAGGGAGGAATCAATAGATCTTTAACAATCAACCAGGGTAACTACTCCTGGCAAGTAAATTTGTGAGGTGCATCCCTGCCTAAACTCCAGGGTGCTACATGTGCATTAGCCAATGGCCAATTCCTGCGAGCATGAAAAAGGAACCTGTTTTAGCCTGTGCACAGAAGGCCTTTCCTTACACAGTCATTAGATTAAGGGCTATGTCAAGAAGCGCTGCAGTCTCTAACACTTTGAGAGATGCAATTAGGGAGATACATGAAGCCCCCTTTTCCTAAACAGGGGCTACTGTGTCAATGTAGTTTTTAGCTGGGCTGTAGTTGGCTCAGACTGATTGTATAGTTTTTCACCTGGTTTTTCCCTAATCTTAACCACTTTAAGAATGGGCCTATTTTTTAGACTTGTTTTCTAACACCCTAAAGAATAAAATGGTGGTCGTTGCAATACTTTCTGTCATACCGTATTTGCGCAACGGTATTACAAGCACACTTTTTTTGGAAAATATACACTTTTTTGAATAAAAAAATGAAAAAACAGTAAAGTTACCCCAAGTTGTTCTATATTGTGAAAGAGGATGTTACACTGAGTAAATTGATACCCAACACGTCACGCTTCAAAATTGCGCCCGCTTGTGGAATGGCGACAAACTTTTATCCTTAAAAATCTCCATATGCAATGTTTACAAAATTCTACAAGTTGCATGTTTTGAGTTTCAGAGGATATCTAGGGCTAGAATTATTGCTCTCGCTCTAACGATCACGGCGAAACCTTACATATGTGGTTTGAACACCGTTTTTATATGCAGGCGCTACTCACGTATGCGTTCGCTTCTGCACGCGAGCTCGCTTTTCTTATTTATTTCACTTTTTATTTTTTATTTTTACACTGTTCTTTTTTAAAAAAAAAAAATTGTGTCACTTTTATTCCCATTACAAGGAATGTTAACATCCATTGTAATAGAAAAAAGCATAACAGGACCTCTTAAACGTGAGATCTGGGGTCAAAAAGACCTCAGATCTCACATTTACAGGAAATTTCAATAAAAAAAAAAAAAAAAGTTGTTTGAAAATAAAAAATAAATAAATAAATGTTGCTTTAAAAGCTATGGGCGGAATTGCCGTTTTGAAGTCGCTTCTGCCCTGCAATTGTATGGAGCTGAGCGGGGGGCCATCTTCCCCTCCCTTAGCTCCATACCTAACACAGAAGAGGACGCGATCGCCTCCGCCGCTGCCGGCGGCTCCGGTAAGAGGCGGTGGGCACCGGAGAGTGATGGAAGGGGGGGCCCTCTCCCGCCACACATAAAAGTGATCTTGCTGGGAATCCACCGCAGATACCACTTTTATCTGAAAGCGGGCCACTCGCTGAAGAAGTGGATACCGGGGTATGGCAGCTACAGTAGCCGCTGATATAACAACAATATTTCTCTTCAAAGAACCGGCCGTATAATGATGGCGGGCGGTCCGTAAGTGGTTAAAGTGGATGTAAACCCATCACTCACCCAGTATAAACTAAAGGCACAGTATTAATGTATATATACATGCAAGCCTCCTGTATCCCTACCTTGTAAATGTCACCCCCTTCAGCAGTAGGAGCCCCACAAAACTCTGGAGTCAGTGGGTGGGTCCCTTTGCCAGGGCTCGGTGGCCTGGATAAATGAGAACCTTCTTGGGCATTTTTGAACATATCACCATTGTAAACCCCCTAGTTTTATGGTTTGTCCCAACCCCTGTAACTGTCATGTTGGCTAGACCACCTGCTACTGTATAAATTTTGTGGCTTCTTTTCCAAAGTGTTATTTTTTTTTCTATTCATTTAAGCTCAGTAGATCACCTCAAGCTCTGCATACAGAAACATTTTTGTATGAGCACAAATATTTCATATATTTCACAATTCAGGGAGGTATTTCATTGTCTATCAGGAAATTCATTGTCAAGCTTGCTGAACGGCCTCAAAATATTTAGTTTTTGTTAGATGTGACCAAGACAAGGACACCGCTCTCCATATTTCCTTTGTTTCATCATTGGGCCTGCAAGGCTTTATTGTAAACCAATGTTTTTTGAATACACATATATTTACATTTTTCCATACCACATGCTCCAAATATCTCAATAATTCAGATGACCATGGAAGCTGAGAAAAACATTCCTCAATTCACAAGAAGCCTTCAAAACATTTGTCCCAAGGCAGTACAGCTATGATATGAAAATGTTGGAAACCACAGCAACCAACTCAATTTCTATTACCTAAAATCCAGTTGCTTGAATGTCATAGTTTGAATATTGGCATGCATTAAAAAGGGGATTAACTCCAGAGATAAAACAATATTTCCCCCACTCTACAAGACTCTGGTCCGGCCGCACCTGGAGTATGCCATCCAGTTCTGGGCACCAGTCCTCAGGAAGGATGTACTGGAACTAGAGAGAGTCCAGAGAAGGGCAACAAAACTAAAAAAGGCACGGGAGGATATTAGTTATGAGGAAAGGTTGCGAGCACTGAACTTGTTCTCTCTGGAGAGGAGACGCTTGAGAGGGGATATGATTTCAATGTACAAATACCGTACTGGTGACCCTACAATAGGGATAAAACTTTTCCATGAAAGGGAATTTAATAAGATACGCGGCCATTCACTGAAACTAGAAGAAAAGTGATTTAACCTCAAACTGCGTAGAGGGTTCTTTACTGTAATGCCCCGTACACACGGTCGGATTTTGTTCGGACATTCCGACAACAAAATCCTAGGATTTTTTCCGACGGATGTTGGCTCAAACTTGTTTTGCCTACACACGGTCGCACAAAGTTGTCGGAATTTCCGATCGACAACCACGCGGTCACGTACACCACGTACGACGAGACTACAAAAGGCCGGTTCAGAACCAAGCGAGGCACCCTTTGGGCTCCTTTTGCTAATCTCGTGTTAGTAAAAGTTTGGTGAGAGACGATTCACGCTTTTTCAGACTCGTGGCTTTCAGACCGTTTTCTGCCGTTCAGTTTGTGCTTGTGGGTTTGTATCTGCTCTTCAGTGCGTGCAGCAAGTTCCGCGTGACTTTAAGGAGTCATTGTATTCTTGTTCGTTCGTTACTGGTTTTCAGGTCGCTCTTCACAGGCCTTGCTGTTCTTCAGTGCGTTCTGTTACTTCGTTCTGAGCAGCCGACCGTTTTCTAGCCATGTTGCGTATGTGTACTCCTCGTAGAGTTCGTGCTGTGCGGGGGCTTGGTGTTGGGGTCCTGACCTTGACACAAGTCCAGTCCATGAACAGGGTGGGGAGGAGTTCATGGACCAAGAATTGGTTGCTTCAGCGTGACCAGTTCTGTCACATGCCTTTGCTCCGTGAGATCCGTGAGAATAATCCTGATGATTTCAGGAACTTTCTCAGGATGACGGACCCCGTGTTTCACCGTTTGTTGGCTTCGCTGACCCCCTATATTAGCAGGCAAAATGCCTGCATGAGGCAAGCCATCACTCCGGAGCAGAGGTTGGTCGCTGCCTTGCGGTATTTGGCCACAGGGAGAAGTCTGCAGGACTTAAAGTTCTCGACGGGCATCTCCCCCCAGGCTCTGGGGATCATTATCCCAGAGACCTGTTCTGCCATCATACAGGTCCTGCAGAAGGAGTATATGAAGGTAAGATTTTTATCCTTTAATATCACATTTTATTGTATTGAATGTTTGCTAATATATTGTATTTCTTTCCTCATTCCCTAATTACCATAATTGTAATATGCTGTGAATGTCCCCTTTGTTCTCATGCATGCTGAATTTTTATGTAATTATTATTTTAGGTCCTTCATACATATTTGCCCTTCAATAACCTCCCCAGCATGGTGTCTCCTGCCCTATATTCACCTCATGTAGTCACTTAACAATGTATTTTATCAGCTCCATAGTAGTGCTTTACCCCAAACACCCCCTAAAATGTTTGGAAATGTTATTTTAGCTTTAAATTCAGGCAGAGTGCCAGAGGCTTTTTTTTGTGGTGTCCCCAAATTTTTTGGAACCCTCCCTCCCCCCAACTGCTAAGTCAGCTGATCCCAATTCTCTATCTATCCTCAATCATCTATCTGCTGACTTTGCCAAACCCATACACACTATACCCACCTCTTTAGTGCTCAGATTTTTGGATGAATTCCCCAAAGCATGTAGTGCAAGGGCCTGCCTGTATACTTTCCAATGTTACTGTTTAAAGTTTTTGTATCCTATTGATATCTTGATAGGTAATAGCAGAATGTTCAAATGTGCTCAAATGTGTACAGTGTGTATTTATATCTTTGTATTCAGACACTTCTTACCTGTCCAGTGGTCTGCCAATAGTGTAACTAAGGAGGGGCTGTTCCAAGTAATACCCTGTATTTAGGCATTCATCTCTCAATGAAGTGAAGAGGGTTACCTGTCCAAGAGTTCCCCCCCCTATAATGTTAGAAATGGCCCATGAGAGGGGGGGAGGGGGAATATGATAGGTGTACCTTATACTTTGTTGTTGTTAAATTCCCCTTACTAAATGCTATCTGGAGGTTGCCACATAATGTTTGTGCCTAATCTGCTTGCCATGTATCTTTGAAAAAATAGTAATGTTTATTGTTTTTTCCTCAACAGTTTCCTTCAACGCCACAGGAATGGCAGACTGTGGCCTCCCACTTTGCCCAGTGGTGGGACTTTCCTAACTGCGGAGGGGCAATTGATGGGAAACACGTCCACATCGTCCCACCACCCAACTCGGGGTCGTACTATTATAATTACAAGGGGTTTAATAGTATAGTGATGTTGGCGGTGGTGTCGGCTAATTACGAGTTCTTGTATGTGGACGTGGGGAAGAATGGCCGGATGTCCGATGGTGGAGTGATCGCCCAGACGGAGTTCTACAGGCGTCTCCAGAATGGCAGCTTGGACTTGCCACCTCCAGAGGACAATATATACAAGAAAAAGAGAGGGGCAAGTGGGACTTTAAATGAAGCATGTCAATTGAAAGTATAATAATGAATGCATGTGATTAGGTAAAATGATTGGATTTAATTTATAGCCAAGTCCATGATTTTGATGCATACAGTACCAATAAAGTAGTATAGATACAGACATAGTCGCATGACTTAATATATAAGCATATTTAGCAGTAACAATCATTGAAGACTCAGTAGTGTAAACAAATCAATGGACATACATATATGCAATTCATAACAGAAATACATGAATTAAAATCGCCAATCAAAATCCCAAAATCGCATGAAATGAAAAAACTCGATAAAAAATTGATAAATGTCAGGAATAGATTTAGGCTTGATAGGGCATCCTTAGTTTGAGAACCCGACGCGTTTCTTGGCTTCTTGCCAGTCATCAGGGGTGAGATGCATAATTTAACTGAGAAAAACAAAGGAATATCATAAACATTGATACATGTGGAACCTCCGGCCAACAGAGAAAATTGCATCAGAAATGTCCAAATTGTCTACTTTGAATAGAAAAGCTACTTACACAATAGCCCAAAAGTCAAGAAGAGTTACCAGCAATGGGATCTGTTAGGGTGTGCGATATAACCGTCTCAACCGGGGTTGAGGCAGGGCACCGACCATCCTCCCAAAGTGATTGGAGGGTGGGCCAGGAAAAACCACCGCCGACTGATTCCTAAGCCCTCAACATACTGATCAATGAGTTGTAAATGGGAAAATCTGCAGAAAATTAGAGAAAATGGGATGTGTCAAAAGAAAGTAAATCTAGAGTTGAACGTGTTGGATGGATAGAATGGCTGAAAGGAATGTGTACTTGGTGCATCTGAAAAAATAAAAACGTCTCTCAGCTGCCAATGACGTCATGCATGACGCTGGCAGGGACCCGCCCAGGGCCAGAGTATATCAGCTGGGACCGACAGACTGACGGTTCACTCCCTCACTGTGCTTCGCTAGGAAAGGACCGCTCTGTTAAGCAGCCATTATTCAACACATGGGTAATTAATATATATATTTTTTAATCTTTTTTCCTGCTTACAGTACACACATTTCCATCTTCTCACCTATTTACTTAGTGCACGACACCCTCTATTTTCACACATTTCCTATGGTTTCCTATCCTATCTTTTTTCACGTGCATTTTTATGCATCCAATTTATTTTCATTCCCCCTCTATCTCATTTTATTTTTTCAGATGCACCAAGTACACATTCCTTTCAGCCATTCTATCCATCCAACACGTTCAACTCTAGATTTACTTTCTTTTGACACATCCCATTTTCTCTAATTTTCTGCAGATTTTCCCATTTACAACTCATTGATCAGTATAGATATAAAAAATATATAGGGAGTGGCGCTGTGCATAAGGGAATTATTGGCGTGTAGTGATTGTCTAATAATTATGATGAATGTGTCTATAAGACATAGTATAGAGAACGGCAAAAACGGTAAAGATTTGGATACAATAATATATATCCCACATGGGAATCAGTAGGTGCTGATAAAAGAAGTATGGATACAAGTAGGTGTTCAGTACAACCACCCATAAACAAATTAAACACTAGTGATCTCTAATGGTGTGATATAATGTGCACGATAAGTGCCAAAATATCAGGTGCAATCCAATTGAGTGTTCCAGCACCTGCTGGAATGAACTACAAGTGATGTATGAAGGAGGGGGTATCCACAACCCTCTATGGTGCAGTGCTGAGAAAAAAATTAAAATAAAAATATATGTGAAAAATATATATATAAAGTATACGTAAAAGTGATATTTAATAGAAATGAGATTCGGAAATAAAAACTAATGGTTAATAAATTAATATATAATGTAACTCTAATAGACTGGTAATAACACAGTTAATAGCAGCACTAGGTCTCATGTGAAATAACGCAAATAAGAGTAAATCTCATGTGAAATAGCAAAAGTTCATGTATTGTCTTCCACCCGACTTCTTCCAGACTTTCTAAAGACACAATCCCCCCTGATGTGATTCCACTCACCGGAACGCTATACCCCTGCAGGGGTATAAGCATAAGATGTTTATATCCCAGGTACCGATCAAATCCGGGTGCCGATCGAATCCTTGTATGGTGATATCCTCTCGACTCTGGTTCCCCAATCCAGATCAGCCTCTCCAACAAAGGAAGGAAATGGGGGAAGTTGATGATCCCCTGTTGCGATCCTATCTCTAGCCGGACATCCGCTCCAAAGATGTTATATGGAATAAAGAAATTTTGTCCACATAGCGTAACTCCTTTTAAACCGTTTATTTTAAAAAAATCATACAGTCCAACAAAGCGGAGTTAATTCCAAGGAATGAATTTATAAAAACGAGGAGGGAGCGTACAAGCTCTCTAGCTCCCCTTGCTGTCCCGGGACGCAGCGCTGTTCGCAACTACCGCTTGCGTTCCACCGGTCAGCTGGCAAAAACCACAAAGGCAGGAAGTGACGTTGTGCGTACCAAGATAGTCCCGCCTTACGCGTTTCGTCACACGGACGTCATCGGAGGCGCTGCCATCTTGGTCCTCTCAACGCCTTATATCTGGGTGCAGTACATGCCACGGCCAATCACACGTCGGATGCCAAATAACGGACATCGTGTAGGGCCAATCGAAAAATTCGCTCAATTATGGAGATGAGAGCCAAAACATATTCCTTTGCAACGAAACGTGTGACGAAACGCGTAAGGCGGGACTATCTTGGTACGCACAACGTCACTTCCTGCCTTTGTGGTTTTTGCCAGCTGACCGGTGGAACGCAAGCGGTAGTTGCGAACAACGCTGGGTCCCGGGACAGCAAGGGGAGCTAGAGAGCTTGTACCATCCCTCCTCGTTTTTATAAATTCATTCCTTGGAATTAACTCCGCTTTGTTGGACTGTATGATTTTTTAAAAATAAACGGTTTAAAAGGAGTTACGCTATGTGGACAAAATTTCTTTATTCCATATAACATCTTTGGAGCGGATGTCCGGCTGGAGATAGGATCGCAACAGGGGATCATCAACTTCCCCCATTTCCTTCCTTTGTTGGAGAGGCTGATCTGGATTGGGGAACCAGAGTCGAGAGGATATCACCATACAAGGATTCGATCGGCACCCGGATTTGATCGGTACCTGGGATATAAACATCTTATGCTTATACCCCTGCAGGGGTATAGCGTTCCGGTGAGTGGAATTACATCAGGGGGGATTGTGTCTTTAGAAAGTCTGGAAGAAGTCGGGTGGAAGACAATACATGAACTTTTGCTATTTCACATGAGATTTACTCTTATTTGTGTTATTTCACATGAGACCTAGTGCTGCTATTAACTGTGTTATTACCAGTCTATTAGAGTTACATTATATATTAATTTATTAACCATTAGTTTTTATTTCCGAATCTCATTTCTATTAAATATCACTTTTACGTATACTTTATATATATATTTTTCACATATATTTTTATTTTAATTTTTTTCTCAGCACTGCACCATAGAGGGTTGTGGATACCCCCTCCTTCATACATCACTTGTAGTTCATTCCAGCAGGTGCTGGAACACTCAATTGGATTGCACCTGATATTTTGGCACTTATCATGCACATTATATCACACCATTAGAGATCACTAGTGTTTAATTTGTTTATGGGATTAAGGTTGTACTGAACACCTACTTGTATCCATACTTCTTTTATCAGCACCTACTGATTCCCATGTGGGATATATATTATTGTATCCAAATCTTTACCGTTTTTGCCGTTCTCTATACTATGTCTTATAGACACATTCATCATAATTATTAGACAATCACTACACGCCAATAATTCCCTTATGCACAGCGCCACTCCCTATATATTTTTTATAGCTATTTTTTGAGGGTACACGTTGGTGTCCCCTGCCTACATAGGGGGGCTGCAGTTGCAAGCATAGCCTGTAGCGCGGATCCACTGACCACAAAATTATTGTTTGGCTCCTACGGGCGCTAATTACAGATCTGCAGCTATGGACATATTTGGATATATGTCTAACAGGAAGATTGATGTAAGAGGGATTTTTAATCAGGAACATGTCAACAATAGTCAAGATATGAATGGGCTGTTGAAACAGCTGCGGCACACCCTGGAAAAACAGCTGAGGGTGTGGTGGGATATTGTTACTCTTGAGATGTATGTGAAAGAAAAAATCACACCTAGGAGGTTGAGGTGGGATTTGAGCCCAAACGATAGTATTGATGATGCCTCCTTAAATGAAGAATGGTACTCTTTCTTCTCAGGCTGTGAGAACGAGCTTTTACAAAAAATATTAGCAAGGAGGCATTTTAAATTAAGAAAAGTAGAGGAAAGGATCACTGAGATTAAGAACTTGTTACGTCCCTTTATTGGTCAACAAGAATACCAGGACAAGGATAAAGAATTACAAGAGATTATAAAGAAATATGATGTGGAAATACAAACCAAGAAACAGAAAAAATTTAAGAGAGATGTTCTAGATTACGCTAATAAAAGGGTCTATAAGTGGCAAGAAGAAGTAGATGAACTGAGCAACGGAGAAGATGGAAACTCTATGGATGAGAGCCCAGTAGAGGAGGAAGAAATATTGGAGAATATGAGACAAACCAGATTTGAACATACCCCCATTGTCAGACGTACTGACTTACCACGCACACCTAATGACCGAAACAGTGGCTCCAGGGTGAGGGGGAGGGAAGAGCACCCCCCAGAACCTGGGTATGGAAGATCCCCAGCCACTCCAAGATACAGTATCCCTACTCGTAACAGGTACTCACCCTTAAGAGAAAGGGGTTACTATGGTACCTATAATAATCCCTATCCTAGAGGATCTCCATGGGGCAATAGGGATTTTCACAGGGGTGGCCCACCTGGAAGATGGAAAGCACGACCCCCATACAGGAGGCAGGGTTGGAAAGACCAACCAGAGACCAACAGAGACTTCCAGAGGTATTGGGGTCCACCCACATACAGAGAACAAAGGGATACAGGGACTTACGTACATCCACAACAAAGGAATTTTGGCACCTACGGACATCCACAGCAGACAAGGAATGGACCGAACAGAAACCCTGGCAGAGAATCAGATCAAACCCTAAGAGATACAGAAAGAGGTTACAGGCAAGAGGAAAACGAGGAGGAAAGAAGAAGAAAAAGGAGAAGAGAATATTAGGAGAAGGAATTTTTAATCTGAGCGATGCTGTTTTTACTGATGAGGAATTGAAAGTTTTAGATTTAGGATTAAAATTTGCACCAGACAAGAATATTGACAAGTTTGAAGTTTTTATCGATCTGCAGAAATTTATGCGTAAATTAAGAATAAAAAAACACTACACTCTAAATAAGGATAAGAAACCAGCAGAAGAACCATCCAGTTTCGTACACACCAACCTTAGGAATAACTCGATTTTTAATCCAAAGGTTCCGGGCGACCAGTGTATGAACGCTTTTAAGAAGATGGTGGAGAGCGACCTTGCGAAACTTGAAATTAAGAATTCTAATAGAGGGGGCGTGACCGGATGCCGCTGTGAGAGGGTGTGTGTGAGAGCTCCCTCCTGGCTCCAGGCCTGCATGCCGCTCAGCCCTGTCTCCGCTGACCCTCCCCTCCATACCATCTAGCCTGCTGCTGGCTTGATCCGCCTCCCGGCCCTTGATGCCTGCTACCCGCCTCGGTCGAATGCCGCGATCAGGATAGCTGCTCCTCATCCTCGCCGCTCCTGCAGTACCGCGCTGAAGGACACTGGCTCGGTCCCTGCCTAGTCTGCACTCCATGCGGTGAGCTCCCCCTCCTCCGTGGCGGCGTGGGTTGGATGCCTAGCAACCCCCGGGAACCTCGCGAGACCTGCGGGAGCCGCTGGAGTTCGGCGCCAGAGATTTGGGAACCTCAGTCAGAGTGCCCTGCTTCAGCTCCAGTATCGAATCCAACCTCCCCTCTCCGGCCTCAGCCGCAGCCACAGCTACAGCAACAGAAGCAGACCTCAGCTAATGATAAACGCCCACCAGATGCACTTGGGAGAGAGCTGCCCTGAAGCACCGAAAGGTCAGGTATGAGCGCCCTGTGGGCCTAGTTCATAAAGGACACTTTTTCAGTATTTTGTAGTTTGCAAGACTGTCAGCTTATACCTGCAACACTCCATGCCTTATACCTCTTACAGTGCCCGGTATCTAAGCCTTGGATATTGTAAAAGAAGTAAGAGGCAGGGGGAGCGGGAAAAGAGAAGTGCAGAGTGCAGCAAGGAGTGTAAAGAAGCTTGTGGGAAAAGCAGAGGACGAAGAGGGTGAATAGGAAGGGAAAGGAAGGAAAGAAGGAAAGTCAAATCAAGCTTTTTTCTGAGGTCCTGGGACTGTTACGGCCCCCACATAGGGCGTGCTGCAGTGGGGGACTTGTGGTAAACTTTGGGTATACTACACTGTAGCTAAGGGACAAGTTGCCATTGGAACTACGTTTTCCTCTTCTTTCTTTACCCTCACCAAATACTCCCAATGATGACCAGAAAAAAGGGAGAGGACCCCCAACACCCTAATGAAAATTTAGCAGCACAGGCAACTCGCCCTGCCAAGGACAGGGGGGGCTCGGCGCCGACACCCCTTGCGGCAACAGTTGTCGCAAAATTGGAAAAGTTTGCACATACCCCTGCACATACCCCCGTTAAAGGCAACCAGCTTCCCCACGAGAAAACACAGACAGGGCCACCTGGCGAGCGAAAAAGCGTGGGCAGAATGTTAACAGCCTCAGCTGCATCAAACAAAAAAAGCCCAGAGACAGCCCCCCTGGAGAAAGCAACTTCTCAAAACAGCGGTGCTTCAGCTGCTCCTACAAAAATAAATGAACCAGAACCCACATTAAAAGAGGTACTAGCCGCGGTGAATTCCTGCAAGGGGTCCCTGTGTGACCTGTGTGACCAACTGGGGGGCCTCAAGGTAGAACTTCGCTCTATGAGCCAGGAGCTCCAGAAGGTACTGGAGAGGACTGCCCTTATAGAAGAGAGATTGAGCCAACTTGAGGACACAGTGTTCCCGATGCAGCGGGAATTTAAGAATATACAAACGCAGTTTGAAATGTATAGAAATAAATTGGATGAAATGGAGAACAGGATGCGTAGATGCAATGTTCGGGTCCTGGGGCTCCCTGAGGGAAGTGAAGGCCCCTGTCCTGAAATCTTTATGGAAAAGCTGTTTAAAGGCTTCTTCGGGTCCGATTCATTCTCACCCTTCTTTGCCATCGAGAGGGCGCATCGAATTCCTACTAGACCAACCGCATCGGGGGGGGACGCCCTAGACCAATGATTCTGAAGCTGCTCTGCTATAAGGACAAAGTGGTGTTAATGCAAAAATCAAGAGAGATAGGGGATAGCTCCCATAATGGCAGTAGGATCTCACTGTACCCCGATTTCTCCCCGGATCTGCAAAAAAAAAGGGCAGGCTTTCTGGAGGTGAAACGAGCCCTGCGGTCCCACAAAATTCCATATGCCTTACTATATCCAGCACGATTGAGGGTGGAAGCTTCGGGGTCAGTTTACTTTTTTGATGCAGCTGATAAGGCCACAGCATGGTTGGAGGACCATCAAGGGACTATACAACCCTGAGAAGATAAGAGGGCTGCAAAAGAAGAGTATAAAGAGGACAAATTAAAATGTCGTAGTATTGATAAAGGGAAAAAAAAAAAAAAAGAAAATGGATGGTGGGAGGGGACTGAGGGGCGGGGGGAGGGCTTACTGTTATTCTTTTGTTATTTAGGGAGGGCCGGAGGCAGGGGGGAGAGTGGGAGGTAGAGGTTGTGTAAGTCCTAAATGTGGGATGGTGCACGATCTGGGTTGTGGAGTGTATTGTTTTGTTTTTCTTTGTTATATTTGTCTCAGCACCTCGGGGTTTCCCCTGGGGATACTGCTGTGGGTGGGGGGAGGGGAGCTGGGGGGCGGGAGGAGGGTGTAGGGAGGGTATGGTTGGTAGTAGATGTGATAGGGAGGCACTGGGTAGATTGGGTCACAATAAAAGCCCTCAGGGCGAGCCGAAATAGGCATGGGGGGTTAAAGGGAAAGTCACTGGATAAAGAGTCACGTAGTCCCCATGTGGGACTCAAACACATTAATAAAACGAATCAGGGGGGGAGGGAGGGTAGCAATTTAAATAAGGGCTTGGGTTATAACTTCACGCACATGGAAAGAATAGGAGTAGAGGGGGTTTGTGGGGATTAGAGGGTGAGGGGTTCTTCACCTCTCCCCTCCCTCCACACCCCCCAAAACACTGTTGCAACACTGATGGTAGGCTTAGGATTCAGAGTGGAGCTAGGATAAATATTAAGAAGCTGGATGCCCCGGGGCGGGAGCTAAAATGTGGTACGCGTTGTACATTGAACAATATGGTTGCTACCTGTATTTCTGCTAAAAACCTTTTCTTTATTTTTCTTTTTACTGATGCTTAGTACGATTGGTATATGCTCATGGAACGTCAGGGGCCTGGGCGATCCCGATAAAAGGTCTGCTGTCCTATCAGAGTTGGAGGCCCAGGGTGTCGCTCTGTTTTGCCTGCAGGAGACGCATCTAACAAATGAAACTAAGACAAAACTGGGGGGTAGGAAATTTCAAGCGTAATTTCATGCGGTTTACTCCTCCTATTCGAGAGGTGTAAGCATATTGATTAAAAAAGGGGTGACGTTTACCTGCAGGAGTGCGCGGATCGACACGCTGGGCTGTTATATTTTCCTACACTGCTTAATAGATGGGAGAGAACTGGTCATAGCAAATATATATATTCCCCCTCCTAGCAAGTTGGAAATCCTATACCATTTATTAGAATACATGGAGAACAAGGCAGGGATTCCACTGATTCTGATTGGCGATTTTAACACTGTTCTTGATAGCCGGCAGGATAGGTTCTCACTGGGTACCCGGATAGGGAGAGTAACGGAGGGGAGGCTTAAACAGTTCCTAGAGGAAGTGGGGTGGTGCGATTTATGGAGAATCCGCAATCCAAACGCCAGACAGTTCTCTTGCTACTCAGGGACGCACTGTACACTATCCCGAATAGATCTAGCGATAGGTAATAAGGAAGCGCTCCCTATAGTACATAAAATAGATTACGGCCCAAGGGGATTATCAGACCACTCACCCTTAAAATTGCTGTTGTACACCGGGGACAGACAGATATATAGGCCTTGGTCAGTAAACCCAGTATGGTTAGAGGTAATTGGGAACCAGGAAGAAATCTCTACCAGCTTAAAGGAGTTCATCTTGAGTAACCTGGGCACGGCGGCAGGAGGGGTGGTGTGGGACGCACTAAAGGCCTTCCTTAGAGGGCTCCTAATTCAGCAAATAGCAAGGGCAAAGCGAAAAACAAAAACGCAGGAGGACCGCATTAGAAGGGAGGTTATAGACCTGGAAGGGCAGTATGTGCTGTGTCCCAATGTAGAACTAAGGGAGGCATGGGTTAAGAAGCAGCAGGAATATAGAGCGGTAACAATGAGAAAGGCAGAAAATAAAAGGCTTCTTCAGAGGCGGAGATTTTTGAGGAGGGGGAAAGAGTGGGGCGCACGCTCGCCGTGGTGGCTAGCACCAACTCCCCGTCCTCAACAGTCTCTGCGATCAGATCCCCAAGGGGGGAAATAGTTACGGATCCTGGGAAGATAAGGGAGATATTTTTTGACTTCTATAGTTCCCTGTACAAAACGAAACAGCTTGCAGGTAATGGCGCGCTAGATAAATTAATGGAGGGAATTACATTACCAACTCTAACCACAACAGATAAGATGAACTTAGAGGCCCCCATAACCCTGGAGGAACTTAGGAGCGCGGTGGCGGCTATGCCTAATCGTAAAGCTCCAGGCCCAGACGGACTCCCCTTGGAGATCTACAAATACTATGCTCCCCACCCTTCTGAGGACATTGGAGGAGGCGCTGGCGAACGGCGGCCTCCCCTCTTCAATGTCAGAGTCTAATATTATACTTATTCAAAAGGAAGGGAAAGACCAACTAGAGGTGGCCTCATATAGGCCAATCTCCCTGCTTTGTTCGGATATTAAAATACTTGCAAAGGTCTTGGCAACTAGGCTAAGCAAATGCATTGACAAACTGATCCACCCAGACCAGACGGGATTTATCCCCCATAGGTCTACCAGTGTAAATATCAGAAGAGCATACTTGAACCTGCAGACCCCAGTAGTAGACGGGGACCCTAGAGCAGTTGTCTCACTGGATATTGCTAAAGCCTTTGACAGCCTGGAATGGGGCTACCTCTGGGAAATAATGGATAAATTTGGGTTTGGCCCGGTCTTTGTTAAATGGGTAAAAATTCTATACAGCCACCCATCAGCTAAGTTAAAGATCAATAATGAGTATACAGACAGTCTGACATTGGAGAGGGGCACAAGGCAGGAGTGTCCGCTGTCCCCCCTCCTGTTTGCCCTGGCGATGGAACCGTTGGCGGAGGGCATGAGGAGGGCATCGGATATACAGGGGTTCAGGAGAAGGGGTGGGGAAGAAAAAATCGCACTTTACGCGGACGACGTTCTGGTATTCCTGGGGGACACTGGCCCCTCTCTGAAAGGAATGATGAGATTGGTGGAAAGATTCGGGAAAGCGTCGGGCCTAGTAGTTAATTGGGATAAATCTGCACTGTTACAGATGGACTCAATTAATAGCCCCCCTCCCGACGGCCTTTCCGGGCTAAAAATAACTGATAAAATTAAGTACCTGGGAATAGAGCTGACCAGCGATCCCAATGTTTACATTCGGGATAATCTGGTCCCTTTACTCGCGAAGCTTAAAAAAAAATGCGACATCTGGTGCCGGCTCCCCCTGTCGTTGGCAGGGCGTGCAAACTTGATCAGAATGATCTGGTTACCACAAATCCTTTATATTCTTCATAACTCTCCGGTGTGGATCGGGAGAAAATGGTTTATAAAAATAGACTCCTTATTTAGGGATCTTCTCTGGAAGAAAGGCCAGGCCAGGATCAAACTGCAGGCGCTGCAGCGCTCTACCTGGGAGGGAGGGTTAGCAATTCCCCACCCGTATGGATACTTTTTGGCTGCTCAATTGCAGCACTTGGGGGGCTGCGAATCCAGCAGTGAATTAAGCGCTAGCAATAAAATAATGCTGGAAGGCAGCCCACATAGATGTCTGGCAGATGCACTCGAGGCAGGCTCTCTCCAGAGAAAATTACCAACACCTAAATTAGTAAGTAAAGTCTGGCAGACAGTCAAGCGTATTATGGAGTATAGGGGCATCACGGAATATTCGCCAATATGGTCTAATGAACTCCTGGGGGAATTAAGGGCCATAGAAAAGCACCCCGTTTGGGAAAACCACGGAATCTATAGATTGATGCAGCTATATACTGGTAGCAACCTGAAATCCTTTATGGACCTCAGAATGGAATTTGGTATCCCAAGCAACACATTCTATAAATATCTCCAGATAAGGCACGCGTTGAGTACCCAATTTAGGTCTTCCCCTATGGAGCAAAGTAAAACGCCTCTTCTTAATAAAGTTGTCAAAGCAACAAATGCTAAGGGACTGATTGGAGCTGTGTACACACAGCTAGTAGACAAAATACTACCTCAAAGTGCTGCAGCCGGGCCCAGAGCAGGATGGGAGGCGGATGTGGGAAAGTTGTCAGATGCCCAATGGTGAAAAACACTGAAGTTGGGTCAGTCGGTATCCGTCTCCCCCTCGCAGAAGGCCTCACACCTACTCCTAGTACACAGAGCGTACTACACCCCTAGAAGATTATATAGATTTGGGGGCAGGCCGGATGACAAATGCCCTAGGTGTAACAATACAGGGGATCTTATACATATGGTCTGGAGATGTCCAAAATTGGTAAGATATTGGACGGAAGTGGTCAGGACAATCAATCGCAGATTTAAAATTAAACTAGCGTTAGACCCTAAGGTATGTGTGCTGGGGCTGGTGGGAGATACCGCGGGTCACACTAACTCAGTCACAGCAGCGGTTAGATGCCTATACCAGGCTAGAAAGCTGATAGCACAGTCCTGGCTCTCGAGAAAATCTCCAACCATAGAGGACTGGACTAAAACAATGGACTCCCTGGTCTGGACGGAGAGGACAGTATATATTAGTAAAGGGAACTATAGAAAATGTATTGGTCTATGGAAACCCTGGCTGCAGGAACTAAACACCCGCCAACTACTTTGAACCAAACACCTTTGAACTTTGACTGCTTAGTGGGGCGAATGCATAGCTAGTGCCGTAAAAGCCTAAGCGGTGGGATGGACCCCATTGGGGGCTAGATAGATACAACATGTTGCGATTTTTGGAGGTACTTCTCCTTTCTCTTCGTCTTCCTACTCTTTTCCTGTTTTCTTCCCCCTCCTCCTCTTCCTCTCTCCTCGTCCCCCTCTCGCTGCGACCTTAACAGGGGTGGCGTTTTCGGGACGGGGGGGGGGGGGGATGGCAGGGGGACCAGCGCACAATGGAGGGTGGGTTAGCCAGGGGCTAGAGGGGAAGGAAAAAAAAAGGGGATAAAAGTGGCACAACACAAAATATTGTTATGCACCTACAAGGGCGCACTTAAAAACACTTTAGAGCATAAAAAGCACGCGAAACAGGGGTTTTAAATATATTTTTACATTGTCTGTACTAGGCTTTATTACTGGTAATTCATGCACTCTAAACGCACTTTGTTATGTAAAATATGAAACCTTGTTGATATTTTTTTATTGCCACAAAAGGTAAATAAAAGCAATTTAAGAAATTAAGAATTCTAAAAATAGAAATGTGTGGAGAGCAATTAAAGAAATCGGAAAAAGAAAAGAAGTGGTCATACGCCCCGCAGACAAAGGGGGCGGGCTGGTCATACTAAGGAAAGAAGACTACGAGGAAGAAATGAAGAACCTCCTTAGAGTGGAAAATAATTATAAGAAACTCAAAGGAAACCCCAAACAACTTTACAGTAAGAAATTGAAAGCTCTCATTAGAAAAGGGAAAGATAGAGGAATTTTAAATAAGAAAGAAGCTAAATACCTGATTAGCGAGTCCACAAAGACACCAGTCATATACCACTTACCGAAAGTGCATAAGCGATTGGAGAAACCCCCAGGAAGACCGATTATAAGTGGGATCAACTCCCTGTTCTCTAGATTGGGAGAATACATTGATTGTTTTCTGAAGCCAATGGTAACCAAGGGAAGGTCGTATTTAAAGGACAGTACGCAATTGATCAATGAATTAAAAAATATAACTGGGGCTGGAGATTGCCTCCTAGCGACGATAGATGTGAACTCCTTATATACTAGTATTATACAAAAACATGGCCTAAAAGGAGTAGAGAAAGCAGTTCATGAAGACGCCAATCTTAAACAAGAACAGATTAATTTTATTTTGGAAGCCTTGAAATTAGCAATGGAAAGTAATTATTTCTGGTACCAGAAGGACTATTATGTCGAAACTATGGGCGTCGCCATGGGAGCCAGATATGCCCCGAGCGTGGCTAATTTATTCATGGACATGTGGGAAGAAGAGAATATATACAAGAGCCTACGCCCGGAGATTGTATTTTACCGTCGCTATATTGATGACGTGATCATAGTGTGGAGGGGCACGGCAGACTCATTTCAGGATTTCCTAAGATCAATGAATCAAAATAAATACGGCATCTCCTTTAGTGGGAAATGCGATCCCCAAGAGATAGACTACCTAGATGTACAGATTTTTAAAGAAAACAACGAATTACACACTAGAACTTTTTTTAAAGCTACGGATCGCAACGGTTATATACCAACATCTAGTTGCCATCACCCGAAATGGAAGCAGAACATCCCGAAAGGTCAACTAATGAGGCTACGAAGAAATTGCCACAGGATAGACGACTATTACGTACAAGCTGATACTTTAATTAAAAAATGTATCGACAAAGGATACCAGAAAGAACCTTTAATAAAGCAAATGTTGGAAATAGGGGGCCTAGATCGTGATCTCCTATTAAGAAAAAAGGAGAAAGATGACAACCATAGCAAGATGGATATGGCTTTTATCACTGGTTTTAACAATCAATACCGTTCGGTCGAACACATTTTTAGAAAATATTGGCCTATTTTAAAATCCGATAGAACCTTGGTGAAGATACTCCCAAAAAAACCAAGATTTATTTACAAAAAGGCCCCTAATCTGAGGAATCAGTTGGTGCACAATGTGATCGACCCACCTAAAACGGTTAAATTGTTCCCTGAAATGAAAGGTTTTTATAGATGCCAAAAGTGCCTACCCTGCCGTGTGAGTAAAAAACAGCCAAAGAGAAAATTATCCTTTAAGTCAAGAGGAGGAAAAGAGTACCAAATCAGGGAATTGATCACCTGCGAAAGTACCCACGTCACATATGTGATTGAATGTCCCTGTCGGCTACAGTATGTGGGAAGAACCACTAGGCCTCTCCGCGTTAGGATTAGAGAACATATTAATAATATTAAAAAAGGCTTTCCAAAGCACAACCTCTCTAGGCATTTTGATGAGGTCCACAATAGAAATCCCACAGGATTAATTTTTTACGGTATAGATCTGATTAAAGACCACTGGAGAGGAGGCAACAAAAGAATAAAAGTTTCCCAGAACGAAACTAAGTGGATATACCGCCTAGGGAGTTTGGTCCCTAGAGGATTGAATGTGGACATCGATCTGAATTGCTTCTTATCTAATTTTTAAATAGGTGGGCCTTATATGTGTCCCTATCTCACTTCTAAAATTGCTCTATCTTACTTCTAAAATTGCTCTTGAAATGCTTCTTATCTAATTTTAAATAGGGGTTTTTACACGCGTCCCCACTTTATCTCTGAATCTCCTGAAGAATTTTTTCCTATGCTATAATAATTTTGAAAGAAAGTGTATAGATTAAAGTTTTCAATGGTTTTTATGGGGGTTTCGTTTTTTTATATATATGGTATATTTACCTATTCCCCCTCTCCCAGTTCACACCTGCTCTGAGTATACAATACTCTTGTCTGTTACGCATAATAAGTTTTTATATTTTGATAATTTAAACATTTCTATGTAGTAGGTTTTATTCCATTTCCAATCTTACTTATTGCATATTTTTAACTGATATTTTAATTTTAATTTTATTATTTTTATTTAGTTTTCATTATTTATATATATTTTTTATATATATAATCTTATCTCTTTTTTCAAACCCTATTTTAATATTATACCTCCTGAGGAAATGAGAACCAATATATTCATATCACCTCTTTTGGGTTTAAGTTATCTGAATGTTATGTAATACGTTGTAAAAGGTTTACTGGCTAATATCTGGATTGCAAAATACATTTCTCCATGGCCGCCATTCCACATATACAAGATCTTTAATTACAAATATTCCACTAGATGGCGCTCAAGGAGATGTTACCCGCTCACATAGCATTTTCCTCTGGTTAAGTGAGGTTGCAAAGGAATATGTTTTGGCTCTCATCTCCATAATTGAGCGAATTTTTCGATTGGCCCTACACGATGTCCGTTATTTGGCATCCGACGTGTGATTGGCCGCGGCATGTACTGCACCCAGATATAAGGCGTTGAGAGGACCAAGATGGCAGCGCCTCCGATGACGTCCGTGTGACGAAACGCGTAAGGCGGGACTATCTTGGTACGCACAACGTCACTTCCTGCCTTTGTGGTTTTTGCCAGCTGACCGGTGGAACGCAAGCGGTAGTTGCGAACAACGCTGCGTCCCGGGACAGCAAGGGAAGCTAGAGAGCTTGTACGCTCCCTCCCCGTTTTTATAAATTCATTCCTTGGAATTAACTCTGCTTTGTTGGACTGTATGATTTTTTAAAAATAAACGGTTTAAAAGGAGTTACGCTATGTGGACAAAATTTCTTTATTCCATATAACATCTTTGGAGCGGATGTCCGGCTGGAGATAGGATCGCAACAGGGGATCATCAACTTCCCCCATTTCCTTCCTTTGTTGGAGAGGCTGATCTGGATTGGGGAACCAGAGTCGAGAGGATATCACCATACAAGGATTCGATCGGCACCCGGATTTGATCGGTACCTGGGATATAAACATCTTATGCTTATACCCCTGCAGGGGTATAGCGTTCCGGTGAGTGGAATCACATCAGGGGGGATTGTGTCTTTAGAAAGTCTGGAAGAAGTCGGGTGGAAGACAATACATGAACTTTTGCTATTTCACATGAGATTTACTCTTATTTGCGTTATTTCACATGAGACCTAGTGCTGCTATTAACTGTGTTATTACCAGTCTATTAGAGTTACATTATATATTAATTTATTAACCATTAGTTTTTATTTCCGAATCTCATTTCTATTAAATATCACTTTTACGTATACTTTATATATATATTTTTCACATATATTTTTATTTTAATTTTTTTCTCAGCACTGCACCATAGAGGGTTGTGGATACCCCCTCCTTCATACATCACTTGTAGTTCATTCCAGCAGGTGCTGGAACACTCAATTGGATTGCACCTGATATTTTGGCACTTATCATGCACATTATATCACACCATTAGAGATCACTAGTGTTTAATTTGTTTATGGGATTAAGGTTGTACTGAACACCTACTTGTATCCATACTTCTTTTATCAGCACCTACTGATTCCCATGTGGGATATATATTATTGTATCCAAATCTTTACCGTTTTTGCCGTTCTCTATACTATGTCTTATAGACACATTCATCATAATTATTAGACAATCACTACACGCCAATAATTCCCTTATGCACAGCGCCACTCCCTATATATTTTTTATATCTATTTTTTTAGGGTACACGTTGGTGTCCCCTGCCTACATAGGGGGGCTGCAGTTGCAAGCATAGCCTGTAGCGCGGATCCACTGACCACAAAATCATTGATCAGTATATTGAGGGCTTAGGAATCAGTCGGCTGTGGTTTTTCCTGGCCCACCCTCCAATCACTTTGGGAGGATGGTCGGTGCCCTGCCTCAACCCCGGTTGAGACGGTTATATCGCACACCCTAACAGATCCCATTGCTGGTAACTCTTCTTGACTTTTGGGCTATTGTGTAAGTAGCTTTTCTATTCAAAGTAGACAATTTGGACATTTCTGATGTTGGCCGGAGGTTCCACATGTATCAATGTTTATGATATTCCTTTGTTTTTCTCAGTTAAATTATGCATCTCACCCCTGATGACTGGCAAGAAGCCAAGAAACGCGTCGGGTTCTCAAACTAAGGATGCCCTATCAAGCCTAAATCTATTCCTGACATTTATCAATTTTTTATCGAGTTTTTTTCATTTCATGCGATTTTGTGATTTTGATTGGCGATTTTAATTCATATATTTCTGTTATGAATTGCATATATGTATGTCCATTGATTTGTTTACACTACTGAGTCTTCAATGATTGTTACTGCTAAATATGCTTATATATTAAGTCATGCGACTATGTCTGTATCTATACTACTTTATTGGTACTGTATGCATCAAAATCATGGACTTGGCTATAAATTAAATCCAATCATTTTACCTAATCACATGCATTCATTATTATACTTTCAATTGACATGCTTCATTTAAAGTCCCACTTGCCCCTCTCTTTTTCTTGTATATATGGACCCGGGATGGAAGCATGCCATTGATATTAAGTTATGCGACTGGTCACTCTCTTTGTTTATACTCCAGACACAAAACAAAGGGGTTCCCCTGGGTGGACTTTTACGGCACTTGCAAAGGTAAAAAATAATAAGGTGTGTAAAGAGTAAAGGGCATTTATATAAAAGGTATAAATTTTATTCGTATTAACAAGTACAATTGGATAAAAACAAGCAGTAGATATCTAAAGTAACATAGTGAAAACTACATGGTAGCCATGATAAACAAACAAAACAAGTTGTGATGAAAAGCTCTTCTCAAGCCCGACGCGTTTCGGGGTACTTAATATCTGTACGATCCTTCTTCAGGGGCATGATTTGAGAGAGAGGGGTTCATCTAGGCTGATTGAAAGGGAAATGAAAGGGAGAAGGGGTAAGGTGATTGGTAAAGCTCTAGATAGTATTAGATAGAGGGTTGGGGTGATAAATTCATCACCTACCTGAAAATATATGATTATTTGCTTGTAAAAATTTTTTCCTAAAAGCAAGGAGGGCCACGGAGGAAGGGCAGAGTATGGCAATAAGTATACGTGTTGTAGCTGATGTAGACAAAAATACTTAGACGGTGAAAAGTGCAGGTTGGTGGGCTGCAGTCACCATGGGGAGGTATGACAGTACTCCCGTCCCGCCCGACCCGGGCGCGTGCAAACCAGAGCGGCGTGCTGAGGTCACAGGAAGGCGTCCCTAAAAAATAAGAGAATATAGAGAGGACCTTAAAAGAGGGTCCATAGTAGGTGGATAGAGAGTAGTGACTAAGTGTGTGGATTCATAGTTTAGTAGGAATGAGGTTAATGATGGGGAGAATGTAGGGGATGAAATATATGCAATAAAATGCGTCACAATAGGTCGCATCAAACTGAGCAACAACAAGGAGGTCCAGCTCACCTTATACCCTAGTGGCAAAGTACAAATGTGTATATATATGGATTTAAATTTTAAACAAAATATAGGGTAAATACATAATTGTGCGCCAACGGGTAAGTATGCTAAACA